>JAEOAD010000006.1:22970833-24180000 GCA_036365145.1 Orientallactaga sibirica
ATATCCTCTCTGGCATGAAAACCACCAGCCACTTAGACATTGAGACAGCACTTGACACATGGCCAGTCCAAAGTGAGCAGTGTTAATTACACACTAGTTTCGAAATTAAATGTAAAGCAAACATGAAAAAAGTCATTAAAATGTATATAGATAGCAGACTGAAATGATACCACTCTAGATATAAATGATTATATAAAATATATTAGTAAAATTAACTGTGCCTGCTGCTTTTTCCTTTTAAAAAGTGAATTGAGGAGGCCGAAGAGATGGCTTAGCAGTTAAAGCATTCACCTGCAAAACCAAAGGACCCAGGTTCAATTCCCCAGGCCCATGTAAGCCTGATGCTCAAGGTGCCATATATATCTGGAGTTCATTTGCCATGGATAGAGGCCTTGGCTTGCCCATTCTCTCCCTCTCTTTCTCTACCACTTTCTTTCTGCCTCTCTTTCTCAAATAAAAGTAATTTTTTTAAATGTGCCATAAGAAAAATTTACATTTCATATGGAGATCACAAAACCTTTCCAATACTCCACAATGCAATAGGGCACTGGAATTACGAGCCAGGCCCCAAAGTTATTGTTCCTGGACTCAAATTCAGGCTACCAATACACCAGCCAGGATTTATTGGGGAAGTTGCATAGATAATCTGTAGTAATAGTAATTTCTTTTCTTTCTTTCTTTTTTTTTTTTTTTTTTTTTTTTTTTGTTGAGGTAGGGTCTCACTCTGGTCTAGGCTGACCTAGAATTCACTATGTAGTCTCAGGTTGGCCTCAACCTCACGGTGATCCTCCTACATCTGCCTTCCAAGTGCTGGGATTAAAGGCGTACACCACCACACCCGGCTTTGTAGTAATTTCTTATGTATAAATTGTGAGCCCTGCACGAGAAGGCTGTGTGGACATTAAGTTTGCAAAGCCCATCACAAAGAAAAACTCACTAAGAGCTCGTGGTGATTTTCTTACTTCAAAATTCAGATGAGTGAGTTGTTTTTTCTGCATGAGAGAATTTCTCAAAGGAACTGAAAAAAATTAAAATCAAGAATTTATGTGCTACATTCCCTATTTACCCCACTCTACTGCAGAACTAGAAAGAACTCAACAATTCTAGAATCAAACATTTTTACAATATGTAGATTTCCTATCAGATTTTTTTTAAATTTTTACCTCTTTAGCAGAGCCTTATTTTTTATTTTTTATTTTTTAGGAAACCAATGCAATCTTACAATCTTAGAGATTTTTTTTTTTTTTTTACTGGCACACCTTACTAAGAGGAGTGAATGGTGGTTGTGGCACTGGATGTGACTAATACAATGAACAATAAAATGTCTCTCTGATGCTCCAACATTCACATATGGGAGGTAGCTTGAACATAATGATCCAGCTACTTCTGTTGTGCTTAGCTACTCACTGAGCATTACTTTTTCTTTTTATTTGAGAGAGAGAGAAAGAGAGGAAGAAGCAGAGAGAGAGAATGGGTGCACCAGCGACCTTTCAGCCCCTGTGAATGAACTCCAGATGTGGGCGCCCCCTTGTGGGCAATTGTGGCATTGCACCCTTGCATTACTTTGCATCTGGCTAAACGTGGGATCTGGAGATTAAAGGGGCATCCTTAGGCTTGGCAGTTAGGAGCCTTAACCACTAAGCCATCTCTCCAGCCCTAATCATTACTTTTGAATGTTTTGAATGAGTATTGTTATTTTTCGCCATCTCATGACAAATGGCATCTTAAGGAGATTAACTGATTTTTGGAACACACATAGTCAGTGACAGGGCAGGGATTAGGTTGAACTCATTCCACCTGAGGACTTGTATTGCTAAGGAGCCTTATAATTTCTCAAACACCTCCCAACAGGTGTGCATAGCACAGATCCCTGCATCATGGGGAGAAAAAATAAACTGTTCCTCTGTAGCCAGAATATTGCATAGGTGAAAAAGAGATTGTCATTAGCATCACCACATTGTTTGTGCTAGAACATGACTTCAGAAACTGTTTTCATAATTCCTTAAACTCACTTGGTATGATGTTTCTGAAGCAGACAAAAGCCCACATTCCATTCATCTCTCATTTCTCAGCACATAACACAACCCTGAGCACATAGTAACTGTTTACTGAATGGGCACTGAGTGAATAGGTGTATGTGTAACAAAGTCTTTCCTAATAAGGGCTTGTCATTGGAACCACTGAGTACATGAAATTATTTACTCCACTTTACCAAGGGTGTTCAGAGAAAATGCCATTCTGGATCCAAAGGATGAGTTGCTTCATTAAATACAATGGGTGTCTTAGGACAATAAGGCTTAATTGCTTCTTGAGGTCCAGTTCAAGTCAACTCATAGATTTTGAGGACTACTTTGGCTATAGTCAGATATGACAAGTGACATTCTATACCAAATATGCCCCAAAGCCCCTTTGTATAAGGCCATTTATCTAAGAAAGATAGGACTATTTTAGCACTTATATAAAAATACAGAAAGAATGTGCAACTGACATATGCAACTATATGTGGCCACATAATGCCTAAAATATTTACTATCTGAAAAAAAAAAAAAAAAAAACTGAATCACTGCCTTCGAGTCGACTTACCTGATAATAGTTGAGGAGGATTCTAAGAGTCATTGTCCCTAGAGTGTCCCTGCCACTCATACTCCTACCTATTTTCATTCACATACAGCATTAAAACAACAGCTTTTCCATCCTCATCCCCTACCAAAAGCTTTTCTCTAGCTGCATAGCCTAGGAAAAATGCCTTGGACTAAGGGACACATGATTTCTAATTTTCATGCTTTTTAGGTCTGCATTTTAGGTAAGAGAGTTCATTTCTATTATATATTTATTTATTTGCAAGCAGAGAGAGAGAGAGAGAGAGAGAGCGCACACCAGGGCCTCTAGCTGCTGTACTTTGTGCATCTGGCTTAACATGAGTGGTAGAGAATTGAAACCAGGTCCTTCAGTTTTTCAGGCAAGAGCCATAACTACTAAGTCATCTCTCTAGCCCTCTCCTTTTATTAGATAGAGATGAAAAAGTGGATCAGACCACAGTCAATTTCCTCATTTACCAATCACTTGGTTCTTGATACTCCTGACAGTGATGTTTCTCTGAACACACCATGTGACTGAGTTATCTTCTGCTGTGTAACAAATGACTCCAAGATATAGTTGTTTAACACAATATTATTCATCTCACAATTTTGTGGCTCAGGAATTTAGGTGAGATTTAGCTGGGTCATCTCATTCATGGTCCCTCATAGGATATGATAAAATTATCAGCTAAATCTATAATCATCTTAAGGGTCCACTGGGATAAGATTTGATTCCAACCTCACTCATCAGTGGTTGGCCAGATTCATATCTCTCGCATTTTCTGTCCAGAGTCTGCCATTATTTTTCTGCCACCTGAAGCTCTCTGGTGGACCAATCACCATATGATAGCTGGTTTCATCAAAGTGAAGGAGCAGGCAAGAGCAAAAGTGCGCCAACAAGACAGAAGTTGCTTTTTTTTTTTTTTATAATGTATTTCATCAGCTTTGTTGTATTATTTTAGACATAAGTTACAGAGTCCAGTCCACAGCAAAGGGCAGGAGGAGACTGCACAAAAGCATGGACACATCACGAGGTGAGAATCATAGCAAACCATTCCAGGAGGCCATTTACTATATTGTGATGATCATGGGATATAAATTATCTAGAGAGGGAACAGATTGGCCTGGTAGGACCAGAGAACATGCAAACCTCATGCAAAGCAAAGAACCTCACTGATGGCATGTATTGAACATGATAGTCCTGAAATAGAACAGAAATGAACGCACTCACTTCTGTGACTTGCGCATTATATGTATTCTTGCATAATTTATTTTTGCTCTCCATGACTCTGTTTTTTAAAACTGTAAAAGCATAATTTAAAATCTACTTTCCTGAGTAAACATGAAGATAAATTAGATCATACCAGCCCAGTATGTGACGTATACTACATGGTCAATATTAGTAGTTTTTATTTTCCTTCTTACATACATGCTAGTCTATTAAGACTGACTGTGATAGACTTGTATATCAGCAAGGTATACACAGCAAAATGTACACACAGCTTTGTGCAAGGTCAGGGTGGCGGGGGGGGGGTCCATGGATGATGCTTCCTTTGATGGAAACAGCATTGCAATGAAATAATAGATTTACAATTAGCCTAACTTTTTGTACATAAAACAATGTTTTCCCATGTTCTGCCTTAACTGATACAAGTTGCAAGAAGACAGTTTTGGAAGTATCTAGACTCATAAAATGGGACAGCTAAGGAGCTAAAAAAGGTTACATGAATCGCCTCCTGTTAATCAGGACAAAGACCTCTGAGCAGACAGAAGAGATTATGGGTGTCTGATTTCAGTATGTTGTAGGATCAACAGCCCACTGAAGCAGAAAGTAGGGGAGGGGGAATTGTGTTCAAGAAACCAGAGGGTTGCACACCCAAAAGGATCAAGTGAACACGTGAGTCAGCAGCCTGGATGGTAAGAGGGGCCAGAGCTCGCCCCACCAGTGCTCAGACCAAATATGAGACTGAAAGGAAATGAACTCAAGAGTAACCAGGTTATAGATGCAGAAGACTAAGGGAAGGGCAAGGCTGGTAAGGGTGATTTGCAAGTTTTTATTCATTAAATCTACTGAGAACTATAAGAATAACCAGACGAGCAATTGGGAGCCTACAAATCATTAGAGAATGTAGGAAGCGTATGCTGGCAAGCAGGGAAAGGATTCAGAATGGCACTGACACTTGTTATCTGTAGAGCTCAAAGTGCCTAGCCCTCTGCTCCTGCTCTCACTGTGCCACGAAAATGAACCATATGAAAGCCCCAAGTAGGGAACCTGTGGCCATTCACAGAGCGCTCAACATGCAAATTTACAAGAAATGGAGTAGCTTCACAAGCTATGTAGTTTAGGATTGGCTTCATGAGATGGCGATCTAGCACTATTCATCTGGAAAAGTTGATAGTGCTAACCTCTATGCCAAAACACAAACTTAATTTTACAAAAGATTTGACCTCAATAATGTGTTCCAGCAAGTATAGTATTTTTGCATCTCTTTATAAAATAACAAATTTCTTCTCTTTGAGACATATACCTTTTTTGAGTTAATAGCATAACCTACCATACATGAGAAAAAAATATGTTTCTCTTAGCATACAAAGATATGAGAACTGAGTAAGCCTCTGTTCTCAGAGCTTTTATAAAAAAGACACAATGTGTCAATTCACAAAGTTAACATGTCCATGTGTGAAAAAACCCATATTTCTTTTATAAGGTACAATTCCTGCCTCCCTGGCCATTGCCAGAAATTTGGGAATGCAGAAAATCATAAATCACCTATCCCATAACAAACAGTCAGTGAGTAGGCAGTGTTGAGAAGCCCTAGAGGAATTAAAAACAAAGAGAACTGAGCAGAGAGCATTCAAGTGGCACTTTGAGAGACTGGTAAAGACTGGAAGGGGGGAGCTGGAACAGAGCCATTAGCTCAATGGCTGGGGCCCTATTCTATTTGTAGAGGGAGAAGGTTAGCCTGGTAGTGGTGTTATATCAAAACATCATGAAGTAGGCGACTTATACACATCTGAAGTTTGGTTCTCAGAGCTCAGAAGTCCACAATGAGGACATTGACAGGCTCACTATGTGATGAAGAGCACACCTCCTGGCTGAAGGAGATGACTTCTCTCTATGTGCTCACATGATAGAAGGAGCAAGCAAGCTTTCTCTGGGACTTTTGTAAGAGGACTAAATTAACCTAACCATTTTCTAAAGGACCTACCTTTTTAAAATTTTTAAATGCAGGCTTTATGTGGGTCAATGTAGCGGCTGAGTGGTCACAAGTGCAACTGCACTTTGTGTTTTGAAGACAGCATTCCAAAGCACTCCTCCCATTCTTTCAATCTTACATTCTTTCCACCACCTCTTCCCCAATGGTCATGAGCCTAGGATGGTGTGATAGATGTCTCATTTAGTGCTGAATAGTCAGCTAAAACTTCTTCTTAGTAGATTGATGAGGTTTTTAAATTTATTTATTAATGTGTGTGTGTGTGTGTGTGTGTGTGTGTGTGTGTGTGTGTGTGTGAGAGAGAGAGATTAACTATGGGAGTAGCACCAGGGCCTCTTGTTCCTACAAACAAACTGTACTTGCATATGCCACTTTTTGTGTCTGGCTTTACATGGATACTGGGGAATAGAAGAAGGGCTGGTAGGCTTTGCAAGCAAGACCTTTTAACAACTGAGTCACCTCCCCAACCAGCACTGAGGAGTTTTGAGTATTCCCCCAAGTAGTCACTGCCATCTGAAAAGAGAAGCTTCTTGGACCAAAAGTGAGAGCAGTACTAACTAACATATGGGCATAAACAAAGATTTAGAGGGAAATGTGATGGACATAATACATCCATTTAGCCAAACAACAGGAGTCGCTTCCCTGCAAGGGTTTCTGACTTTCCTAATCACAGCCTTTTGAGTAGGTTTTCAGTACCAGGCATAGAGTCCCTCCAGTGCAGTGGGCCTTAAATGCAATCAGAGGGCAGCTGGTTACCTCCATAACAGACATGGCACTATTGCACCAGTGGACACATCTTGCCTGGCTGGCCAATTGTGTAGCTTGCACAGTGCACTGCTTGTTAAGACTATTGATGATGTTTCTCCCCAGAGTCTGTGTAACACCTTCCAGCACTATAAGAGTGAGTCAGCAGGAAGGAGGCTTCCAGCTCAGTTATGACTTAATTTCTTGGTGTCCTGCAACCAAAGCCCGGGATGTGTTTCACAGCAGGTACTTACCATTTAGTTCTGGTGGGCAACCAAGAGCCCTAGTAATACCTTGTATTGCTTTGTGGGTCTCAGTGGCCACCCTGTCCAACAGCTCACTGGGAGGTATCCTGTTCCTGAAGACTTTGGGTTTCAAGATTTCAATATATGAATTTCAGAGAACATGAGCATTTTTTAGACTACAGCTGTCATGAATGAATTGATCCAGAGAAGTGAAGACATTAAGCTTTAGGATCTCAGGAAGTGGGACTGTTTTGTAATAGCAGCCTAGTCCCATACAGACTAATTTTAAATAAGGAAATGATAGAATTTTATTTTAGAAAAAATCACTTGGAATCAGAGATAAAGATAAGATAATAAAAGAAAGATTTTAAGCAAAATAATTTATTCCTAGAGAAGGTTTTGAGAGGAATGTGAACCTAATCAAAACAATCTAATTTTATGCACATTTTTCTGCTGTGTGCTTTATACCTGGTTCCATTTTTAACCCAGTTACTGATTCCTGTTACAGACACATCTATTTTAAACCAGAGATTACTTTAATTGGTTCACTGTATTATGCATCCTTCCAGAATGAGAAGTATTGTTATTAACTTCACTTATTTATTAACTTCCTAAAGATATTTTGCTGAACTGAGGTTTGATGGCCACTTTATTGTTTTGTCATTTGTAGATGGATTTATATTCTATGTCTGAAAAGATAACTGAAAAATTGCAGTTCTTATGAAAATAATGAGCCACAGAAGAATTTTTACCATTTGCTGGTGACATCTGTCAGTCTGCTTGGCAATGCAAACAATAAACATCATTCTTGTTTGGAAATGACAAGTTTCAATGTGGCTTCACTTTAAGATGCATTTGGAAGAGAATGAGCTGCATATAATGATATCACAAGTACAATAAAGCAGAAAGGTGTTTCACCTCTCACTCTTTTTTACAGATATTTTGGACTGTCTCAGTAATAAGAAAGAAAAGGTATGGAAATTACCAAATGACACATGGCAGGCAGCTGGGAGCATATATTGGGAGAATTGTGTGTAATTCTGTGACCTGAGGGAATAAAATGATTGTAGGGGGGTGAAAATCAGGGGCAGTAATGCAGGATCCAGAAAGCAAAAGTACTGCCATGCACCAATGAATTATAACACACGTGATTTTAAAGGTATTCTTTTCCCCAGTTTCTTTCCTAATTTCTAGAACTAAATACCAATTATTGAGAATTTATTCTGCATGATAATTATTAGTGCTGTTTCACAAAAATGTTGGGTTCTTCTCTTCTCAAGCATATGAGAAGTTTTCTGTCCTTTTTAATTTGAAACCACCATGTATTTACTTTGAACAATAAACTGGAAAAGATAGTTGTGTGTCATCCTATCTGAGAAGTTTCATCAACTTATTTTATTTCATTTAATTTTAATTTTATTTTATTAATTTTGAGATGGAGTCTTGTATAGCCCAGGCTAACCTTGAACTTGCTGTGAACTGAGATTGTTCTTAAACTCCTGACCCTTTGGCCTCCACCTTTCTCATGCTAAGAACATGGCTGCATCCCACCACATCCAGTTTTAAAAGTAATGGCTCTTTCATCCTTGCAAGATGGCACATGGGCATGTTCAAGCTTATCTCATCAGTCTAAAGTCTTAGAGTGACAACCAGAAACCAATGATAGAAGACTCTGCTGTATAAGTAAGAAAATGTATGTGTATTATTCTTACAGAAAAGTCAGAAACAAGTAGAGAGACATGAGCATTATCAACAAATAAGCTTAAGACACATGGTAGTGGCTTAGGGCTAGGTCATAGAGAGGGAGCTATCACCAGAGACTAAAATTGTGGTAATGTGAGTCATGTGATAGCAAAACCCACAGTGAAAGTAGTTATTGTGAAAATACAGAAGACAGAAAATATAGAGGGGAAAAAGGAAAACAATGTTAATGATGTGTATTGAATATAATTAGATATGTTTGACAAAACATCACAGAAGAAAAGATGACCTCAGAAACAACCAGATAGTTAGCAAACATCAACATATAAATAAAATGTGTCTATAAATTTGAGTAGGAGTAAGCAATGTCATCTCTTGAACAAATAAAAAATAAAACTAAAGGCAAAGGCCTGATAGCATCTTGACAAGGGCCATATCAAGGGGGTCATGGTCTACATGGTGTCTGCCTTAGAGTTCTTAACAAAGAAGTTCCAGCCTCCAGTATCTCAGAATAGCTCTACTTGGGAATACAGCATTTCTAAGGTTTGGTAAACTGATGAAATTTAATATCTAATAAGTGGGTCCCAAAACAATGTGAACATTACCTTTTCAAATAGAGGAGATGATGGTTAAATGAAAGGATAGTAATGGTTAAGTCAATGTACCACGTTATTTGGCCCTGATTGACTATTGTTTCTAGGATTTTGAGAGGGATTTCAAGTAATATGAACCCCTAAAAATCAGTGGATTCAGTGCAATTCACCACTTTCTTCAGTGTGGTTGGATACTGTCCAACATCCTGAGCACCTGAATAGCACAAAAGGCAGAGGTAGAAGGAGGAACTCACATCTTCTTGTCTGTCTCCCTGCATCATCTGGGGCATCTCATCTTTAACCCTGGGACTGGGATTTACATATCAACTCCCCTGATTCTCGATTCCTAATACTACTTGGATTACATGGGCCACCACTCCTCTAGGTCTACATCATGCAGGTGGCAGATAGTGTGACTTATCAGCCTCTATAATCATGTGAGCCAATTCTGGTAGAAGATAGATAGATAGATAGATAGATAGATAGATAGATAGATAGATAGATAGATAGATAGATGATAGATGATAATCAATACATAATAGCCAAACAGACAAAGAGGTAGCTACAGGTCTCCTATTGGTCCCGTTTCTCTAGTGAACACTGACATCAGAATTCACATGCACAGATAAGGTCCTGTGAGTGCACGAAAGAAAACAACCGACCTACAAACAAAGGAGAGAGGCCACAGAGCAAATCAAACCTTCCCACACATATCTCTGACACTCTCAGCCTCCAGACTTTTGAGAACATAAAGCTCCTTACACCACCAGTTTATGTATGTTGTTAAGGCAGCCTTAATAAACTATTAGAAAGTGAATGGCCATGCCACTGATTCATGCAATAAAGTATTTCAGGAAAAAAATAGTAAATATTTCCTATTGAACCAGCTATCACAGAGCTCAAATTTTTCAAACAAAAGGCCATTGGTTATACATGGACACAGCTAGCTGTCTAAATCAAATAGATAAGAAGCCATATTTATTATGCTGGCAGGAAGCAAATGGATACCCAAGTTATTTAACTGAAGAGACTTTAATAGCGAAGCAGTTTACAGAGGTGTGTCAGAATTAAAGTACTAAATAGAGATAATTAGTCTCTCAGGAATGAGCAACCACAGAACCTCCCACCTCAGATAGAAAGATGGCACTGAGTGGAAGATCCTGGGGAGATTTGGAGTCTTGGGAGACAGACAGACAGAAGCCTAGAGCACAGCAAGACAGTCACCATGAGTATGGTGGTATCTGGACAATGGAGTTCTCTCTGAAATCCTGCCCTTATTTTTCTCATCTCTGTCTCCCATTATACAAACCAACAAAAGCCAGAGGGCAGGAAAGCCTGGATGCTGTAGCCCGTAGAAACCAACTGTGGGACACACAGGAAGATAGAAAAAGGAATATATCTGGTTAGACAAGAAGAGAATATCTAATTTGTAAATTTACTGAATCTCTGCAATTATACTGATACAGATTAAGAGCAGGGTCACTTAAGAACACAGACCTAAAGAACATGAATGCCACTCTGCCCTAGTGAGACTAGAACTCTAGTCTGTTCCAAGTTGTGAAAAAGAATAGCTTCCTGATTCTTCAACATTTGGCAGCTTGCACTCCCTATAGGCAGGCCCTTCCTGAGACTCCATTCCCTTCATAGGCACCGGTCAACCAATCAGTGTCCTTCATGTACATGGGAACTTGGCAATGAGGCTCATCCTTATTGGATGCATAATTTATAAAGAGACTTGATACAAGTTTCCATGTAAAGATTTTCCTAGTTTTCCCAGCACAGTTGGGAAAGGGGAAACTTCTCTCTTTTTTTGTTTAATTTTTATTGCAAACTTCTATACTTGTAGACAATAAACCATAATTCCTTTCCCGCCTACCTTTAGCCTGCACAACTCCACTCTCCATCATATCATCTCCCTCTCTCCATCAGTCTCTCTTTTATTCTGATGTCATCATCTTTTTCTTCTATTATGAGGCAAAAACCTAAAATCCATAAGCATGGCAACTTGGAGAATTCTTTGTGAGTCCCTGTGTTGGGGAGTTCAAAGCCTATGTGGAGCTCTCTCCACAACAAGACTGGCAAAGAAATAATTTGAATAAGAAGTGACTAAGACTTTAAATGATCTGGGAGCCATTGATATCTTGCAGATCAAAAGTAGAAAACGCTTGTCATTCCTGAGTGATGAACTTGGGTTTTATCATGCACCCAATGTCCATGACTTTTACACAGCAGGTACAAAGACTTTCCATCTATCATCAATGACCTCCCTTCCTTCCCCATTTATGAATGGAGTATGTACCATTACAGTCTACCACTTTATGTCCAGCTCATGCAATTCGTTCTTACAATTCCTACTTCTCAGGATTTTTAAAGAAGCCTGCTGGACCTGCTTATTGTGGTGGTCTGATAGCATTTCAGTTTTTCTACCTCTGGGAGTAGAGGATCAGTGAGTGGACATATTGTGTGGGAAGGAAAGAAAGCTGAATGCTGGCTAAGCAGAGAGATGGCTTGGTAGATATGGAGATATTCTTGTTCTTTTGTTTTCCCACCCGATGGTGACAAATTTACTTGGACAAATAAAACGTGAGCAAAGGAGACATATGTCACTTGTAGGCAAGATAATATAAAACAGTATGTAATTTATTGCACTTGCTTTTTTCCTTCCTTTTTCTTGGTAAACAACCTATCAGCTCCATTTCATTGGGTCACTTCGGGGTCTACAATAATCAGAGGTGAAGAACATATTATGAACAAGAAATGAATTTCAGTTGCTTCTAGTCACTGGGTGATTCACTTACTTGTTTTACTCCACTCAGTAGTGAATTATGAGCATAGAAACTGGATTAAGAGCTATAGTTTATATTATGTAGTACTAAGAGCTAAGGTGTACATGATAACTTGAGAATGCTTACTATGAGTATTTCTATTGTTGTTTTTTTGGTCCCAAATGGGGTAATTGTGAAGTAGAATGAATTTTATTACCTCCAGACTATATCCCCCCCTCAAGCACAATAAAACACTTTTATTCCTGTATTTCCCTTGGGCTCCAGTTTAGTTGGTTGGTATGCTGTGAATTGATCTGAATCCTAATGACCAGTTACAAGTGTTTGTTTCTCCTTTCACCAGTATTCAGTGGCATCCACTTCTATGTCAGCACATTTACTGCACTCACATACACTAAAGTGAGCAAGATGAGTAAGGCCCCTGTGTTTCAGAAACCTACCCTCGAGCAGAAGGAACAGACAATGATGTAAGTGACTGGACCACTTTACGAAGAATGCCAGAGGAGTATCCTCCAAAGAGGTGATACTGAAAAGAATAAGTGAATGGCAGGAAACCAGGCATGTAAAAAAAAAAAAGGAAAAAGAAAACCAATGGTAAATGGAGATGCGGAGAATAACTGATGCAGGGTGCTGTGCCACAGGAATTGGCATGATTGAGAAACATCTGAAGACCTCACTGTGATTCATGGCTCACCTTCATTGTCAACTTGACAGCTCCAGAATCGTCCAGGAGATAAACCTCTGGGAGGGGTTTTGAATTAAGTTACATAAGGAGGAAATCACACCTTAAATGTGGGTGGCACCGTTCTATGGGCTGGGGTCCTACACTGAATAAATAGGAGAAAAATAAGTGAAGCATCATAATTCATTTCACCCTACTCCTTGACTGCAGACTCAATGTGACCAGCTACCTAATGCGTCTGCTATCATGACTTCCCCACTATGGTGGACTGTATCCTCAAAATGTAAGCCCAATTAAAACCTTATTTCCTTAAGTTACTTTTGTCAGGTGTTTTGTCGCAGAAACTAGGAAAATAATCAACAAAGAAAATTGGTACCAAGACGTGAGGTTGTTGTTGCTGTGAAAAACCTGACCATGTGATTTATAGGTCTTTGGAAATTGTTTGCAGAAGGAATATGGAAGAGTTTGGAACTTTGAGGTTAAAAAAAAAAAATAGCCAGTTGTGGTGGTGCACACCTTTAATCCCTGCACTTGAGAGGCAGAGGTAGGAGGATTGCCAAGAGTGCAAGGCCACCCTGAGACTACGTAGTGAATTCTAGGCCAGCCTGGGCTAGAGTGAGACCCTACCTCAAAAAAAAAAAAAAAAAAAAAGAGAAGCAAACAAACAAACAAACAAACAAAAACTCTTTGACATTGTAAGTGGAAATTAAGCAGACATTCTAGTAGAAGTTTGAAAGACCAGAATGCTGAGAAAAACACAGACCGTAGAGGCTCAGCTCATAAAATTTTAGAGGGCAACATGGATTCTGTGGGGAACTGGGCTAGAGGCTATCTGTATTATATTCTGAAAAGAATTTGGCTTTATTGTACCCATGTGTTTATAATGTGAATAAGGCTGCATCTGAAAGGATTGACCTAATTTGTTTGGCAGGGGACTTTTTAAGATAATGTTCAGGCACAATTTTGATCCAGGTTTACAGTGAAAGAGAACAAAAATCATGCAGCAGAAAGACATGAAAAATGTATAACTTGGTGAGGAAAAGAATATAAGTGGGCTTAAAGTTGCAGACCAGATGGGTTTGAAAGTAGCTATAGTTATTATAGAGATTAGTCTCAGAGTAGATCCCTGGTACCCTTCACTAAGAAAAGAGGAAAAGTGTTCTGAGGGTAAGACTACACCCAGTGAGGGCTCCACTTTGTCAAAGCACAAAGTCATTTGAAGGAAGAGAGCCTGAATTAAAAATGCCTCTGAAGCAGTTTCTTACTCAAAAATACCAGCACTAAACCATCTCTATCACACCTTCCAAGGCTTAGGGTCCATTGCAGAAGAGGTAGTGGAAAGAATGTAAGAGCCAAAGGAAGGGTACCACTCCTTACAGTGCAACTGTCCAGACAGAAATTGGCCTCGATATCCATGACCTCGCTGTGCCTAGCAATGCCTTCACAAGACCCTCATAAGAGAAAAAGACGATGACATAAAAATAAAAGAGAGACTAACGGAGAGAGGGAGAGGATATGATGGAGAGTGGCTTGTGAAGGCGAAAGGGGGAGGGGAAGAATTTTGGTTTATTGTCTGTAAGTATAGAAGTTGTCAATAAAAAAATTATACATTAAAAAATAACTGTATAGGGAAGTGTTTCTCCAGGGCCATCCTCAAGGGCAGACAGAAGCTATGGCAGTATGATCCAAGGGTCCAGGTTGCATCTACAGCATTGTCCATGTGGGATTAACTCTGTGGGCATGAAAGCTACAAGAGTGAGAGGGTCATGGATTCTTGTGGCAAGGTTCCAGAAAGCTGCTTCAGATGAGGCAATATGAGGAAGAATTGGATTCTGGCCACAGAAGCCCTGAGATGTCATCAAATGAAAGCTGGGAAGGTGAAGACAAAGTTGCAGTGGAGACAACGGAATGTGGGAGATTCAGGACTATGAGATATCTGCCATAGAAAGCTGCACACATGAAGGGGAATCATCCCCAAACAGAAGCTACCTGTGTTTCTGATAGCAGAGTTGGAGGGACAGGGTTTGTCAAGGCTACTGAAGCCCAGATGATTCCATACACCGAGCTATAGGACTTAGTATTTGCTATGCTAAGCTTAGGTCCTGCCTTGACCCAATCTTTCCATGCTATACCCCATCCCCCCTTTTTGGAGAGGAAATGTTTAATCGATGCCATTGTATGTTGGACCTATGTAGCTTGTCTTTGATTTTATATGAGTGCACAGTTAAGAGAGTTCTTACATTTTGGAAGGGACCCTGAATTCACACCTTTGAACAGAGGTGGGACTGTTAAGGACGCTGGGACTTGTAAAGTTGTGTCAAATGCATCTTACATCATGTGATGGCCATGTGACTAACAGGGTGCAGGGGCAGAAGGTTATGCATATACAGTGACATGTTTTGACTCAGATAAGGGGTAACATTCCTCCCTCACTGAAAAAAAGAGAGGGATGTCCTTGAGCATGTAGGGGGAGACTCTGGGTGGTTCTCATCTCCTTCCCTCTAAAGGAGTCCTTGCAGTCTCCACTTTGCTAGAGGCCAGGAATGTAAGGGAAGAAGCTTGCTTTGCCTTATCTCGTTCTTTCCTAGAAGAGAAAATTAAGAGGTGAAGCTATTCTTCTTCCAGAAAAAAATTGGTTACACCTAGACACCTGCATCCAGGACTGGGCCAACCAGTTCAGCCCCATTCTGTAAATGCTCATAAAAGACGCTGACCTGGGCCTCTGGGTGACTTTACCATTTCCGGAAACCCTGCTCCCACCTCATGTGTGAGCAGGAGCTTTTCCTTCTACTCTTTTCTTAAGCTCTATAATAAAATCTTTCTAAACTTTATCTTCTGGTCTGTGGGTTTCATTCACTGAAATTCATCATAGAAAAGCCCAGAGGTCACTATTGCAACAGAAGTTTTGCGTGACTGAGTATCCGGAAGCCCAACTCCTGAGTTACTGCCCACCCATGAGAGAAAGGCTCTGTCACTGTTAAAGGCACCACAAAGCTCCTGTGTCATTTTGAGTGTCCAGTAGATAAGGGATGGACTTGTGGTGATTAATCCAGTCAACTTGACAGCTCTACAATGGCCTAGGAGACAAACCTCTGAGAACCTATCTGAGGGAATGTCAAAATTGTTTCCGCAGGAGGGAGGACCTACCATAAATGCAGGCAGCACCGTTCTGTGGGTAGAGTATTGGACCACATAAATACGAGAAACTGAGCAGAACACTAGCATTCATTTCATTCTGTGTCCTGACTCTAGACTCAATGTGACCAGCCATCTCAAGATCCTCCACTATGATCAACTATCCCCTCTCACTGTACCAAACAAACCCTTCCTCCTTTCTTAAGTGGCTTTTTGAGGTATTTTGGTCACAACAGGAAGTAGCCAATACCACTTAGCTACAGCTGGAGTATGGTATTTCAAGGGGAAAGTGTTAAGAGAAGACTTTTGAGGGACAGGCAAGTGCAGATGATACCAGTTAATATAAGGAGCTTGGGATGTGTTCTAAGCAATATGAGACACCCTTACAAGTTTTTCAGCTGAGGAGTTGAACAAACTTACTGAATTGTAAAAGCTGACCTTAACTGTTATCTAGATGATGAATTAAAAGAGGGCCAGTGTGGAAGCAGCTGGAACTGATCAGAAAGGTTTTATATCAGTCCAAATGAGAGCTTATGGTGATAAAAAGAGGAGGGTGGCAGACTCAGGATCATTAAAGGCAAATTTGGTACATCTTCATGGTAATTAAACTGAGGGATGAAAGGATCAGGAATCACTCTAAGATTTTTAGCTTCAGCAACTGAGTAGAGGCGGGGCTATTTAACTAAGCTAGGCAAGATGTCAACAAGGGTGTGTTGACATTTGTATTTAATTATGGCTTTTAATGTCTTAAGTCAGAACCATGAATCCCTGGGGAGTTACAGAATAAATAGGGGAGTTTTTTGAGATGCTGTGGGAATAATGCCTTTTCCATAAAAAAAAAAAAAAAGATTTTAAAAAGAAGAAAAGAAAGACAGGCTAGTCTTGTCAGTTGGCATTGAGAGGAAGTTCTGCTTGTAACGTGGAGATTTGGCCTCAAAGTTTCAGCCTTTTGCCACTACATCCAACCCTCTCCTTAGCAAATTCTTACCCCTTGGCCCAAAGAATTAGAAAGGAAGAGAAATTCTGCTTTTCCCTTAATGGTAAGTGCAAACATGGCCATATGGTTATATCTTTGCTGTCATGAAACATGAAACTTCACTGAAGGAAACAGTTGTGAGTTAGGGATTTTCTAATTTCATAAGAAAAAGTTCTCCCTCAACTTATCCATTACAAGATCTATTTTAAATGTCTAGTCTTCCCCTAGCAGCCAGGGGAAGTGTGTAGTAAGAAACACTGAGATCTTAGCACATCCACTACTCAAATATCCAGGTCAAGACCTCGATTCTCATGTCATTTGGTGCACAAATGGAGTATTCTCTTGCTTGTACCAGCCTCCCTTTCCTGAATGATTGATGTTGGATGGCCCCTCCCTCTTCAGAGAGCTATGCTGTCTCTTGTAGTTCAAAAGAATCATGCAGGAATTATGCATATGCACTTACGAGGGAAGGAAGGGGTGGGGTCCTTCCCTTCCTTTAGCCCTTTGGCATCTCAAATCAGTTTATGTCAAAGGCTTTCTCTTTATAGACACCTACTGGTGAAGAACTCAGATCCTGGAAGAAAAATCGCTAGTTTTCAAGTCTTAGTTTTGTTGCCTGTTAGATGAGTGAACTTAAGAATTTAGTTACTTCTCTGAGCCTCAGTTCTTTGTATAAAGGTCAGGAATGATAATGCCTCTCTCACAGAGTTGTGTTAAATAACATGAGAAATGTTTATTCCAGTGACTAATAGTAAATTTTCAGTTTACCTTAGCTATTTCTGTTATTGTTGTCAGCATCCTTGATGATCATCAACATCATCATTGTCATATAAGTTCCACCTGAAACTAAAGCAATACTATAGGGTTTGGAAACTTTTTATAATGTCTACTTAGAAATAATGTACTTTCTTGCAATTTCTGAGGATTGTGTATAGATGAACATCAATGAATTGGTAAATATTTTCTTTCTGTATTTTCTCTGGCAATCTAAAATATGCATCCCTTTATTATACACAAAAATAAAAATTAGGACTGGAGAGATGGCTTAGCAATTAAGGCACTTGCCTGCAAAGCCAAAGGACCTAGGTTCGATTCCCCAGGACCCACATAAGCCTGATGCACAAGGTGGTGCATGCGTCTGGAGTTTGTTTGCAGTGGCTGGATGCCCTGATGGGACCATTCTCTCTGTGTGTCCCCCTCTCTCATTCTCTCTGCCTCTTTCTCTCTCTCTCTGTCAAATAAATAAATAAAATAAATTAAAACATTTAAAAATAAAATAAAATTAAAATTAAATCCATGATGTTTAAAAAACACGAGATATTAACTCTTTTGTTCCTTTATGTAAAATCTCCCCTAGCCTCAGCTAAGCAAGACCTTCAGCTTAATTATCACGTAGTTGCCTCTTTCACAGTTGCCCTCTTGCAAGCTCAAATGAGCATTCTTCTGTGACATGTTCACTATAGAGTCGTTGTTTGCTGACTGCTCTTCATAACAGTGAAGTTTTGTTCTGAATCTAAGATTCATGAACAAGTTTGAAAACAAAACTGGCAGAAGATGAGCCTTAAATTCTAGCCATTAGAGAACAAGGCATCTCAGACATATGACCTGCATCCTTATTTTCAAAAGCAAGGAAAGGCAAGAGAGAGAAAAAAAAAAAGCCAGATTTCTACAATGGATAAAGAGATAGCTTACACAACTACGAAATAGTAAAGATCCACTTGAGTAAAAATAGCCTCTCTAGAGTTCAACTGTATGTGCAGTAAGACCCTTTGATGCTCACAGTTCTCTAAAATATCCCTTCATTTCCTTCGTCCTCCCTTTAAAAGAGAAAGGATAAGACACAGCAAAGCAAAGAAAAACAGAGGTGGCAAGTTATATAATCTACACACGGGATGCTAACCATTTTTATTTCTTATTGCAGTTTGAGTTAAAAAGGAACACTCAGTCCTAGAACATGGTAATTCATCTCCTGTTTCTTTGTCTGCAACAAGAAGTAGGAGATAGTTCAGAGCCATTGCCAATCAGAAAATACAACAAAGCTGTGTTCACTACTCATGTGTTTACTGCTAGATCATGGGCCACTTCCTTGGATCTCAGACATCCTGTTGGGTCTGAGAGGCTCCATCCATGAATACCTAAAGTAATTCAGAAAAGATAGCCTCCTCTTTTTGTCCAGTGAACTTGTCATTGCTGAGTAGAGGTTTTAAAATATTCTCCACCCTTGTTTGTTTCTTAATGCAACAATGTAATTTGTATGGGAGCCAGAACTAGAGACATGCTGAATATGTGAATGCCGAGGAGGAAGTGGTTTCCTTAGCAATAACAGGCATGTGAAAGTCAGAACTTCCTTTCCTTCTCATGTGACCTTTTTTTCAAAGCAATTCCAATAGAGGACAATGGAATTGAATTCCAAGCACCCACAGTGTTCATGAATTGCTAAACAATGATTCACCAAGTACCCAAATTACTCTAGACTGCTTGAGCATTTTATTAGTGAAATTGCTTTGTTTTTAAATTTTCCTGCCTCATTTTGCACATCAGCTTTCTTCATTCCTACCAGCCACTTATATGCCACTTTGGGAAAGTAGAGACATGCAAAACAGTCTGAAGTAATGGTTAATACAGGGACTTTAGACTATCAGAATGTTAGAGGAAGAACAGTGTGAACAATAGTCATGATTGTTTTCTCCCTTTGGTTCTACATGAGATTCTAAATACATGTAGAAAACTTATTTTGTAATTATATATCATTTACTCAGGATAAATAATCCAATTTAATTTGGGGAAAATTCTAGTTATAATTTAGAAAAATTGAAGTTTTCATTCATTCTAATTACTGATTTTTCTTGGCCGATTCATTCTTTACAAAAAAGAAAGGGTAGTAGGGTACCTGTGGCTAAAAATTGCATGGCCTGCTTAGTTCTTAAAATTAAATGTTAGTAACCTATTTAATAGTCCACTAACAAGCCAGGATCTAAAAGTGACAGGTTCTTTTACCTTCAATAAAAGTGTAGTGTTCTTGCAGAACATAAACAAGGTTGTCCCACAAACAACTTTTTTTTATAGCTCCTTTTTTTATTTATTAATTAATTTTTTAAAAGGTTATGCTCTTAGATCTCTTCTTCCCTACCTCCATTCTAATGAGGACCCTCCTCAGTTGGTTTATTCGTGTTCATTGTGGAGTTCTGAAGGCCTCAGTCAGTCGCTATGGGGGAGGGGGCTGTGCCTTGGGATATTCTTACCTACCCTGTGGCTCTTGCAATCTTTCCACTCCTTCTTCAGCCGTGTTTCCTGAGTCTTGAAGGGTATATGAAGTCAGATTTAATTTTGAGTTCTTTGTAGCCTCTGGGTTTCTGCTTTGATGAGTTTTGAGTGAACAGTGTTTGTCGCCATCTCCCCAGAGGTGGCTGTCAGGCTAGTAGTGAGAAAAGCACTCATGTTCTTGCTTCCACAGCAATGTCTCCTGGGTCCCAGCAGATGTGGTAGACAGGACAGTTCTCAAAGCAGGCAGCTGGCTATCTTTTCTTGTATTGATGGATCTTGGGATCTCCCCAGTATTCTCTGCCATCTGTAAAATAAAACAGATTCTCTAACCAAAAATGAGGACAGCTTAGATTAAAAGGGATAAGCATAGTTATTTGAGAGGTTTTTGCCAAAGCATTTGGTTACCTGCCAGAGCTAAAAGTTAAGACCCTATTACTGAAGACACCTTAGGCTGCAGTCACAGGACATTCAGAGGACTTGTAGAAACTGCGAGGGAAGCCAGGTTCCTTCTGGCTAGCTCTCATAGGTGTGGAAAATGTTGTGGGAGCTACCAGGGGCTAATGGTTACGAACATCATGAATAATCAAGAGATCCTGACAAGAAGTACACACCAGTGCAATAGTAGCACACAGCTTATGTTGGTAACCAAAAATCAATCAACTAGACAAGAAGTACACACCAATTAACAGTGGCACATAGCCTATGCTGGTAACCAACTGGTGGAGTTAACTCCATGCTACTGGGATGGAACCTCCCAGCCAGACACAGTTTATGGGAGGAATGGAATTCAATTCAGGCTTACAAATCCAGGGGAAGTTCCCTAATGGCACAAAAGGAAAAAACCCACCACCAAAAGCAAGAGCAAAACTCGGCAGCCAAACAGCAGGGAACCCAAGCAGATCTGGAACTGCTTTCTGAACACATTTTAGGGCTGGACCCTAGGATTCCCCCAGTGACACCTCCTCCAGCAGATGGCTGGAAATCCAAGTTACAATAAAACTCCTGAATCTACTGGGGTACATCCATTCAAACTACCACACCAGCTGTTCTCAGGTTGGATATGAGGCCCACTCAGTGGGAGGGAGCTCATACCTAGTACTGGGATCCAAGTCAGAATCCCATGGCCCATAGACTCCAGAAAGAAGCCCCCACTGCTCTTTCGATGAGCAAGTATACACATCCCATGAACTCTTTATTCTCCTTTGTACTTCATGAATTATTAATGACAAAACAATCACTTATGTTACTCAACTTTTGACCATTGAAATTCTCTTCAGTGACTGCAGGCAGAGTTGTCATGCAGACCTAAGACCCCTTAGCTGTGGTCTGTGATCCCGATGTCTGTGTTACAGTGCTGTAATAGCGGTTCTCACATTCACTGTGTTTTATAAGGATTCACTGAGGGTAGAAGGGAAGAGCTAAGAGTAAGTGATACACAGTAGGTCTCAATAAGCATTCATTCTTCCTTCAGCTTATCTCTTTCTTTGATGTCTTCTATACATTTACATCTGGACTTGCCCTAGTTTAATGGTTCAAGTGGACTCAGAAGAGGTCCAACATACAGGCTTTGATACTGGATTTTTAAGGTGTCCTTGAGAGCGACGGGGCCTTATCTCTGCTCTTAGCTCTCTATAACTCAGGAGTTAATGCACCAGAACTCATGGTCACACAGAGCTTCCACTGAGTTGGTGGCCTTCTGGGCCTCTTCCCTTATGAATTCAATAAATTTTAGAAGAAGTGTATTAGAGCTTGATATGAAAGAAAGACTCCTGTCTGTATAGACAGGAAAGCATTGCCAGGGAGGATGAGAACTCATTGGGTAACGTTGGTTAGGGTTCTTATGGAACATGGCACAGGTTGCTATGTGACAAGGACCAGCTTTCAGTTTCTAGGAGAGGAAGTTTGGGTCCCTGCAACAATGGGGCAGTATTTCCAGAAATCTTAGGCAGGGATCGGAATTTCTGTCATTTAGGAAGGGTGCAAGCTTAATCTAGAAATCTTTCCTGGAAGGTGTAACTTTCTAGGGAAGAAAAAAGATAAGGGAAGCATCCAGATATTTGTAGGCCTAGTGGCATTTCCTGCTCTAGTCAAGGAGAACAAATACCATTCATTTTGGGGGTTCTATTACCCTCATTGCCTAGCCAATCTCTGTCTCCTATCACCTTCATTTGCATGTGGGTCCCAGCTTTATCATCCTTAATAGAAAGTAAGGAGGAAGTCTTAGTAAAAGAGTTAGGACCTCCAGCAAATTCATGCTCTGATCACTCTCTTCAGTGCCTGTGAGATTGTTTGAAAAAGACAATCTGTACTGTTCAAACAACCAGGGTAATTTTCCATACCCTCAGACAAAGACATCAGACATCAAAAGTTTACACTGTTCTCATTTGCCCAGCACACACTGCACTCTGGCAGCACAAGAAGCTGGGCTCTGAGGAGGTTATTTCTCAACCTGCTCATGTGTCCCAGAGCAAGTGTACCCTGTTTGCCCTACATGAGAACTGGAAGGCACTTTTAGTACCATCAGTCCTACGAGCATCCTGTTCCTTTTCTAACCAAGGCTGGTTTTAGAAGGTGGACACTAGTCCACATTGCTGGATTAGCTAGTGCTGACATCACTCAAGTCTCTGGGAAAGTACTGAAGTGTCTTGGTAAGGCCATGGAAAAATGTTTCAGTGACAAGCAATTCCTGAACACAATATTTTTTTGCATTTGTTTCTGGTTGACAGTGCTGGTCAAATAAATGTCACTCCAGGTGTTAGGAGTGACCTTGGTTAAGTCACTTTATCTCTCCAAGCATTGGAACCTTGGATTAAGTCAAAAATTTTCATATTGGGCCCAATGGAGCTTTCAGGGTCTGTTGTGCTAAATTTGGGCATAGGAAGGATTTGGGGTATCCAGGATCATAAACTTTGCTTAATCTTTCTCTATAATCACTCAATTTGTTGAATGTTCTTTGGCAGAAAACAGGGAAAAAAAAAGTTAAGAAGGCAGGCTAGATAATTTCTAATTTCCTTTGAACACTGACATTCTAAAATTAAGCATGCAAAGATTTATAAACTGTAATCCATATAAAAGGAAGCAAGAAATAAAAACAACAAAAGCCTACACTGCAAACTGTTTCATGATGAAAGGCTATTTTTCTAATCTTAGAATCTGTTTTTTTCTTTTTTTTTTTTTTATTAAGTAGAAACTTGGTGTGCACACATCATGTGTTGGTACCATCATTTCCCTCTTCCGTGGCCCCATTCACTGAGGCCCTCCTCAGTGGGACTGCTGCTATTCCCCATGGGGTTGTGGGTTATGCGATGGGAGAGCAGCTCTCAGTCATTGCAAGGGGGGATATTCTCTTCCACTCTGTGGCCCCCTACAATCTTTCCACCTCCTCTTCCACAAAATTCCCTGAGCCTTAGTGGATGTTCTCTCTCTCTCTCTCTCTCTCTCTCTCTCTCTCTCTCTCTCTCTCTCGTGTGTGTGTGTGTGTGCACGCGTGTGCACGTGCGTGCACGGGGGGTGTCAGTATGTGTGTGTGTCCAGAAGGAATTGAGAAAAATAAAAGAAATTCAGGACAAATTTGCTTCACTTAGTACAGGTGATAACAACAAAAAATACAAGAAGCACAAGGTTCACATGCTCCAATCAATACCGTTTTCATTCTCATCCAAAGGGGAAGATCCTCATGCTGGCAATTCATTGTGAGCCATCTCATGCTTTCTTGTCTCACTAATGCTTTCTGACCTTTGGAAACATCCTGGGCACTGCTGAGTTCAAAGTGAAGCTCTTAATCATAAACAACACCTTGTGTATATCATCAGGCAAACCCAGAGTGAGAGCCAAAAGGTAGAGACACTCCGCTGTCTAGCCATATACTAGTCTGTGGGTGATAACTAGAGTCACTCCCTGCATAGCATTTTTTTAAAGGTGAATTATTTGGTACCTGCTCCCCATTATCCAGAGTCTTCAAAGAAGGCTGTAAGTAAACCAGCCAATCTTCCTGGCACAGCTTTACCCCTATTAAAAGGGCTATTGTTGAAGTGTTCAAATTGGGATGCTTTGATTGTTAGCATGTTCAGCAAGCTGTGATTACAGTAATTACAGACCTGTGAAGGTCAAATTGACAAAACTGAATATAAACTGGGACTGAATGTAACGGTAACAACCCCGTGCACTAGTTCTTTCTGCATTCTTTGACACCGCCCTCTCTTTGGTTGTTGTAAGAGTTTCTAAGTGGCAAATCTGTCATAGAAAGTAAAAATGAAAGTCATTGATTTCATGATTAGGCTTTTATTACCTCGAGTCACTATTCAAGGGTCTGAAGTGAATGCTACATTGCACTGTATGGTCCAGGTATGTTTTAACTTCTTCACTTGTTACGGCCTTGAGTTTGTGAGATGTGTCTAGGTATTTTTTAAAGTATGTCATAAATCTTTCATGTTTGGGGGATTTTTTTCTCTTGTCTTTCTTCCCTTGAAAGTGTGTAAGACTGGATTCAAGATGGACAGATGATTTTTTGTTGTTGTTTGCCCAGATATCATTTTATGGAATAATTGACAGAAACATTATTTATTTATTTACTTATTTTATTAGTTATCTATATAATGTATATAAGGCCATGATGGTACCATTGTTAGCCTTTTCCCTGTCCTCCCTTCTCAGGGATTGTGGGTCGTGCATTGTGGGGATAGCTATGAGTTATGGGGAAGAGGCAATGTCTCTGTGCATAGTGACCCAACTTATGGCTCTAACAATCTTTCTGCTCCCTCTTCCGCAAATTTCCCTCAGCCACATTTGGTTCATTTTAGGTCTATTTCAGGGACATTTTTAATGTTAGAAGAATCCACAAAATTATATGCAAATAAATTAATAGTCTTTCTACTGTTGCAAAAGACCAGAGGAAAATCACTTCTCAGGTACACTAAATAAAAACACACCTTTGTTTTCCATCCTTAATGATGGCTTCAAACAATAGCTTAAGTAATAATTGAAAGCAGAGTCCATTAAATCCTTTTTTTTATTTTAAAATACTTTATTTATTTGAGAAAGAGAGAACAAAAGAAGCAGAGACAGACAGAGGCAGAGAGAGAGAGAGAGAGGGAGAAAATGGGTGCACCAGGGCCCCCAGCTGCTGCAAATGAACTCCAGGCGCACGTGCCACCTTGTGCATCTGGCTTACATGGGTGCTGGGGAATTGAATCTAGGTCCTTTAGCTTTGCAGGCAAGTGCCTTAACCACTAAGCAATCTCCCCAGCCTAATTAAAACCTTTTTATATATAAACAGATAACACTGTTTGTATAGCTCCAGGAAAAAGTTCAGGGTCGGGGAGGGGAGTCATGTCTGAATGAAGACAAAATAGTAAATCCAGATGGAAATTAATCAATTCACAAAATCAAGATGCTTCATGTACTGAGTACCAACCATCTGAATTTTGGCTTCCTAAAAGCTTAATGTTTCATGCTGATGGTTTCTTTCAGGTAAACATGGTCATAATCACATGTGTGTGGTTCTATGATAACTTAACATAATATCCAAAGTTTTAAGTGTTCTCTGACTTACTGTCAGAAGGAAAGAAGAATGGTAGCACAAGTCCATGTTAAGGTTGTGGCAGACATGATATTTTTAAAGGGTTGCCTTTTTATTTATTTATTTACTTTTCATATTTCTCTTTTTTCAAGGTAGGGTTTGGCATTAGCCCAGGCTGACTTAGAATTCACTATGTAGTCTCAGAGTGGCCTCAAACTCATAGCAATCCTCCTATCTTTGCCTCCCATGTGCTAGGATTAAAGGCATGTGCCATCATGTTTGGCTTATATATATATTTATTAGAGACAGAGAGAGGGGAAAAAAAGATGGAAAAAGAGAGAGTGAGTGCACCACGGCCTCGAGCCACTGCAAAAGAACTCCAGATGCATTTGTTCATCCTGCTTATGTGGGACCTGGAGAATCAAACCTGGGTCCTTAGACTTCACAGGGAAGTGCCTTAAGCACTAAGCTATCTCTCTAGCCCTAAAGGGGTAGGGTCTCACTCTATCCCAGGCAACCTGGAATTCAGTAGGCTGTCTTCAAACTCATAGTGATCTTCTTACCTCAGCCTCCCCCGTGCTGGGATTAAAGTCGTGTGTCACCACGCCCAACTAAAGGGGCAATTTTAAGGATACAATGAAGACCTTTATACAAATTTTAATTGAACCCATACAACAGGTTTCATCTTACTTATTGATTAATGAGAAAAGCAGAATAAAAGATAGCACTAATTGAGAAGAGAACATCAAGAAACACATATATACACAGAGTAAGGAGTTTTGTAGTAAAATTATAGATAAATGCGAAGTGGATCTACCCATAGGGAAATAGTCAATAGAATTTTAGCAAACACAGTTACTTTTTTCTCTCTCTGACAAGTCATTTTTATTATCACTTTTCTGCAACTGCCAGTGTTATAAAGTATTAAGACAATAGAAGGGGCAGATAATACAGGAGTATACATGACATAGCATATAAACTGTTTATTCCTATTTCAAAGTCTCTCATAATTTTCCATAAACCTTTGCTTAATGAAATATTACTTTGACTTAGTATCACATAATTTTTTGAGGCAAGCCCAACAGACTGGCCTTTTTATGAGAGAGAGAGGGAGAGAGAGAGAAAGAGAGAGCGAGCATGTGAGAGAGATAATTGGCACACCAGGGCCTCCAGATGCGTGTGCCAACTTGTGCGTTATGTGCAACCTTGTGAATGTGTCACCTTGTGTGTCTGGCTTATGTGAGATCTCTCCAGCCAAGTATGTATATCACTTACTTGGATATATTATATTATGGATTCATGTATAAATCTTGCCTCAAAAGCTACACGGCCACCCCTTGCTATGGTTATGTTCATTTCCTACCATGATGAAGGAGGAATTCTGATATAGGGATGGATACATACATGATCATTGACACTAAACAGATGAAAGCACTGGCAGTTGCATGGTCACATATGCTCACAACCCTCAGGAGAGGAATAGAAGGCCGTGCAAGGCCTCAATGGGCCACAGGGAACCTACACTCAGGAACAGAGTAAGCTGCCAGGATTGTGGGAGGCAGCTTTGCAGAGTGAAGAGGATGAGGTGCTCCCTGACTACCTGCAGAATATGTGAGTGGTTTATGTGGGTCATCCCACAGGCTGGTTAAGAATAAAAGCTGCCATTCAGAGATAAGCAGGCACTGAACATAGTCAGGTTGATAAGAGATACTGTTTGCTCAGGGGACCTTATTCGCAGAAGAAGAGTGGAGAAGGAAACATGGCTAGATCACTTGAAGTCCTCCCCATTTTGCATGATAGTCATGTTTAATGCCAATGTTATCTGTTGCGCTTCTCCTTTGTGACAAGTAATATTTAGAAAAGAAAAGTTTTAAAACATCTCACCTTTCATTCTAGGGAGAGGCAATAAATAACAGTGTGAAATACATGGTATATCAAAGCACATTAAGGGCAATAAAAAAGTTGAAACAGGCAGTGGAGATAGAAGGGCATAAGAATGGGGATGGAACACTACTTGAAATTTAAATATTCTGCTGGTCTCACTCAGAAAATGATACTTGAGATAGAGCCTGAAGGAAGAGGTCATGAGCACATCTTGGAAATGGTGAGATCAACAAATGTCATAGCCTATACAACAGAAGAAGGAAAGGTAGTAGTCCAGTGTGTTTAGAGTGCCATCAACTAGA
This sequence comes from Orientallactaga sibirica, assembly GCA_036365145.1. Lineage (NCBI taxonomy): Eukaryota > Metazoa > Chordata > Mammalia > Rodentia > Dipodidae > Orientallactaga > Orientallactaga sibirica. Next base: position 22,998,455 of record JAEOAD010000006.1, read on the forward strand.
GAAGAAAAAGAAAAAGAAGGAAGTGGGGTCCTACTGTGATCCAAAGATTAAAGCATGGGCTGTGAAGACTGACAATAGTTCCCCGAAAGATGAGACCCTACTAAATGGATTTGAACAGAGAAATAGCTCACATATAATGACTTTTTTTTTCATTCGTCTCTCAAAGAATGTAGCAAAATACAAACCACACCAAAGCTGATCAACATATCAAGGTTGGCTCATTGTAATGCCTTCCTTCACTGCTTTCCATAATTTTCTACCACAATTACGAATAGATATTGATGCCTCCCTACCTATATATCGTGTTCACTGCAGAGTAATAGGCATTCAACAATCAGCCTATGCATAGTTAAGTTTTTGCAGCAATATATCCTCTTTGCTAAAAAGACCTGGGTCTCTCTGAGATAGAAAACATGGCAGGACTAAGAGGAAGTGCGACATCTATACACAGCAGAGATAAAGTCTTTTTTTTTTTTTTTTTTTTTTTTTTTTTTTTGCTCTTGCACATTCTGGGACGTCCTATAGCTTTCTGTCACAGGAAACAGGAAATGCATGTTGAAACTGTAATATATTAAATGCATTTCAACTAGCATTTTTATTCATACATTTCGTTTATATTATGAATTATATTTCAGTCTTTAAAGCATTTATAAATTTATATTGGGATAGTCTTAATTTTTTTCTACTATGAACAAATTCATATAAATTTATATAACATATAAAACAGCAAACATTATATGTTCTCACACCAGAAGCTTGAATGTTGCTTATGCAGCTTCACAGACACAGTGGTCATGCTTTTTCTGAGCAAATACAGATTCATCACTGACAAGATTAACCCATCTTCATTAAAGATTTGGTATTTAAGCCATTAGCATTTACAGAGAGTTCTGTCTATAATATAATCAAGATTTTGATATGGGTGATGGGTACAGGGACAAATGCCTATAATCCCAGGACTCAGAAGGCTGAAGTAAGAGAATTTTCAGCTGTAAACCACCCTGACTTGCACATTAATACCCACTCTCAAAAAAGAAAAAGAAACAAGAAAAAGAAAGAAAAATATTGATTGTCTATGGGAAGAGAAAACTGCAGGAATCATGTCAACATTGTGCCATTCTGAGCTCTGGATCCTGACACTTACTTCATTTGGATTTATCAAAGTACTATCTCCAAGTTAAAATGGGAGTGTCTCAGGAACACAAATAAGTAAGGAGAAAATGTCTAATGCAGTTAGACAAGGAAGGGTTTATGTGTATATTTTATTGCACACCTTCACGTTCACCCCCAATTCACCTCAATGACCCTAACTTTATCTGCCTGGACATTATTATCAGGACTCCTGGACTTGATATAGAACTTTTCCCCCACATTTCTCCCAGAATTCATAATGCATTTGTTTTACCTTACCTGCAATTTTATTAGTGATGTCATATGCTGACAAGTCTTTTTCTTTTATAAGTCTGCAAGCACTTCAAAAGCAGTGATCATACATTAGTTTTTAACTAGATTTATCTGTAATACTCATTACAATAATTAGTACTTCTAGGGTTATAGAAATAATAATGACAGTTCAGTCTTATCAAATTCACTAGATATTACAGGATACCATGTGAGAAGGACTCATAGTGCAGCCTATGATTTAAGACAGGCCATTCTTACAGCAGCATCGATACAGAACAGAGCCCCTGCTGATGCCAGCAGATTGATAAATTGAATGGGATCTTTCTCTTTAATCAGTTCTCTATTTCTGCATTATGGTATGTTGCAAAATATTTATTTGACAGATATTTTATTCTAGGGGAAGCCCTGCCTGGTGAGATATCAACAAACTCATACTTGTGAATGTGATTTACATATAATGCATTTTTTTAAAAGGAATCTTTTCTTCTTAGCAAACAGACGATGCTTCTGGGGCTATAATAATGATCAGTAACATCTTTTGTGTCTTCCTTTTATAGGCCCAGATAGATGGGATTGGGACTCTGTGTTCCAGGAAGAAACTGAGAAAGTAACTATAGACTAGGGTTGAATACCATTTTGTAAGAGTTGTCCTGGAAGACAGTAGCTAGTATAGATAATGACTGTGAAAGTTGAAAGTATTACGTGTTGTGCCCCACGTTGGGCACCAGTTGTTGCGCCCCACGTTGGGCACCTGTTGCTGGTGCTTTTCGTCCACCACCGGCAGGTAGAGAGGAAGAGAGAGAGAGCTGGGCCCATCTCGAGGCTGAGCAGGAAGGCGGGTGTGGGCGACTCAAACCCCTCCCCCCCAAAACACCAGGGAGAAAAACCACATTGAGCTGCTGAATCCCTCTGGTGGGAATCTCTCCTTTATTGTCATGGGGAGGTATTTATATATTTTGAGGGAGGGTGGGAAAAAGGATGAGATAAAGGTGTAAGGGCCAATAGTATTTCACCACGTCAGCAGCAGCTGGGCGGAGGCAGTTTCAGCTTAGGTGCTGAGTCACTCCAAGGACAGGTCGCAAAACTCTACTCAGGCTCTGGAAGCTCGTCTAGGCCTCACCGGGAGCCAAGTACAGGTAAACTCTGGCTGGGCTCACCACTAGGCTTCACACCAGGCAGGGCCCAACAATTACGCCTATCCTATACTGGAAATCTCCCATATCCTGCAAATCTTCATTTAGCTTGGTAAATGTGATAGCTTTGTGCTTGGGAATTTGGAAGCAAGCTTGGGGATTTAGGGTAACCGATGGGTTGATGAGGTCTTTGGGTTGTGGTCCCAGCAAGGTACATGAAGCATTCAAACTCATGAGGTATGCCTAGAAATACTTGGGGGATAGTTCTGGGCTTGCAACAGCCAGGCAAGCTGGGAACTCAACTGCTTGCTGTTAGACTATCAAAAGAAAGGGGGGAGTGTTGGAAACTGAGGAAAAGAGGGCTACTGGGTGATAACAAATGCCTGTTTTTTTCCTTCTCCAAGCATTTACAGTAAAGCTAAAGTAGGTACATTTTATTCTGTTTTTTCTCAGTAGTAAAGGATTCAAGTGAGGGTTCTGTGGTTACGCTTATGTCTTTATTTCTTAGGTCTTCCATGTTCAGTGCAGCCTCTGGGAAGCCCAGGGTCTAGTCAGAAGAAAAATAAGCGAGAAGAATAACAGGGCAACACAGAAGGGAAATATAGGTGACAACAGCAAAGAAATTTGGTGGCAAGTCGCCTCTTCCTGGCTCTCTAAGTGTCTTGAATTAGGAGCAAAGATGCCAGTTGTTTTAGGAACAGGTGGGCTGACCAATCAGGATGCCCAAACCAACCAACCAATCAAAAGGGAGAGGGCTGTGAGCCCCTGGTGAGGCCACCTGGAGCCTAGGAACCCAGCAGCCAGTCTGTCTGTGTCATTGGTCTTGAGATAATCATCCTAATCTTAGGACTGCACAGAAGTGAAAACCAGTAGTGAACAATCATTCTGAACGTGGATCTGGGCACCACAGTAAGGAATTCTAACATTTTGTTCATTTTCTATCCCCCTGCATGGGCCCTTCCCTGGGGCCTTGCTCAGCTCATTTATGAGATGTTTTCCTGTCTCCCACTTCTGTGCGGTACAGCGTTCACTCAGCTCTTTGGAATTCTGTGGGTGGCAGGGGTTTTCTCCTCCATTTCATCTGCTCAGCGGTGTGGAAAGAAAAGTATGAACTCTTGACACTTCTCTTTGTGAACATTTTGATGGGAGGACAAGTGACAGTCACAAATCTTAAACCAGGTGGCAGGGAAGATGTGGAAGACACCTTGTTACCAGCAGCAGCTCCTTTCTCCAGTCTTCCCACAACGCTGGCGTGTGCCCAACAGCTCAATTTGGAAAGAATCCTATTTTATTCAAGCCCCAGATGGGATACGCTGTGAATGGTTCATTGGCTAAATACCCATTCTTTCCCTCCACTAAGCCCTAGGACGGTCTCTCTTGCAACCTAGTCATCGTTGCTATTCCTCTTTCATTAAATTCCTTTGAAGTTGTGGATTATATTTTCTGTCTTTGAAAATTCCTTCTGGCTCATGGATTTCAGAAGTGCCAGGGCTTTAAATTTTTCCCTCTTCTTTTGAATTAATACTGTACTCCACTTTTTTTCCTTTCCATTTTTGGGGACCGACTACTGTGTTGTTTTATATTACATTTTCATTTCAGAACTGTTTGAAAATGGAACTCATGCCATGCACGTGAATATTTTGCCTCCTCTTAGCTGATTTAATCAGCATGGATACCATTATTCAGGCAATTGCATGAATAATTTATTTCACTGTTGTAAAAGTTTAATAAAAGTTTTCTTGTCTTTATCAAATTCCATGTTACTCTTTGTTCATTTTATAGCAGCAACATAATCAGAATATAAAATAGTTCATATCAAACATGATGACATGGATTTCATCAGGGCTTTGTGGGGTATTTCTTATTCCCCTTTTACTTATGATTAAACAAGATATTTTTACACATGGAGAAACCATAATTCTCTACAGACCCAAGCATGACCAGCATTAACCAATCCATGCCATTTAAGGATTTGAAAAATTTGGAATTACATTATTGTAAGTATGATGTCTATCCTTATTTGGGTTATGCAATAGAACATATGGTTCTTATCCTTGAATATGCATGGATATCTGTGTAAATCTTCTGCCTACTGTGTAACTCACCATTAGCCACATTCCTAATCCTGGATGATTATTTCTGACATAAGTACTCACTACAGACAGTATTATTTCTTTGTAGTTAAATTTTCATTTGCCACCCCGAAGTAGCCAGTGACACTACTCTATAGACTACAAGCATCTCATTAATGTTTGCTTGTCTTCCTTTCATGCTTGAGTGACAAACTGTCTAAATCAGAGCCCTCAGTGTCTGCATCTTAGTGAAGTCATATGACAGTCACACAGTAGATGCCAAACCTGCATGTGTGTAATTCTCTTTAGGGCATCAGGCTAAGTTCCTGGAAGATAGAAATTTATTCAAGGTTGCTATGAAATACCCAAGAAGACACTGATCTGATGAAGCATGAAGGCACACATGACATCATTGGTTGCAATCCAGAAAATGTTCATTGGCTGACATAAGTCCACAGTGGTTCATCTTAAATGTTTGTAGCAGGATGAGCTTTAGAAATGAGAAGTCGAGAGGTTTTAGGGAGCAGTACAGTGTGTTCACCGTGTATAATGCACCTTCTCCCAGGCAGCCTAGAAGAGTATCTTATAACAAAATGTTTGATATTTCCTTGGCCAAAATTATAAATATGCATTTTTGTCTAGGCTAGTTCATGACTGGAGATATTTGTGGATCAGTTCAGGACAAATTTTATTGTCAAATAACTTTAGATCATGGCAAATTTTGCAAGTATTTATCCACTTTAGCTTTTTCAGATTACAGATGTATGACCACATCTGAATAACCATGCATGAGTTCCTGCTGCATTTTCAGTACTATGCTAGATTTTATGGCTATAAATATGTCAAGGGCCCTTTTCCTAAAGCTCATGATAAGACAAGTAAGAAACTAATACTTGCATGTTTGGTATAAACAAAAGGAAAAGAAGGAAGAAACAGATGAAGGGAGAAAGAAGAAGAGGAAGGGCATGTCGATGAGACTGGGTACTTAGGGAAAGTTTGTAGGTATGTTTTCATCTCTAATCATATAAGAAATACATTTTCATTAGTGAAAATATAAAGATATAATCAGTTTTAGAACAGTGGTAGTTCTATGCTGATTGTGATAGCCAACAATGAATAAGGGTCAAAACCCCTCAAAATCATCTATGACAAAAAGTATATTTTAACTTATGCCAAAAGAAAGTTTCACGATTTCAGCGGCTTATGAAAGAGGTGTAATGTTTGCTCACATATCTTCTTTCCTCTAGGAGACAACCTCACAGATCTGCTGTTATCTAGGAGTTTGCTTTTCTTAACGTGGGGCAGAACCATGCAATGACTTTTGATGCTTCTGCTCAGAACTGGCACATACCATTGCTATTCACTTTTCATTGATCAAAGATATTCACATGATAAGACCTGACATCAGAGAAGCATAACCTTCCACAAGAAGAGCCGGCGGATATGACCAGCAGTATTAATATACACACCTTGCCTTGCCACTCTATGGTAATAGCTTTGCTCCATGAGGTGTCCTGTTGCATATAAGCCATTGATCTCTAAATTGATCAAGTGGTAAATCAAACTTCTTCAACTAGTGAGAAGATTGCTCCTCCTATGAGAAATGTTTCATACAGAGAAAGTGGTGGCATGGCATGATGGAGGTTGGTAAGTTCACTAAAGGATAAAAGCCTTACTAGAACCTTTAGAAGACACTTTTTTTGTTGTTTTTTGCATGGCATCTTATTGTTTCCCAGGCTGGAGTGAAATTCCTGACTTCAAATGATCTTCCCATGTCAGCCTCTCAAACAGATGAGATTACATGTGGATTTCACTGCACCCACTTAGAAAGATCATTGATAAGCAAAAACCTATAGGACTGTTAGAAAGGAGAAGAAAGTTCTATTACCATTAAATTATAAATTAAGAGTATCAGCAACAAAAATGAACAGAAACCCCATTAAGTCATGTCTGGGATCATACTGTAAACTATTCAATAATTTTAAAAATATGCCTTACGTAGAAATATTTCAATTTTTTTTTTGAGAAATGAAGTATAGGGTTAGGGATATAGTTCAGTGGAAAAGTGCTTGCCTAGCAAGACAAGGCTCCAAGTCTGATTCCCAGCTCAAATCATAAAACAAACAAACAAACAAAATAAAAATAGTGCTTTTTTGCATTGGATAAATACACTATTGAGCATTTAGAAAGATTAAAGCTAGGAAATGTAGCATTTATTTCCAATTATGTGTCCACTGGATACAAATCACAAAATAAAATGTAAGTATATGCTTGAGATTAACCAGCTAGTCACAAGATCAACTTATGGCAAGTTAGAGTAATGGCATTCTGTCTGTGTAACATTCAGTGATCCTTGGAAGAAATAGGAGCAATTTCTACTAAAGAAAATTAAACTAGCACAGACACTACTACTTTCCTTTCTTCTTTTCTTCTGCCCCCATTCCTCTGCCTTTCCCTTTCTTTAACATAATTTAATAATAAAACCTTATTTTGGTCTTCCTGCAATCATAAAATTATATAAAATTTTTAAGGTCTCAGAAAAAATGGCCAAAGAAAATTGTAAATGGCATAAATATGTATGTGCATATAAAAGATTAAAGAAGTCAGACTACATGAAAGATTATTTCCATGTATTTATGAAGACAAGAATATATCAATTTTAAATTTTGGGAAATGTTTATTCAGGACAGAATAAAAAATAATGGATTTTAGTTAAGTATAAAGATTTAAAATAGTGGGGCTGGAGAGATGGCTTAGTGGTTAAAGGTGCTTTCCTGCAAAGCCAAAGGACTCAGCTTCAATTCCCTAGGACCCACATAAACCATAAGCACAAGGTGGCACATGTATGTGGAGTTTGTTTGCAGCAGCTGGAGGCCCTGGTGTGCCCATTCTCTCTCTCTGTTTCTTTCTCTTACTCTCTCTCTCTCAATAAATAAAAATAAAAAATAAAAAGAGATTTTAAATCTTGAAGAACACTACTCATATTGACATGTATTTGAGTCAATAATTTCTTAAAATAATTAATGAAACATTACTAAAAATAACTACTGTCATGATACAATTTGGGTGGTTATGTTAAAAATCTCCATCAACCCATGATGAAAAATATAAATTCTGTTCCTTATTTACAGACTTCAAAAGTAGCTGATTAGGGCTGGAGAAATAGCTTAGTGGCTCAGGCACTTGCCTGCAAAGCCCAAGGACCCAAGTTCAATTCCCCAGGACCTTCATAAGACAGATGCACAAGATGGTACATGTAACTGGAGTTTGTTTCTCTCATTCTCCCATTCTGTCTCCCTCCCCTGCCTCTTTCTCTGTCTCTCTCAAATTAATAAATAAAAATAAAAATAGTTTAAATGTAGCTGATTAATTATGACAGAAGAGGAATTTATGATAAAGATATAGATGCTTCTGTTTAGGATGTATACATTTGTGAGACCATTACTCTCATTCTTAGTAATTTAATAGATCTGGCAAAAGCTATAAGAAACCTCAGAAACAGCTTAATTTTAGATTATGTGACTGCTTCAACCTAACCGTAACCTGTCACAGGCATGGACATTCTTTTCTCTAGAGCAAATAATATTTCTGTTTCTTCTGCACATAATTTTGGCATTAAAATTTATAACTGCCTGGCATGAAAACAAACAGGGTGACATGAACTAACATTAGTACAATAAATAGTTAATAGATATAGATGCTAATGTGGCCAAATGTCATTACTACCAAAAAATCTACTATATAAGTAGGTTAAATATGTGGCTTTAAAAAAAATAAATTTATTTACTTGAGAGAGAGGGATGCAGTAGAGAGAAAGAGAATGGGCTTGCCAGAGCCTCTAGCCACTGTAACCAAACTCTAGATGTTTGCAGCCCCTGTACATCTGGCTTACAAGGGTCCTGGGGAATCGAACCAGAGTCCTTAGGCTTTGTCAGCAAACACCTTAATCTCTAAGCCATTTCCCTAGCCTTTAAATACATGTTTTAATGAACTCATGGGAAATTTGGTCAACATGTAGGAATACATGAGAAATTTCATTTTAATGAAGCACCGGAAACATAGAAACAAAGAAAAGTTCTAGTACTAAAAATAAGATAGCATAAAATGAAGAGCCTATGCAATTTATTTTATAGCAGTTTTGAAAATGGGAAAGGATCAATGACTTCAGAAATGAATTACAGTTATTTGAAATTATTCAAATTGAAATGAAGAGAAGAAAATAACTGCTATAAAAAGTATCCAAAGATTGTTGGACAGTAACAAATGGTAAAAGGCACAAGATTCCATTCCATTAAGTAGAACCAAAGGAAAATATAGTCAAAAAAACATTTGAAGAGACATTTCCCAAAAAGTACCAAACTCTAGTTAAATATATTAACCCACAGCTACAAAATAATGCTATAAGTACAGGAAGCAAGAATACAAAGTCAAGCTTCTGAAACCAATAAGAAAGAGAAAATATTAGAGATAGATAGATAGATAAACAGATTGATAATAGATAGATAGAGAATGAGAGCGGGAGGGAGGACTAGGGGTTTTAAAAAAACAATAAGAATTAAGGCAGCCTCATTACCAAAAACTATGGAAATCAACTGACAATTATACACCATCTTTAAAATGCTGCAAGGCAAAAGGAAGTTGTCAATTTAGACATGAAAATTCTCTCCCAAAACTCAGCTGAAATAAATATACTTTATGGTGGACAAGTTTCAAGAGAATTTGGCTCTAACAAAAGTATGCTTTAAGAAATATGAAAAGAAATTCTCCGCATGAACGAGATATGCTAGGTTCATCTGCTAAGTTTCTGAGAAGCATGTGTAATAAACCATAAACTCTTTTCTAAGGAAGAGTATCCTGGTGAAGAAACCACTTTCCTTCATGCACGCTGCTATGGTGTTTGGTTTAGTCTGACCATGAGCTAGCTCCATATGTCATCCTGATTTGCCATAAACATTTCAGTTGTCACTGGATCAGCTGTAATTGTTACATGACAGGGTTATAATTGTTCAATGCCAGAAGCTCAGACTAACGAAAGACCCTTTTGCTTTTGCTGGGACACATTCCTTAAGAAGTCATATCTAAATATAGAATAAAATTAGAAACAAATAAAATATGTATGGTGATTTACACCATACTCTGAATTGATATGTCCTCTTCTGGTAATTTATTTCTCAGTGCCAAATACCCTCAAATCTGGTACTTTAAAAAAGCAATGGTCAATGAATTCCCCTACAAATGTGCAATTTATGCAGGTCAGGCCTAAGGCAGTTGATCTCTGTTCCACATTGTCAGCTGGAGTAGCTTAGAGAGGCTCAGTAATGCACTCATTTCCAAGATAGTTCAGTCACATCACTAGCAGGCTGGGATCGCTGTTGGCTGAGGACCTGAACTGAGGCAGCTAATTGAGGTTCTCCAGCTTCTCACACAGATCTCTTCCTGGGTCTACTTGGGCTTCCTCACAACATGATCACTCAGGTCTAAGAGCACAATATCCTATATAGGATACAGAGTGTACCAATCTCTTAAGGTACGGTCCAAGAGACTTCTACCATCAATTCTGCTAAGCTTTCTTACTTAAAATTGTCTTCAGCCCACCTAACTTGAAAGTCAGTATAAGGACTTCTCCAGTTAATGAGAGAAGGGTCCATCTTTAATGCACCACACATCCTTTACTCCTGTGCATTTTCATAGCAGTGACAGCTTCCCAAATACTTTACTATAGATTTCTCATTTGATTTTCATAGCTACTATTAACATAGAAGATTGAGATTTATCTTCAATTAACATACTAAGTTTGAGAGACATTAAATGACTCTCCTAGTTATCTTCATAGTAACATACAAATGATTTTTTTATTAAGTAGAAAGCTGTATGGATACCTCATATGTTAGTACCATTATTTCCATCCTGCTTGCCCCCATTCTGATGAGGTGCCCCTGGATATTCCCTTCCACTCTGTGGCTCTTACATTCTTTTTGAACCCTCTTTTGCAAAATTCCCTGAGCCATGGTGAGTGTTTTAGTGTTGTGCTGTCAGCCAGTTCTGGATTTCTGCTTTGCTGCGTTGTGAGTATCCTCCTGTCTTGTCTCCATGACGTTGGCGCTGGTTGAAAGGCTCACTATTGAAGGATCACTCTTGCTCATCTCATCAATTCTTCCATGGTTTCACCTGAGCCCTGGCTGATGCGCAAGGAGTGGTTTAGCTCCTCGCTCTAGCTGCCTTCTGAAAAAGAAAAACAGATTCTCCAAAGGAGACGCAGATCAGCATAGGATCAATAGGATAAGCATTATAAATTAAGAGAGATTTAGGTGGGTGTAGCCACTCTTTTTGCTAAAGACTAGTGGAAGCTTCCTGTTGGAGTTCATGATTTTTGTTTCTGTGGGATTCTGACTCAGTTCCCAGTTCCAGCTAAGGTTGTTTGTTTGTTTGTTTGTTTTTTGGTTTTTGGTTTTTGGTTTTGGTTTTTCAGGGTAGGTTCTCACTCTAGCTCAGGCTGATCTGGAATTCACTATGTAGTTCAGCGTGGTCTCGAGCTCGCAGCAATCCTCTTACCTCTGCCTGCCGACTGCTGGAATTAAAGGCATGTGCCACCACACCCAGCTCTTACAAAAGATTTTATTCAGGTGTGATGTATACTACTAACCTCAAATTTCTGTTCATTACTTTTATGAGAAATGAGTTTATCATCCAATTCCAAAATTGTTTCCCCCAAATTTCCTAAGAATGACTCCCTGTGCATAGTGGTATATACCTTTAGTCCAAGCACTTGGGAAGCGCAGAGGTATGAAGATTGCCACGAGTTTGAGACTAGCCTGGAGCTAGAGTGAGCTCTAGATCAGCTTGGCTAGAGTGAGATCCTATCTGGACTAATACAAACAAATGAACTAACCAACAATAAAAAATCGACAGCATAAGAATGTCTCAACCTCAGCAATGGGTATATGAAGAGACCCTTGCTACAAATGAGCTTGCTATGTTTGAAGGGTTAAGGGTATGGATGTTCAACTTGATACAAATGTACCTATGGTTCCCTTTTTTCCAAGATGGATCTGAGAATGTTTCTTTGACACTAACTCTCCCTCCTTGTAATTATCCTAAATGGAGTTCCTGTGCCCTTTCTCCAGGTTAATTCTCTGCCTTGGTTGCTGCCCTCTTGGCTTGTCGCATGCACTAGTTCTCATAAAGCACTTTGAGCACATCTCGTCTCTAAGATTTAACATTATGGAGGCAGAGGCTGTGAGGCAGTGACTCATTTCTTTTTCTTTGCCTATAGGGACCAGCATGGTAGTTTGTACGTGGTAATTGCTCAATGAGTGTCTGTTAGAAGAAACAGATAAGCCATGTCTAGAGAGTGTAGGGCAAATTGTTTATATAAATGGTGAAATCTCTTTATTACTTTTGAAATAGTCCTTCTTAAGAATCCTAAACTGCTTAAGATTGAGTAAACTATACATTATACTCATCCAAATGATAATTTTCAAAGTCTGATAGGTTTTATTCAAATCTAATTTCAGCCTTGGATATGAAGTTTAAGTCATTAAATGCATAGCTGCTGAGCAGAAACAAATCACCAAGAGACCACCTAAGTAGTATTTAATTTCACTTTAATGGTAAATAAAGTTATAATTTTATTACTAAAATACAGCTTGTTTTCAGTTTTAAAAACACATGAGTTGATTATGTGGAAATACATTTCATGAATATAAAATTTCTGCTTTCCCCTGACATACAAAAATTAGTGTCATAGAAAATCATAGGGCTCTGTCTTCTGAAAACATTTTTTAAAAATTTTGTTAAGAGAATGAGTCTAAGATAACAGTGTACCAATGCAGAAGTACATTAATTAAAATAACATTAGTGGGCTGGAGAGATAGCCTAGTGGTTAATGTGCTTGCCTACAAAGCCTGGGAACCAGAGTTCAATTCCTCAGTACACATGTAAGCCAGATGCCATACGTGGCACATATGTCTGGAGTTTGTTTGCAGTGGCTGGAGGCCCTAGTTTGCCCATTCTCTCTCTCTCCATCTGTGTGCCTCCCTCCTCAAATAAGTAAATAAATAAATAATTTTTTTAAAAAATCATAACATTAGTTACAGTAATATGAATGAGATCTTACTGAGGGGGTGGGGCAACACAAGTCATCTTTCACTAATTCTACAGTCAAATGTGTGTGTCTTGCTACACAGTGATTTGGGACTCAGACTCCTTCAACCCAGTGGTTCTTCAGCAGATGACCCTCAGAATTCATCCAGAAGTCAAAATAGAGCAAAGACTTCAATAGGAAATCAAATCCAACTTCAAGACAATGGATGATTACTTCTTTTGCTTCCATAGCCATTGAACCATTCACAGCTAGACATTGACCAAAACATTGGTAAAAATGAAATAGTTTTGGAGATATATGAAGGACTATTAACTAACATTGCTCATAACATAAATCAGAGTTAGTTTATGCTTTCTTCATATAATTATTCTTTGCCTTGACAAAAATGGAGTGCTCTGCTAGACAACTAACTATTTTTTCGTTGTTATTTTCAAATGCAGAACTAAGGTTTTGTGTTGAAATCAATCTTAAATAATTTACTATGAAAATAATTTTATGTTGAATACTGGACTTAGTTAAATATTCAATTTAAGTCTTATAATTTTCAATATGTAATGCATCCTATGAGGAGAGCAACTTTGAATTAACTTGGCTTATAAGGGCACCATCAGTCACTTGTGAGGTAGACTCAATGCTTATGATTTCAATTGTGTATTAGTATTGATTTACTTTGCAATTGAAATCATAAGCATATATATATATGGTGGATGTATGTGATTTCCAGTCAAGGTAGTGCCTTATATTCATATCTTATCTTATGTGTGTCTCTGCACCAAACATGTGCAATGGTATATTTAAATTTTTAGATGAATGCTAAAGACCGAGGTCTAGAATTTAAAGCATAAGTTTCTCTGTGGTTTTGAAACAGCAGAAGGGAAAGAGATGAACAGAAATAGGCTATAAGCCTGGATATAATTCTAGTGTGGACACAGCCAACATGGAGTAGATCACTCTCCTGAGTAAATACTATCAATTTAAACCCTCTGTCTCCTCTATGGAAAATAGATTCAGGAGGCACTAGTAGTAATTACCAATAGCTAAGAGTCACAGTAAGGTGTGGGTGTAGGGAGACACAAAGAGGACAGTGCTGTGACTGACAAAGTACTCATGTTTGATGACCAGATCCATAGGAGAAGAAAAACTGCATCAACCTAAACCACTACTTATGACCAACTTCTGTACCATGGTGTTTAGCTTGATGACCGTAACTACATAATTGCCTGGAGAGGGGAGCAGACACTGGAGTAAGAACACAGAGAGACTATTACTTCGCAAATCAAAACATTTCTACTCAAGATGAGACTGCAGCCCAAAGTTCTGACATACACAATTCAAAGAAACATAGCTTCCAGGTGAAATTAATGTTGTAGAACAATCTGACAAAGACTTTTTTTTTTTAATTATTGTTTTTTATTGACTTTTATACTCACATACAAAGAAAAAAACCACGTGATATTTCCCTTCCCTCCCCCCATTCCCCTTTAGAACTCAAGTCTCTATCATATCCACTCCCTCTCTCCATTAGTCTCTCTTTTAATTTGATGTCATCATCTTTTTCTTCTATTTTGAGGGTTTTGCAAAGGTATTGCTAGGCACTGCAAGGTAATGGATATTGAGGCCAGTTTCTGTCTGGACAGTTGCATTGTAAGAGGTTATACCCTTCCTTTGGCTCTTCCATTCTATCCGCCCCTCTTCCGCAATGGTCCCTGAGCCTTGTAGGGTGTGACAGAGGTGTTTCAGTGCTGGACACTCCTCCATCCCTTCTTCTCAGCACTATGTTGCCTTTTGGGTCATCCCAGTGGTCATCACCATCTGAAAAGAGAAGCTTCTCTAACCAGAAGTGAGAGTAGCGTTAATATGTGAATATGAACATTAAGTGTAGTGCTTTCAGGGCATCTTGGTGGGAATAATATATACATTTAGTCAGATGAGAGCAGGCTTATACCCCTAAGGCTCATGACCTCACCTACCAAAGACTTTTACTTAGGTTTTTCAGTACCAGGTATGTATTCCCTCCCGTAGAGAGGGCCTTCAGTCCAATTATGGAGCAGTTGGTTACCCCAAGAGTAGACATGCCACTATTGCACCCATTCAGTCATCGGGCCTGTCTGGCCAAGCTTGAATATTCAACGTCCACTGTTTTCACTGTAGATGACTTCTGTCTCCCATACGCTGCGTGCAATGCAGCTTTTTCCAGCTTTCAGTTGGCTGGTCTACAGGGAGAAGATTTTCTGCTCCACACCAGGTTGCTTTCTCAGTGACCATGCTTCTCAGGCATGAGATGTCTTCAGCAATAGGGTCTTACTATCTGTTTCTCTAGGGAAACCAAGGGCTTTGGCAAGAGCCTTTAATGTTTTGGAGGCTATCGGGATCTCCTTGGCCAACAACTCACTGGAAGGTATTCCATCCCAAGTACTGAAAATTTTCTAGTAACAGTCTACAGCTTCTAGACGTGCCCTTATTCAAAAAAAATTTTTTACATATGTCTTATTCACAATATCTTGAGTTTAGATTGATCCTCCCCCTGCCCTTCTTGTATGCATTCTCTTCCCATGGCCTCACTTAGGACATTCCCCTCCCTGAAATCAGTTCTTCTACTTACATATAAGTCCTTCCCTTTCCTCCCTCCCTTATAGTCTTTTACCAGCTTACTGGTTTCTGGTACTTATTTTTGGTTCCAGTTCACACACAAGTCTATACATTGGTAGCTAGGATCCACATATGAGAGAGAACATGTGACGTTTGGCTTTCTGAGCCTGGGTTACCTCACTTAGTATAATCCTTTCCAGATCCATCCATTTCCCTGCAAATTGCATAATTTCGTTTTTCTTTACCGCTGAATAGAACTCCACTGTTGACAAAGACTTTTTAAAAGTATGTTTAAAATGATCAGAATTAAAAACTGAAGCTCTACAATTTGTCCAAAGCAAAGAAGTATTAACATTTTTTTTTCTTGCAAAGTGCCAAGTAATAGCTATTTCTTAGCTTAATTGTCCAGAGTCTCTTGTGCAACAACTCAGCTCTGCTGTGGCACCAAGAAAGTGACAGTGTGTAACTGAATGGACATGGCTGTGTGCTAGGGAAACCTTTATATAGAACCCAGCAGAGAGGTGGATATGGACTCCTGCCACAGTATGCAGACTCGTGATGAGGAGAAACAGAAAATCATGAAGCAAAATCAGGCATAAATGTAATAGAAACTGGAGATAGGGAAATAAAAATATAAATCTTAAAATGAAAAATACAGCAATTTATATAAAAACATACTTCAAAGGAATATTGATACATATTCAAAAGAAATAACAGTAAGGAAAGAATGAGGAAAGAGGGAAGAAGGAAAGGAAGGAGAGAGGAAGGGAAGCCCATCAAAGTTTCTGTTACTTTCAGGTAGAAGATATATATATATATATATTTACATTTAAATTTTAGCAAGAAAATAAGTAGACTGAAGTGATTATATATAAAATGTATGAATAACCTTTAAGAGAATAGAAATATAGTCTGTATTTCCAATGAAGGAGAGAAAGATGGAGAGTCAATAAATGAACACAATATCCTTTCAATCTTGGCTCACGATGGTGTTGCACCATGGCACATTTTCATTTAGCTGTGACCAAGGAACTTCTTTAGGTAAAACAGAGTGAAAATATATGGTGTTACCAGATTGTGTATATACCTTCTCATTGCATTTCTTATGGAAGTATATGTTGAGATACAGCCTTCATCAATTTGGGTTACTGAGTGGCTAGCATAAGCCAACATATAATGATTATGAAGAATGAATGAGAAATAACTTTGACTTGAAGTCACTGGAAGTTTGCATTCTGTTATTTTAGTATCTCGAACTTTTCCTGAGTCTAACTGAAAACATGAAAAAGGAAAATTAAAGTTAGAGGGAAAGACTGGCAAACAGAAAACCATAAAATGACAAGACCAAGCATACCATAAAATTACAATAAAGATAAGTAGATTAAACTCATGTATTAAAAATTATCAGGAAACAACCTGCTCCAGGGTGATGGTGGTAGACAATGAGGACTTTCGAAATGTGTCAAAGCAAAAATCCAGAAGAAGGTGAGAGCTTAACAATAAAGTAGACTTATAACATACCCACCAAGGCTCAGCAAACATTGCAGAAGAAGGAGCATAAAGATTGTAAGAGCTACAGGAGGGGAAGGAGTATCCAGAGGTGTTCCCCACAATGACTGACATGCTGCCTGTGATGAGTATCAGAAACCCCACTGAGATGGGCCCCCAGTGGAATGGGGGCAGGGAGGAGGGGAATGGTACCAACACATGATTTGTCAATACAAAGTTTCTACTTAATAAAAAAAATGTCAGAATGTATTTAAAATCAATCATGTATTTCTAGTCAGATGTGCTAGTGCATATCTATAAGCCTAGGACTTTGAAGGCTATGTCAGTAAGATCATGAGTTACAGGCCAGTTGGGTCTACAGAGGAGGAGAGTCTCAAAATGCAATGCAATACAATTCTACACAGCACATACACTTCTTATAAGTACGCTTTAAAATCGACACAGAGATGGAGATACAGCTAAATGGTACAAAATTTGCCTAAATGAGTAAGGCCCTTGTTTGATCCTCAGCATTGTGATAGATGGATAGATGATAGATAATTTAGATGATATATAGATAGATAGATGATATCATGATACATAAAGGTACAGTTCAGATTCCTCAGAATAGACAGTAAGACAGGACTGGATGTGTAAGGAAAGTTTTGGAGGAAATGCTTGTGAAGAAAGCAGGGGAAAGCAAAAGCAGAGACAGAACCTAAAAGTATTTTTGTAGGTATGAAACTATAAAGGGCAGGGGAAAGGAAGTACTGACAGTATGATGTAGGTCGAATACTGAGCATATGATTTGGATCTCATACTGAGAGTAGGATGTAATCTAATGTCTAAGAAGGGCAGGGAAAAGATAATTGGTAGAACCTAAAAAAGGCTGAGGCCAAGATTACTTTAGTAATCCTCTTAATTCTAGGCACAACCATTATTGTTTTATATAAAACCTTTGAATAAAACTGCAATAACAATCAAAGCATAATCATTCATCAATATCAGGCAAAGAATATGCAAGAGACTATTAACTATCTCATTTATAAGAATAAATACAAGACTGCTAAATAAAATACAAGCAATTGTAATTAAGCTGTCTAATAAAAATAAATGTATAATGGTGGGTTGGAGAGATGGCTTAGTTGATAAAGTTCTTGCTGTGCAAGCATAGAAATTTGATTTCATCACCAGAACCCACATAAAAAGTGCCCCATTTTGTGGCACACACTTACAGTCCCAGTACTGGAGAGGTGGAGATAGGAGGATCTCTCAAGCACCAGAGCCTGTTTCAAAAAAGGTGGATGGCCTTCCTGAGGAATAGCACTTAAAGATGTCCTCTGGCTGCACACACATGTGCACCCAATGGATGGATGTGCATACACACACACACACACACGAAAGAAAGACAGATAGATTAGATCAATTGATAGATAGATGATAGATAGATAGTAAAATAAAGGAAGAAAGAAAGAAAAGAGGGAGAGGTAAGTTAGAGGAAGGAGAAGGGGAGGGGAACAGAGGGAAGTGAAGGATTACTGATGAAGAAAGGTTTATCCAAGGTGCCAAGATGATTCAACATCAAAAATTTTCTTTTTATACACCAGGGTAACAAAAAGATAAATGATATAATCATCTATGCAAATTCTGAAACTATATACAAGTGTTTCAACTACATTTGTAATAAAAATTTAATGCACTCAGAAGAGAAGGCTGCTTTCCTTTGACTCATAAGGAATATCTATGAAAAGCCTAAAATGAGCACAGTCCTTAATTATAAAATTTGGAGACATTATCTTAATCCAGAATCAAGACAAAGGTGGATTATATCACCATTTACTTGAATATTTATTTATTTATGTTTATGTTTTTCAAGGTAGGGTCTCACTATAGCCCTTGCTGACCTGGAATTCACTATGTAGTCTCAGGGTGGCCTCGAACTCTTGGTGATCTTCCTGCCTCTGCCTCCCGAGTGCTGGGATTAAAGGCGTGCGCCACCACGCTTGGCTTATTTGAATATTTGTTGGAAGTCCCAACTATTGCAATGAGTTAAATATATGAAATATACAAGTATTATAGAAAGACAGAAAGATGTGGCTGTCTTCATTTGTAGATGATAAGATTCAATATAATCCATGTAAATATGCACATTATTTTAAATATTGAAAAGCCTATAGTGTCCCAATTTTGAGACCAGAATACAAAATAAAAGTAAGTCAAGGGTCTGGATAGATTACTCAGCAGTTAGAGGTTCTTTCTTTCAAAGCCGGATGGTCTGGATTCAATTCCTCAGTACCCACTTAAAGCCAAACTCACAAAGTGGCACATGAATCTGGGGTTCATTTGCGGTGGCAAGAGGCCCTGTCATGCCCATTCATATTCTCTCTCTCTCTCTCTCTCAGCTTGAAAATAAATAAACTTTAAAAAAAAGTCAATATAAACACTCATGGTAGCCACTAATAAGACATTAAAGAAAGCCGGGTGTGGTGGCGCACGCCTTTAATCCCAGCACTCGGGAGGCAGAGGTAGGAGGATGGCCAAGAGTTCGAGGCCACCCTGAGACTACATAGTGAATTCCAGGTCAGCCTGGACCAGAGTGAGACCCTACCTTGCAAAACCAAAAATAAAAAATAAAATTAAATAAATAAAAATAAAAAAAAAACATTAAAGAAACAAAATTCCATTCCAAATGTCATTAAGACCTATACAGACCAGTGTTCTAACGCTATATCCATGGGAAGACACAAGTAGCTGGGCCAGGAGGACAAAAGAATTTCCCCTGAATTCTTCTATAAATTCAACATCAGTCAAACTAATCTATTTGAAGGAATGTGACAAGTCCTGAAGATGAATGTTGAATGTGGTCTGTCCAATCAGCACTTTCTGTTTGCAGTAATCTAAACAGTCAGGTATTAGCCCAAGTTTAGAAAACTTGACAAAGTACAGCATCACCAGGATAAGAAGAGACTTGGAGGAATCTCAAAACTATTAGGTCATTATAAATTAGTTGGAAAGTGTGAATTATCCAATAAATGACATAGCAATGAGTGATTTTTTTCCCTTGTGTGGCGAAAAATATCAGGTGCCAACCTCTGTACTATAAATATCAAGTTGATTAAATACCTACAAGTAAAAGCTAAAAAAAATTTATAATGAAAACATAAAAAGTAAAATAAAATAAAACACTTTTATGTTAGGGGTAGGGCAATTTTTTTCCTGAGAATCAATGAACAAGCCAATACTCCTGAAAGAAGAGTTATAAATATATCTACATTAAAATTAAAAATGAAAATCATATCCCAAAACACTATGAACAAAATGGAAATCAAAGACTGGAATATGAAATCTGCAAAGGTTTTGAGTTGTGCTTTTTCATTTACATGAAATCAATTCACATAAGCTTTATTTATTTTAAATTTAAACAAATAGCTGTGATATGTAGACACTGCACCTGATAAACTTACTAGTTTTTGTTAGTATCTTAGCCTAATTTTTTTAATTTTTTAATTATTTGTTTATTTTTGGTTTTCTGAGGTAGGATCTCACTCTAGCTCAGGCTGACCTGGAATTCACTATGTAGTCTCAGGGTGGCCTCGAACTCATTGTGATCCTCTCTGCCACCACCCTGGGTTTTAATTTTTTAATTTAATGTGCATTGCATAAAAATTAAAATCCTGTTGCATTTACATTGAAGCTAGCTTATCACTTAAAAAATATTTATTTATTTATTTATTTATTTATTTATTTATTTATGTATTTATTTATTTATTTACTTACTAACTTACTTGCAAGCAGAGAGAGGAAGACAGAGAAGAGAAGAGAGACAGACAGAGAATTGGCATGCCAGGGCCTCTAGCCTCTGCAAATGAACTCCAAACAAATGCACCACCTTTTGCATCTGGCTTTGCCTGGGTAAAGGGAATTGAACCTGAGTCCTTTGGCTTTGCTGGCAAGCACCTTAACTGCTAACCCATCTCTCCAGCCCGCTTATTACTTTTCTACTGAAAATATTCTATTAGTGTTAGCGTTAACTTAAAGAGCTCATGTCCCTTGTGAAGTATTCAGTAAATATAAATCAAATGAAATTTAATGCTCCAAACTTAGTCTTTACATTTTATTTATTTATTTATTTATTTATTTATTTATTTATTTATTTATTTGGAGAGACACAGACAGAGACAGAGAGAAGGGGAGAGGAAGACAGAGATTGGTGCGCCAGCAACCTCTCAGCTGCTGTGAACGAAATCCAGATGCGTGCGCCCCCTTGTGGGCAAGTGCAGCATTGCACCCTTGCGTCACTTTGCATCTGGCTAAACTTGGGACCTGGAGATTGGAACCGGCATTCTTAGGCTTAGGAGGCAGGTGCCTTAACCGCTAAGCCCTCTCTCTAGCCCAGTCTTTACATTAGTAGCAGTGAATAGTGTCTTAATGACAACCTTTGAGTTCTGTTCTTAACCAGAAATATGCTCAAAAAGAACTCTCAGGATTCAACAATGTGTGTTCCATGGAGCTGGGTCCTCTGTTGTGTAGCCCTCAGGCCCAGGGCCACTTCATCAGGAGCATGTAGTTATTTTTTCTCATAATCCCACTTTCATTTTTTTTAAGCAAAGACAATATATTTCTAGCCCAGCACTAAAGATTTCTTTAAATTAAATGGAGAATGGAAGCACTGGGAACACAGGGAGTCTAAATTAATAGCATTGATGCAGTCCCATTGCTGGTGCCATATGTTTAAAATAAGCTGAAGGGAAAAGTGGCATATGGTTTATTTCTTTTCCTGGAAATTTCGATTTAGTAGTGACATACTTGGAAGCAGTTTGGAATGGAGAGATGGTGTTTGAAGAAGCCAGAGAGTTGTTCTATTAAGTTCATTGACAATAAAAGTGCAACAAGGATCTCATCAAGTACCCCCCACTGTCAGCACAGGAGTGACATAGTGTCAGAGGAGCTGGGGTGTGGAAACAAGGGAATCCTTCAGAATAGAGTGACTCTTAGCAACCAGTGACATTTAGAGAGGAAGGGATAAGTCAAATGAACCACCAAAATTTTTATCAACTCCCACTGTGCTTCAATTACAATCTGAACCACAATGGAATGACTACAGTCAAATGATGATAAAAATAAACCATGTTCTATTGTTCTATCTGTTCACAATATGCTTTGTCTAACATCTCTCTCTCTCTCTCTCTCTTTTTTCTTGCTTGCCTACATAATTATAGGACCTGTATTATTCTGATGCTAATTCAGGGTTTTCTATGAGGGTAGAGGTAGGGAAATTTGCTACTTGTGTGTAATCTTTCATCTGACACTGGTGTGATTGTATCTAGAGACAATGTCATATAGAAACTAAGAAGGTTGACCCTTACTTCTTGAACCTATGGATTGTGTCCTGGACAAGTTACTTAATGACTCTTAATTTTCTCATCAGTGAAATAAAATCTATAAAGCCTACTAAAGAGAAGTAATAAGAATTAAAGATGTTTAAATATGTAAAATATATGTCACAAATTGAATAATCTCCTCTACTGGTTAGGGGAAGTTAATAAGGGGCTGTCAATTTTTCAGTATTCTCATAGATTTTTAATTTCTTTTTAAAATGCTACTTATCTAAAAGAACTGAAATCTGTCTACAACTACAATAAATCCCTTGAATGAAAATTCCTTAAAATATAATTAACTATTGTGTTCACATGATGTTCACTTATAGTTTATGCTCTTCACGATTAATTTCTTGGAGCTATAAACTTGGTTTAAATGTTGTTATTAGGTATTTTTATGTAGACATAGCCACATCTTCCAACAACAACATAACTGGACTTTACTAGGATATTTTGTTTTATGAGACATTGTGTATATCCTTTAATGAAAATCCAGATCCAGACAATAACATATCCTTAGCTTAACTTTCTAAAGATGCAATCTAAGCTCCACCTAAAAATGGATTAGAACATAAGCTCTGCATCAAGCATTCAAAGCTGTGTTCTATAAAAACTTACTGTTTTATTCATTGAACAATTTATTCATCTAATCAATCAAGAAAAAGTTATCAAGAGCCATTTGATCCCAGTTACTTCTGTATTTGATCTCTAGGACACAGAGTTCAGAGGTCATGGGTCTATCACTCCCATGTCTTCCCCATCACATAACAATTGTCCTCATCCACTAAGCATTTCCTGAATTACCAATTTATTCTATACAAAACTCAGATTAGGCTAGGGAGATAGCCATTCACTCCTGAGTATCAACATAAAAATTCCAGAGAAGCTTTCTTTTCCTCATATCAGGCAGGAAATTGAAAGAAGGGTTAGAGGAAGAAACTGGGCTAGATATAGTCCACAAGAACAAGCCCACAGTATTCAACTTGCAACTGAACCCCACCTCCTAAAGTTTCCCAAAGAGTGCCACCAGGCGGGGATCAAACACTTAATGCATGAGAATGGGCAGGGAAAGAGTTCATATGCAAACTACAGTACAGCCATTGGTTACTTGGGATAATAACACAGCAGTAATGTATGGGGTCATCTTTCCAAATGGCCAGACTCTCACCTGGCTTAGGCCTTCCTCAGGAGTAAAGGCAGTTCCAAAGCTCTTGTTGGAATTTGGTCATTTCGAACTTAGAATTCTTAGTGCCTTGGCTGCTACAGCGTAATGGTAGAGAAGTATTGTGCTCATAGTTTCAATAAATGCTTCTATGTTGAATGATGGGATAATATGGAGTTATCTTAGCTTCCCATATGAGCCTGTTCAGTTTCACTAATCTATCATGCCCCTGAATATGGAATAGAACTATACTGATGCATATAAAGATTGCCTCAAAAAGCCTGCTGTGTGTGTCTTTTTTCTAATAATAGTTCTGAGAGTGAGTTTCAGAGCTATGTTTTATCCACAAATTTGTATTAATCATTCATATGCTATAAAAATAGATAGACAGACAGATGGCACCTCACTCACACATAGTTCATAGTTAGTAGGATAAAGTTGATAAATAGGATTGGGTTCTTGATGTCCTCTGGGACACGTGCATCTTTGACTATAATTCCATAAATCACTTCTAAGGCATTCCTATTTTTATGCATTTTGATACAGGACACAATGGAACATCATTATGTCCTCTTGTGAGCAAATACAGCCTACATTGCTTTTCCTGCTTTGTTGGAAAGATTTTGAATTTTTATGATTATAAAATTTAAAATGAATGAATAATTTTCTCTGACATAAATACATAGACTCTACGTAGGCTACACTGATTTGGGCTGGGGCACTGGTAAGTTAATTTCTCCTACTTTTTTTCTGAAAATGAAAAAAAGTCCCATTTCCAATTTGATTATAGTAATAGATAGGCCTTACATGTCTGAGAATAAATACAGGAAAGGCAAAAACTATAAGCTACTGTAAATCCCAACAGGCTCTAAGAGAAAATTGTCAAAAACAGCTAACATGGCAACAAGAATATTTGGCAGGGTTTAAGGATACGTCAAGGACCTCAGTTACTAGAACCCACCTTTTGCCAATGGGGATTTCCTGCACAGCTCCTCCACTTTCTCATCCATTAACCCTTTGCCTATAGTTGTCAGCCACTCTCAGGTAACCCTTCTGAATGATGCCGGTAGCTTCTTCACCCAAAAAGATAAGAGCATTCTCACAACAACCTTAGGATCATGCTGTTTAACTTCTCACCACACACTTTGAGAAACACAGTGTATTTGATGTAGCCTGGATCCTCCTTCATCACGCCATCCAGGTACTCATCAGCTGGGTTTTTCCTCAGGAAGGAAGCCATGCCATGCCTGTCCTCCTTGTTGATAAAACCATCTTTGCTCTGATCAATAACACCGAAGGCCTCGTTGAGCTCCTGAATCCATAACTGGCCAAACATGGCAAGCTCACCAGAGGTAGGACATGGACGATACTTTCTGGAGGTCCTAGTCATTGCCTATGTGCTCAATATGGAGGCAGTTAAGTCCCTTCACCACTGCATAAATCTGAGAACTTCAGTGATCCCCTGTTGCCACGACCACCACCCTTCTACCCAGAAAGCTGCTACAGTCCTGTTGGATGGTTTAATTGCTCTGTCCAAGTTGATGTCGGGCAGTCCCATCCATCAGGTCTGTTTGTCAGAGAGCACTGTGCGGCCTTTGAGGATGCCTTTTCATTGACATCTGGCTACTGTGAGGTTGCTCAGTGGGTAAGCAGCTCTAAAAGTCCCTCTTTGGACAGTGACTTTTGGCAAAAGCCATTCAGTTAAAATCCTTCCTTGCTTGGCTCTAAGCTTCAACAGCTGCACACCCCAGAGAACTACCCTCTTTCCAATTATCTTTCTCACTGATTAATCTATGACTATTCACCAACTTGTTACTATAATAGGTACTCATTTCAATTTTAATTCTTAAAACTTTCTATTGAAGTGTAACCATTGTACAAAAGTACACATACCATAAACATACCCTAGGTTAATGAAGTTTCATAAAATTTCCCTGTATACGTAATGCCTGGAATAATGCCAGCACCCCAAGAGGTTCTTCTGACACAAGGGTAACAGTTATCCTGACCTCTTTTAGCACAGATTGCTTTTGCTGAATTTTATATTTTATAGAAATGGAATCATACAATATATATGATTTTGTCTGAATTTTTCCACTTCATGCTTGTCAGATTCCTCCCCATTGTGAGGAGGACTGATGGGCATTTTGTTTCCATTGCTGCTTTGCAGGCCATTGTGTGTATATATACAACGAAAACAAAGTTGTTTTTCCATCTCAAGCAAAGAACAATGGTTCTGCATTCTACCGTTAAGAAACTTTGGTGTAGCGTCCTCTCTAGGACTGCCATGACTGTCCTTCTAATTAACAGTGTAGAGCATGTGCCCAGTTACCACACATTAACATTTCTGTTAGGTAAATATAGAGTAAAGGAATTGCTGAACCATATGATATGAAGATGGTAAGCCTTTTAATTCCATCACTGTTGAATCTGCTGTAATGTGAAATTACCATGACCTATTCAAAACTACCACATAAAAAAGGTTTCCTGGGAAAAATGTGTTCATGTTTTCAATTTAATTCATGCTTACAGGTTATTTGTTGCATACCAGCCTGGTCTTTTAGTACTTTATAAAATTTATTCCTTTCACTACTTACCTGCCCATCCTATGGATTAGCATAGGTAACGAATGGGAGAACCACAATTTCAATTCAAGCAGCCTGACACCAAAGTCCAATATTGAAAATATTTTTACAAGACACTGGTAAAATTCAATAAATACAAGTTTCCTTCATTTCTTGACACTTAAGTAGCCAAGGTTGTTTATTGTCAAAGAGGTTAGAACTATGGTAACCAGAATATCCTTGAACATAAAACTAGTAGATAGTTTCTTAGTTACAGGGTCCCAATATTTTTTTCTGCTTTGGAGACAGGCCTACCCTTTCCCTTTGTAATCCGCTTGAGATTCTAATCACAGTCTCTTTTCTCTGCCCACTAAGAGACAAAATCATGTCCAGTTTCTCTCTGCACCCGCACAGCCCTTGGAAATGTCTGTGTAGTAGGACTGGGTGGCATGCACATGCTTTCTTCTCAGGAGAGCATTTCCCTCTTGCCCTCCGCTGAGGCATCCCACAGTTGCTTTTCCTTCTCAGGGAAAGATAAGAAGCAGAGAAGAATATTCTCCCAATATTTTTGATTCTTCAGTTCAGGCTACAAATATACTTGGTGCTTACTATGGCCCAGAAAGAGCTAGGCATTATGCAATTAAAGAGCCAAGGATCATAAGAAGCATAAAGTCTAGTAGAATAAATGAATAGGGTTTCATTGTAAAAGTAGAGTAAGTGACACATATGTGAGTCTGAGAAGTTCAAACACCCGATAAAGCATAGGGACTGACAAATCAGGATGTATGAGCAGATGATGGCGGGGCAGTGGTAGTGTACAGCTTCTGAGTATCATTCGAGAATGTTTGAGTGGTGAAACCAGAAAGATCTTGGATAGACCATAAAGCACTCCAAATGCCAAGTGACTTCATTCTCTTGCCCCTTCTGAGCCCCAAGCATGGTTATGATACAATACAGTTGTGTTTGGGGCTTGTTTCCCAGCCTTTACCCTACTGGTAGCTCAAAGCTACAGAATAAAGACATGGTTCTTTCTTGTTTTTGTAACCTTATTTCTCAACAACCAATGACTCAAGCACTATCATAATTCTTTTCCACTTATTCTAGCTTGCTTGAAATCTACGAAGACCAGAGCTCATTAGTTATGCATGGATATTTGGGATGTTGAAGAGATTTCATTCTCCACCAAAAGCAGATAGCCAGCTGAGCTTCTGACTTGTGTGTGCCAAAGAACAACTGAAATAAAACGCTCATGAGGGGATGCACAAAATGACTGGAATGTCCCTCTGCCAGCTGGCCACTGTGACACTTGTGCTTCTTTTCATAATGTTTCCCACTTTTGGGGCTGCTATGCCAATGAAGCAAAGGTTAAGCTGGGGGCTGGGCATATCCCAGTGGAGTGAAACAAACGGAAAAATCTGGAAAGTTGTTTCAGAAAGACACATCTTTTGAATGAATCCCCACAGGCACCATGTCCCCTTTAGCACTGTTACTTTCTCTGGTATGTGCCCTTTTGGAAGAGAGTCTCTTAATTTCTCCCCTAGTAGCTGAGTAGAGTTTCATCCACCAAGAACTAGCTCCTAAAACTTAACAGTCTGACTTACAAAACAGTGCTGAAAAATCTTTTGGCTCGGGGTTTGCAGGCAGGATGGCCTGGTGGGAAGTTTGCTGGCACCAGTGTGAGACTGTCTGCATGTGACTGCTGGCACTGCCACATGCTTGCCATGAGGTCTTGGGAGGGCTTCTTATCATTATTTTTCTCTATAAAATGATGCTAATAATGTTAACTGCAGCTGTGTGTAGTGTAATGCACCTGTAATCCTAGCTACTCCTGAGGCTGAGGTTAGAGGATTATGATTTTAAGGTCAGTGAGTCACCATCTCGAAAAATAAAATGATAATAAATAATGTTAACATCTCACTTGGGAAGTACTGAGGATTAAATGTGTTATACCATGTGAAAAGGAACCAGCATTTAGTAATGATACACAAAAGTGAGTTGTTTCCATTTTTATTGCTAATATTACTCTGTTTTAGTTATCTTTGCAATTCTTTTCTGTATGTGTGTATATGTGTTTTGTTGTTGTCGTTTCGAGGTAGGGTTTCACTCTAGTTCAGGCTGACCTGGAATTCACTATGTAGTCTCAGGATGGTCTTGAACTCATGGTGATCTTCCTACCTCTACCTCTTGAGTGCTGGGATTAAAGGCATGCACCACCATGCCCGGCCTCTTTGCATTTCTTTATAGAGATAAATATACCTTTGTTAATGAAACCTATCAGTAATCCACCAGCTACTATGGATATGTCCTTCTCTCCTAAACACACCACTCAGAAAACTAAACTTTTAGAACTGTAACAGAAAATAAGAGAATCTTGCATATTTTTTCCTCTAAGATGACAGATTTTTTTAAACCCCTTTTCTAATTTTCTGGACAAGCAAGGGTGACTGAAAACAACTAGTATGTCTTCAATCATAAAGATGTTCTAAGATCGCTTAAAATGCTTGCTAACTTCCTGAGTGGAAATATGTAATCAATAATATTAATTATTCCTGAAATACTAAACGTGAGGCTGTCACACTGGGTGAAAGTGGTGACTCTTTCCTCTTTCTATTGCAACGTGTACCTGAAAGCATGATGGCAGAAAGAAGACCCTTAGAGGTGAAACTGGTCTGGAAGGAACTTCAGAAATAGTTACAAGTACCTGTTTTTTTGTTTTTTTCTTTTTAATTTTTGTTGTTTGCTTGTTTTAAAAAGATATATGACCAGATGCTAAGAAACAAAGAAAAACACTTCACCCACAAATCATATGAGTTGGGTCATGCTGTTGCTTTTTAGAGTGGCTTTCTATTTAATTATAGTACAATGCTTTTGGCCTCATGTTATAACATGGGAATGCTTTTAAATTTTTGTATAGTGATCCTACTCTGGGAAGAAGTGATGGAAGAAAACTATGAATTACTTTGAGTTCTGCAAAGCAGTCTGGGATAGACCCTGGAGAACACATCATGCACTGGGACAGATGGCACTCTTTGTCAGCATCAGGAAGGTCTGCAGAAGCAACAAATTGTTGTTATTTCATAAGGAAGTGGGTCAGCAGGAATCACCAAGCTGGGGGGAAAATGCTAGCATATGTGTGATCAATTCTTTGAATTATTCATTGTCATCATTGATTGCCTAATTGAGTAGTGTAGAGATGAAAGTCCACAGTGCCCTCTAGAATAAAGATATCAGGACTTGGTTGTACAGGGGAACTGTCTAGCAGTCAGTGTAGAGCTTTTTCAAACTGAAGTGTGGAGCTTTTCCAAACTTCTAAATTTCCTCAAAGATAAAGAAAAGATAAGAATACAAAACCAGATGTAATTGCTCCCAATTCCACCACTCCCAAGGCCAAAGCCTAGACAGAAAGATGATAAATTGCAGGGAATCTTAGGTTATGTTATATAGAACTTGGCCCCTCCCCCCTCCATCAAAGATGAAAATACAATAAGAGGAAACTAAACTCTCAGTCAAACCTCTTGCATCGTTTGAGAGATATCTCTCAGAATGTCAAGGTACTGGGCAGAAAGCATACTGGGAATTTCAGTTTAACATGTGTTAGAACATTTAGATGGACAGAAAGAAATAAATTTGGGTTTAGGGAGAAGATTCCACCAAAACCAATAAAATTGTTGATCAGAATATCTGATATTAATTGGACTATGAGCTGAAACATTAGCTTGTGTAACATTAATATCAGTATGACAGTAGTTGTGTTAAGATGTTCTGACATACAATATAGAAAAATGTACATGTGTATCTGTGAATAGAAACAAAAATGAAAACTCCATGATCTGAAATGCTTCAACTGAAGGAAAAGGGAAGATAATTCACAGTTTCTATATTAAAAAGTCTTTTTATAAAAACTTTTTAAAATAGGTCTGGAGAGATGGCTTAGCAGTTAAGGCATTTGTCTGCGAAGCCTAAGGACCCCGGTTCAAATCTCCAGGTCCCACGTAAGCCAGATACACATGGTGGTACATGCGTCTGTAGTTTGTTTGCAGTGGCTAGAGGCCCTGGCACACTGATTCTCACTCTCCCTTTTCTCTCTCTCTCTCTCTCTCTGCCTCAAATAAATTAATAAAATCTAATGTAAAAAAAAACTTTTAAAAATATTTTATTTGTTATAAGCAGAGAGAGAGAATATGAATGAATGAATGAATGAATGAATGAATGAGTATACCAGAGAGAAGGAAACTTTCAAGAATTGTCATTCAAGATAAGGTATGAAAGACACTGAAAAGATATTCTAAGGTTTGCAAGAGCGCAGAAAATAAGCCATTTTTATTTGGTTTAGAAACAGTTAAAGTACTTTTATTGAATGAAGGATTATTCCTTTTGAAGACTTCACACAGTGAGAGTCATCAAAATCAGTTAAATAGTGCTGGAGAGATGGCTAGTGGTTAAAGTGCTTGCCTGAAAAGTTTAAGGATCTGGGATCAACTCCCCAGGACCCACATAAAGCCAGATACACAAAATGGTGCATGTGTCTGGAGTTCGTTTGCAGTGGCTAAAGGCCCTGACACATCCAGTCATTTTCTTGCTCTTTTACTCTCTCTCTCTGCTTCTTTCTCTCTCAAAAATAAAATATGCATATTTTTAAGTCAGTTAAACAGGGCTGCAGGGATGGCATAGCAGTTAAGGTGCTTACCTGCAAAGCCAAAGGACCCAGGTTTGATTCCCCAGGACCCATGTAAGCCAGATACACAAGGGGGCACAGGCATCTGGAGTTTGTTTGTAGTGGCTAGAGGCCCTGGTGCATCCATTATCTCTCTCTCTCTCTCTCTCTCTCTCTCTCTCTCTCTCGCTCTCTCTGACTCTCTTAAATAAATAAAAATAAATCTAAAAATATTAAAAACCAGTTAAACAAAAAGCAAAATCTCAATAACAGCTGCTGACATGGTTATAAAACAGAAAGCCATCAAATAAAGTAAAATATTAATGATAATTATCTGATCTAAAGTTGTAGGTTACAGGAAGGGATACATGGAAGTGAGAGATGATAAGACAGATGTTTGAAACTGAGATAACATTATTTTTTGGAGGGAAACAGAGAGAGATACGGAGAGGAAGACATATAGAGATGGGCATGCCAGCAGCCTCTCAGCTGCTGTGAACGAAATCCACATGCATACACCCCCTTGTGGTCAAGTGCAGCATTGCGCCCTTGCGTCACTTTGCATCTGTCTAAACGTGGGACCTGGAGATTGGAACTGCTGGAGATTGGAATCAGCGTTCTTTTAGGCTTAGGAGGCAGGCGCCTTAACCACTAAGCCATCTCTCCAGCCCTGAGATAACTTTAAAAAATATATTTATTCATTTATTTATTTGAGAGAGAGAGAGAGAGAGAGAGGCAGAGAGAGAGAGATAATGGGCACCCCAGGGCCTCTAGCCACTGCAAACGAACTCCAGATACAATGCACCACCTTGTGCATCTGGCTTACATGGGTCCTGGAGAGTCAAACCAGGATCCTTTGGCTTTTCAGGCAAATGCCTTAACTGCTAAGGTATCTCTCCAGGCCAAAATTGAGATAACTTCATGACTTTGGATGAAGAGAGCAAAAATCTGTCTGTGATAATTCTGACAACTAGGAAATACAAATGACATAAAAACTTGATTTTTAACACAACAAAACCAAATGATTATCTTCCAAAATATAGAAATTATAAAAAATCATACACATTATTACTAAAGAAATCACAAACCAAGATAAAAAGATGAGTAGATATATATTATTTATAATAATGTAAGGCCAGAATAGTTCAGACCCATGGTACTTATAAGACTGATTCTAAATGAAATAAAGAAGATAAGCCAGATGTACATGGTGGCACATGCATCTGGAGTTTGTTCACAGTGGCTAGAGGTCCTGGTGTGCCCATTCTCAGTCTCTCTCTCTCCCTCCCTCTGTCTCAAATAAATAAATAAATAATAAAAATAACGTTTCCTTAAAATACAGGAATGGATAACTATTCATTAGGCATTCATGACAGAAAACAGAAAACAACTACATAAGAACAAAGAAATATTTCTAGCCAAGAGAATTATTGCATGGTAATAAATATGCACTTCAAAAGGAAAACATAATAGTCAATCCTGTTTATAAGCTGAGTAGAAATGTGTGTGTGTGTGTGTGTGTGTGTATTATACTAGAAAATTAAAAGAAAATGATACATTTGTAGGAGCTTGTAATACACCTTTTATTAGCCCCAGATACATACTTAAATAATATTACAATATACAGATATACTGACTTGTCTACTCTAAAATACATTTTTTAAATTAGTGGCATGAGTTTTTATGAATATTCAATAAGCAAAGAAATTCTTTAAGTTCAAAAATCAGAAATGACAGTCTGCATTTCTCCAACCACAATGAAATCATACTACATTTCTTATGAAGTTTAAACAGTCAAAACTGTAAGCAGTTTGCAAGTCATCAGTGCTTTCCTTAATACCTATTTAGGGGCTAGAGATCAAATATAAAATCGCAAAAAAGTATTTTAAAACAGGACCTGAATTATCAAACTTCAAAGACACATATCCAAAGACAAGTATGTGACCTGACATAGTTTTTGCTCTAAATTTTAAAAAAACAATAATTGAATTCAACTTTAATTCAAAAAGTTAGAACAAGGCCAAGGGTCAGAGGCTCAGTAGTTAAAGGCACTTGCTTGCAAAGCCTTACGACTCCACTTTGATTCCCCAGTACCCACGTAAAGTCAGATGCACCAAGTGGTGCACACAATAGCAAGAGACCCTGCTGTACCCATTCTCATTCTCTCTGTCTCTTTCTCTCTGTGCTTTACAATACAAAAATAAAAATATTTTTTAAAAAAAGTTAGAACAAAAGATTGTGACCAAAATAAGAGGAAGAAAATATTCAAAATAAATATATAAATTAATGGAAGAAAAGCAGAAAGAAAATAATATAGGCAAATAAACCCCAGCATAGAATTTCTGAAAACCAAAAACTAACACTAAAGAGGTATTAGCAAATATAATGCAGGAAAAAACAGTAAACAAAATTAGAAATAAGAAGGAATATATTCTTTTAAAAGGGTTTAATGATGAATTTAAGTGTTATTTTAAAATGTGATGGTAAATAAAGTATTCTTATTTATTTATTTATTTATTTAAGAGTGAGACAAAGAAAGGGGCAGATAGAGAATGGCTATACCAGGGTCTTCGACCACTGCAAACGAATTCCAGAAACATGTGCCACCTTGTGCATCTCACTTACGTAGGTCCTGGGGAATTGAACATGGATCCTTTGGCTTTGCAGGCAAGTGCTTTAACCGCTAAGCCATCTCTCCAGCCCCCAAAAGCATTTTGTAAGTCAATTCGTTGAAAAGTTTGAAATATTTCATAATGCAGAATCAAAATTAATGAAGGAAAAATTTGTCAAATCTAAAAATATCTAGCATCTACAAAGGAAATTCCAAATTTCAGCATCTACATCCAGACAGGGAAAGAGCAGGGTGACCTGCCAGTGAGCACTTCCCAACCTTTGAGAAATAAATCACTCCTCTTGTGTACACTCTTCCTGTGCACAGGAAAACATCAGGGCAAAGATGGTAACTCTATGAGATGATGATGGCCTTCACAGCAAAACTTAAAACATGCTCAATAGAGATGTGATACCTTAAATTTGCTATGACTATTTAAAAATTACCTAAGAATTCATAGATTTAAATTTTTTTAAAAGTACATCAATAACTTGAAAAGTGAACACATGAACTACTCAAAGTGGGAAATAATTTGATAATGTTTAACAAACATTATTGGACTTCAAAATTTACTGAATAACCTTAGAATCAAATGATATTTCATTGACATTAATAAAGAGTATTTACCCAGGCATGATAGTAAAAGCCTGTAGTTCCAACATGAGGGAGGTAGAGGCAGGAGGTTTGTGAGTTTGAAGCCAGCTTGGGCTGCATAATGAAATCCCTTTAAAAAGAATATTTATTTTTCTTTGGAATAGCCAGCATAGTTCATAATAGACTGAATGTATCATTAAAAATTCAAGAATACTTACTATTATCATTCACTATGGTTTCCAATATTCTAGAGGTGGGTAAGAAAAACAAATCCACAAATAAAATCCCAAAAAATATGGTATATTTGTTAATTAAAAATAAACTATAAGATAGATAAATTGTTTTCGAATAATATATTTTTTTACCTAAGTGTCCTAGAGGCATTAATCTTGAAAAGCCTTAGATCAGGGTCCCAGTTTGTAGAATGCTTGAGTAGAATGTACAAGGCAATGGGTTCAGTCTTTAGTACCATATAAATGAATTGGATGTGGTGACACTAGAGAAGGATACAGAAGAGGACCAGGAGATCAAGGTCATGTTTGAGAACACAGTCAGTTGGAGGCAAGCCTGGGCTACATGAGATCTTGTCTCAAAAAAATGAATAGACAGACAAACAAAAAAGCATTGACTCTAGTAATAATTGTCAGGAAAGTGATCAAATGCAAAATACATATGCATAAATAAATTGAACTCCTAAAATAATATTCAATAAAAATGAATGAAAACATCCATTCACAATACTGACAGATATAGCACAAAGCACAATTATAATATTAATCTTTAAAAGACTTATGTAGGAAAATTAGATAAGGCTGTAGGAAGAAATAAGACTTTCTTGTAAAGAACATACCTGAAGATGAATAGGAAGAAAATAGATTTAATTTAATCCATAAAAACTACAAAATAAATCCTTGTGTGATAGAGTATATTTTCCAAAAAAAAAGAATACTCAAGTTAACCAGAGAAATAGATCAGAGAAACTTCAAAAATAAAAGCTTAATAGGGGGTGCTTTCTCAGTGGGATATGAAATATACATGTGGTATAAATTTCCCCTTGGAGAGTAAAATTTAAAATTTCTCAACAAATGAAGCATCAAGAAGTGAAATGAAATATCTACCTTCATATATATATATGTTTTACGAAGTAGGGTCTCACTCTAGCTCAGTCTGTCCTGAAATTCACTATGTAGTCTCAGGGTGGCCTTGAATCCTTAGAGATCCTCCTACCTCTACATTCCAAGTGCTGGGGTTAAAGGTGTGTACCACCATGTCTGGCTTCCAGTATAATTTATAAGAACACAACTGGGGAAATACTTGATAGAGATTTATGATTTAAAAAGTGTAATAGGGCTGGAGAAATGGCTTAGTGGTTAAGACGCTTGGCTTGGAAACCTAAGGACCCAGGTTTGATTCCCCAGGACTCAGGTAAGCCAGATGCCCAAGGTGATGCATGATTCTGGAGTTCATTTGCCGTGGCTGGAGGCCTTGGTGTGCCTATTCTCTCTCTCTCTCTCTCTCTCTCTCTCTCTCTCTGCCTCTTTCTCTGTCTTTCTCTCAAATAATTTTTTTTTGGAAATGTAAAAAAGTGTAATAAGTTAATAAAATATTTAATAAACTATTATATGAAGATGCTCTGTCAGTCCTAAAACCTATATAGAAACACTGGCAAAGAGCACAGGGGATATAACTCAGCTGCATGCTCTGAAAGTATGAGAGCCTGAGTGTGGTCCCCAGAACTAGCTAAAATGCTGGTTACATCCTGTAATCCCAGTGACAAGGAGATGGAAACGAGGATCCCTGTGGCTGACTGGTCAGTTAGTCTAGCCTAACTGTTAAGCTCCAAGCCAATGAGCTACCTTGTCTCAAAGGAGGTGGACAGCATATCTGAGAATGACACCAGAGGTTGCCCTCTGGCTTCCACACATGCACCTACACACACAGGAACACACATGCACACAAGCCTTAAGAAAGAAAAGAAAAGAAAGAAGAGAGAGAAGAGGGGAGGGGGGGGGGGGGAGGGGAGGAGGAGGAGGGAGGGAGGGGAGGGAGGGGAGGGAAGGGAAGGGAAGGGAAGGGAAGAGAAGAGAAGAGAAGAGAAGAGAAGAGAAGAGAAGAGAAGAGAAGAGAAGAGAAGAGAAGAGAAGAGAAGAGAAGAGAAGAGAAGAGAAGAGACAGCTGAAGAGATTGCTTAGCAGTTAAGGTACTTGCCTGCAAAACCCTAAGTACTCAGGTTTGATTTCCCCATTACCCATGTATGCCAGATACACAAGGTGGTACAAGCATCTGGAGTTCATGTGCAATGGCTAGAGGGCTTGCCACACCCATTCTCTCCCTCCCTCCCTTCTTCCCTCCCTCCCTCCCTCTCTCTCTGTCTAAAATAAATACAATAAGTAAAAAATATTTAGCCGGGCATGGTGGCGCACGCCTTTCATCCCAGCACTCGGGAGGCAGAGGTAGGAAGATTGCTGTGAGTTTGAGGCCACCTTGAGACTACAGAGTGAATTCCAGGTCAGCCTGGACTAGAGTGAGACCCTACCTCAGAAAACCAAAAAAGAAAAAGAAAAAAATTAAAAAGAAAAGAGAAAAATGGCAAAGGCTATTGTATAGGTTACTCTTCTCATTACTGCAATAAATACCTGAGAAAGGCAACCTCAGGGAAGGGTTTATTTTGGCTCACAGTTCAAGGGTCCAGTCCATCATGGGGAAGGCAGGCAGCAGGAGCTTGAGGCAGCTGGTCACAGTGGATCCACAATCAGAAGGATGGAGAAATTAGTCCTGGTGCTCAGCTCAATTTCTCCTTTTCATTCTAGTCTGTGATCCAGGCCCATGGAATGATGTCACCAACAGGTAGGGTGGATCCTCCCACATTAAGAAATCTAATCGACATACTCCTTCAGACACATGCCCAGAGATTGGTCTCCTGGGTGATTATAGATGCTGTCACATTGACAAGATAACCAAAACAGAGAGGAACATACAAGAAAGAAAAGAATCGAGGAAAGGAGGGCAAAAGGGAAAAAAAAAAAAAAACATGTTAATGGCATCTCCTAGAGAAACAAACACAGCAATAACCTTCATTGAAATTCCAACAGTGACCAATAGGAAGCATCATTTCTAAATGCCCTGAAGAAAATGAGATGGGATTAGGGGGTTAGTACAATACAAAATCCTGCCCCGCTTCCTGTTGCCTTGCTAACACAGGAATCTTTCTAAGACAGTCTTCACATTGGTATAGTTGAGAATGACTTTGCACTGTATTCATGCATCTCATCCCACACTGCCTTTCCGGTAACTCAGGATTCTGAAGGGCACATAAAACATTGTAATAACTGCATTTTGTGTTTTCATTTGTTTCGTGAGAGAATAGCAGCCATTATTAATGCGTGTTCTTGACAGATCACTGGATTCACATTCCCAACGGTTTCAAATTACCAGTTAAAATATTCTTTTGAGGACTCTTTTTTTTTTAAGCCGTTCTCAAGTAACTTGCTGCAGCACATTTATTTTCTGAGTGTCATACTATTTCAGTTCTATTTTTTCAAACCTTGGGTTTCTTAAATTTCTAAATATAATTTCAGATCACAAAACTGTATTAGAAGTGCTTCCACTTTGAAGAACGGGGAAATAAAATTTCTATTTCTATTGCTTAGAGGAAAACGGAACATAAAAAGGGTTGTTTTCTTTTATGTAGATTTTGATGTTGATGGTGCTGTTTAGTTTATCTATAAATAATTAGGTGTCTAAAGCAGGATTTCTCAGCCTGCATATTATTGACATCTGGGGCTGAGTACACTTTTGCAGCAGAGAGCTTGCCTGTATGACCGAGGATCAGTAGCATCTACAACTAGACATCAGTAGTATACTCCTTTCTCACAAGTAATAATCATAAATGTCACTAGACACTGCCAAATGTCACCTGGAAAAAGTGGAGGTGAAGGCAAAACCTCACCTGGTTGAGAACCCTGTTCTAAATTATATCACAATACGCTACATGCATAGTGTCAAACTTTTTGTTTTTCCCAAGGTAGGGTCTTGCTCTAGGCGGGGTTGACCTGGAATTCACTATGTAGTTTTAGGGTGGCCTCAAACTCATGGCAATCCCCCTACCATCTGCTTCCCAAATGCTGGGATTAAAGGCATGTGCCAACACCAAAGAAACTATGGAACTCCACAAGTGAAAACTAAATCTGTCTTTCAAAAGATAGGACTAGCCGGGCATGGTGGCGCACGCCTTTAATCCCAGCACTCGGGAGGCAGAGATAGGAGGATCGCCATGAGTTCAAAGCCACCCTGAGACTTCATAGTGAATTCCAGGTCAGCCTGGGCCAGAGCAAGACCCTACCTCAATAAAAAAAAAAAAAAAAAAAAAAGATAGGACTGGTTACTATTATATTATTGTTCTAGTTGTCAAATATTCTATTTAAGCTACCACAAAAAGAAAAGGTTTACCATAGTCTTTTAAAAAAACCCAATAAGCCAGGCGTGGTGGTGCACACCTTTAATCCCAGCACTCGGGAGGCAGAGATAGGAGGATTGCCGTGAGTTCAAGGCCACCCTGAGACTACATAGTTAATTCCAGGTCAGCCTGGGCCAGAGTGAAAACTAAAAAAAAAAAAAAAAAAAAAAAAAAAAAAAAAAACCAATAAATAAATAACCAGGAAGTTATATGTCAGAGGTAACTGTTATACTAAATTTCATTCTACTTCGCTCTACATTATTTTCTTGCTTTCTTTTGGTCATGAAAGTCATTGTAATTATTTTACCACAATGAATATCCAAAATTTTGCTTCAAAAGTCCTAGGAAGGAGATTTACAATATGCTATTTTATACACATATACTTTTGTTCCACAAATTTAATAATAACTAATATGGAAAATGAGAAATATGATTTTCTCTCTCTCAATTTTGTACCTCTAAAAAGGCTTTTTAAATTATTTTAATTGTAAAAAGTATATTAGAAAATTTTCAGAAAGGTCAGAAAGACATATAGATTTCCATCATCCTACTAAGGTGATCAGAGCTAATGTTTATGGGCTCATGTTCCCAGATAAAAATATTATTTCTGGTTAACACACTGATATCAAACTTTGTAATACTAAATATATGTAACTTTCTCAAATAATTATTTTTACAGCAATAAAGCATATGATGATGGCTTATATAGTCATTATTCTACTTTTAGCAATAACCTCCACATACTGTAAATTTCTTCTCTGTTTCTCTAACCCACATGTTTTAGCAATAAGATAAGGAATAAGCAATAAGATAAGAATCATAAGTACAATTAGTCCTTTTTAGTTTTACTTAATTTTTTTTTGTTGTTCTGGTGAGGATCCAGTTCAGGTCATAACTCCTGCTAAGTAAGTGCTGTCCCAATGAACTATGAGCCTAGCCCTGCTTTTCGTTTTAATTCTACTCTATATGTCATCTAGAGATAGATGTCCAAAGGTCTGCTGAAGTTTTAAGAATTTTAAGGAAAGGAATAAAGCAGCTTATATTTTCATAGTCGACCTATTTTCCTATGCTACACATGAGCCCATTGAAATGAACCAAAATAAATAGTATATATAAATGGCCCTGCCTACAGATGGTTTTTGGGTTTTTATTTATTTGCCAAGATAACCTTGGCAAGTAACAATTTATATGAATTAAACATAAAGTGTGACAGATGTTCAGTTACTTACATGTTGCCATGACTAAAATACCTGACAAGAAGTAACTTCAGGAAGAAAGGGATTTTTTTCTGTGTATTTTTGAGGTCCCAGTTTATCATGGAGGAGAAGGCATGGTGACAGGAACTTGATGCATCTGGTCATATTGAGTCCACACTGAGGAAGCAGTTAGCAATGACTCCTTACATTTAGCTCCCTTTCTCTTTTTATTCAGTTCAGGACTCTGGTCCATAAGATAGTGTTGCCCACAGTTAGGGTGGGGGTGTCTCATTACAATTAACATAATATTAAAAAAATCCCTCAAAAATATTCCCAGAGATTTGTTTCCATGGTGATTCTAAATCCTGTTAAATTGAAACCAGCATTTAACTCACATAGTATAATACATTGACGTAAAAGTTTGTAACAATAAACTTTCTCAAACAAGTTGTTGTTGTTGTTGTCACAGCTTAGAAGATTTCACAGAAAACTCCTTGAATCTTAGAAATCATTTCTGCATGTCCCTTCTATAATCATGAACTCTTTCATAGTTTGGAATGCCTAACTTCAAACCATCTCTTCTAGGTTCTTTGCCTCATGTCTTCTTTGAAGAGCTAGGGCCCGTTAGACATGGTTTTGGTTGCCTGTAGCACTTCTAGAGCAACAGGGCCTCCTAAAATAAAGAAAAACCCAAGTATTGTAGGATTTACAGCCAAAACACACTAGTCATTACTTGATCTAGCTCTTTAATCCCAAAGAGAAAGTGGAGAAATTACAAGACTTATTTTTATATTTATTGACCACTATTCAAAAAGTATTATAGTGAGCACTTGGGAGTAATTATGAGATGCCATGGACCCAACATTATATTACTACAATAACTATATCTTCATCACTACATGCATTTTCTATTGCCTATAATATGAGAATAGAACTCATAGTAGAGAAGATTATTAACCAAGTACAAAAAGTCTACAGGTCATGTCCACATAAACTAGTGCTCTGATTCTTGTAACAATATAATGAGAAGAAGATGCCCATTCATAATGGTTATCCTCATTTAAAGTCTCAGAGAAATCAATGACAATCCTACTGAAATGGCAGAGCTCAGTCATGTCTTTAAGTCTAAATACCACATCCAGCTGCCATCTTATCATCACAATGAAAAGTTATGAGGAGCCAATGACATTATATGCTTGAAGGTACTTTCCAAACTACAAAAAGTAAATGAGGGCTAGCATAAAAATAAATGATGTTTTGGAAGGTAAGAATACTTGCCATAAACTAGTATCCTGAGACTATTTGATTTTATTCCCCAGGAGACCATATATACAGCTGGGCACACACATCTAGAACCCCAGTCCTGTGGGGAGAAGAGACTGGAAAACTTGCTGGGTCTGATAAAAGCCATAGCTTTGCATTGAGAGAAAGGAGAGAGGGAAAAAGGGAGGAGGCACTCCAGCTCAAGAAAATATATGGATGAGAAACAGAGGAAGGACACCCAATTTTCTGCTATGGCCCCCAGAGACTAGCAAGTGCATCTGTACACACACACACACACACACACACACACACACACATGCATACACTAAACATACCCCACATATTATAATATACACCTAACAATGACAAAAGTCTATATCTTCAGATAATATAGGGAAGATTCAATCTATATGAGAATGCTTGGGCTAAAGTTCAGGTAGCTTCCACAATTATTGTCTCCAAGTAGCAATATACAATCTTGCACATTGGAATCAAACATTACAGTCAATTGTAGTTTTGCAAATCTATTATGCTTTTTACTTGTTTTTACTTGTTTTCTTATCCCCCTTACTTATTATCAACTGATAGTTATTCAAAACTTATTAAGCTTTGTTCTTTACACACACACACACACACACACACACACACACACACACTTTTTCTTCTTACATGATGTCTAACAGCAATACTATTTTTTGCCCTTCATTATTCACAATACAGCATGCAAGCCCGACAACCTGATCACAAAACACAATGATTCTTATATAGCCCTTAGAACATTTCACATTGGGTTCAGCAAATTCCTTCATTTGCAGAGAAGTAACACTGAGTTACATCTCAGAATCTGGAACCTCAAAAACTTAAAAAAAAAAAAGATAATTCTTCAAATCATTTACATTTCAGATTTCTAATTCCTTTTGGTAACTTTCC
Organism: Orientallactaga sibirica; assembly: GCA_036365145.1. Lineage (NCBI taxonomy): Eukaryota > Metazoa > Chordata > Mammalia > Rodentia > Dipodidae > Orientallactaga > Orientallactaga sibirica. The sequence goes on from JAEOAD010000006.1 coordinate 23,040,053, forward strand.
ATAGACTCTACACCATAATTTCATTCATTTCTCAAGCTCTGAAGCTCACACTGTGCACATTTTAAATTGAGTTTTCCTGTTTGCTGAGTCAAACAGTTTGAAATGATACAATTACTTCATCAAAAAATAAATAGGCATTTAGCAAGCACTCTACCCATACCCAGTCTTGCCTTGGAATCTGTGGGACCCAAAGGCACTGTTGTTCTCAAGTGCACACATACACACACACAAATCTACTTTATTATCATTTGCTTGTGAAGTACATAAAATTATTTCACTCTGAATCTGTAATGTTGCAATGTTGCTGTATTTAAAATTGTCATCTAAATTCCTGACTAATGTTCATATCATAGCACACTGGGCCCCAATTGCCATTTTATCACCTTCTAAGTATTTTACAGTTGTTGTTTCACAACATTTCTTATAGCCTACATTTAATTTTAATACATTCGTGCTAAGATCTTTTCCTTGAAATATTTACACAATTCAAATAATATCACAACCCTCCTCATACCCAACTGTAATAATCCTCTCCAAATGGAAAAAAAAATCCTATTTTTTTGAGGTAGGGTCTCACTCCAGTCTAGGCTGACTTGGAACTCTGTAGCCCAGGCAACTCTGAACTTCATGGTGAGTTTCTTACCTCAGATTCCCAAGAAATGCTATGATGAAAGGCATGAGTCACCTTGATAAATAAAATCTCTATCACTCATTTGTAGTTTTTGTTTCTATAAACAGAGAACTAAACAAAACTTATTTTAAAAGGATGAAATTTAAAGAATGAAATTCTATTTCTGATTTATCATGTTGACCTCTAGCTACGTAAAGAGGAATATTTCTCTTAGACCTTCTCAACACCTCTGTAATATTAATCAATATTATTATTTTCAGTTTACTGCTTGTAATTTAAAAAGAACATACATTTCTGTTTCTTGTCCAATAAATTTCAGTTTATTGACACCCCTCTAGGTGGAATGATGTAGTTGCCACCTCCACACATCTTTGTACTTTTTATCCTTCTTTCATCCCACTTTCTGCCTGCTAGCTGTACCTTTCCTTTTACTTCATTAAGGCTGGGGAGCTCCAATTTTATGAGATAATAAATGTATTTAAATATTTAAATAATATTGAGTTTTCTGTCACTTATGAATGAATACCTCCTAACCCTTCTGAAACCTCCTGCATGCTGAGCTGCTGATCTGCATGAGAGGCTATGCTTGTGATAGAAAGTTCATGACAGAACCAATAAACAATTCCACCCAAGTCTAGCTTGTTGTACCAATGATATGCACTGGGGTGACCCCAGTACAGTGGACCATGGAAGCTGTACCACCAGAGCTCCCTATCCAATTTTATTCCCCAGTACCTGTTTACTGCTTATATATCCTGTGGGAGGGGCTTGTTAATCTTGTAAATTTCATGAGTTTCTTGACTCTTATGAGCCTCGGTCCCCCTCCTCCCTCCAAGAAAATAGCTACACAACATATTCTAAGAAAGGTTTTGAGACAGTTGCTAGACCTGGATGATAAGATCCTAGTTCCTCTGTGAAGAACTCTGGTAGTATCCTTTATATTGTGTTTATTACACATAAATTATGTTTATTTCATTATACACAAAGGCTATATACACCTTAAAATATGTTATTCATTTAGTTTTTCATCTCAGTTCAGAAGGTATTTTGGAGTGTGAAAATAAAAATCATCAATATAAGCTAATAATACTTGTATGAAAACTAATAATAAGCTAAGACAAAGTAAAGATTATGTTTATTAAAAACTTCATGTCAGTGATTCAAGAGGCTCAGGCAAGAGGATCACTTGTGCCCAGAATTTCAAGATCAGCCCAGGTAACACAGTAAGGTATCATCTCTAAAATTAAAATATTAACTATAGTCCAGTCAGTAAGACTTGCTCATTAAGTTATAGATTTTGTTCTGTGTTACTAATACTTGGACTATGTGAGAATTTTTTAAGATTTCTGAAAATTTGTAATTAAAATATCTCTTTTTCCTGAGGGACCGAGACCCAAGGTAAAATGCAGAAAGGAGGCAAGCATTCACGTGAAGGTTTTTTTTTCATATACATAGAAAAGATTCCTGCCATAAACACCTCACACAATGAAGAAACTGCATGGTCAGACTCAAGAACTTAGAAAAATATGTTTCATAAAAGGAGAGCTAAAAAGATCTAATGTGTGGCTCATAAGAAGCAATTTTTCCTCATCCATGTTAGAAATAGAAAGAAAAATGAACCTAATTATTCTTCTGTTCTCTATACAGATATTATTTCATTATTAATAATAACATTGTTCTCATATGAATGAATAGGATTCAGTGAATTGGACAGAAGTCCAAGACACAGGAATTCGGAGGCATTTCAACTATTAGGATCCAGAAAATATGAATCCAGTTGTTGGTTACTCTTATTGATGACAATACTAGTACCTTCAGTGTACAACAATAACCAGAAAATCATACTGTGGTTATTAATATTACCACAGATCATGAAAATCAACTTTTATAAAAGTTGTTATGTTTTAAAAATATATTTAAAATTCCTAAAATAATCCCAAGGTCACAGTTCTCTAAATACATGCTAAACCAGTAATTCTCTTTCCCAGTACAAATCTCTTATTCCCTACTGGACAACTAATGAGGAAGTCACCAATGAAAGACATAATAATAGAAATTATTACTGAGTCAATGACATATCAACTACAGTAGAATCCAAGTATTATCCAGACACCTAAGGAAATAATCATTGCCTATAATAAATGGGTGTGGACTTGTTGATTTTAAGGAAATTTCCAAACACTAAATTTGACTTAAATATACTAGAGGATTTCTACTGATCAATTCTTCCATGATTTTCATTCAGAAAAAGATTAATGTACAGTTAATTAATAGAAAACAAGTGTGGCTCAATTAAATTTAGTAAGTTTCACATTCTAAAGCTACCATATGTACATTTTTTTGAAGTAATAATTAAGATTCTGTATTATAGTGCATGTTTTGGAATAAACTAAACAAATTACATTATACCACATGGGCATATCTAAAAATACATGTTTACTTTCCTCTTTGAAAATTAAGCACTTGATTATATGCATATAAATAATGAGTGCAAAACTATTAATAACATCCATGTAAAATTATGCACATTAGCAAACACAGGACATATTAATTTTTATATATTAAATTTTCATAAGTTTTACATTACCCTTAAGAGAGTATTAAATTGGACAGCATGCTTCATCTTGTTTTTGAGACATATGTTAAGAATACTCAGCATTGAAGAAAATTTCTTAAGATTTCTCACCCACAATTATAAAGGCATTCTTGTCTTTTATCCTAACACTTTTTCTGTTTAGAAAGAGGAGGGTGAGGGAAGAGATAAGGAAAAAAAAAAAAAAAGAGAAGAGGAACAGGAGTTCTGATATGTTGCCCAGACCATTGTCAAACTCCTGGGTTCAAAAGATCTGTCCTCCTTGAGTTAGGGATATGGCCCAGAAGTTAAAGGCACAGGATTACAAAACATGCCAGTCTGGGTTTGGTTCCCCAGTACCCACATAAAGCCAGATGCACACAGTGGCACATTCACCTGGAGTTCATTTGCAGTGGCATACACACACACACACACACACACACACACACACACTGATAAATAAATAAATAAATAAATAAATAAATAAATAAATAAATAAATACTTGTTTAAAAAATCTTCCCTCCAAGGCCTTCAGAGTCTCTGAGGCTACAGGCTCACACCCAGCACCTGGCTCTAGAATTTGTAGGTATAAGTTTCATTTACATCTATTTTGAGAGAAAACTGATGAATTAAAAAAATCAGATTGACATACTGTGAAGTCTAACGAAAGACTCATAGGCTGCGGGTGGGCAGTATTTTGACAGAAAAGCAAAGAATAATAATAACACATGTAAGCCTGCTTGGCACTTGGCACAATGTATTACAGAAAACAACGTGCTTGACAACCACTATGCTAGTTGGATCTCACCCAGTGAGGCAGGCAGAACCTGGCATATTGTTCTGTTGTTGCCGAGTTAGTCATTAACGGGTATGCTCAGTCTGTTCACTTTTGACAAAACAGTCTTCGACTTCATGCTTTCCTTTAAGTTCATGTCGTAAGGCATGGTAAGTTTCAATCATGAAATCAATGTGGTAACCTAGTAATTTTTATTCTTATTTGCTATTTTTCTTTCTCCCCTTTTGATTCAGTGTTGGATCATCCTTTAAAAATCAAGTTAATGATCAAAACAATTTATGCAAAAGGAACATATCATGTGTACAAAATTTCTTTAATGAAGTTTAGGCAAAAGGAACATATCATGTATACAAAATTTCTTTAATGAAGTTTGTTGCCAAAATAAATAAACTGAGCATGACAGCTATTTGGAGTATATAAACAAAGGAAATTTTATATTAAATATGCAAATGTGGGGTACCACATATCCTTTTCATCATAGTGTAGTCCACTTCTAAACTCAATCAAGCTTACTAGCTTTTTTTTTTTTTTTTTTTTTTTTTTTTTTTTTTTTTTTTTCTCGAAGTAGGGTCTCACTCTGGCCCAGGCTGACCTGAAATTAACTATGTGGTCTCAGGGTGGCCTTGAACTCATGGAAATCCTCCTAACTCTGCTTCCGGAGTGCTGGGATTAAAGGTGTGCGACACCACGCCAGGCCTAAGTTTATTAGCTTTTAAGAAACAGTTAAGACAATAAAAATTATCAAATTCATATTAAATAAGCAGATAACTCTGGAGTCTATTAATTGCAAGGCACTGGGATAGAAAGCTACTGTCATTTTTAGCCAGCACCTTCCTCAAGTCTTTTCTAGATAAAATATTTTGCAAATATATCATCTATATTTCTATATCTCTATTATTTATTCTGATATTTATCCAGTTTCCACTGAAGACGGTTCATGTGACTTGACTACAGAAATATGGTTCCCATTTCAGCATGGTGGTATATGCAGGTAAAACCAACACTCAGGCTGCTGAGGCAGGGGGGTGATGTAGCCCCCATAGGCTACATGGCAAGATCCTATCTTAAACAAAAATAAAAACTCTCCAACAACAAAAAAACATGTTTTATAATATAAACTTGTTTTACATACGAAGCCCATTCATTCTTAAATGCATTTTTTTTTTCCAGAAAAACACTGAAGTTCCAATGACAGTCTGGATATTCGGAGCAGGACAGAAACTAACTTTTTTCAAGTACTTGGCGTCCTGGCTAATTTATTAAAGAATACAATTGTTGTATCCTGCGGATATAGCGGTGTGAGCCCTGCCTGTTTGCACAGTTCTAAAAGCAAAGGCCTTAATTTTAGCAGTTAATGGTAGTACCAGACATTTGTACAGCTTTCTTTTCTATACAGACTTTAGCCAGGAAAGGCGTTTAAATTGAGGGGAAGGTTTCTGGTGACCTCCAAAAGCACTGTGTCCAGCGTTCCCATTTGCGTCAACTCCTTCTAATGATGGTCATCGGGCACCTGACCGCCCCCTTCAGACTCAGCGACATGGCTCCGGCTGGACTTGACTTGCTCGGGGCGCCAGGATCCAGGTCCCACCTCTGCGCTCTGAGCGGTTTGTTCCTAGTGGATCAGGGCGGGTGTGTTGCCGGAGTCGCGTTCCATTGGCTGTTCTCTCGGGGACGGGACGGGCATTCCGGCACGTGATTGGACAGCACGGCCCCGTGTAGGCCGATGTGATTGGAGGACGCAGGAGCCAGGGGGGCGGAGCCGTCTCCCCCCCTCTCCCTCACACTAGGGTTCTTGACGGAGCGCGCCGGTCGGCGGAGCCGGGCACGGGGCACGAGAGCAGAGCTGGGCGGGCGGGCGGCGGCGGAGATCAGGAGAGCCTCGGCTACGACCCGTTGTCGAAAGAGGGAACCGCGGGATCCCGGGGAGGGGGGGACTAGAGGCCGGCCGCGTCTGTCTGTCGAGGTCGTGTCGCCCGCGCTTCCGCGCTCGGAGACAAGCATCTGTCAAGCTCGCGTCTCCTGCTCGTCAGGCCGGGCCGGTCTCGGGGCCTCGGGGACGCGGGAGCCGGCGGTGGCGGTGGCGGTGGCGGCGGGGCCGCGAGTCCCTCAGCTGTCAGGCGGAGCGGCCCCCCGAGGGCGGCCCCGACACACAAAGGCGACGCTGGGCGGCGTCGGCGACACGGGGCCGGGCGGATCCAGCCGAAGCCGCCGTGGGAGACAATACGCCCGAGGATGGAAGAGGACGAGGAGGAGGCGGAGGGCGAGGACCCGGGCCCCGCGTCTCCGGCTACGGGGCGCCGCGCTCCGCCGGCTCGAACTTGCCGGGGGCTGCGGGCTGGCGGGCCCACCTCCTCCTCCTGCGCCGCTGCCGCCGCCTCGCCTCCTTCCCTTCCCGGGGGCTGGGGCGCCCCCTTCGCCCCGGCGGCCGGTGGAGGAAGTCGGTCGGCGTCTGCCGAGCCCTCGGCAACTTGCGAGCCGGGAGGGAGGAGGAGGAGGAGGGAAAAGTTTGCGGCGCCTCCGCGGGGCGGCGCGGCGCGGCCCGGCCTTCGCCCTCGCGTCCGCGGTCACCGCGGGTGACTTTTCTCCTGCTGGCCGTCGTCCTCGGCGGGGGCTTTGCGGGCGGGGGCTGGTGGAAAGGGGAACCGGCGGCCCGGAGTGGATCCGCGTCCCGGCTTGGCTGGCGGGTGAGTCGGCTCACGGGATCGAGGAGCGGATGGGGCGCCCGGGGTTGGTGGCGGGTGGGGTGGGGTGGTGGTGTGGTGGAGCGGGACTTGGTGAAAGGAGGTTTGCAGAGTTTGTGGAGCGGGCGGGGAGAACAAATTCAAAGTGCCATGGGGGTGAGAGGCACCGGCGTGCCACCGACTGGAGAAACCGTATCCGTGGGAACCCTTCTGGGAAAGCCTTCGGGGGGCCCGAGGGCTGCCCCGGCCGGGGCGGGGCGGGGCGGGAAGGTTAGAAGGTCGCGCTGCAAGCCCTGCCTGCCACTGGCGCTGCTTGACCTTGGACCAGTGATTGAGCTGCTCGGATCTCGTGTGTGTGTGTGTGTGTGTGTGTGTGTGTGTGTGTGTGTGTGTGTGTGTGTGTGTGTGTTCGTTCGTGATCCTTGAGGCCACAACTACTTCATGGTGTTGTCCAGCTTTGAAATCCATCTCCGCTGGACATTTTCTTCCCCTCCTCCCCAGGCCTCCACGTACTGCCAGAGTTCTGAAGTGGGTAGGCCGGGATATATTTATGTGCTCCCGGGATTCACCCTTCAGCCTGCACAGAAGGGTCTTTAGAGTCTGTTGTTTCAAAACACTAATCCTTAAAGGTTACCCAAAGGGAGAAATTGGTATCCGTTGCTTATTTTTGCGAATCTTCAAGACTGGTCTACTTTGCTGAAGGGTTCAGAGTTGTAGGGACTGGGACTTGGTGAGGGCACCTGCCCTCCGGGCGCTCGGTTTGAGGAGAAGCTTGGGAGTTTATTAATGCAAAACGGAGAGACGTAAACGGGGCAGGTGCTTGTGTTTGTCGTGTTGGTTCTATGTTGCTTCTCTAGAAAACTTTTGTTGGGGGTGGAAGGCGAGGTAGGAGGGTCTCTTACAAAGGAGAAGAAAGTGTTCTTAGTAATCAAAGTAAATAGTAAAGAAATGAAAATCTTCCCTACTTACCAGAACAGTAATAATGCTAGTACATCTTGGTCTAATTTTAATGAAGGATTGAAAATAGCAACTCAGTATCACTGACGCCAAGACAGCTCACTTACATAATCTTCTTTGTTGAGATGTGTTAGTGGCATGCATAATTTTGGTAAATAATTAAAAGTTTAAGGTTTGCTCTGGCACTGCTACTGAAATGTTGTCATTGCAGATTGTTTTGCAAAATAAAGGAGTGTTAGCTTTCAGTTATCATGATAACCTGGATTTTTCCCATTAAAAAGTGAAATAAAACATTTTTGTAGCTGAAATTCTTTCAAATATTTCATGCACATTTCAAGAACAATGTATAAAGAAGGTATTTGTTCTCCATGATGAAATCCCAGTTTTCTCACCATTCATGAGAGAGCTTCCTTCTTGTCAGGTGTCCTACTGGACCTTCCATCTCCCTCATGCAGTTTATAGCTTATAAAAATGCAAATTTGTCAATTCAGCAAATATTTACTGACTAAAACACCCGGTGTCCAAGTAAAAATTATTCAAATCCTCTTCCCTATTTTTAAAGAGAATTGTCCTCATCATTAGTGGAAAGAAGCTATCAAAGGAAGAACTTGCAGAACAAGGGAGCTTAATTCTAGTATCTAGCCTGAAAGTTTATAGCTTAAAATAGGCATACACATTTAGAAAGAGACAAAGACAACTGGCTGGGTTTCTAGGTGAACGAATGATAGCAATGTTGACTTAACATAATACATTTCATGATCTAATTTTATTTGAAGAACATGAACATTTGACAAGGTATGTTTCATAAATAATCAGTAGCTGCTTGCATTGTCATTGAAGGTCTAATTAAATGTCTTAATCATAACCACAATATTTCACTTGAGTGCTTTCTGATTTTCAAACTCATTTTTTAAATAACATGAAAGCTTTCACTTTAATTATATGAAGGAAAACGTACCTTTTAAGATCAACTAAGTCTTTAATGAGAAAAATTATCTCCATTCTTACACCAAATGTAAATTGAGCATCAGAAATAGCAGCTTGCCAAGCTATTTGCCCTACACAAGCACTGTGTTATAGGAAAACATCCATTGTGGACTACAGTGAGATCTGGAGATGGGCCTGTGTATTCATTTTTTGGTGACATCTGGAGAACGCTAAAAGTCCCAACATTTAGAAACTTCTGGAAAGCCTACTGACAACACTTAAAAGTGACTGCTCCATCTAGACCCATATCTGAACAATAAGCTGCCTGTAGAATTTGTGATCTTCACTCATGTTATGCTTGGGCTGTCTTGTCAGAGATACCAGCAGTGTTTGTAAGGGTGTGAGTTTTACACAGGTATTAAGATCCCTTGTAGTACTTGAGCAAAGCTTCAGACTCTGGCAATCAGAATGTCTTTGAGTGGAACCTAAATGTTTATTTTTATGCTCCTTCCAAAGTGAGTGTTAATGAACTAAATTTTAAGAATTAGTGATGTTTTTGGCAATGTTGTGATGGAAGCATTGCTTTCTTCTAAGAAAAGTGGTTTTTGGTTTGTATTGTTTTACAAGTTCTTCAGATGCTCAATAATCTTACCACTTTCCCTGTGGCTCCAGACCTACTGGTCTCTCTTTTGAGTTGGGCCTTGTGGCTGGGGAGGCCTTCGTGTACCACTTTTGCAGCTCAACCAAGATACCAGCTACATAGCCAATTTTAAGACTTTGAGCCCAAGTACCAAGAGGTGCTGGATCCCCTCTCCCCACTAGGAGGATATCTACTACCATCTTATCTGGCCCATTTGTGGAAGTAACATTCCCTTACCCTCTTCAACTAGATTTTAAGCAAGTTGAGAATGGACCCTAAGTGCTGGCAGCCTGAGCCATTAGAAGTGCTGATGGACAGCTGTCCCTTCACTACCCTTCTGAACTCTCATTTGAAGCTTTTGCTCCTAAAGCTAATAATAATTTGGCAATAAAGTATGGTGGCTACAGCAAGTCCCAGCTATCTACTGCCAATTTTTGTCTATAACCCTATTTGTATAAGGGCTCCTATATGTTCTGTATTCATAAATCCCCCAACATATTTATTGGAAAAAAAGAGAAGCATGTAGGAGAGAGATTCAAAGAATATACTGAGGACTCTGCCAGACTTTAACCCTAGCTTTTAACATTTGCAGAGCTTCTTTACTGTGAAGAGGAGGATAACTCTACCTGCCTCATAGAAGTTTATGACACTGTATCACATTATAAATTAAAATACCATCAGCTAATAATGACTATACAGTACATAGTTAATACATATAGCCTTTAATTTTAGCAATTTGTCCTATCCTGGAGAATTACTGTAGAAGCAGAAGAAAGGAAGCACACCAGAGGAGAGAAGTAGGTCTGGACACAGTGCAAGGTCGCATCACTAAGTAATAATTGTTGAGCAGAGGAGGGACAGAATGGAGAAAGATATGGACTGCAATGCCAGGTACTAACTTGGGTTTCATCATGAGCTTCCTGGCTCAGGTGCTGTCTCCCCTAACCTCCTCTTTTTTTGTACCATCTTATTTAGCACTTAATGATATACTACTTTCCAGGCTCTCTTTGAGAAGCACTGATTATGTGGTCTGCCTCAACGTTTTAATCCTAGTTTTGGATTTTAGTATCACTGATTCTCAACTTTCTAGGTGCAGCGGTGGCAGCTGGAATTAAAGACATACTGTGCTTAGAACACTTGTTTTATATAGACATAAACCTTTTTTTATATACACTTATACATTTATATATATGCATATATGTACATATTCAATCTATCATATCCAGAATCTTATGTGTGAAAATTTGGCATTTCATTTTCCTTGACTAGTGCTATATAATAATCCTATTGGGATCTAGCTTTTGGAATTGTTGAAGAGCATAGATTTCTATTTTTGTAAGTGAATAGATCTAGAATTTAATTCTATGTTTGCTTTTTCAGGGAAGCATTTGCCGCTAACATAAAGTGTCTGGTTCAGAGAGGCTCCTGCTTCCAGACTCTTAACACTACCTAACTTTCTGGAGCTGGTGCTTTGTGTCACAGTACTTCCTCTCATTGGCTCCTTTGCTCCTTACAGCACCCAGTAAAGTGCTATTAATATTAGTAGGCAGATTCCTGGGATGTGCCCCAGACCTCTACGGCCACCTCTGCTTTCTCTTGTGCATCTGTTTCTAGGCTAGACTTTATTTTCATATATCTGGTTTCTAAAATAAAATCTTTGAATCAAACTGAATCCTTCCTCCTATAAAGTGGCCTTAAAAAAAAAAAAAAAAAAAAAAAAAAAAAACTACTCTAAACACTGCCCATAGGAACAACCACTGTGACTTAGCTCACTGATCATATCTTCTTGAACTACCAAGAATATCTACTCATTCTTTACTTTCTGACTCCTCAGAGCTTTGCTAGCCACAGCTGGTTGGGTAGTTATAAGCTAGTTTTAAAATCCTAAGGGAAAGCCATATATATATATATATGATGGATTTCATATAGGAAGAAAACACTGGACTAAATCAAGGATCTGCATGAACCAAATCAAAGTCTGTGCATGTTGAATGCAAGCTCAGCCGTTATTTACTCAGTCATTATTTACTTCAGATAGGGTCTTGTTGTATATCCCAGACTGAACTGGAACTCCTTATGTGTAGCCCATGCTATGATCTCCTACCTCATCCTCACAAGTGGTAGAATTACAGGCATGTGACTCTGTGATTGGCACAGTTTTATTCACACAAAGACACATTTTATAAATTCGATCTACAACAACTGGAATTTCAAATGAAAATCAACTCTGTTTTGAATTTTATTTTCACTGAGTAGCTATATAATAACCCTGTTATGTTTTCTTTGTAAATCAGTACATAAGTAGAAAACATATAGATAACCAAAACTCTAGGGTGGGTATTAGATCACCTTGTACTGATTCTGGTTGGTGAAATCAGCATATATATGTACATACATTACATATACATTATGCCTAAATTAAGAGGGATAGCTTGGAATTATGAGATGCTATTATACATTGACCAAACTTTAAGAATATCTCTTTAAAGTGTGTTGACATTTAATTGACCTTTGAAGGTTCATTCTGTTAATCATACTCAAAGTGCTAAAGCTATGGTTGACTGCTCTGGAATTTTTACATTCAGTCGTGCTTAGCATATAAATTCTCCAACATAATTGCTACTTATTTAGCAAAAGTTTCCTTTCTTCTCTAAAATGTGAGTTCTGCTTGCATTTTTGAGTGTTTATTCAACTTTGCTTCAGGCTGAGCAGTGCTAGAGGTTTGAATTGAAATGTTTTCCTGTTATTAGTTGTATGGGGTGTGGCTTCTTAATATTCAAGTAATGGAAATTTCTTGCCTCACTGAAGGGAACTTTTATTCTTGCAAAAACTAGAACTCTTGAAGATATAATGTTAAAATGTAAATAAGCATAATACTTCAAATTTTATATATATATATATATATATATATATATATATATATATATAATAAAATACATATATATAGGAGCCTTTTAATTTCATTAATATAGATTAAAACTCTTATCACTAATACTTTTTATTGAACAAGACCAAAGGAACTATTTTCATAATAAATTATATTCCTTGCATTGCTGTAAAATTTTATTTTAAAAATTCAATGTGTTTCTTTTTTTAATCTTAACATTTTACTATTTTATTATTTTCACCTAAAGAGCATTGGCTGAAATGATTTCTGGGACTTCAACTTATAAAATTGGTCTTTAGAATTAAATTTTTATATTGTTAGGTAAATTGATATTTCTTTGTTTTTCTGTGTGTCAGGTTAGCCCTTTGTATCTTAGGCTGGCCTTGTAATCATGATCCTCCTGCCTCAGCCTCCAAAGTACTAGGATTACACATACACACTACCATGCCTAGATAAATTAATATTAAATAATATTTCTTTTTTATTTTTTAAAATTTATTTTATTATTTTATTTATTTTTGGAGAGAGACACAGAGAGAGACAGAGAGGGAGAGGGAGACAGATAGAGATGGGCGCGCCAGCAGTCTCTCAGCTGCTGCGAACGAAATCCAGATGTGTGTGCCCCTTTGTGGTCAAGTGCGACATTGCGCCCTTGGGTCACTTTGCATCTGGCTAAACGTGGGACCTGGAGATTGGAACTGGTGTTCTTAGGCTTAGCAGGCAGGTGCCTTAACCCCTAAGCCATCTCTCCAGCCCTAAAATAATATTTCTAATGACCATGGAAATATTGCTAAAGTTTTTGCTAAATTATGGTTAAAATTATAATAATCTGTCATTTTTAATCATTTTCCTTTGAGACCTCAGACATATTTTTGAATGTTTTTACATTAAAAGTTATTAAATGGAGGCTGGAGGGATGGTTTAGCAGTTAAGACACATACCTGCAAAGCCAAAAGGACCCAGGTTTATTTCCCCAGGAAACATGTAAGCCAGATGCACAAAGTGGCACGTGCATCTAGAGTTCATTTGCAGCGGCTGAAGGCCCTGGTGTGCCCATTCTCTATCTGCCTCTTTCTCTCCCACTCTCAAATAAAATAAATACAAAATTAAAAGGTTATTAAATAGGAAAATTGAAGCTTGAATCAGAATTTTTATTATCATGTGGTTGTTTTCCACTTTTCAAATATGAAGCTCCATCTTTGAAATGTACTCTGCTTTCTGTATATTTTGACACTGCCATGTCATTTAGTGACTCATTATAAGCAATGAAAGTAATAGTTCCATTGCCACGGAACTTGATGTTCATAATATTGTCCTGTCTTCTCTGCTTTTTCATGTCCCCTATTAGAGCTGTCCCTTTTATTTTATAATAGTCCAAGCACCAAGTGAAAAGTGGGTCATTTTCTGTTAGTCAAATATTTTAACTTACACAGTGAACTTCTTAAATAGTGGTATCTCAGTAATACAAAAAGAACACAAATGATTTCAGTGGTGAACTGTCAGATACCAGATACCCCAGGCTATGGGTGAAATCTCACACTTCCATTGTGTAAGCTGTTGATTTCAACAGTTTAACATCTTTCTTCATGTATAATATGTGCCTCAGGATCAGTATATAAATTTAAAATAAAGACTAGTTTCTTCAGAAATCTTTCACAATTTTTGATTAAGTCTGTCAAGTGAATAATGCATAAGCAAAATCAGTATACTTGTTTTACTTTGATTGGTTGAAACTGTTTTGCCATCATAAAATGGTCTGCCAAAAACATCTAGATATATGTGTTTACAGGTGGTTTATTTTATTTAACAAGTTTTTTGTATTCATGTACTAAATACTAAACACTTTGTCAATGCTAGTGTTTAATCCTCTTAGCTCTAAAATTACAAATTTCTTTACACTTAAGACTAAGGTGTAGAGTTCCCTTTTATGGTTGAGGCCTTAGTTGGGGGAGACTGGTAAGTGTAAGAGGATAACAGCATCAGTACTATGGAGCAGCAGAAAGATGTGCAGGAATCTGGGGAAGGTGGATCTACTTGGAATGGACCAGGGACTCAGCCGAGCTGTGTTACGGAGCAATATATCCTCCCTCTGAGCTCTGGAAGCAAAGGGCAGATAGAAAGAGGAGATGCTCCTCAGATTTCAGCTGCAGCTCCAGTCTGGCAAGGTGAACCATCAGGGCTCGTGATTCTCTTAGGGCCACAGGAACCCTTAGGCCTCTCTCCTCCTGACATTTTTTGGCTGACTTAGGCAGCTTTGTCTCTGCAGGGTTTAACTTCTCCCTCAGCTGGAAACTTGGGCTTTGCAATAATTTGAGATTTTTTTTTTTTTTTGAAGCCTTAACCCCAGCTTCATCCTACTCCTAGCCCATTGGTGGACCTTAAAAATACTAATCTGTAATGTTTGTGTCTGAATGATGTGTAACGTTTAAAAGTTGATATTAATCAATAGTTATAAGGGGCAAAGCTATCTTTGCAGGTGGAATTGAGGGAGAAGATAGAACAGTTAAAAGCTGAAAAGAGACACTGTAGAGAAGAAGAGATAAATTGAGAGGGGGAAGGATGGTGAAAAATGAATTGCAGATTTGATTCACACCTACACCTCCTCCCGATTCACAGTAACAGGCAATGTCACTCTCTTTGCATGACATGTGCTGAACCATGGAGTTGCAGAGTCGTGGGAGTGAAATAGTTCTGCCTTTTGCATTTTGAGACTTGGGTGTGCTGCTTTAAGATGCCACTGGTATCTAAGTAATGTTTGTTTATACTGAATATTTTTCTCTGTAGCCTTTGTGGATGGGGCTTATACTACAAACAAAACTGTTAACAGAACTGCAGGTACTTGGTTGCTAAGTTTGTTTTATAAGTTAAAAAACTGCCTGAGCCCTAGGACTTCTGAGCACATTTAGAAAATACCAGAGACAGTTTAAGAATACTTTAGAGAAGAAAAAGTAAGAAGAAAGAGTAAGACTTGCATGCTTTAAAATGCTAACCAACATGGTAGTCCTTTTTTTTTTAATCAAAGATTATAAATTAAAGTAGTCCATTTTTTTTAAAAGCTCCGTGTAAATAGTATTCTTGTACAAGTTCTCCTTCCTTAATAGTGTAGGTAAAATAAAACCATTGCATCTTTTTTTCCATAGAATGCAAAACTGTTAGGATAAGAGTTTTAGAGGGATTTTAGACTTTAAAAAAATGCCTCTTGAATCATCTGTAAGCATTTCTGGTCAGAACATGAATCACAAAGTACTTCTTCCTGATTTATGAATAGGACAGAATAGTTGAAATTGTGACCTTTTCATGAAATCTGAGATACGTGACCAATTTTACTTTTTTAACTTTTTGATAATTTACTTAGGTCCTCCCAAGACTTGTTTTTTATCCTATTCTTATCAAAAGGTATTATATCTGTTATCTTTATAAAGAATAATCTGTTTAAGTAACAAAAGGTTGAACTAATCTAAATGGTGAAAGTGTTGATTTGAAGAAATTATTTTTAAATAGTTGTTCATTTCCACATAGAGAAATATGGTGTTAAAATATTTGTTTAGATACCTATTCATGAAATAAAGGATATTTTTTTGCTGATTGTAGTGTGGCAGTGGCATGGCATTCAAATATTGGCGAAATCACTAAAATTACCCTTTGCAGAAAGGAGCAAGTATTTCTTTTTAAAAAATATTTGTCCATTCTTTCTTATTGTCATGGGAACTCATTTCCTCCACTGTCCTCTGCATTTGTGTATCCTGGATTTCCACTTACCAGACTTTTTTTGTGTTTGTGTGTGTGTGTTCATGTGTATATGCATGTTCATGTGGGGGGTGCACATGTACACAAGTGTGCATGTATGTGTATATTGGAGGCAAGAAGTCAGTGTTAGTCTTCTTCCTCACTCACTCTCCACCTTATTCTGAAGAGATAGACCTTCTTCTCCCTGAGCCTAGACTTAAACTAGCTAGCCAGTAAGCCCTAAGATCTACCTGGTTCTACCCCTCCAACATTAGGCTTGCAGATGCATGGCAGTATAGCTGGCATTGTACATGGATTCTGGGGGTCCCAACTCCGGTCTTCATGTAAGTAATCACTTTGCCTATGGAGCCTTCTCTCTATCCTATCTGCCTGGTTTCTCTGCCATTAGGCAGAAATTGAACCTGGGCCTAGAAGCTACTGGAAAGTCTCCATGCTTTCTCAGACTCTCTTTCCTCCCCAGAGGCAAAAGGAGCAAAGCAAATGGTGGTCTCTGTAGCTCTACTGTTTTGTTGGCCTGCACTTTTTCACTCTGGTCCTTAATGCTTAACTTGACCAGTCAGATTTGTGCCAGTCATCCTGATTTCCACCGTCTGACATCCCAAGTGCATCTCAGCAGCACCAGCCTACTGTGAGTACTTATTGATTGGGTGGATACAGTGGAAGGCAGGCACAATGTACAATTTTTGTTAAGTATTGTTTGAATAGAATTTTATAGTTTTATAGTTACTTTGTTGAGAATCTAGAAGATTCTTATTTGAGCAATTGAGTTTTAGATAACACAAAGCATTTTTAGTCAAATATTACCTTGTTCTAAAACTACTGAAAATGTCTTTGATTTTCAGTTGAGTTAGTTATTTCACATTAAAATGCTCATTCTCTTTTGTCTAACTGTTTAAAATTGTGGTGTGATGTCATCTGCAAGTGTGTCAGGCAGCATTCATAGGTATCCTGGGACATGTGCAGTTTATGGGCCACAGGTTGGACGTGCCTGGTGTAGAGTCTTGAAACCTGATATGATGGTTAGACTCTGAATATGAGTTTTTGGCCCAATTTTATTGTAATCCATTTCTCTCACCAAACAGTACTGAAGAGAACTAAAGTAAGTTGCTGTGTACTATGTCTATAAAAATATTCAAATAATTTTGTAGTCCTGCTACTTCAAAAAAAAAGTACAGCGATGGGAAGTGATGGTGTATGAATTCAGGGTAATTGCTGAATCTTTAAGAAAAATCACACTAGTTAAGGGAGATCTACTTCCATGATTTGTATATATTTAAGAAAAATTCCAGTTCCCCATCATTCCATTCCCCACTGTATTTTATAAATTCAAGAAATGAAGGAATTAGATTCATAGCATTTTATATAGCTGGAGGAATTTTATAGAGAATATAATTAACCCTGTTACTATACTGGAGAAAATTGATGTTCACTTAGGTCAGATGAGATCATGGAGCTAGTTTAAAAGCCCAAATAACATTTTAATGGCTTGTTTCCATTAGTAGATGTTGTTCTGTTTAACCTGCTCTAACATATTCATAACAAGGAAACATAACTTGCATGCATGCAGTATCTTCTCATATGCACCTCAGTCACTTCTCCAGAGATGTAGGTATTATAGTTTCTGCTCATGTACAGAAAATGGGCTTGGTTTCTTGAAATAAGAAGTCTGCCCCTTGCCTTGTACCTTTTAAGAATCTCTAGCTGGTCTCAGGACACTTCTCACAGGATGGGAAATAGCATCTTCATGTTACCACTGTAGCTGTTAACTGAGAACAGTGATTAACTTTCATCTCGTATTTCATCACCTTTTAAAACATGAAAAAAACATTTTTGTAGAGTTGTGAGCTAATTTATTTTTATTTATTTATTTGAGAGCAGAGTCAGAGATGAGAATGATTAGAGGATGAATGGACATGCCAGGGTCTTCCGTCACTGCAGACTAACTCCAGATGCATGCATCACCTTGTGCATCTGGCTTGGCGTGGGTACTGGGGAATTAAACCTAGGTCAGCAACAGCTTTTAACCACTGAGCCCTCTTCCCAGCCTAAGCTCCTAATTTTTAAAAAGAAGTAATGGATAATTGTTTTAAGAATCTTCTTATCAATATCTTAAAGCCAAGAGGATATATTGAACATCCACCCTCTGCCAGGCACATTGTCCCTCCCACCTTCCCATAGATGCAGAGGGAGACATAAGAGAACCCTAGCCCATAGATGCAGGGCTTGAGGCAGGATCGTGGCCTGTAGAGAAGAGATGAATGAGCTCTTCTTTCAAAGACTTGCCTTTGTAGAGAATTGTTTACAAGAAATTTCTCTTGAGGTATGAGATACTGTTCCTTATATCTGAAATGGATATGTTTTTGTAAATATCTGTGTGAAAGTTCATATTAAAGAAATATGCAAAATAAGAAAAGCAAGAAAAATATCATGATTTGTATGGTATTTATTATACCATATCTCCACCCACCCACACACACAGAATCTCAGGTTTCCCTTTAACTTTAAAACATAGCTAATGTTCTCTGGCATTGTGTAGCTTTAAAAGCATTTTGACAGTTTCATAATTTCAGGATGGTGCAGGTTGGAAGTATGTCAGGCCAAGCTGACCTTGAACTTTTGTGTTCAAATGATTCTTCCAACTCTGCTTCAATATTTTTATTTATTTATTGGCAAGCAGAAAGAGAGAGCTGCAATTAAACCCCAGGTGAATGCACTATTTTGTGTATCTGGCTTTACATGAGTACTGGGGAATTGAACCTGGTTCACTAGGCTTTGCAAGCAAGAACCTTAACCACTGAGCCATCTCTTCAGCCCCTGTTGTTTTGAGTCAGAGTTTCATTGTGTAACCCTGGCTGACTGAAACTCCCTAGATAGTCCAGACTGGTCTTGAGCTGTTGCAGTCCCCCTGTCCTCTGCTTTCCCAATGCCATGATTATAAACTATGTCACCAAACCTGACAAAATATAAGTACTTTTAAATTTTAATATATTTTTATTACTTATGTATATAGTATATATACAGCCATGATTAGCCTTCTCCCTGTTCTCCCCCCATGAGTAATGTGAGTCTTGCCTTATGCGGGAGAGGCAATGACTCTGTGTATAATGACCCATCTCACAAAATAAATACTTTTTATAAGGCAGTTTCTATCATAAAATTGTGCCCCTCTAAAGTCATATATTATCCTGAAGGAATAGTATTGATCACGTTGAGTTTTTATTGTTTGGAGAATTACAGCTTTTGTCTTTTGAGTTCTTATTTTTGCCATTTGATTATTGAAATGAAACCCATCTTCAATTTTCCTGATGTTTCTTTAGGAACATGATTTTTTGTTTGTTTGTTTGTTTGTTTTTCGAGGCAGGGTCTCACTCTGGCCCAGGGTGACCTGGAATTAACTATGTAGTCTCAGGGTGTCCTCGAACTCACGGCAATCCTCCTACCTCTGCCTCCCTAGAGCTGGGATTAAAGGCATGTGCCACCATGCCCGGCTCTAGGAACATGATGTGATTTATTTCAGCAGAAGCCAGAGGGAGAGTATTTCTTGGTTAGAGCTGCTCTTAGGGAGGAGTGTAATGGAGCAGAAGCCAGGAGGGAAGAGCTGAGCCAGCATCAGGGGGTTTGAGGGAGGCTGTCAGGGAACTGCTGACTGAGAAGTACCTGAGCTTTAGAAAGGGAGGGAGCTGAGCAGAATGGGATGGAAAGTCCCTTATTAACCTAGAAGCTGGGAGGCCCTGACCTTCTGGGATCTCCCCCCTTAGTGAGAATACCAGAAGAGGTTAGTGGTGAGTGGAGAAAGTAGAATGAGAACTCCAAAGCTCACTGGTAGCTTTAAGAGTGCCTGTCTAGAAACCATGGTTTAAGCAGTAGACTAAATCTGCTTTATTACAAAGGACTTTTTTTCAACTCTCATTGTTTTGGTTAACAGTTTTTGCTCAATTTAAAAAGAAAACACAACTGGGAACTGTTAACTATCTCATACTGATTCAAACGCATGCCCTCTTCTACACAAATGATCCAGAACATCAGACAAGAGGAGTGAGCCATGAATGTGACTTCAATGCTCTGTCCCTGGTCTGCACATCAGCATAGTGTTGATGACGTATGTGGATGGGAGCAGCTTTATCATGTTGTAGCAAAACATAGAATGAGGTGCGCTTAAACATTGGTTGATAAGCAATAAATACTTAGGTGAAGTTTATTAAACAAGCTATGAACTTGATCACACATGCTTTACTGTAATTTTTCATTTATTTTTCCCTGCCACTTTAATAAAGAATGCTATTTGAACAAAATATTTATGTTTATTACTAGAGAAGAGATTTTATTTTTTTTATATAATTGTAAGCTCTATACTGCCCAGGAAAATGCCTTCCTTCCTAGCAATATTTCATAGATGCATAATCCAGAGAAAACTGTTGCTAGTAATTTCCTATAGTCTCTGTTCATTTCCCAAGGAAAGGGCCAGGTAAGTCATTATTTGTATTGCTTAACAAAAACGTCTAGGGGAAGGTTCATCATTATCATTAGCAGGCACTGTAATGAGAAGAAGCTCTTGAACAAGCCTAGAAATGGTGAGGTCAACTGGGCTCAAAGAATGGAGTCAGAAAAAGGTGAAAATTAGTTTTGAAGTAGAATTCTGTCTATACAGTTATGTTAGGTCTGCTTCAGCTGAGTTCTTGCATGCTTTCTACAGAAGGGGACAGAAACCACTTACAGTCCCTTTCTCTATGTCATAAAAACAGGACAAAAGCTGGATGCCAGTACTATTAATGCAGTTTCCTGGTCCCTAGGGCCTAAAGAGAAGGAGGGTGGTAGGATGGAAAGCCTGGACATTGGGCCTGGTGCTGAGGAAGTCTCTCATTCTTAGAGCACCACTACAAACATGCAGGACAGAGCCCTGAGAGGCGAGGACATGGGAAGAGAAAGGCAGAGGCCAGGGGGGACATTGTTTAGATGGGCAGTCACCCACATGCGCTTTTTCATTTTCCATGGCTAGAGCATGGGGGAAGGGCAGCAAACAATGTAAACCTCCCATCAACTGTTAAGTGCTTACAATCCCACCATTCAAATATGAGGCACTTAATTTAAAGATTCTGATCTTTTAAAACCCATAAAATTGGGCATTTGAATAAAGGAAGAGTTGGAGAGCTTGGTAGCTAGTATTTTAAACTGTTAGGTATGAGTAGAATTGCCTGTGGAAAGCGTATTATAGTCAGTCAGTTGGAAGAATTCAAGACTGAAGCAATAAGAATAGCTAAGATAAAGTTTCTCACTTTTTATTTAAAGGCCTGGACCTAAAGCCTCCACTAGAAGCTTATAAAGTTAAAACAAAATGTGAGGAAGGTTCTAGAACCTTTCAAATAAACCCAGAGCTGCATGTTTGAGCAGAAAGACACTTAGGGACCTTGTTTATGGTTTTAGGTAAGATTTTTTTTTTCTGCACTTCAAGGATTGTACAAGATGAATGTATTGAGCATTGAATCTTATCCTGACATATTAAATGCATTATTTTGGGGGGTCACATTCCTCATATCATGGAAAGAATTTATTTTTAGTCTTAAGTACACTTACATAGTTCAGATCTTGTAGGTCAGTAGTTTCTCTTCCAGAAAGATAGAGTAGAACCATTTGATAGCGTTTGCCATATATATATATATTCCTATCCATTGAATAAGAATTGCAGAATCAATAAGGCACACATGAAATCCAGGTATGTGAGGTTAGACAGAGCTGACCAATAATCTCTTCACCCTTTAACTTTGAGGATTATGTTTCCAAGTGGAGTCTATTTACTGCTCGGTGACAAAATATGTCCTATGTCCTGAAAAAAAAAAACCTGGACAACACTGAATCTCGCCTAATGTGATAGTCATTCAGCAAGCACTGGGATAAGTCTACCCTCCACAGAGATTTCATCTTGGTTGTATCTTATTAAAGAACCTTATGTAAAGGCCATGAAGTATAATAGTGATGCTTGTTAAGTCATTTTTCATTTTTGAACTCTTGTAACTAAAGTCTTATAATATTTCATGCTTTGTAGAGTTTTTTCTATTTATGTTTATCCATGAAGTACTGAACAAAAGACTGGACTTTCAGAGTTATGCTAAGGTTTGATATTTCTTCCATCCAGTTGTCATTGGAGAATGTATGCTTAGTGTACTAAATCAATCATCTTTAATTTAAAGTTATTACTCAAAAGTGGAAAGGTTCCAAGGTGAACAGGAGATCTTTCACTTTGAGAAAAATGTATGGGAGTAAAAGTTGTCTTTTTGTAAACAGTCAGTGATATACCATATATCCTCCTGGGGTGTACAGCTTTGTATTTATCTGTTTTAATTAGTACCCTGCCTGTCTGTTTGTGGATCAGCTAAAATAAGTGGGTGTCTTGGTGGGAAGTTCAGGAGGTTGGAGGATTGACTCAAGCTCTGGTCAGCAGTGGCATATGAATGCCAAGTACTAGGAATTTCTGGAATGTAGAATTGCACAGCACTGATAAAGTTTGCTTTGTTCCCCTGTGTGACTTGACCCATTGAGAAAATGTGGTTCCCTAGGAAGTTTTAATAGTTCAAAGTCCTAAGTTAATAAAGAGAAAGACCACAACATAACTCAGCGTGTTTTCACCTGCTGCTTCAAAGATTAACTTTCTTAACCTTAATGGGCAGAGCTACCCTTTACTTTGAAAAAGTAATTTATTGACCTCTTTATATTTGTTAGTTTTGGTAAACATGAAGCTATCTGTATGGGAGGATTTTGTTTTCTGTACCACAAGCTCCAAAGCTGTCTGTAGCTTAGGTTTATGGTAACTTCATCCAAGAGGGAATCTCAGGGAAGGGCACACCCACTTTGCTGTACCCTCTTGATCTTTCACTAGATACAGAAGGGTTTTGAGTTAGTTCAGGAAAAGTAGTGACTGATAAAGCTTAACCTTCCATTTTCCTCATTTATTTTTATTAGAGAATGGGAGTGGAATTCTAAACATTCAAATTTGGAGTTAATGTGCGTCACAGCTGCCAGTGATAGGTTCTGTGTTTTTCCAGTGGAGGCTTGGATCCACACTGGCAAACTCGGGGTGTATACCTCCTTACTCCTTTCTGCTTTTCTGATTGTTGCTTACTCTTTCAAGTCAGCCAACTGTACAAGTCCTCCTGGGAGCAGATTCCAGAACAACAGTGGTCTGTGAAAGCAGCACGTAAGTCTCTCTTTCTGTCTCTTTTGTCTGTTTATGGCTTTCCTGTTTTTACTTAACTGCAGATTTAATGTGATATATGCACTTCATGCTGTTAAAATACTTTAGCTTTTGCTTGGACACTTTTGCTGTGGAAAGATTTTGATTACATTATTCACATTGTAATCATCATAAGTAACCTAATCACTTGTCTATTTGTTTCTTATAGTCAACAGTAACAGATGGAACCCATTTTCATATGCTTGAATATATCACAAATCTTTTTTAGAAACTTGGTAGGTGAGTAATAGACATCCATGAAGCTTTTGCTTGTTTTGAACTAGAGATATTTTCTAGAAGATTCCTGTTTCAATGAGGCTTTACAATTTTACACAACTGTGTCTGTACATCTAAAAACACCTACTGGGACTCTTCCTGAGGTTAAGGGAACAGAAAGAGCTGAAGAAGGTGTGTGTCTCTGTTGACAGTGAGCGACTGTAAACATCCTCGACTGGAAGCTGTGAAGCCACAAGTGGGCTTTCAGTCGGATGTTTGCAGCTGCCTACTGTCTCCCACTGCAAGGAGACCCTGAGGAGCCATGTCTGGTTTACTAGACCAGCCCGAACTTTCTCTTTGATACTTTTTTACACATCTTGTGTGAAAAAAGTATAAATTGAGTAACTTTTAAACTACCTTTTAACCATCTTCAGATAGCATCAGCCTGGTAGAAGTACTTTGAGTGTGCGTAAGGCATAAAATGTATATATATTTTAAAAGATACAGTATTCTTAAAGGCAATGAAACATGTTGTCTTACTTTTAAAAAAAATTACTAGGACAGTGTTTCAAAATTCATTCTAAATAGTGTCTTGTTTGCTCCTTATTTTTTTATCTGAAATTTCAACAGGGGTATTTTTTAGAATCATTCACAAAATATTCTGTTAGTGAAACTAATTTATTTGAAGAGAAAGTAAAGGTTAAAGAATTATTTTTTCTCATTACTTGGGTTAAACCTCCTTTATTTACTTCTTTGTTAAGTCTTTAAGTAACAAAGTAGCAATTTTCAAGTTAATAACTTTGAGCCAGCTAACTTATTTAAAAGAAAATCTATTTCGTTTTGCTGATCAACATAGTATTCTAGGTGTTGAGACAAGTCCTTTTAGTTGAACAGATAATCTAGCAATGCATCTCAAAAGTAATAACTGCATCAAGTTTTAGCCTATAATAAGAAAATTTAAGATCGAGAAGGCTATCGTAGCTATGTAAAGAACATACTTTCCAATTTTTGTAAAATCTATATTTTTATTATGGCACATTTGCTTAATATGTATTTATTTAATTATAGAAATAAGAGACTTTAAAAAGAAGTGGGCACATTCTTTAACTTCTAAAAGACACTTTTTCCAGGTAGTATTTTCATTTATTTAGAAATGACAGCTTCTGTTCAAACACTTGATACCCACTGGAGTTATTGGCAGGTGATATTAAGTGGCAAGATCATTCCACTTTGCTAAGTGCTGAGCAGGCTAATGGCTGGGATAGAGAGATGGATGTATAGACATGCTTTGAGTTGCCCTCATACATAAAGCCATCAAGTGAGAAAACTCAATTAGTCATGCCAGGCATGAGAGATTAGTTAGCTATCCCTGACACATGGGGCTGGGTGGAGGAGCCGGAGGGTCTGCAATTGAAAATGTAGCCTGTTTTAATAGGTAAACTGAAAACACTTAGAGCAAATAACTCAGCTGTGTCCCAGGGAACCTGGCAGTATTTCCCAGGGAAAAGATTATAGGATTGAAGAAGTTCTTTGACCTTCATTTACCTTTCTTTATGTTCTTGTGTGTTATTTCACACCTCTTTCCTCTCTTCATTACCCTCTAAATCTTCTACTTTCCGCTCTTATTTGGATCTTTCCTTCACATAAATAATTACTTACTGGAATTTCTAACTTGTAGAGTTTGCCATATTCTAAGATTTTCTTAAACCAACATATGTGAAGCTCCATAAGATATTTCAGTTAATTTTGAAGTTAATGCATATTATGTTTTGTGCCACACATTTCCACAGTAACAATTTAAAATGTCATTTATAATTGAAATAAGATCTGTATTTTTAAAATTTTTGTTAAAATCTAACTTAAACATTACAATAATACATTTCTAAAATTGTATGGGCAAAAAGTGTACACATAAGATAAATTATCATTTCATATAGGTTAGAAACTATTGCTAATTGTTTTATGAGAATTTTTTCTTTATAATTTGAAAAATTTGGCATCCATAACAGCAAAATAAAATAGTGTAAATGAATTACAGTCTACAACAATTCTTCTCTTCCTAGTCCTCCTCCATGTTGATCATGTGCATGCTAGGCAAATGCTCTGAAATTCATTATACACCTGGGCCTCCAAGATTCTTTTTTATATTAGCGTACAAAGAATTAGGTTCCATTGTGTTGTATTTCAAAGAAATTTTATCCATTTGCTTCCATCCCTCCCTTTTGCCTGTCTCCCTCTTTCTGCAGTAGGTCAGTTACTAAGAATAAAACACTCATCATAGATGCCAATAAATATGCCTGAAGTATTGCAATAAAGGTAATGTTTAGGAATACATTGCCACACTGAGTAAATATAAGCATTGAATATTTAGTTTTTATTTATAATTCTCTAGAATATTGTGACACCTTTGATTGGAAGGTTTCTAAAGGAAATAGAAGATCTTCTGAGTGGCAGTGGTGATTCAGTTAAATGATCCTTACCTTTCTTGATCGTACAACTCTGATTTGAACCTGTCCTTCATTTTATAATGATGCTCTCTATAAATATCACGTATATTTAAATCCTTTCCTCCAATAGCTAAAACCAGGAGTGAGGATTAGGATGGCATGCATCTCTGCCTACATGGTCTTGCTTCCTTTCAACTGATATACTAGCTCGATGTTACCATATCAGAAGAGAGCAATAGGGCTGGAGAGATGGCTTAGCGGTTAAGGCGCCTGCCTGCTAAGTCGAAGAACATCAGTTCCAATCTCCAGGTCCTACATTTAGCCAGATGCAGTGCCGCAAGGGCGCAATGCCGCACTTGCCCACAAGGGGGTACACACATCTGGATTTCATTTACAGTGGCTGAGAGGCTGCTGGCGCAACCATTCTCTATCTGTCTTCGTCTCCCTCTCTATGTCTCTCTCCAAAAAAGAAGAAGAAGAAGAAGAAGAGCAGGAGGAGGAGGAGGAGGAAGAGAGCAATAGAATATGTCATATTCTAGGTTCAAGGTAGAGAGAAAGTGGAGACAAATCGTTTCTCAGGCCCAAGACTTTTATTTTACTGTCAGGAGAATGGTAGAATGTGAAGCCATAGAGAGAGGAAGGTAGCTCCAGAACAAAGGTGAGGAAAGTGTAGTTTAGAACCCTGGGTGAAGAAAATAAGAGGGAATTTTAAAGGTTATGAGATATGCATGAACAAGCATTTTCCCTTAAAGCCAAAAGCACAGAGATATGTTTTAGAGTGTCTTTAGCAGTTTAAAATACATATATCCACATCGTAAAAATAGAGTTCAATGGTCATAGACTTAGTTATTTAGTTTTGGGGCATGAAACACATAAAGACAGACTACATAAAAATAATGTGGACACACATGACAGTGGCTGACCACCCTGAGATGTGTGATAAATATTATGTGATGTGATTCAAGGGAAATGAAATACCTTTTATCTTTTAAAACTCTAGGTGCAGTATTAATTGAAAAGGATTTGAGCTGATTTAGCAATTTGAGTTTATAGGAGTACTCAGTTATAAGCCAATATTATCATATCAACAATAGATACAATGTATACATCCTTAAGTATAAAAACCAAAAGCCCCAAGAATTTTTTAGCTTTTAATTAGATCTCTGGTTTCCAATTTTAAACAGCTGCCCTGAATAAGTCCTCTTTAATACTAAGAAATCTATAGTCTAAAAATCTGTATTTTTAATGGTATGACTATACTTAGAAAAGTTAGATCTTAAAGACAGGGCAAGTACAGGCAGCTTGAATTTGAATGACATTTTTTTCTTTGCCTCGGCTGGGCAGCAACAGTCATGTGGGAAGAGTGCACAACTAGGTCCACAGAGCCACTGGAAGTCTCCCCTCACCCAACTCACCAAATTCACCTGGTGAATCAGTCTGCATGGTGTCACCGTGATGGCCATTAATGTGGTCTCATTTTAGCAAAAGCAAACCTTTTGGAAGTCTACAAGTGTAAAGTGCAGGCAAAACCATGAGCCACACAGTCTGTTCCTTTGGCTCAGGAAAAACTAAATCTTGACTGGTTAGGGTAGAGAGAAAGGTGGGTCGTAGACAATCATCTGCAATTGAGAGAAAACTCACTATAGTTGCAGATTTGAAAGTTTAGAAGCTGAGCTTTTGAAAACGTGGTTTGGAGCAAAAGAATAATAGCAGGCAATAGAAAGAGATATTGCCACTTACTGGTATGCTGTTTGAAACAATAAATGAGTTTAACTTCAGAAATTCTGTATCATTCTCATGTGGAGAGAATATGAGAGGAGAATCAGAAGGGAGTGAGGTAAGCTCTGCCAATCAATTTGTGGAGAGAAATAAGGGTTGTAGATGTATCTATATCCCCCCTTAGCTCTCTCCAGTGTATGGACAAAAGAAGAGCCAACATCTTTGTACATTGACTGGGTTTGGGACAATGGGGATCTCAGACCCCTGCCTAAGGGATATATCACTTGATAGAACACTGCATTTTGGATAGACACACTAGAGGATAATGGATCCCAGTGTTGGACATGAAGATGCAGTAGAAAAAGGCAGGAGGAGGAAAAGGGGAGAAAGAAAAATGGAAAAGGGATCCAAGAAGGCAATTTGTCCCAATAGTACCTCCATCCAGGTCATGGACCATCTGTCAGGTTCTGGATTCAAGACAGAGGGCAACTGGAGACAAACCATTTCTTGGGCCCAAGACTTGTATTTTAACTCCTAGATAAACAGGATCTGAAGTCATAGAAAGGAGGGGAACTCCAAAGCAAAGCAGGAGTGAGGGGGGTGCTTCAGAACCTTAGGTAAAAGAGAAAAAGGCATTTAAGGATTATGGGGAAAGTAGGAGAGAAACTGCCCTGCAAGGGAGCACCCTGCATGATGTGACTGAGGTGGGGCAAGCAGGCATGGTACCGTTCTACTCAGCAGTTCTAGGACAGTTTGGCCATCCGTAGGGGAGATAGGGTTACAATCTAAGTGTTCTGAGATGGAAATGTCAATATGGGCACTCAGTGCCTTCAGGACCTGTTCTGTCCCAGAGAGTTAGAAAGTTGTCAGTTTTCTACCATATGCCTTTTCCGATAAGCTTGTTAACCAAAAGGATTCAGGAAAGGATAGTTAAGGAACAAATTGAGTAAATACCAAGGTGATATTATTAGGGACAATAAAGCATTGTCCTTGCTAATGATTTACTATGGTAAAATGAGTGGGGTCAATTACTGATGAGATGTTTCCAAAATGCCAGACCTAGTTTCGGCATGGTCAGGTAGAAGGAGGAAGATGGGGTGGGGGGAGAGGAGGAGGAGACAGCCGAGGGACTCTTGCAGGATATTAATTATTTCTTTTAATTTTTGAAGAGACACTGAAATCTTAAAGGTGATTCCTAATGAACTATCTTAACAGACTACTTAAATAGTGTAAAGTTTTCTTCCCATGCTCCTGTAATTGACCTTGTGGTACAACAGTGGCGCTTCTGACTCCATAGTTCTGTAATCAGTATTGGAAAACAAACATTAGCAATTCTCAGTAGATATAAAGGTAGATTCAATAATATATACTGTAGTTGTGTGCGCTGCCAAAAAGAAAACCAAGCTGTTAAGCCATTTGAGATTGAGTTTTTGTGATTATTATTTTTCTTCATTTTTCCTCCTCTTAATGGCAGAAGGCCAATGAGTAATTATTTAAATCCTCTGAATATGCTTATTATTATCAGAAAGAGGAATCAATGAACTAAATGTTCTGTAATAGGTTTCCTCAGTATTTAGTCATGACAGGTTATCTCTTATTAATACACCCTTGAAATGTGTGGTCTTAATGTAGTGGGCAAGATAATGTTGACAAGTAATACTTAACCTGCTTTTCCTAACTTGCAGATTTAACTATTCTTATAAGGTGAGTGATGCAGTACTTTGAGAATGAAGACTTCTTAATGTAAATTAAAACAAAATAGATTGGGGATTCATTTAGCATTTGTAAGCTTTGTGTCCTGACCAACTTCAGTGCTTCCTATGATTAGAGAAATTACTGAATGAAGTCGATCAGGTGTGCTTACATCTCTGCATAGCTTGAATGTCTCTCCATAGATGTTCGTAGAACGCTTTGGACACACAAAGGGTTGTGCAGTTTGATAATATTCAGAAACTACTTATTTTGACTGTGCTTCCTTGTAGGGCCTGACCCCCAGATCTGAATTTTAGACTTGATGATATTTAGCCAAGAGTAAAACTCCTGAAAAATATAAATGTTAATACCAATAGTCCATAAAGGAAAATAAAATTTATGTAACTTAAAGAAACACCCACAGTTAAATATATAAATAAATGTCTCAGTGGCCATAAAACAGAACACTTGGAGTCATACTTCCCAGTCAATAGAAATATATTTACTGGCAGGATGTATGATGTTAGTGCTGTGGAAATGTTGTTGCCTTATTTAAGATTTATTTGCACTGAGTAAAACTGTACTGAAATGATTCAGAGACTTGGTAAAAGTTAAAAATTCAAATATTCAAGTTAAGATCATGTTGTACACATAGTAGATTTTTCTATGTGCAGATCAAGAAAGTAATTTTGCCAAGTTACTGAATTCTTAATTATTATGTTAGATTCAAATTATTTTAGAATTGTGGGGCTGGGGAGAATGCTCAGTGGTTAAAAAGCTGCTTGCTTGCAAAGACTATGGACCAGGGTTCAGTTCCCCAGTACCCATGTAAAGCCAGATGCATAATGTGACACGTGTCTGGAGTTTTTTGCAGCAGGCATGCTTTCTCTCTCTCTCTCTCTTTCCTTAATCAGTAAATAATTAAAAATATTAGTTTGGAATTAGCAATCTTTTAACTGTGAAAAACCCCTCTAGAAAATCTTTTTTTTTTTTTTTTTAATATTTCTACTCTATCATATGCTTTCAGTGACTTTTTGGCTATACCAGGTACATAGCTGATGCTCTCTTATTTTCATTATGTTCTTTTACCAGTAAATCTGTATTTTACTTGAAATAATTCTGTTAGTCAGAAATTAAATACGAAATTTTGCAATTTTCATACTGTTTGCCCATAGAATAATTTATTTGTTCTTTTTATAAAATAGAATATATTTAGTTTGTTGATATAAATTTAATTATTATTGAATGTTTATAATAGTCTAATAGCTAATTAAAGCTACCTTAAAAAAATCATTTAGGGGCTGGAGAGATGGCTTAGCGGTTAAGGCGCTTGCCTGCAAAGCCTAAGGACCTAGGTTTGATTCCCCAGGACTCATGTGAGTGAGTCAGATGCACAAGGTAGTGCACATGCATCCAGAGTTCATTTGCAGTGTTTGCTGGCCCTAACATGCCCATTCGATCTGTCTCTTTTTTTCTCTCTCTCCAATAAATAAATAAAATATTTAATAAAAGAAAGTTAAAAAAATCATTCAGACTACCATCCGAGTGGTAGAATAAGTGCTTTAGATGTTAGGATGATGTTTAAGATTAGAAAACTCTTAGGTTTATATGAAAAAGCCCTATTTCTGAAATTTCAGGATGTAGTAAATCAGTTTCCTGAAGGAAATTTTAATTCTTAGGAATGAGCAACATCTTTCTAGCAGCACTGGTGATTTCTAGGTTAAAGAAGAATAAGCCAGAACCAGTAAGGAAGGAGGACATTTTCAACATCAGAATGATGAATGTGTTGCTCCTTTAAACTGTCCATTAAGTGTGAAGGTTCATAAATGCTGTACTGCTCTTTCAGAGCCTCTTGTGAAGAGGTCTTTCTGAATGGCTCTTGCCCATCTTATGGTGTCCTCCATTCTCTAAGCTCCAGTTAAACTGACTCTCAGTTCTTTAAGCCACTTTGCTCTAGTTCTTTATGTCTGCATGGAGGAATGCTCCAATTTTACTCCTCTCTTTCCTAAACACATACTTCTTTGCACACACACACACACACACACACACACACACACACACGTGCCCTTGCATGCATACACTCATGCTTTAGGTTGGTTCTTAATAACATTTCCTGTGAGAACAGTTCTCTTATTCTCTTTAGTTCATGCTGCAGGTTCCTTTGTCCTATGACTGGAATTATTAGGAGCAGCCCCCCATGTGAAGTGCTGGAAAGCAAAGGTAAAGGAAAAGCAACTAGCAAGGAAGTGGCCAGGAGTTGTATTCATCAAAAATTATAAAGCATTTATGAGATAGGGTGAACAAAACAGTCCCAGGCAGATAAGCAAAGGCCAGGTAATCTAAAGTGTTATAAGAAATGTTGGTGAGTTGGAGGCTTACTAAGGCACATTGGATTAGTATTTGTTACTGTGATGTAAAATAATAGAATCTAACCCTGCCTAAATGTGACATAAAAAAATATATGAATGACTATCATCTTGCTTCAATAAATCTTGAATGTCTACTTGTAGAAAAGATAGTTAATGTTAAGATAGTTTGATCTCTATGATGTTAATAGGAGGATGATAGAATGTTAGGTGGATCAGAAATCAGAATTAACCTACATCCCACCTGAGACTAGCCAATTCTCCCTGAAAAGTTCCCACAAGAGTTACATGCTAGGAAGAGGAAAACAAATGGAATATTCTCCAACCCCAATCCCATGTAGAATGTTAATGAGCCAGGTCAGCATAATTATTTTATGCTCTTTTATCCCCATGTTTGAAAGTTAGTCATGTATGTACGTGTGTACATATGTATGTATGTGATTAAAAAACCACAGAAGTAGCATGGTGGCTCATGCCTGTAATGTCAACACTCAGGAGGCTAAAGCATGCTGGTCACCATGAGTTCAACATCAGGTCAGTGTGTGTAGGGAGTTTAGAACAACCTAGGTTATAAAATGAGAGCCTCTCTAAAAAAGGGCGGGGAGGGAGGAGGAGGAAAAACTGAGAAGAGTACTTGAGAAAATGAAAGAAGTAAACATCTGGACCTGTCCATACCATACAACTTATTATTGGGAGGAAGAACATCCATAAGAGATAGATGTATGAAGATGATAAAGGTCATGGCCATGTGCTCTTGACCATTCTGCTCAGCCTGTGACCAAGAAAATGCTTACTAGCTGACTCGCCATGCCCCACACTTCTCCCCATCTGTGTGTTTGTAGAGAGTGGAGAAGGGGTGGAAGAGGAAGGCAGGATGCTAATATACACTTTTACTTTCTGTGGATACCAATACTTGCCCTCAAGCAGCTTTTCCTGTGGTTTCATGGGTTTGTATACACACAGAAAAATAATATTGCTACCATATGGTATTTACATAGTGGTAATGAAATTCTAAATGGCATTTATTGTTTTCTGTGCTCCTGTTCTACATACTTTATTTACAGCAGTCACAAGTGAATCATCACGGTAGCATTGTGAGGTAATTGATGTCACAGTGTTGCAGATAAGGAAACTGAAGCAAAGTAAGGCTGAGTTATTCAGGGTTATTCAGTAAGTGGCAGAGAACTTAAAGTAAGAGCAAAAAGTGGTAAAGATACTGAAGAAAGACAAGCCAATTTAAGCAGCAAGGATTGTGGCAAACAAATGAAGCATGCTTTCCTCAGGTTGAGGCACATGGGGAGAGAAAATGTTTGAGTGCCCAGAAGGTGTGTGCCTGGAAAGATGGTGCTGTCTGGCAGGTCAGTGGGAATCTAGAAGCCATGCAGTGAGAACCTGTGCTGGAATATTTTGGAAATTTTGAAAATGTGCAAAAATAACCCAAAACTTTTAGCAAGTTATACTTCAGAATAGTGTTGAATTATAAAGTTATTATGCAGACATATTTTGCATCCCTTGAAAGCTGCAAAACAAGGGACAGCTCCTGCTGCATCTCTAAGTAGGCTGCTATCTGTTTTTCTTTCTTTTTGTAGTTGTAAAGAATCATTCATGCCAGCTCAGTTAATGAGCTTCAGCAGCTGTTAAATGAAAATTATATATTCTGTTCAACCAGGGCCTTCTGATGCTGCCATTGTCTCCTGACTGTCTTGGTGTCTTCTCCAGCTCCAGTGCTTCCATGTCACAATGGCCGAGTTCTTCAGCCAGCCGAGTGTGAGCTGCAGAGAGGCTCTTCAGGCACAGGGAGTCATAGTAGGATCTTATTTTTCTACATTACAGTGCCATCTTCACCAAAGACTATGAAGAATCTAAAGGGAAATTATTCTTAATTTTCTAAAATATTTATTAGAGAACAAAATTAGTACCCACTCAGATTTTCAACCTTCTGATCTGTCATTGCTTCAAATTCAAAGGTTTTTTTCTTTTCTTTTTTTCTTTTTTTCTTTTGTGGTACTTAGGATTAAACCTAGGGCTTCACACTTCCTAGATAAGTACTGTACCATTGAACTATATCCCCAGCCTTGAATGCAAATTTCAACATTTAGTCTTCATTAACTATTCCTCTAAGTACACTTATCTCTAATGTGTTCTTTTTTTTTTTTTTTTTTAAGCCATTTCCCTATGTACCACCACGAAGCCACTCTTCATTCTGATATCACCAGGTCTAGTTTGTCCTGTCCTGGTTTGGGCTTGGTGGGATTTGCCTCCTTGATGTGCTATGCGTGCTTTTTGGTAGAAAGGAAATAGCTTCAGGATGGGCTTCACTGCACAAATTTTCTCATTGTCCGAGAGTTCTGTGATGTTTCATGAGTGGAATGCCCCCATCTCTAAACACTGATAAAATATTTACAGTTGTTCCACAAACATTTCTACCATACATGTACCAGAGGTAAAAATATGTAGTGGGGATATTTGACTGTCTACTATGTGAAAACAGGTCTGTGAGTTCCAGCTTACTATAAAACATTTACTAAGAGGTAAATCCTGGTGAAGTGGTAATTTAACAAATTAAGTGATAGTTAAGGGTTAAATATGAGGGAATCAGAAAATAAGAATAGAAATAAATATATTTTATGGGTAGGAATATATAGTAGATATAAAACAACTGCATAGCCTCTGACTTTCCATTTCTTTGCATCTGTGATTCTGTATGGACCTTCTGTAAATGACCAGTTGTTACTGCATGTGACCTGTTTGCACAAGTAATCTAATTGTGCTGCTGTGATTATCAGTTACATCCATCTGCCTTTAAATTATGGCAGTGTATGGTTGCTTTTAAAACCTTTTCACTTTCATGCCTCTTTTGAATAGAAAGGTATTTTTTTCTCAATTTTTTTTTTAATTTGAGAGAGAGAGACACAGAGAGAATGGGTGCACCAACAGCCTCTCAGCTGCTGTGAACAAACTCAAGACGCATGCGCTCCCTTGTGTGCATGTGCTACATTACACTCTTGCTTCACTTTTGCATCTGGCTAAATGTGGGACCTGGAGATTCCAACGGGCATTCTTAGGCTTTGCAGGCAGGCACCTTAACCGCTAAGCCATCTCTCCAGCCCTAGAAATTTATTTTAATGAGTGTTGATGACAAAACTATTCATGGTGAGTAAAACACTGCTTAGTAAAAAAGGGAAAACATGAGAGCTTTCATGCGTGCCTCTCAGTTTGTATTACTAAGAGTGTGTTACAGTCATACCATGGAGACTCTCCTATGCTCTATAGAGAAAACATTACTGTCTGGTGACACATAAACACTTTGAAATACAGCTTAATAACACATTTCAAGGACTAAGGCCATTTAAACCAAATTAATCTCTAAACAAGACTTCTTTATGCTTTATAGATCTCAGAAATGTGTAATAAATGCTATATATTCAAGGCCTCCTCAGAAACAATACTTACATAGCTACAAACATTTGCTCTCAACATTTAAGATGAAGGCTGTCCCTAGCATTGCACAACACAGTGGGGACATTGGCCTGCTGACTAAACCGTATATGATTGCCAAAGTGAATTATTAAATTCTACATGGCCTCACTTGCTAGAAAAGCTTACTCCTTATTCCCTCTCACAGCTTCCTATCTTTTTATTAAATGAAGAGTTTTCAACTTTGAAAAATAGTTGTTTTATTTTTCTAGTCATTGCTATAGCAATTTCCTACTGTTTATATTTTAAAACTAGTACTTACCAGCACTTGGATGAGTTTCATTGAAACAAAGCAAATTACTGTGTGTGCATTTGTGCCAATGTTCATCTACAAATACATAATTAGAAGTCCCAATGTCTAGAATGTGCAAGGTCCTGAGTTTGACCCCAGCTCCACAATAAATGTCCCAAACAGCTCCGGCTCTAACTGCTGTACCTGAGTCACTGCTGAGACAGGTGTCTCGTCAAACTACTTACTTTACTAAACCAGGGCGACTTCATTTCAGTATTTCCTTCAGAGGACTGTTTGGGAGACTCCCTTCCAATAGAGGAAGTGGGTTGATGAGGGCCAGTGTTATCATTCCAGATCCTTCACATTTCTGGAAAGCTGCATCCTTTGTAGAAAATAGATCTGCATGTGTGCCAAAGTGTAACCCTGACATTTGTCAATGCAGGGGAGGAGGTCACATAGTCCTTGTCTCTTTGAGCTGTAATCCTCCCTTTTGGCAGAAGTTTGAGAGGAAGTATTTAACAATGGGACTTTATAAAATTCAATGTAGTAAAGAATGTTTTTATATTTGAATGGATCTAAGGAAGTTTCTTTTTCTCCTGCCTGATAAGTAGAGGGTGTTTAAGGCTAAGGATATCTGTGGTATTTGCCAGGAGCATTTGGCTGTTTCACTGGACCTTGTGGAATATTTTTGTTCATTTTATCATATCCATGAAAGGGAGTTGTCACACTGATCTCAAATGTTTTCTTCAGGGGAACTAGTGAGGAAGTAACCATCTCTTCAGAAGGTGATTGTATTAAAAAGAGAGAGGGAGAGAAAACAGCCCTTTTAATGTCTCCAATGATACCAGATTCAAAATTTTATTCTCTTTTACACATGCATTGTAAGACCTGGTCTTCGAAGAGCCTTAAACACAAATAGTGCGGTATTAAAAATTCAAACACAAAATAGTGGAAAAGATATTCTTGTCATTGTCCCTTGCTCCCAGTTCCATGAGTTCTCCAAGGTAGATGCTGACACCAATTTCCTAGGCCTTAGTGTTCCCACCAGATAGTGTCAGGTAGTAGCAGGCAGTTACTATAGACAGAGGACTTCTGCTGAGTAACAGTGGTGAATCTGTTTCCTCCATGTCCTACAAAGTTTGTATTATGGGATACAAGAACAGTGGAAGTCTTCACTAGCCAGTGATCCATGTCACCATAGCATAAGAAATGTTACCCTTCGGTGGTTGAACTGTTTCAATGTCTTCTAGAAAAAAAAAAAAAAGTTTTAAAAAAAGAATACCACCACCATATTTTTAACTTAATATTCAACCTATCTTGACTGTTAATTTTCAGAAATTGAAGATAAAAGGAGATTTACCTGGTACAGGATTACCATGACATCATGGACTCTTCCTCATAGTAGCAACATTAAGGTAATTGGTCCTCAGGACTGCCCCACCAGATCAGTGTTTGGATATCTCCATAGCCAAGGCATGGATAGTAGCATCATATTGTGCATATATAGAACTTGTTCATTTACTAGGTAGATGTTTGTTGAGCCTTTCTCATATAAAGATAGTAAAGGACTGTGGAGCCTCCATGTTGACATTTAAAAGAAGATAAAACAGAATCAATTGGTTGCATAAGAACATTGATGGTAGAGATGTTAGTGGGAGTTTTAGGAGGTGTAGGCAGAATTTCTTGTGCTCAGTGAGAAAGGAAAATGTTTAGAAAAAGACACACTGAACATTTGAAAGGCAGACAGAGCCTGGGTGCATGGAGGATCAGTGGAGTAGATAGGCCAGAAAGCTAGTGAGCATGTGTGAGGGGAGAGGATCAGAAAGCAGGGAATGCTCAGGAAGAACTACTGTGGTTCAGGCTGCCAGGTCAGTGTACAAAAGTTGTGGCAGAATCAGGAGCATGACCCTGAAAAGTGGGCAAAATATGATGCCTCAAAAGAGGCCTTGAGCGGAGGAGGAGGAGACAAAAGGCCAGAATGTAAGAGAAAAGAGAAGGCAAGGAGGGAGAGATCTGCAAGATCCACAGCTGTCAAGATGGAGCAGTTGCCCTTGGAAAGAAGCAGCTGTCCTAGGAAAAATGACTGGAGTGGGGGGAAGGGGGCAGCACGAATGACTCAGCAGTTAAAGGCCCAGGTTTGATTCCTTAGTTCACATAAAGCCAGATGCATAAAGTGCATGTATCTGGAGTTCCTTAGCAGAGGCTAGATGCCCTAGTGTTCCTGTTCTTCCTACTTATCTCCCTCCCTCTTTCCCTCTTTCTCCTTGAAAATTTTTTTTTTTTTTTTTTTTTTTTTTGGTTTTTGCGAGGTAGGGTCTAGGATCTCACTCTGGTCCAGGCTGACCTGAAATTAACTATGTAGTCTCAGGGTGGCCTCGAACTCTCAGCGATCCTCCTACCTCTGCCTCCCGAGTGCTGGGATTAAAGGCATGCGCCACCACGCCCGGCTAAAAATAAATATTTTTTAAAAAAAGATGGGCAGCCATTAGGATGGATTTGAGATAGGCTGAAGTAAAGTGGTAGAAAGAGAAAGTGAGGGAGGTCACTTCTAAAGGGAATGACAAGGACAAGGTGGAGGTTTAGAAAAGCTACCGTAAAGATAGAAAATAATAAACCTGGCTATGAAAGATACTCTGAGCTTCACTAGGACCAACATAAAGGCCACATATTTGGGGAGGCATATATCCACTTGATGGCATGGTATTTTTTTCTAGCATTAGAAGTCCAAATATAAGGCACCATGAAGGGAGAATATTGTGTACCAAAAATCCTACCTGAGAAAGAAAGTCACCATTGTCTTAGTAGGTAAGAGTACTGTGGCTATAAAATATAATAGTATGCTGCTGATATTTTGACAAGTTATAAGCTTTATCTATGAAGCAGTAGCTGCATCTCTTCTTCTCATATCATGTCACCATGGCTTTGGTTGTGCCATGACATGTAAGCACTTGGAGCCCAGAGATGTGACTTGGTTGTATAGAGTTTGGTATGGAATACCTTGTTTCTCGGACCCATTATTCTCATGACCTGCTTTTCTCAAGCATTTATAAATTGACCTGTATTCTTTGGAGCTTAACTATGTACAATGCTATCTGATTTATTTGAGTACTTTTAGGCTTGAATTAGTCCCCACAATTTAATTTTCCACATAGATGAATTATATCTCATTTAAAATTATAGTAACTAACAAAATAAAAACATAATTTCTAAGTTGGATTTCTTTTTCTTGGTTTCTCTAAAGAGAGTAATGGGCCTTATTTTCATCAGGTTCTGGATGAGTTAAAGCTGTTGGTACAAGCATTATCTAAAGAGCCGTGCATGCGTGTGATCCATTGAGGCCTCTGCTGGCTGTGGATTGGGTTTTCTGCTGTAACTGCTACTCTTCCTGTGACTGACTTATGCCTTAAAAGCAGGGATTATATCTGATATTTCTGTATCCTCCCCAGGACCTAGAACATTGCCAATATAAGTTCCATATATACTTCATTTCTGAAAATAGTACAATTCTCTTAATATTGCTCTTATTGACAATTACTTGTTTTGTTTTGTGTGACAGTCATCAGTGTCACTCAGGTTAGGCTTAAAAATCCTGTCTTTCTTTTTTCTGTTTTCACATAAATTGCTCTTTTGCCTAAGTACTTGTTTAGTTCATTACCTGAACTTCAACAGGTACATACTCTTCTCCCTGGGACTGCACTGAGAGCTGCTGCTGCTGTGGCATTGGCCCTCTGTAGGAAATTTTTAGACACACTGCCTCATTGCTACGTTAAACGAGGTGCATATTGCTAATCTGTCAGAGTCCATTAGGGTCCCAAATCATTCAACAACATAATTACTAACCACTTTAAATGTATGTTAAATTGAGAAAGCCTTTTATTCTCTTGCTTAATTGACAATTTTTTCAAGTGCTGCACAGGGATGGCCAAGTAAAGGCTGCGTAGTGATGCTGGCGCTAGGCCCTCTTCCGGGTTGTATCTGTTGATCATCAGTTCCCCTAGGGCATATTGGTTCATTGTGAATCTTCTTAATTATTTAGGATTCAGTTAAACTTCCCCACAAGGACATCTTGAGTGAGTTGGCCAAATATGCTTTGTCTAACCTTTTGTCTGTGTGTCCATCCAGAAATCATTTTACAAAGAGAAGAACTAAAAATCAACATCCATATTATATAAATACCTGCCTATCTTTTCTCTTGGACGCTTCTCAAAAACTACAAGGCAGAGGTTTTCAGATGTGTGTCTATCCATTTACTAAATACTTGTTAATGTGTTACTCTGAACAGGACTTTGTGCTAGGGATTGGGAATACAGCTGTGAACAGGCCAGGCATCAGCCCAGCCCTCCCTAGAAATGTTTCTTCTTGCCAGACTCTCAATGAGGTTGGCAGATGGGCTGAGTGGAATGCAGCTGCCACATGGTGGACAGACTGAGCTGCGGAAGAGTTCAGGCATGGGAGCTTCTCAAGTCACCAACTCTAAACTCAAGCATGTCAAGGTCTAGATAAATTGGAAAACAACTGAACTTGTTAACAAATAACCTTCAAGAAACTGGAATCATGAGCAGGCTGTTTTCTGAAACATTGAATATAGTAAATCTTATCATGCCAGTATTCATGTGAATTGCAGTGACCATAGCCACAGTCTGTAAACATGTTCTACAAGGCGTGCTGTAAGGAAGTAGACATCTTTTGAGCTCAGTAGCACCATATAATAATTTTGATTCCTCTGCTGCAGCAGGATGGAATTGTAGAAGAATAGTGAGTAAGCCTCTCTCCAGCCCTAGTTTCTGCTTTTTATCAAAAGAAAACAAAAACATTCTGTCATTGTTAATAGATAATTGCTACACACACACACACACACACACACACACACACACACACACACAAACTGCACTAGGATACCACCATCAATGTTGTGAAAAGCAATCTTTGTCAGTTTTTGTAATGTGTAAGGCCTCTGTTCAGCTTTCACTGAACAATGAAGTTGCTGAGGAATTTTGACCTTGTTAGTATGTTTTAAAAGTTATTTGTTGCTGGGTTTTTGATAATATTATTATAATAGTCATTTAATAAGAATCAAATGATGAGAATGGAAAACTCAACTGGATGGATGAAAAGTTGAGGAAAAGGAAAGTTAGCAGCCATGAGGAACCAGAGGTTGAACAGTGTGTGCCTAGAGGAGCAGATAGTTGAGTTGAACTTCCACTTTTCTATTTATTTTACATGTTTTCATATGTATTGCTTTTTCTGTCCTTCATTTTCTGCCCTTTATGTTAACCAACATTTTTGAATTAATTCCTGTTTTTTAGTGCTACATATGCCTGCATTCTTATGAAAATCAGCCTAGAGATTATGCTTATTTACTTTATCATGACGAATTTAAAGTTATTATTGAATTAATGGTAATAAAAATAATTACAAGTATATAATTCTATGTATTTAAATAAGCTTTGAAATATTATAGTTTCATGTACCTCTCTACATACTTTTACTATCACATACCCACATATATGTATAGCATCTATATTACTTACTTTAAAACACAAATGCAGTGTTATAAGTTTTTCATTGAGAAGTCATATACTTCCAAGAAGTTAAAAGAAGATATTAAATGCTATAAAAATGCCTGGGTTCTTATTGAAATACATTATCTTATACATCATTATGAATCATATACATCATTCTAGTTTATTATTTATGAACATTTCCAGCTGTTCCTTTAACCTCTTCAGTCTTGACTAGCTGAGTGACCAGCTGGCTCATGCTTTTGCTCCCTCACCATATCTGTCTCTATCAAGCATCACCATGCTTGTGTTCCTTCAGATTTGCCTGACAAAGACAAAACTAAAAAAGAAGGCCCTTGACTTCCAAAACATTACTCACTGCATTTGAAATAATTTAGCATTCATTGTCTTAAAGATTCTTTATAATATTTTTTTTTTTTTTTTTTAATTGCCCAGGCTGGAATTTTGTAGTCTCATTTACTCATTTATTTCCCAAATTAGCTAAGATTCTTTATAATATTTTTTAATTGAGGTTTGTGCATTTACTCATTTATTTCAAATAGGTTGTTTTGTCACTTAACAACAGCATAAATCACTACCGTGGGATGTTTTGTACTTATTTGTAACATGGAACCCTCTTTTTACCTTCCAGTTGAATAGAAAAATAGTAGTGCTGAGGATTATAGTGACACCTG
This sequence comes from Orientallactaga sibirica, assembly GCA_036365145.1. NCBI lineage: Eukaryota > Metazoa > Chordata > Mammalia > Rodentia > Dipodidae > Orientallactaga > Orientallactaga sibirica. The sequence continues at coordinate 23,081,462 of JAEOAD010000006.1, forward strand.
GTGGTACCTTTGTTTAATTTTTTAATTTTTTTTTAATGGTCAGGCTGAGGACTTTCTATTTTTTAAAATTGTTATTAACAACATGTTTTGTATGGATACATCATGTGTTGGTACTGTCTTTTCCCTCATCCCTGCCCTCATTCTTCTGGGAACCCTCCTCTGTGTTTAAATATTTTTACTCATTTATTAGAGAGTGAGTGAGAAAAGGCATACCAGGGCCTCCTGCCACTGCAGAAGAATTCCAGCAAATGAACCACTTTGTGCATCGGCTATGCATGGGAAATTGGAACTTGAACTGGGGTCATTAGGCTTTGCAAGCAAGAGCTTTATCTTCTCAATCATCTCTAGAACCTTACTTAGTTTTTAATTTTTTTCTCTATTTTTTGTGAATCATTTAATTGTTTAGATGGTATCTTAATAGGCCTTGCTTTTCCTGGACCCACATCCTCTTCTGTAGTAGAAATACTTGGGCCAAAAGCTTTGTGGGAGAGAACTACTAATACACCTTACTTTGCTGCCTTTGGCTTGAGAAAGAACTGTGCTTATATTATAGGAGGAAATTAGGCCGAAAGAATGAAGACATTGTTACATGGTAAAATTGAAATTGTATTTGTTCTAACTGAACTTATACTTACAGTGTGACATGAAGACCTTTTGAAGATACATTCATTCTCTTTGGTAACAAACTTGACAACACACCCTATGGTATAGACCACAGTATTTTATCATATATAAAAGTAGAAACTCTGAGGGAATTACAGGCAAGGCTCAGTCATAAGTTAGTCAACTTGATTAAATTTCTCCACTCTGAGACCACAGAGTAAATTCCAGGTCAGCCTGAGCTACAGTGAGACCCTACTTTGAAAAAAAAAAAATTCTACAGAAGCCAGAATCTTTAAGTGAAACCTATTTCTGTTTTGGACCAGAGAATTTAAATTTAAATGTACTTGTGTAAATTTTAAATTTGTAAACATGTCACATGAGATGTTTAAAAAATTAATATTGACAATAAGGTTGAAGTCTTTAATACTCCACCCCTCCTCTTTTCACTTATAATGACCGCTATTGCTTTGGCTTTTTTCCCAGATAACCCTTTTCACCACATACATCACTCTTGCATTAAATAGGCAGGGGTGTTTGCTTGCCTGTGGACTTGAATCACAGCAGGTAGCATTTGGTAATACTGATCAGATCTTGAGCTGAGGGGACTCGTCTCGTTAACACTTAATCATGTACTAAAACTTGATATTCTACAGCAGTGACCATTATTTCTAAAGTTGTTCCAGTACACCATTCATTAACTACATAAGATTTAATTAAAATACTGGCAGATCTGCCATTTACAGTTAAATTAAAAAGTAATGATAGGGGCTGGGGAGATGGCTGAGCAGTTAAAGAGGCTGCTTGCAAAGCCTGATGGCCCAGCTTGAATTCCATATCACCCAGTTGAAGCAAGATGCAACCAAAGTGGTACATGTATATGGCATCCATTTTCAGTGACGAGACATCGGTGAACCCATAAACACATTCACTCTTGCATATAAATGAAATAAACCCTTGAAAAGCAATGATTTCCTTATCAAAGTTTTGCAGTGAATGTTTTGATTTGGCAACACCAAACAAAATTACTTCTATTTTGTCACAATGTCAGATTCCCAACCCCTTGGCCATGGCCAGCATTAGCTAACTTTAAAACATAAAGCTCATAATCGTTTGTTGTACCTAGAAGTATAAAAGTGGTCTGTAGATTATAACTTCACAGAATAGATGGAGGGAAGATTCCAGAAATTACCTATGAGAAAATTTTGTTTGAATGCCTTTTTCATCACTTTCATTTTCATTGACAATCCATATATATGATCTTTTAAACCCTCAGGCCTCCATATGTTTTTTCCAGAAAACATGGATTTTCCACACTTAAAAAGAAACAACCATAAGCAATTTAAAAATTGATTATGAAAAGGTTTTCTTTTCTGAGTAAAATCAAAAAATAGTAAGCATAAAAGAAAAGGAAAACAAAAAAATGGAGGAAAGAAGAACCCAATGTTTACATCAGACTGACTAATCTTTTATTAATGAATGTTCTTTTTGACAAACCATACATGCATATAATGTATTTTGATTATATTCACCCCCTACTACTCTCTTCTATCTCCCTCCGGCTCTTACTGAACCTTCTCTTCCCCACTAGTCCTTTTCTACTACATAGGGGCTTTTTTTGTTCTTGTTTTTTTTGTGTCTCAGTGAGTTTAATTAGAGTTGCTTGCATGAAGATGTGTGTGTGTGGAGGGGTGTCTTTAGCTAGAGTATTGACAACTGACCATTAGCTAAACCACTGAAGATGATGACTGTCCTATTCGAGCATCCACTAACATCCAGTAGCTCTTCAGGGAGTGGTGGGGTCTCCTGAGCCCTTCCTCCATTCATGATGGAATATGGCCAGACCTAGTCTTGTGCACTAAACCACAGCTACCTTGAGTTCATGAGTGTAGTAGTCATATCATGCTGAGAGGAAAGCATGCCATAGCACTTTTCTCCATCCTCTAGTTCTTGACTCTTACATCCCTTCCCATTCTGCAGTGTTTCTTGAGTTGTGGGGGGGAGGGTAATATGATGTTCCTTTTAGGGCAAAGCACTTAGCAGTTGTTTAATGCTAGGAGCACTTTGATCAGACGTACATCTGCATCAGCCGCAGCCCACTGCAAACAGAAGCTTCTCTGCTCAAGGGTGAGAGCAACACGAATCTATGGATATAAAAAATGTAGAATTCTGAGGGTTGCAGAAACAAAAGGGTCACTGAGGCTTACTGGCCATATTTAACTGAAAAACTATGAGCTCCAGGCTCAGTGAAAAGCTCTGTTCACAGCAAGTAAGGTGGAAGCATGCCAGAGGGGGATACTTGATGTCTCGGCCTCTGCAAGCATGTGCATTGGGTGTATGCATCTGTGCACACGTCCATGTATATATACTGCACACACCACACATCTTACACACACAGCAAACAAAACTGGATTAAGAGTATTTAAAATTGTAAATGAAGTTACTGTGAAATAGAATGTGTACTATTAGGTTTTGTTGGGATTTCTTCATAGTTGATCCTTTGTAATTTCCATATAATTAATTCTTCCTAGAAGATACATTTGTCACATTGTAGGAAGTTGGGATTTTTGGTTGCATCTGTGGTCTGATGATCCCATTTTTTTTTCAACACTGGCAAAATGAAAGTGGGATAGAAGGTGGCAAGATACACATTGGCCTAAATGAAGTCTTAACAAGGGAAAGGAGCAGGGGTGAAGTAGCTTAGTGGACACGTTCACAGAGTATCATTCTAAGAAGCCTGCTCACAAAGGAATGGCCTGACTAATAATTAGGACACCGGGCCTGGGCAGCTAAAACTTGGCACACAAAATACATTTAGCTACACAACTATACAGTGTTATACAACAATAATAATGCTTCATGAATCTTACTTTAAGCTGCTACTATTTAACTTAAAAATGAGAATTAGAAAAGGCTACTATGTATCATAAAAGATTGTGTACTAGCAATTTTTAGAACTCAAATAATGGTCAAAAAGGGTGTTTTCACTTTTTTTAGTGATAAAGAGTATTCCCAAAGCCCTGGGCTTACTTCTTATTACACCTACACTGACTTTGAATGCTGAATATGCCAAGTATGATCATATACCATGCACATTAAATTGTGTGCTTTTTAAAAATTCAGACCTGAAACTAGCCAAACCCTAGTTTATCAGAACTCAATTTTATGTCACCAAAATGTCCAAAATATCTATTAAATTGAAAACTTGTGACTCAAAAAGATCAGATTCCATGTTACAAAAGGAACTTTTAAGGGGTTCAAATCATATAACAAGGTATTTTAATGACTGGTTTAGTTTACTAAGGGCATGGTTCTTTCCAATTAGAACATTTGAAACTCTTAAATGATAATTCAACATTCAAACCATTAAGGTTGTTTGCCTTTCATTTTTGTCTGTTTAAGCAGCATACATAGACTTCTGTAATTACTTTTACCCTGAGTTTTCTTCCCTTGGGATCCATGACAGAAATAAAATGTAGAAGACAGGATGCATTCAGAAAGGCTAACTTTCCACCAGCTCTTCCTGCCATGTGATGGAGGGGCAGATGTTAGCAAGAACCAGCAGAAGCTGCTTCAGGGGAGAGAGACTCAAACTGGGACACTATGGAACCAGCTAGACGGGTGAACAGAAGTGCAGAAGCAGCGGAATAAAGAACAAGCATATGTGACTGAGTCTTTTAAAATGGCATCCCTTCAGTTAAGGCAGAACTCCATAGTTAACAAACATGGGCTCATGAACCTCCTGATCCAAACCCTTGTGGAAGCTCTTTCCTTCATCACTTCCATTCCACTCAGTCCGTGTCACACAAAAAGCCTTGTTGTCCAAGTTGTAGTTGGTGCTTACTCAACTTCCCCATCTCTTCAGCTAGTCACTCATCGATGTTTGTACTTGCCCACATTTGCTGTGTGCAGTTTCACTGCCTGTCCCCCAAGTAGAGTTTTCATGCAGCCATTGTTTTTCTGTTTTCTGTTCCTGAAGCAGACACAGCCTGGTTTATATGGTTCCCATCTCTCATTGCTTCTCTCTGGCCTCATCTCTGGGATCCTTCACCCATTTGCATCTTCCACTCTTACTGCTAAATTCTTGAAGGTCTCAGCATATAATATCTGTTTTTATTCTCATCTATGTGATAGTTGCTTCTGAATAACTTCAAACTATGGTATATTTTCAAAGTTCACCCCTTCTCTATAAACACATCTTCCCCTAAATAACTTTATTTAATATTCAAGATAGCCTTGTTTGTAAGACAGCTTGCCACCCAGCATAATTCTTCTCACACTAAGACAAGAGTAGATGCATCTGTCTCACATATTAGGCTGTGTCTTGAGAACAAGGGTGTTACTATTCAATTCTCATAATCTAGAATTTAAAACATTGTTGGCATATGGCTGGTATCTGTCAATGTTTGTTGAATGCATGCATAGCAAATAATACCATGTGTGGGTTTAGAATTGTATGTCACTTTGCTTCAAGGGTGTTGTTCTCATTATGCAGAACTTTTTGTGACATATAACATCAATGATGACTTTCTTCTTCACCCAAGTATTCTGTGCATCAAAAAGCAATTTTAGCCAGGCATGGTGGCATATGCCTTTAATCCAAAGCACTCGGGAGACAGAGGTAGGAGGATTGCCATGAGTTTGAGGCCACCCTGAGACTACATAGTGAATTCCAGGTCAACCTAGACTAGAGTGAAACCCTACCTCAAGACAGAAAGAAAAGAGAGGGGGGGAGGAAAGAAAGAAGGAAAAAGAGAGAAAGAGAGGGAAGGAAAGAAAAAAAAAGCAACTTAGCAAGTGAACTCTAAAAACCACTGGGCTATATACAACTCCATTGTGTGTATGCGTCCAATTACAGATTCATTTTCTTCCATTATGTTAGCAATTTTAGTATACTATTTTATGCATATGATATATATCCTAACATATTTACTGTTTGTTCATTTGGTTGAATTTTTAACTGTATAAATCATAATTAAGGTAACTCACATTCAGTAATTAAGCTATTGAATGGTCATCTGTCTGCTGACACAGTTCAGCCATTGTCCTTAGGTCTCTGTAGCAGTGGAATGGGACAGTCATCGAGCTGACAGAGAGTGAGGAGTTGGAGTTCATGTTGTCTCATAGTCAAAAGGGAAATGTGTGCCTTTTTAAAGACAGAAAGTAGTGAGATTTTTGAAACTATTTTGGGAAAACCCAGAATTTCAGAAGTCCAGAATTAACCAAACACATGAGTGTACAAAAATCCTGGGGTGTGCAGAACAGAAGTGAATAAGAACTGAATAGATAGCAAGCAAGCACGCATACTGTGGGCTCCTCGTTTGACCCAGGCCCCAGGTCTAACAGGACTAATTCAGTTCCAGGTATACTACTTTTGATCTTCTCCTGTAACATATGCTATCTTCAAAGGCTTATGGGTTCCCTGAGCCTTGTGCTGCTAACTGCCAACCTACCTTAGAGAGCACTGAGTGACAGATACTGTAAACATCCTACACTCTCAGCTGTGGAAAGTAAGAGAGCTGGGAGAAGGCTGTTTACTCTCTCTGCCTTGGAAGTCAACTAAGGAGAAATAAAATTGGAGTGTCCCCATGTCTTACAATTGATCCTATCAATGATCCTTTGACTCTAAAATGAAAAAGAATGAATTAACTAATTTGTGTTAAAAATGTAAAATAATTTGAGTGTTTCTATCTTTGAACTGTATGTCCGTGTGTAAAAACTCCAGGCACAGTGGTACATGCCTGTAAGCTCAATAATGAGGTGGCTGAGGCAGGTGGACAATGAGTTCAAGCCAATATGGGCTACATAGCAAGTGTAAGGCTAGTATGTGCACAATATTAAAACTTAAAAAGGGAGAGAAAGAAAGCAAAGACACCCAAATGCCCACGAGATGAAAGTTTCGTTAAGTAGTGTGAGGCTACACTTGGTGGCTTTCTCTGGAGATGTGTCTATGACTGGCACAAAACACGAAGTGACTGCACATTAGCCAGCCAACTTTCCATTCATTATCCTGGCTCACAGTTTATACACTTAGTTTGGCTTTTTTTTAAGCAAATGTTCTGATGTCTTGGACTTGCTGCATTGTCTGGGATCAGAGGTGTTTTGGATCCCCATGCACAGTGGTGATGACATCATGTGACTTAAGCCTACTATTTAAGGCTGGCGTACAATTATACATTTCACGAATTAAGACAGACTTATTGGGGGTGGCATGCAAAAAGAGAATTTTAAGAAAATACCAGAAGAACTAATTTCCAGGTTTAGTTTTAACAAAGAACACCACACTGTTTCTTCTTCCAGTAAATCACATATCAAATATTAATTAAGCACCTAATCTAGAGTTTTACTCGCCCAGAATTTAAGTCTTTTACTTTCACATGCTAGGCTAGCTCTCTACCCCTGGGCTCCATTTTGCTTTTGTTCTAATCAATATTAAGCCTAATTTTTAAAGAGAATATGTAATAATAAGATCCATTATTATATGTAATAAGGTGCATGTCTGTGCAACAAGCCCTTAAATTACAGTAATTATTTTAATGTTTGTATTAAATATTAATTCTGGACACATTTATATGCATATATAGTCTTGGCAAAGTATACCAGTAATTTAAGTGGAAAGATGCTTTATTAGTTTAATTAGATGTCTTATTAATTAATTAGATAGTTTATTAGTTTAGAAGAACATTTGATAGGCTGGGGGCATAGCTTAGTGATACAGTGCTTGCCTAGCCAGCCCAAGGCACTTGGTTTAATTCCCAGTACTACCAAAAAAAAAGAAAAGAAAAAAAAAAAAAAAAAAAGACATTTAGTTTCACCCTCCCCCCAAGTTTAGAGTGTAAGACAATAAGGACTATTGTTTCATATGAATCTGACAAAATATATATAAATACAATGACTTTAGCAAATGCTTTCAAGGAAGTACTTGAACAAGCTGGATTTGCATCAGGCACTGTCCAAGTGCTCACTAAGGAACTCAGCTTGGCTAAGTAATCTTTCTAGATTTTGCCTACAGGTTAAAGGAATCCCTTTCCAAAACAGTATATACAGTCTTTTAAGAGAAAAAAACAATATTGTGAATGTTTGAAGTTTTGTATTCTGCCAGGAGATGCAGACTATTATGGGTAAAAACAAAGATGGCCTGGAGTAGAAGGGGAAGTATGTTGTATATATTCTCTCAAAGCTTTTTAGTTATGCAGCCTAAATTAAAAGGTGTGAACATTAGGATATTCTAGATCTAAGTTCATGCTACTTTTCAGGTTTTCAAAGCTTATTGAAATATAGCTAAATACATTGTTCGTTATTCAAGAAGTATTTTTTCCCTACTCTGTGCCAGTTCTGGGTACAGTACATAGAACATTAAACAACAAATCCTTGCTGCCATGTGACTTAGAAATAAACATGTATCATGATAGATCTTGTTTATTCTAGGCATCTGTGTAAAATACCCAGCTTTATTCTGTGGCATTATGCCCCTTTTCAGTCTTTCAAAACCAAATGAGTTTAAATATTTGAGAACATTTATTTTACTATCTGTGAAACACTTCTAGGCAGAAGCTGTCATTGTAGCCAGGCTGTTTTGTGACAATAGTAAGTAATATTAATAATACTAATAACAATAATAATAATATGCTTGAGGGGTCAGTGTTTTATATACATAATATGTATGTGTTACACATTTGCAGCAACAATATTGTTAAGCAGTTATATAAAAGTTATATCTGTGTAATTAATGTATATGTTATTACCACTATTCATGTAGTTCAAGTAAACTTCATTAATTTAACCCTTGGTTCAACTCTGTATCTCTGTAAAAACTGGCAACAGTGATTAGATTATATTCACATTATATTTGTTTATTTATTCCTAAAAATTTTTGTAAGCACTGTAAACAAATATGACTAAAGAAACTTTTTATTTGGAAAAAACTAAGCTTTAAAGGTGCATTGTAAGCCTAATTATGTGAATAAAAACTCAGCAGAAATAAAAATGTTTCCTTTATTTCATTTATTTATGAATTCATTACCTCCTTTTCTGTATTTACTTAAATGAGTAAATGTATAATACCCTTTATGTCTATTGGTGATCTGTTTCTGGAAAGATTGGCATAGATTTCTAAAGATTTAAATATAGGTACACTTTTCTTCATTTTGAAAAACTGTCAAGCTGCCCAAGTATAAACGTAATGAGAAATATAAGACTTGTAGAGAGGAAACTGGGTATCATTGATAGAAGTTAAAGAAAATCTGAATGAATGGAGAGACAGCGTGCTATTGGAGAATAGGGTTCAGTACGGTTGGGGGCACATTTCTCCTTAGATGATCTATAGATTCAGTGCAACTCAAATCAAAGTAAGCAGACAGGTATGTTTGAAAACTGATTCTAAAATGTGTAATTCAAGCATCAAAGTTAAGGTGATCTGGGAGAAAAGTGAGTAAATCAGCCTATCACACGGCATAATGTAAAACTACAGCAATTATGAGACTATGGTATTGAAATACCTGCAAGCAGACATAGGATACATTGTTATGAAAAAGATGACACAGAAATACACAGAAAAGTGAAATAGTCAGTGTTCCAGAAAAGAAAAATTTTAGTATGTAAAAGTGAGTAATTACCACAAATTTAAAGTGGAACAAAATCTAGCATAGATGCAAAAGAGAACATGCAGTTTCTTTCTACTTCTGTTCACTAGAGTGATAAGCAAAACTAGTCTCCAACTATGTGATAGAGGTCAAGACATAGTGACCTGGAAGCATGGACACTAATGGGGGCACAGGGACCAGGATGGCTCTGGTGCTGGTGAGTCTAAGTACTTGTGTACAGGTGTCACTCATGAAAAACTCTCGTACTAAAATTTATGCAAGTTTTCAACTGAATGCTATGCTTTAGTAAGTTTAAAAAAACTAAACATCTTAAAATCATAAGATGGAACTCGTACCCAGTCACTAAGAAACTTTCTCAGGACATCTTTCTCCAACACAGCAACAGTACAAGTCTTGGAGAAGGTTTTTTGAAACTGGAGCCACAATTTACACCTTTCATAGCTAGGTGATTTTTGGCAACCTTCTTTTAAGATCCTCTTTATTTCAAATAGCATTGCTTCCCCTGAAAACCTATGACTGGTCTAATATCCCATTTTCCAGCAGGTTAACCTGATCAAAGAGGTTGTAAGGAAAGCAGGCTGATGTTGAAAAACATTGGCTTGTGGCTATGCCACTTTGCTTACACAGGGTGGGGGAAGGAGAGACAACTGGTTTACCTGGGCTTCAGTAGGCTGTGAGTAGCCATGGAGGTGTGAAGGAGACCACTGCTAGCTTCTGATTGATTCTGTGATGCCTCAAGGTGTTTCTGTAGCCCTCTACCATCCTGTTACCACCATGTTAAGCTTTTGAAATAAAATTTCCTTAAAGAATGTGAATGGATTAACTGTTTAGCATTTTTCTTTTTTTAATTTTAGAATGGTTATTGTGGTTGAAATTTGGTCATTTCATTGGCGTTGGGGAAAGAAAATATCTTATGTGAGCCAACAAAAACAAATTGTATTTGCTAACGCCATAAATAAAAAAAATCATTTATTTGGGGGAGAGATAAGAGAATGTTTATGTTTGTTAAAATTGTCTTAGTTATCGTTTTAAGAAAAAATATTTAATTTAAAATGACAGTTTTAAATATATGTATTCAACCAAAAAAAAAAAAAAAAAAAATTGGTCACATGTACTAGCAAGCTCCAAAAAGTACTTCTCATCTAGGAACAGTGAAACTCCAAGTACTGTCCCTTGTACATATGTGAGGACACCTTGGAATATCACAACTTATCAGTGCAGAATTCCACTCAACAAAGACACAGATTCAGCCAAAACCACAGTAGTGCCCCCATTCAAGATTGAGAGCCTTACAGAAGCTTACTGTCAGAAGAATTTGAGTTACCTACTCTTTTCGTCTCAGTCTTATATGCCTGTAATGTACTACCTGAGGTCGATAGGTCTGTAAAAGAAACAAATACTGTATAACATCAGAGTGACCACAAAGCATTCTGTAATGTTGAGTTTATCCAAGGCTTTGTCACCCAGAAACAAGATATAGACTTAAAGTATTTGGTCCAGGGCTAAAAATTTTCTGTTTTAAATTCCAAAGCTTATGCAATCAACCAGTTATTTTGGTAGTCTTGCAATGGCCATTACCTGAGAACCTGACAACACCAAGGACTGCACAATGAACTTTTTTTTTTGCTATACTAAAAGGGCCTTAACACTAGGCTTGGATGCTCCTCTAAATATATCTGTACAATCACCTTTTAGGTAATGAGATAAAAAGACAGTAACACATACAATATAAAATTTAGTAAGTTAAAACAAGTTTTGTAGTGTTCGAAAATACTGAAATTCTATTGTATCAGTGGCAATTGAAGTTTGCTTTGTAAATATCTTTTGTATCAGAAAAAGCACCTTTGAATTTTAAAATAGTTTTAAAGCAGTTGCCAGTACAGAATCCTACTGGTGATGAACATGCTGGATGACTTCCATCATAAAAGTTCGGTTCCTCCTGCTCAGCACTGACTTGTTGAGTACCTGTGAAAAACACTCATTTAGAAAGCTAGCCAGATTCCCCAGGTAGAACAAGAATCAATTCTTAAATGTTAAAAGGTTCACTGTAGTATGCATTTAGCAATAGCTACAGGTATTGTTCCCACAAAACTAGAACCTTCCTGAAGGTAGAACATCTAGTTGTACTTGAAAATTTGAAGCTTGAAATTAGTTACTTGGCACCACATCATATTCTTGTATGCATATCTCACTATCTATGAACCCTTTTGTTAAGCAGTTCCTAATGTGAAGCTATTACTAAATAGTGCTGCTATGAGCATTTTTCCATGAGGATGGGAATAGAACATTGTACTGATTTATGTGGAGAGTGACACTGGCACATGGCACATGGATATGATATGTTCTAGGCATTATTCTAAGTGTTTTGTTTATATTAACTGATTTAATTATGTCAATGATAATTGCGAATATTTATTTTCACATATAAATGAGCCTAAGGTAAGAGGGATTATGAAAGTTTTCCAAGGTTATATGGTGCCATGTCTGAGAACTGGGCTTTTCAAACTAGGCAAGGTTGCATCCAATATACTCCTAACCATAAAGTGATACGTGCAAATGTCACCTAAGGTAGGTGTTGTCCCATTTTCCAAGGGAGAAACAAGTTAAAAGAGTAAGGAAAACGTAGTGGCTGGAATTGTTCACAAATACCCCAGTTCTCTTCTGACACTTGAGAAAGTTGTACTTCACATGAGTTGTGTGTGGTGGCATGAATTCCTTTCATCAACCAAATGTAAACAGCAATGCCAGGAAGCATGAGAACCTCCCTATAGAATTGTTCACACTTCCTTGCACACTGGTTAAACGTTTTAGGGACCTGTCCCCAAGACATGATATGGCCATTGACATCAGAGCAGCAGGAGATTCTCACAAGATTGAGCCCATTAATATTCCCTCGTGAAGCCAAAGGTGTATAAACCACCCCTGTCCCCTGTACATATAAAGTTAGGGGAGAAGACTGTTGTTTACTGGCATAGCTTCCTGTAAGGTGCCCATGCTCCTGAAAACAACCCATTTAAACTCATCAGTTCACCAAGCTAAACAAAGTAGAATCATTTATTTGGGCTGCTTCCCTCTGTTTGGGTATCTGGTATGAATTGAAGTAAATTTCCCAAGAAAAATCATGTAACACTTGTCAAGACAGTCTTAGTCACCACAGATTTTGATGTGACTATTGGACAGCCCCTCTCCTGATTTCTTGAATATAGAGGCAAATAGGTAAATTCTAAGTTTCATGGTGGGGCTGTTGGAAGGAGAGAGGTTGTAACCAAAGCATAAAATAGCCTAAACATAATTTGCCTAAATTACTTGCTCAAACAAGTAGGCTCTTGGTAGCAGTTCTAGAATTCCAGTTCATTCTTGGTTTTGTTTTTTCATTGTCTCTTTTTTTTTATTGCATGACATATAGGACCCTTTAATTTTAAATTTATAATAATGGAAGTGCTTCAAATGTTAAACCTTATATTTCTGGTTAGTCTGGAATTAACATGGAGAAGGAAAGTCAGTGATTGGTCTGGAATTTAATGCCATGATCTGAAGCTGCTTGAGAAATTTTTCTGGCTTTATAAATTCTGAGATTCAAGTTCTAGCCACAGATGAACAGCAACGATGTTAGCTAAAGACACCTGTCTTCTGTGTGGATTCAAATGACTGCACTTAATAGTTTTATGGTACAGGCTAGTACTTTAAGACACTTGTCACTCTTAAAATTGGCTCTGTAATGTGATCCTGTGATACAGATAGATGACAGATATCTAGATATGCATGTGTATGGATGCACAATTTATATCTCTACATCACATTATATCACTTTTTCTATATAACACAAAACACCATATTATCCATGTTTACATATTTAAATTCTGAATTGTGCACATTTCCAAGCCTATTTGAACAACAGAAAACCACATGAAATTGTACATATCTTTCTATAGTATTATCATCTTCAAACCTAAAAAGCAAAGGAGACTTTGGGATCATGGTCTCACATTCTTTGAGTTTGAATGACAAAGGACAGGTGCTTGGGTGACAAGTAGGAGACACGAGGCTGTATCTACTCAGCTAGCGGGGTGGGGCTGACTTCTTAAAGACTACTGCTTTTCCTTTCTCTTACTGAAAGTCAACCGATTGCCCTGAGTCTTATTCATGGAACCAAAAAGTCCCTGGCCCTCCATTCAATAACTCAAATTGTTTTCTTGTATTTTTTTCATACTCCTTTATCATCCCAGAAATGATTAAAGTTAGTTGCTGTGTATTTATCTTTGGCAAATACCTACTAAAGGATCTGAGCTAACATTTGTGGAGTGCTCTACCGTGAATAAGTTACATAGGTTAAGTTTCTCTTATAATTTTGAAATATTATAGCTGCATAGAATGATGAAAAATAGTATGGTGAGCCAGGCATGTTGATGCATGCCTTTAATCCCAGAACTCGGAGGCAGAGGTAGGAGGATCACTGAATTTGAGGCCAGCCTGGAACTATAGAGTGAGTTCCAGGTCAGTCTGGGCTAGAGTGAGACTTTACCTCTAAACACACACACACACAAAAAGGGGGGGTTAAATCCCCATGAATTTTTGACCTAGTCTGCCCCAGTGGTTATACTTTACAAAGTTAAAGTACAGTATTGTGAAATAGATCTTATTATAATGTATATACATAGTTTTGTACAATCCATCACATGCATAGGTTCATGTAGTCACTGCTACAACTAATGTACTGACTGCTCCATTGCTATGAAGATCTCACTTGCTATTACCACACCCGCTCCTCTTTCCTAGCAGCCACAAATGCATTGACCTTTTTTATTTTGTCATTTCAAAAACATCCTGTAAAAAAAAAAAAAAAAAAAAAGTACTCTAGGGCTGGGGAAGTAGCTCAGTAGTTAAAGTGCCCACCACTGGGGCCTGAGGACTCAAGTTCAATACCCAGTACCCACATAAAATATTGGGTGTCAGGCTGGAGAGATTGCTTAGTGGTTAATACATTTGCCTGCAAGGCCAAAGGACCCCAGTTTGATTCCCAGGACCCACGTAAGTCAGATGCACAAGGTGGTTCATGCGTCTGGAGTTCCTTTGCAGTACTTGGAGGCCCTGGTGCACCCATTCTCTCTCTCCTCTCTTAAATAAATAGAAATAAAAATATTTTTTAAAATTTGGTTGTGGTTGTACATGCCTATAATTCCCACACTGTGAAGGTGAGACAGGAAGGTCCCTAGGGTACACTTGCCAGTGTAACCTAATTGGTGATTTTTAAGCCAGTAAGAGACCCTGTCTTAAAGAAAGTGCATGGTCTTCCCTAGAGAGGACACATAGGTTGTCCTCTGGCCTCTACACATGTCTGCACACAGGAACACAAAACACACACATCATGCAAAGTATTCTACAATAAGTTTTTATATAATTTCCCATGTGTAAATTAAACAGTAGAGCATTAGAAATCCTAGTTCTCTGAGTCATATTGACTATTCACATGAAACTGATGTCTAACATACAAATTTATTTTGGGATATCATTTTCAATCATTTTTTAATTAACTGAAAACATTTTCATATTTTAGAGGATGGCAGCTTTCTTAATATCTTAAGGTCAGTATTTCAGTCACAACAGCTAGCAAATAACCTTTAGATAAAATTTGAACACAGCTATGCAAAATATTGTGCTTCCAATAGTCTGTTTAGTCTAAGGCTTATTTAATTACAGTCAGTCTTTGGGAATATGTTGTTGTTCTGGGATTAGAATTTGATATAAATCCAAGTATGAGGAGCTTCATTTAGAGAATCTTGACCTTTAGAACAATAAGGTCATTGATTATGCAGAGGTTATGTAAATGCATGTTATGTAAAAAAAATTATCGGAGATACGTTCTTGAAACCTACATTGGCATCTTAACTAGCAATGCCTTTTTATGTCCCATCATAGGTGGTAAGTCTCCCATGGTCATTGAACTAACCTGTGATCAGGTGACAGTCTATTAGGAACATTGTAGTAAAATTAAAATATTGATAAAGGGGCTATAGAGATGGCTCAGTGATTAAAGGTGCTTGCTTACAAAGCCTGCCATCCAGTGTTCAGTTTTCCAGTACCTACGTAAAGGCAGAGGCACAAAGTGGCACATACATCTGGACTTTGTTTGCCACAGTAAGAGGCCCTGGAGTTTCCTTTTCCCCTCTCTCCATTTATTCCTCTCTCCCTTTCATAAATAAATACTTTTTTAAAATGTTGATGCATGTGAGGCAAAGCTGACAGAATACAAGTGATGCCCTCCCTGTATAGCAATGCTGAGTGAAGATAGCCTGTTGGAAAGTGCATGTGGGGACTTTATTCTTTGAGGAATGGACTCAGGTAGGAGATAAGAAAGAATGAAGGCAGCCTATTCTATTTATCTGAAATCAAAAAAATCCTAAGTTTTATAAGGTCCTTGCAAATATTAAATGACTGTTAGGTTATATCTGTACATAGTTGGCTGATGGGTTATATCTACACTTAATTATTCATGAATCAAAATATTGTATTAAGCATCATTGATTTAGCTGGGTGTGGTGGCACATGCCTTTAATCCCAGCATTTGGGAGGGAGAGGTAGGAGGATCACTGAGTTTGAGGCCAGTCTCGTACTAAACAGTGAGTTCCAGGTTAGCCTGAGCTAAAGTGAGACCTTACCTTGACAAAACCAAGCAAACAAAAAGCAAGGGATAGACAAATGGCTTAGTGGCTAAGGCATTTGTCTGCAAAGCCTAAGGACTTATATTCAACTCTGCAGGTCCCATGTAAGCCAAACACACAAAGTGACACAAGCACACAAGGATGTACAAGTACACAAGGGGGCACATATGTCTGGAGTTCATTTACAGTGGCTGGAGGCCCTGAGGTGCCAATTTCTCTCTCTCTCTCTCTCTCTCTCTCTCTCTCTCTCTCACACACACACACACACACACACAGACACATATGAAAAAAGACCAGTCTTAGCCAGGTGTGGTGGAGCACACCTTTAATCCAGCACTCGGGAGACAGAGGTAGGAAGATTGCTGTGAGTTCAAGGCCAGCCTGAGACTACCTAGTGAATTCCAGGTCAGCCTGGGCTAGAGTGAGACCCTACCTCAAACCCCACCCCCCCAAAAAAAAGACCAGTCTTGCCTCAAAAGAAAATAGATAAAAGAATCATTAATTCAGAGAGATCTGGGTGTCAAGCAACAATACTCTTTTCAATATTTGCTATACCACATTTTGGAATTATTCTTTTTCTTCAAAGAAAGAAAGAAAACTAGAGTGATATAGTAGATTAAGATCCAAATAAAGTCCCTGTTGGCTGAAACATGAGCTGGGTTGGATACAAGGAAATTGAGTTAATATGAATTTGGAAAACCAGACTTTGGAGACATAGCTAACAGCACAGACACTAGTCATCATCACATGTGAAAAAAAAAAATTGGGATTTATTCCAAACACTACCTATGTGGCTTGCAGGATAACATGATAGTCCAAAAAAACCAACTATGCATCATTATTATCCAACAATGTAATTAATATACATAATGTGTAGTTATATAAGGATAAGATTTCTATAATAGGACAATTTGCTGGTCATATTTTCCAGGTAGTTCTGTGTTTATTACCATGCAAGTATATATGAAGGAAGATATGTCTAAATGTGGCCATCTGATGCAGGGGACACAAAAATCTATTGTTGAATATTAGTGTGCCTTGCTGTCTTCTGCAATGAATAGAGTGAGGATAGGGACTTAGACTTGAATAAACTTCATGCCCCAATTCTAAAGTGTGTACTTGGACCAGAGTCACAGATATTATAGAAACAGAATTCATGACATAAGACCTTTGGCATATTGGGAGACTGTGAGGGAGCATGCACAAGTGGGGACCAGGGTCCCTTGTCTGGATGCTATTCATGCAGGAGCTCAGTAGCCACATTCCAGGAGTGTGTTACAGCACTGACAGTGACCTAAGCAATGGGAAGATTATAGTCCCTTCAGGCCTTAGATTTGACTAAATGCTTATCTGCAAACCCCAGATGGATCACTTCCTAACTTCCTGAATATCACTTCTCTGGGCCTCAGTTTCTACTCATTCAATGGACAGAGAGATATTAGTAAGTAACCTGTAAAGCTGTTAGAAAGACTAGATGAGGTTGAAGAACAATAGTAGGAGCCTGATTCCAGATCCTCACTCACATTCCCAAAGTAACCACAAGATCCACAGAGGGAACAAGTAAAGCTATGCAAGTCCTGTAATGTAAGCCTGATTAGAAGAAATCACATCAAATGAAAGGTTCTAACAATGCTTCCAACACAGCAAACCAACCCCTTTGAATAAGACGTGGTTGAGGGAAAGAAAGAGAAAAAGAACATTAACCTCCTGCTGAATAAGGGACTGAAGGCATCATTGTCAATGTCAATGTCAGTATCATGGCTGTGATGTGGCTGGGGAGGTGGCTTCATGGATAAAGTGCTTGCCACCCAAGTGTAAGGACATGAGAAATGTAAAGCTGGACACAGTAAAGCTAGTTATCTGTAATCATAGCATTAAAAAAAAAAAAACAATATTTTGAGAGAGGTTGAGAATTGGCACGCTGGGGCCTCAGCCTATGTAATCAAACTCCAGACACTTGCCCCACCTAGTGGGCATGTGTGACCTTGCGCTTGCCTCACCTTTGTGCGGCTGGCTTACATGATATCTGAAGAGTCAAACATGGGTCCTTGGGCTTCACAGGCAAGAGCCTTAACCTCTAAGCCATTTCTCCAGCCCTAATTATAGCATTCCTATGATAAAATGAAAGGTGAAGATAGTAGAATCCCTTGGAACATGCAGGTCTTGTAATGTTAGGAATGCAGCACTGAACAAGCTACGTTCCTGAAACAAGGTGGAAGGCAGATACTGAACCCAAGCTTGTCCTGACCTGTACATGCATATGGTGGTATACGTATACCCACATCCACATGGACATGGGCTTGTACAACACACACACACATATACACACTACATGGGATCTCTAATATCTTCATGAGAATTCTTTTTTTTTTTTTTTTTTTGGAGAATTCTCAATTATATCAAAATTGAATTACTAGGTTAAAGTGAAACATGTGCACTCTAGTTAAATGAAGCTAAAAGCAGAAAAATGAAACTATGTTGTTTAGAATTTGTGTTTGAGAGGGTAGATAAAACTAAACAAAGAAAGTAAAACCCAGTCTAGCCTAGCAGCTTCTCCCACAGTGGGAGGAAGAAGTTGTCACAAAGAAAGTAGGGTGGTATGTTCATAACCTTCAGCATCACTACACTTCTGTTTACTTAATTCACTTAACTGTCCATTTATGCTTAAAAAAAAAACTTTACAGAAAATGAGTTAATCTGTAGGGCATAGTTTGTTGCCTAACAGTTAAAGAAAATTTCATAATGGGTCCCAAAAAGTAGAAATAGTTGGCAACAATTCAATATAACTGGCAATTAAAAATGAAACAAAAATTTAAAATCTTGAAAATTTAAAGATCTTGCATTAAAAATCTCTTGGTGAAAAGAAAAAAAGCACTGAATTGGGGAGAAATATTCTAAAAACACAATATCTGAAACCATAGGATATATTTAAAACACTGATTAGAGAATAACATGCCAATAAAAATGAGTTAATAAAAAAAATTAAGTTCCCAATTCAAAATACCAAGTAAAGTACAAAACAAGTCAAATAAAAGTAGAAGAGTTATTAAAGGTAAAAGCAAAAATGGAGTTTAGAACAGAAAATCATTAGGCCAAATTAATGAAAACCCTGGGTTTTGAGAAAATAAGAAGGGATGAATCACTAGATAATTTAACCAAAAGTAGGGGTAGAAATTTTAAAAATATGTAAAACAAGTTATAGGGAAATAATTTTAGTGCAAGGAACTCTGAATATCAGAAATAGCTACTTTTACCTAGCTGCATGCACATCTAAAACCTAGCAGAAATGGGAATTTGTTAGGCAAATGTTGTATCCTAAACCTGACTCCAGGAAAGAGAACCTCCATTAGTATTTACAGAAAGACTTTACTAGCTACCCTCACATAATAACCAGGCTCAGCCAACCACACGTGAAAATTTTACCAAATCTTTAGGAAACAGACTATCCAACTACTACACAAATTGTCATAGACTACAAGAAATTGAGAATAGCTTTTAATTCCTTTTGTGATGAATATATAGCAATCATATCTAACCCTGATAAAGAGAGTGCACAAGTTTTGCAGGCCAATATCACAGAAATCAATATAAATTTCTTTAATGGCATACCAGAGAACAAACTCTGAGAACATATTAAAAAATCAATACACCATAACCAAATTGGGTTGCTACTGGGACTGCAAAGATGATGTATGCCAGAAAATAAATTAATATAATTTATCATTTTAACAAGAATTTGGAGAAAAATGACTTGATCTTTGTAGGCGGTAAAAGTTAATTTTAACAAAATTCATTCCAACTTTAAAAAAAAAAACCTTAGAAAAGAGTAGCAGGTAACTATTTTCTTACTTACAAACACTAAACAAATCTTTCTGAGGTCAGTAGCTAGATTGGGATGCCCAAAAACCTCACAGGTATCCAACATTGTTGAAGTTAATGACAAAAGCAAGACTAGAGGAAACAAGCAGAGGTACAGAAGTAGGATGTAAGAAATGAGCTGGTCCTGTGAAGAACACATGAGCATGTAGGTAGACAGTCCTAAACCATCAATGATGAAATCAACTCAACTTTAAAAAAAAATCAGTGAGGTAGCAGGAGGTAAAGTTAGAATGTAAAGTCAGTAGCATTTGGGGCTGGGGAAACTGCTCTCCAACTGTGACTACCTGAATTCAGATCCGCACATCCCACTTAATGCCTGGCACTAGCACTGGCATCTGTAATCCCAGAAAATCAAGGGCAAGAAAGGGGATAGAGACAAGAGAATCATATAGAAGCTCACTGTCCAGCTGGCTTAGTATGAGGGCCTCAAGCTTACCAGCATAGGCAACCAAATTCTACCGGCATGCTATAGAATCATGGAGGCCAATTTATTCCCAAACCTCTATGAAGGAATACTACCCTGATGACACGTACCTCAGCCTTGTGCATCCAGAGGAGAGCCAGCAAACCAACCAGATGCCCAGCCTATAGAAACATGATACTTTGGGGACAAATGATTGATTAAATTACATAAAGTTTTTTTTGTTATTGTTGTTTGTTTGTTTTTGGTTTGCTTGTTTGTTTTTCAAGGTAGGGTCTCACTATAGCCCAGGCTGACCTGGAATTCATTCTGTAGTCTCAGGGTGACCTTGTACTCATGGTCATCCTCCTTCCTCAGCCTCTCAAGTGCTGGGATTAAAGGTGTGCACCAATACACCTGTCTTCATAAAGCGATTTTTAAAAACTTTTTTCATTTTTTGTTTCGAGAGAGAGAGAGAGAGAGAGAGAGAGAGAGAGAGAGAGAACTGGCACACCAGGGCCTCAGCCACTATAATCAAACTCCAGATGCTTGTGCCACCTAGTGGGCATGTGCAACCTTGAGCGTGCCTCAACTTTGTGTGTCTGGTTTACAAGGGATCTGGAGAGTAGAACATGGGTCTTTAGGCTTTGCAGGCAAGCAGCTTAACTGCTAAGCCATCTCTCCAGCCCAAAGCTATTTTTAAGTGAGTGAGAAGGCTTTGAGATCTGTTCATTGCCTTACCCAAACTCAAAGTATATTGATTGTGCAATAATTAAAAGGAACAATACTAGGCAATAATAGGCAAACATGCTAATGAAATAGGAGAACCTAAGTAAAAAACTACATTGTTATAAACTGTCGAATGAAAACAAAATAATACTAGGACAACTGCCAAACTATTAAAGAAAAAATAAGCTAGATCTTTACCTTATACTGTATATTATCACAGATTAAAGAATTAAATATTTTTAAATGGGGAAAATGTATAATATTTATATGATCTGAATAGAGAGAGAAACCTTCCACACATTGGAGCATATTCATAAATCAACTCTATGGGGAACTACATAAACATAGTTGACTTAAACTTTACATATCAAAATTTGCTAAACAAATTAGCATCATTAAGACACACTTTAATAGGAAAAAACTCACAAAAGAAGACATTTAAATATCTACTAACTTTTTAGAAGTTTCAGCACCAAGAAAAATGGCAAAAGTTTCCAAAATGAAAATTCTATAACACTGAAGACAGTGTCTTCTGATTGGAAAGTTAAGCCTCCATGCCGTGATCCACTGTCTTGCCAAAGCCACATAGTATTTAGAATCGAAGATGGTGTGATGATCTTTGAACTGCAGAACTGCATATTTTAGACTATATCAATGGAGCATAAAATTGCATTGTTTATCCTTAAGATTATAAAACTTTTCCCAGAATTGATGGGAAAATGGCTATTTTTGAGGAAATTTACTGTGAAAATAAATTTTAAAATGTTAATTTATGCTAGAAACTAAATGCTGGAACAAAAAGTTTCATTCCCCAGTACCCACATAGAGCCAAAATGCACAAGGTGAAAAGCTTCTGGAGTTCATTTGCAGTGGGTACATGTCCTTGAGTGCCCATTCTTTCCCTCTCTCTCTGTCCTCCCCCCTCCCTTCCTCCCTCTCTCTGTCTTTGTCTCTCTCTCCCAAATAAATAAATAAGATAAAATGGGCTTGAACTTTGCTTAACCTTACTTAAACTAGCATGAAGGGCCATAATGGAATTGGGGTTGGGTCCTTTCCTTCTTGCCTTCTATAGGAGCCGGTAAGTCTAGATCTATTCCAGGCAGAAGCAATAGAGTACTACTGTCTGAAAATCATGACAGGGCTAAAGAGGAATATGAATTCAAGTGTAGTGATGGAGAAGGTGGTCTTAAGCTGCCTATTCCATGCTCAATGAGGGAGAAACTATCAGAATATGATAGTGTCGTGTTTTCCTCGGTTCTTGGTGGCAAGGTGAAAGAGCACAGTACTGATGAGAGAGGAGTAAGAGCCAGGAGTAGGAATAACATCAGAATAATGTCTTTGCAAGACTGTGTTAATTTGCTACTTTGCTCAACAACATATATAGAGATTAAATAAATCATTTTTCAAATTCAGGAATAAAAATGGCTATAGTTTCTCTTGTTTCTAAAAGCAATCCCCATAATCCATATTTGCTGCAATATATTAATAGTATACTCAAAGCCATCTTTGTGTTAATTAAAAATCAGTTTTATTAAAAATTAGAAACTCAGGGCTGGAGACATGGCTCAACGGTGAAAGGTGCTTGCTTGCCAACCTGATGGCTCGAGTTCAACTCGTCAGTAGCCACATACAGCCAGATACATAAAGTGTTGCATGTGTCAGGAGTTCGTTTGCAGCAGAAGGAGGTCTTGGTGTGCCCATACTCACTCACACACACTCTCTCTCACTTTTCTCTCTCCCATAAATAATTTAAAAAATGACTTTAGGAGTGTCATGCCTATAATGCCAGCACCAGGGAGGTGAATGCAAGAGGGTCAGAAGTTCAAGGTCATTCTCAGCTACACAGCAAGTTCCAGAGCAGCCTAAATTACATGAGACCCTGTCAAAAACAAACAGCAACAAATTCCTGTGGGAGGTAAAGCCACTTGTAGGTATTAAAATTTAAATGTACTACAAAGCACTTTCATTGAAGAGTTTGATAAAACGTTTGGTCCTGACACAAGAAGGAACATTCAGGTCAGTGGAATAAAACAGTCTCCAGAGGTCAGACTCAACTACATAAAAATCCTGTATATGATTACTTCAGGTCACAGGGACAAAGCAGCCCTCTTTAATGTAGCATGGGCTTCTGAAGTCGAGCCATCCCTTGCCCTTCCTTCACACCCCAAAATAAACTTAAAATAGATCACAATTCTAAATATAAAAACTCCATCTCCAATATTCAAAGAAAACAATTTCTCCAAAACCCATGTATAAGGAAAGACTTTCTAACTGTAGCTAAAAATCCCAGACACAATGAAAAAAAAAAGGTTCCTAGCTTTGACATCAAAAGTTGCTGTGGTGTTAAAAACAATACCACCACTAAATAAGCCAATGTCAGCCAACAAGTAGAACGAAAATAATTACAGCATATATCATAGACAAATAGTTAAAATTTTAATTTGTTGATATTTGTCTAAAGCTATGTAAAAGCACCTTATAGAGATCTGGGGAAACAGGCAGGCTTGAACAAATAACTCAAAAAAATATAAAGTTGTCCTATCGTCATTTGAAAAGACAGACAATTTCATCCAAACGAAAATAAGTGAAAACAAAGTACAATGAAGATCTATTCTTCAAATTGGCAGGAATTCAAAAGTTTCACAGTACATTCTGTTGATGATGTGGCACAGAAGTAGGTAATGTCATTCTTGGCCAGTGGATGTGGAAAACAGCACGACCCAGGGGAGAGGGAATTGGCAATCTAACCCAACACAGGTAACTGTTGTGAGTCTCGACCTGGGGATATGTAAACAATCATCTATACACTTCAGATAGACCGCGAGAAACCAGAACAAAAAGCTGGAGAGATGGCTCAGCAGTTAAGGCACTTGCCTACAAAATCTAAGGACCCAGGTTTGGTTCCCCAGTACCCCCATAAAGCCAGATGCACAAAGTGGCGCATGCACCTGGAGTTCATTTGCAATAGCCAGAGGCCCTGGCATGCTCATATTCTCTCTCTCTCTCTCTCTCCTTAGAAAAATAAAAATAAATAGGGGCTGGAGAGATGGCTTAGTTGTTAAGGCATTCGGCTGCGAAGCCAAAGGAAGCCAGGTTCAATTCCCCAGGATCCACGTAAGCCAGATGCACAAGGGCACATGCATCTGGAGTTTTGTTTGCAGTGGCTGGCTAGAGGCCCTGGTGTGCCCATTCCCTCTCTGTCTGTCTCTCTTCTCTCTCTCTCTCTCTCTTTCTCTGCTTGCACTAAATAAATAAAATTTTCAAAATAAATAAATAAATAAAATACCTATGATGGCTAAGCATTACAAAACAGAACACAAGAGGTACAAATCAGAAAACAAGTGTCTTTCTCAGGAGGGGTTGGAATAAATGGACAGAAGACAATAGAGAAAGCAGTGATACTTCTCTTATTATACCTCTTTACATAGTCAGATTTTGAGAGCATGTTAATGTCTGTATATTCCATAAATAAAGTCATTAACAATCAGGTATGACTAGATGATTTTTTTTAAAGTGAACATCTGCCATGTCACACTAAAGGGAAGGGAAGGAGGAGGTACTGACTAATCTAAACACAATGTTTTTATTACATAGAGAGGTGGAAGGAGAACTGCAAACAAACCCTAAACCTCTTTTGGTCATATCTTGTTAGTATTTGTGCTGACGCTGTGGAGGAAGACTGTAGATGTGGTGGGAATGGTAGCAGGCAAGAGCTCTCTGGGAGTGGAGTGGAACAGGAGGCATTGTTCTGAGCTCATGATCTCTCAAGTATGCATGTGTATATGAAGGTCTAGGTGCTCATGAACGTGCATATAGACCTGTGTCTATCTGCTGGTATGTGTACACACATGTGCTCTTTTATTTTTTTACTCTTTTAAAATTTTTTAAAATTATTTTTATTTATTTTTGGAGACACAGAGAGACAGACAGACAGACAGAGAGGGAGAGGAAGACAGATAGAGATGGGCACGCCAGCAGTCTCTCAACTGCCGTGAATGAAATCCAGATGTGTGCGCCCCCTTGTGGGCAAGTGCGGCATTGCCCCCTTGCATCACTTTGCATCTGGCTAAACGTGGGACCTGGAGATTGGAACCGCTGGAGATTGGATCCAGCGTTCTTAGGCTTAGCAGGCAGGCGCCTTAACCGCTAAGCCATCTCTCCAGCCCACGTGTGTTCTTTTTAATTAAAGGGCCAAAGAAGCAAAGTCTCCTTTAGCAATGAGCACACCTAGCACCTGGACTGTAGTTCTTACTGGAAAGGAAACCAAGGCTCCTAGAAGAAATTAGATTTCAGAACTCACACTTAGTTCCTAAGGAAAAGTTTTGACTGCAGCATTTGAGTCCTTTTCTCTTCAAATCCTAGGCAGCTAGCCACAATTACTTCCACCTACTCTATATTGCTGTTATTTTTAACGGGTGCATAAAAAATAAGACATACTAATAAGGTTCTATGTTATGTTTTGTTAATATACACATTAGCTAATATTTAAATCTCCACCTACTCATGGAAATGATTGCCAGTCTGTCTTTGTATGCTTCCACGAGGTTTATGGTGATCCTCACATCATTAATTCCCACTAATCTCCAGCTGTAATTTATTTTTATCCTGTATTTCTGTAAGCATTTCTTCGAAGGACATGTCAAACTTGGACTTTACTATTCATCATAGCAAGCTTCCTTTATCTGCAACTGCTTCCACATTTTCACTCCCACGTGCTTCTGTCAGAGACTGTAGTTCTGAAAATTTGGCTAGAACACAAATAAATATTCAGGCCACAGGAAAGTGGACAATGTACACTGTTAAAACAGTATGGTACTGTGGATATACTGAGCCTTAATCTATATGCCAAGAATATATACCAACCACACTTACTGGCTGATCCAGAACATGAAGAACATTTCTTTTGAAAAAATAACATTATAACAAGGTGTCCCTTTCAACATCTTCTAGATATCCACGTAACATTTTTATTGCCAATAGGATTTGAGTGAAGGCTACAGCCCTGAGCCCTGGATACCATACCTGCAGTGGAGTTACCTCACCCGGAATTGCAGCATACAAGGCCAGAGGCCTTCACACCTCCGTGGAGGCAGGGCTGATCTCTGATCCAGATGGGCTGAACTCAGGGATGCAGGCTCAGAGCAGTCACCAACCAGCCAGGCAGTATTTCTTCCTTTTGAGGAAAGCCAGTTAAGGGTGGGGAGGGGAACTGAAAGTTGTTCCCCCAAGGCATCCAAAATGGTGAATGTGCTTAATTTACAGGCCCAAGAAGGACCTGTGCACCAAGGAGAAATCTGAGTTATGCAGTTTGGTTAACTTCTTACCTTCTGGAAGGCACTTCATGCTTCTGCCTCACACTGCTAAGCTATTTTCCCTCTTCTGGGAGAACTTTCACCTCTACATAGATGGTAACTGGCACAGGAGAGGTTCAGATGACTCCATTAGAAGATCAAGGCTTACCCAATATGTGTAGCCCAAAGTATTTTATCACTCCCGGTTTGAATGTTTGTTTGCTTAACTTGTCTTTCTCTGGATAAAAAGCAGACTGAAAACATCATGAAAGGAACACAAGCTTTCTTCTCCTCCCTCTGTCCCCAAACTGCCTATTACTATACTTTCACGTGGCTTATAGAAAGGATTAAAGCAAAGGGTGAAATGACAGACACTGTTTCTATTGTCAGCCTCTGAAGTTCCATGAACAGACTGAAAGTTCAATTGAGGTCTATGAAAATATTAGCAGATGCCAAAAGGCCAGCAGCCAAGATGTGTCTCTTTGTGAAAGAAATGAACAGCTACCAAACAGCTAGAAAAATCTTAAAGCCTTGGCAGTGATGGAAAAGTCCTATGAAAAAGAGAGTGAGAAAGAGAGTAATGTTTCTGATTTAAGAGCTTGTAATAGAGTGTTTTCTACCCATTGTAGGTCTGCTATGTGTGTAGATGGCTGAAAATTTAAAACTAGGAAACAGCATTTATTTAGTTTTTTAAATGATGCTGTTAGTATAAGTGATTGACATAAATCAGAGCTAACTTGGAATCTTTTCGTGAAAGGACGTTAATATGCATATAGTAGAAATTAAACTTTGGCGTTTGGGAAGTGATTCCATGGTTAAAGTCTTGCTTGCTATGCCTGATGGCCTGGGTTTAATTTCCCAGGCCCATGTAAAGCCCAATGTAAAAAGTGACGCAACTTTTTGGAGTTTGTTTCCATGGTAAGAGGCCCTGGTATGTTTCTCTCTCTGTCTCTCTCTCTGTCTCTTTTCTCTCTCTCTCTCTCTCTCTCTCACTCTCCCTCTTCTTGCAAGTAAAAACACTTAAAAATTTTAAGGTTTATACCAAAGAAATATATACCCCTGTAAAACTATTCTGTTATCCAGAATGCTAACACATGATATCTCAAGAAATTATTCTCAACTGTAATTTTAATTAATTACAGTAAGAAATTATAACTGGTTTTCATAATGTTATGCTTTTGGTATTTGAATTGGAAATAACTATTTGCCTGATTTATTCTTTTATTTTCTTTTATTTATTTTATTTATCCACTTTGAGAGGAAAGTGAGAGAGAGAGAGAGAGAGAAAGTGAATGGTCACACCAGCCCTGCAAATGAACTCCAGATGTATGTGCCCCCTTATGCATCTGGCTTATGTGGGTCCTGAGGAATTGAACCTGGGTCCTTAGACTTTGCAGGCAAGCATTTTATCACTCTAAGCCATCTCTCCAGCCTTATTTTCCTAATATTTTTAAATATATTTTATTTATTTATTTGTTTATTTGAGAGAGAGAGAGAATGGGCATGCCAGGGCCTCCAGCTACTAAAAATGAACTCCAGATGCATGTGCCCCCTTGTGCATCTGGATTACATGGGTCCTGGAGAATCAAACCAGGATCCTTTGGCTTTGCGGGCAAATGCCTTAACCACTAAGCCATCTCTCCAGTTCTTTATTTTACCATTTTAAAAGATACTAAGCATCACTAAAATAGGCTGCATAAAATGAACTGAAAATGCTAAAACTTTAAGTGTTTTACATGAATTGTAGTTTAAAATTTTAAGACAAAGTACATCAAGGTAAATATTTAGGACTTTTTACTGACTGATCAAATTATAAGAAACATAAATACTTAATAAATTTTAGTCAATAATTTCCATCTTCATAAGTAGGCTCCATAGTTTATCTTCATTAAATGAATGTATTGCTTTATTTCTCTAAGAACATCTTTTCTATTAAATGAACAGATATTTGATGTAATGGCAGAAAATAAACAGTAGAGGGCACTCAAGCTCTCTAACAAAATAAACCTCCAAAATCTCAGTCAACAAAATAGACAGTGAGGTTTGAACTACTGGGTAAAGGTTAAACAGACATGTAAAGCTATTTCCTGCACTTCCTATAGCCTTGCCAAAGATATCGCAGGTGAATTGAAGCCTCTTTTAGTCAGGTTGTAAAGGATTTGGGTGTTCTAGGAAAAAATAGAACCGTTCTGAGAGCTACAAATGAGAGATGCATTATTTCAATCTTACTTCATTAATTAACTCATTTATTTTTAAATCGCCTGATAACTAAATGTACTTGATTTAAATCAGTAATTTTACACGAGCCAGAAGTTTAAGAGGTAAACAGACAACAGCATCTCTCTTTGACCTTACTTTGAAGTTCACTAGCATTTGGCCTGTGAATTTAAACATGTTACTAAGCTTTCACCAACATCATCTTCAGTCATCCTTGTCATTATTGCCATTGTCAACATCTCATATCACAACTGCTACTTTCAAGTATCTTCTGGTCTACTCATTTTTAAGTGAATATATGAGAGTGAAAACATTAAAGAAAAGATAAAAGTCAGTGAGATCTGAATCCTGTTGTCAACATGTCAATGATGCTGGGAAGTCACTGCAATTTCCCGGGCCTCCGTTTTTATATTTTATAAGTGATGTTCTATATTTATTTATCAAACTCTACACCACCGTCATTTGTTCATATTCTGTATATTGTCGTGCTATCTTTGGTGATCTGCCCTAGGTCTCAACACATTTATCAGGAATCTTAACCCTTTAGATTCAAAAACCTCTTGAAAATCTTATCAAAGATACCTCCCTATGATGATGCATTCGTTACCTTTCTTGTTGCTGGGACAAAATACCTGAAAAAAAAAAAGGGAGATATGGGTTGATTTTGTTCTGCAATTCAAGACTACAGTCCATCATGAGAGGAAAAACGTGACAAGAAGCACACGGAACAGCTGGTGATACACTTAGGGCACAGTCGGGAAGTAGAGAACAAAGAATATTTGTGCTCAGCTAAACTTTCTCCTCGCATCCAGTCCAGGACCCCAGCCTTGGAAATGGTGCAGCCCGCAGTTTCAGTGAGTCTTCCCATTTGAGCCCAATCAGGATAATCTTTCATGTGCATGCCCAGATGCTTGCCTAATCTAATCCCTGGAAGGCCTATCCCGAGGCTCATTTCCTAGGTGACTCTAGGTTCTGTCAATATAAACCATCAGAGATGTTAAATGTACACCTTACCCAAAATGTACATCCTTCCAGGAGGGCCTTAAAAATTAGCCAGTGGATTTCATAAACACTGTCTTGGGAATCTCTGACATTTAGGAGGGACAGGCAAGAAGATTATCAGTTCAAGGCTGGCCACACCTTCTAAGACATTTGTACTCAGATGTTTGTATTGCTACATATTACCAATCCTGTTTGCTTCTTATTAGAAAAGGAAAAGACCATAGTGAATTTCAGGCAATCCTGGGCTACATAGGAACCTTTCTCAAAAAAAAAAAAAAAAAAAAAAAAAAAAAAAAAGAACAGGGCTGGAGAGATGGCTTAGTGGTTAAGGCACTTGCCTAAAAAGCCAAAGGACCCAGGTTCAATTCCCCAGGACCCACATAATCCAGATGTACAAGGGAGCGCACACATCTGTAGTTCGTTTGCAGTGGCTAGAGGCCCTAGCGCACCCATTCTCTACCTCTTTCTCTCTCTCTCTCCCTCTCTCTCTCTCTCTCTCTCTCAAATAAATAAAAATAAAATAAATGGAAGAAGAAGCCAGGCATGGTAGCACACACCTTTAATCCCAGCACTTGGGAGGCACAGGTAAGATAAGCATGAGTTCAAGGCTACCTGAGACTTCATGGTAAATTCCAGGTCAGCCTAGGCTAGAGCAAGACCCTACTTTGAAAAGAAAAAAATGGAAGGAGGAAGAAGAGAAGGAGAAGAATCTCTAATAGGTTCAAATAATAGTTACTGCATATGTCATATATCTGGGGGTTTGTTAATACAGATTATATGTGTGGTTTCTGGGTCAAGATAAGCATGATGCAGAGAGGTAGGTATACCATGCCAAGCAATTTTGAGCTTTTCACCATTAGGAATACAGCAGAAACACACAGAAGTGTTTAAACATACAAATGACAGATGTTCACTTTATAGCAAAGCCAAAGCATAAGGGTTAAAATAAATCAGATAAGAAAGAAAGAATATTGATCATTAGTCTGTGAGTATAATAATTTGCATGTGACAAAGTGATAGCCTATTTTAATTTTTTTTCCAAATTAGAATGTTCCTTTTTCTAAAATGAGTCTATTGAGACCCTATACAATATATAATGAGATAAAGTTTTAAAACCAAAATCATTTTGAACTACCTCCCCCAAATTTGGGGGGGGCTCTGGATTGTTTTACAATTGTAGAACAATCTATTCATTTTCCAAGTGAGACAACCAGTAGGTTTCAAGTGCTTGGACTTTATACCTTTTTGTGCACATGGGGCACTTCAAAGAGTTCTTCAAAAGTTTAAGCAGCCGAAGATCCACTGATGAGGTGTGACAATTCATACTGAACAGATCCATGTGATGGGCTTTGCTCTGCCTACACATCCAAGTTCAGTGGCAAGACCTCAGACCATGTTCATTGCATCCTTTGGGGATGAAATGATTGACCACACATGATGCTATTTGAAGTATCTGGAAATATGTCACCATTCTCTGGCAGCCAAACTAAGATAATCGGCAATTTATTTATTTATTTATTTAAGAAAGAGGGAGGGAGGGAGGAAGGGAGAGAGAGAGAGAGAGAGAGAATGGGTGCAACAGGGCCTCCAGCTACTGCAAACGATATGTGCACCCCCTCGTGCACCTGGCTAACATGGGTCCTGGGGAATCGAACCTGGGTCCTTTGGCTTTGCAGGCAAATGCCTTAACCACTGAGCAATCCCTCTAGCCCAATTTATTGATTTTTTTTTAAAAGGAAATGTATCTGTATTCAGAGATTGCCCTCTGTCATAGTCAGCTCCATGCTGCTGGGATGAACCTCCAAAACAGACATGGTTTATTGGAGGAATAGGATTTATTGAAGTTTACAGATCCAGGGGAACTTTCATAAGGGTGAAAAAAGAAAACCCACCATCAAAAGAAGAGCAAAATCTGGCAACCAAACAGCAGGAAACCCAGGCAGAACTCAGGCTACTCTCTGCATACTTTAGGCTGGAAGTCCAGATCCCAGATCAGTCCCCAAAACACCTTAGGGCTGGACCCTAGGATCTGCCCACAGTGACACCTCCTCTAGCCACATTACATGCTTGAATAAAACTCCTGAGTCTATTGGGGGACATCCATTCAAACTTCCACACCTTCTAAGACATTTGTACTCAGATCCTTATATTGCTACACATTACCCACCCTGTTTGTTTCTAATAAGAAAAGGAAAAGACCAGCTTGAAGTGGTGAGGATAGAAAACAAAGATACCTTCATTATTATAAAGAGGATCTTGGGTAGAGCCCTCCAAAAACAGGGCTAGAAATCAGGCAAAATAATGAAACTATAGGAAGCAAACTAGGTTTCAAAGACTACTTTGTTGATTCTACTCAAAAGTTAGTATTTAATTCAATGTCAGAAATGAAACTAGTAGCCCCAACTCTATAGAGCAAAGCTCCCATGGTGCATTAAGGACACGTAATCTGGCCCAACTCAACTTCCAGTCTCATGTCCACCCACTGCCTCTTGCATTTGTGCTTAATGGACAGCTGATTGCTATGCATCCTGTAACTACTCATTCTGGGCCATTTGTCTAACACTCATCATAGCACCCAGAAGTAAATTTAGTTCACATCCCTTCCCACGCCATAGTGTATTCTTTGATGAAAGAGCGTAGTCTATTCATTTTATACTCCTAACTCCTAGCATTTAAAAAATGCATTATTATTTCTTAAAGAAAGGAAAGAAGAAAGAAAGGACCACTTGCAGACACTCCAGGCTCTGATACTCCAAAGAAAGAGTTATAATTTTCCTTAAATAAACTCACAAAAATATTTGGATAAAGTATGCAAGATCTTTGAGACACCATGAAAAGACAAAAATCTATGAATCCTGAGCATAGAAGGAGGAAAAGAAAACCCTACCAAAAGAATTGAGAATATTTTCATTATATTCATAACAGAAAATTTCCCAAAACTAGGGAAAATGGTTTACATCCAGGTGCAAGAGGCTTATAGAATGAGAAATGGACACAACCAGAAATGAATCTCCCCACATCACATGATCATTGAAACACAAATTATATAGAACAAAGAAAGAATTTTGAGAACTACAACAGGGAAACTCCAAATCACATACAAAGGCAGGACCATTAAAATACCAGACGTTCCAATGGAAACTTTAAATGTCAGAAGGGCTTATTTCAAGTCCTGAAAAACCACAATTGCCAACCCAGATAGATACAATATTTGCAGCAAAACTATCAGGCATAATTGAAGAAAAAGAAAAAATTTTCCATGGTAATAGCAGGCTAAAGGAAGCTTCCAGAAAGGATACAGGAAATAATACTTCATTGGTAAAAGGATAAACTCATCCAAGAAGCTCCAGGGACAAAAAGTGATGTTCGAATACTTGTTAAGCAGTGAAGAACTAAAAACATACCAAAGGCCCTAACTACAAAATGGCAGGAATCAATTCATACCCTTCAATAATAATTCTGAATATTACAGTCTCAATTCGCCAATCACAAGACACCAGACTAACACATTGGGTTAGAAATCAGAGGATCCATCTCTTTTCTGTTTCCAAGAAACCCACTACACCACCAAAGACAGACACCACCTTAGGGTAAAAGGATAGAAGATATTCCAAGCAAATAGGATCAGCAAAAAAGCAGATGTCACTAATCTGACATAATAGACTAGACTTCTAACAAAAATTAATCAGAGAGATAAAGAAGACTAGCTCATGCTAAGAAAGGGAACAATCGTCAATAGGGCCATGGGGGCATTGTCACTGTGATCTCAAAGAGCAGCTTCACTAGAAGCCCATACACCTCCCAGAGTAGCTAAGGGCAGCTAATGGCTGCTGGGAAAGGAGAGTCAGGTTCATCAGTGGTATCACCACTGGCAAATATCACAGTAAATTGCTTCCCATTCATGATCATGCAAGTGACCTCAATTTAACTCAATGGGTTAACAAAAGAGGCATTAAACTAAGATGAAGATTAATGGGGAAGAATAAGGGTGTTAGCAGGAGGAGTGAGGTGGAAGATAAGAGAGGGTAATTTGGCGAAATAAGATCAAAATACATTATGTGTGTGCATATGTATGTGCATGAAAATGTTAGAAATGAAAAACTATGAAAATTGAGAAAAAGACATTCCAATCAAAAGCCTGTTGTAATAATACATGCAAAAGTCTTCCTAAATATGCATGGTGGAACTAAGCACGACAATTAAGCATCATTAAAATATAATTGATTAAATTAGATGCGTATTTAGACATAGAGATGAGATAATAAGAATTTGATTATAAGCAAGTTTTATGGCTGAAAATACCAAGAGAACAGAAAGGATATTATAAACACAGGAGAGGAAAAACAAAAGCAAAGTTAATTTCAGTTTCAGGCTTTTGAGCCTGATAGGCAAGTAATCTCCCTTTAGAGAAGGTTCACAGACAGTTGTGCAATCAGAACTGCAGCTTTCAGAAGAGCTGAAGGCTTCGAGCATAACTATGATGTGGATATATTGAAGAGAAAAGAAGCAACAACTATACTTGAGGATCTGCTTCTATTAGAGAAATTAGGGGCTCAAAGGGGAGTGAAGGAGAAACCAGATGCAGTGTTCCACAAACATACTGTGTCACAGGAGCCCAGAAATGAAGTCAAACGTGTGGTAAATGCAGTCCAAGCTAGAGAGAGGCCATGGTGCCATTGTCATTGTGACCTCAGAGAGCAACTTCACCAGAAGACTGGAATGTAAGGCAGATGAGTCAGCAGGAGAGGGCCGAGCGAGTATGCCTATTTTCTCCACTGTCAGCTGGGACAGAGTTGTTGCTAGAAGTTCTATAACTCATTTCTAATTGAGATATATATTGTCATTTAATAGAATGTTAGTATAGACAAGTTCCACTTTGTGTGTTTTGTGTACTGTTATGTCTATGCTAGTGCCACCTACTAGATTATAAAAGCCATAGAGGGCAGAGAGATCTTTGTTTTAATCCCTACCTTCAATAGTATCTAGCCTTCAATAGTATCTAGCACAAACTCACTACCTCATGATTATTCGTTGCATGAGTGTTGCCAGTTTGATTTGAGTTAACATGGCTTCTACGGGATTTTGGTTAGTATTACTGGTGCCACACTTAAACCACACATTGTTCAGATGATGTTCTTCTTATGGATTGCCTTAGGACAAAAGGTGAAGTTTTTGGCAATGGGCTGCTATACCAACTTTTATGGATAATGTTCCCTCCACACTTTTCCCTCACTGAACAATTACAGTTGATTATATTATTTTACTGAAAGAGATAAGAAACTAAGTTGTAAGTACTACCTGAACCTGAGTGACACTTTGGCTTATAGATTTATAATGGTCACAAAGTAGCAGCTGCAAACATATCAGGGAGAGAAACTTTCACTTGTACACCTACAGAGAGCCTCTTTGGTGGCCCTGGCAACCACTGCTAGGATCTCCTGTAAAGAGACCTTGTGTGGGGAAGAGCTGTCTATTGCCCCTTTAAGTGCATAATGCTTTCTTGGAGTTTCTCCCAGGTAAAGCTGGGACAATGGGGATTCTAGATGACAGCCATCCTGCCCCAAGTGGACATATAAAGCTTCCAGATTGGAAGGGTCATTTGCCACCTCTTTTCCCACCCCCTTTATTCCTCATGGAGTTCCCTCCCTATTGCACTTACCTTCGAGATGCTGCACTAAAGCACCTGACCAGAGCACATGATGGGAGGAATGTTTTTATTTTGGCTTACAGTCTCAAGGGGAAGCTCCATGATGACAGGAGAAAGCATGGCATGAGCAGAGGCTGGACATCACCTCCACACAGCCAGGTGGATAACAAAAGCAAAGGAGTGAGCCACACGTTGAGCTGACCACAACATCTCTAAGGCCACCGCCAGCAACACACCTCCTCCAGCAAGCCTCCACCTCTCAAACTGCCATTAGCTGGGAGCCAAGCATTCAAAACACATGGACTTATGGAGGAGCACCTGATTTAAGCCACTATATGCCCCATAATTGTTTTTGCCCATCTTTCCATAGTAACTTTAAGGACTTGGACTGATATACCCCCAATAGTTTCCTAATCACAAAATCCTTGATTTTCAGTATAAAGAAAGATAATGTGGATAAAGTTGACATCTTCTACAAACCTTATTTGGAACAATGCACCCCCAAATGTAGGTGGCAAATGCCACTTCTGATCACTGATGGATCAGTGAAGGAGGATCCTGTTCTGGCTCATAAGTGTCTTTAGATTATCTAAAGTCCCTTAAATATGTATGCTGGTAAATCACCCAACAGAAGAGCAATAGCTATCATCATATTCCTCTGTGAAATTCTCAACAGGCTGCAATTGATGTATCAGTTAACGTGCTAGATTTTCAAATGACAGTACGTGAAATCTGGGTCACAGAACATATTTTATGTAACACTTATCATGCCTTCATTTCCTACCTCAAACTAAGTGAAATTTAGTTATCATTGGAGCTCTGAAAAACTCACCCTGTGCCACAAAGATAATTCATGCTACATCCTTTGCCTAACACTGCACTTGAAGAGAAGTCATGGCCCAATTTAAGCAGCTACTCAAGGGAAGAAGTAATTGGGACATCAATAAGCAAGTTTTCATTCTACTAAGAGACTGATTCTTAGTAGAAGATGCTTCCACCCTCAGTCCAGACAATGCTTGAAGCTGGCCCACTGGGAGATGGTGGAAAAGCACCTCCAGCAGGTGTTCTCAAGGAGAAGGTGTACGTCAGCACCATTTATATCAAGTACACTCAGGACATTTGTATCAGCAGTGTAATGCTGGTATGTCAGCATCTCTATTTTACACCTCCTAAAATGCGTATACTTTAATTATACCAAAGCCCAGTGGAACGGTTTGTTGATAGCTTAACCTGGAAGTAATGACTTCCTAAGGGAGACACTCCTGCCTCACCCTGGGGGACTGTCTGATATTTGTCAGTACAAAGCTAACCCTACATGACTTATTCCCCACAGGAAACAATTCTCAGGAAGTGGTAACTTTATCCCTGAATCTAATGGAATATTCCTGGTGAGTTGGGATCAATAGTGTGTTGGACACCTGCAGCTATCTGCACTGCTGGTACCATCTTTAGCCAGGTGCCCCGTGTTCTTCCCTAAGTGGGTTATCTTGTTTCTGTGCTCCATTCAAATGGGAATGGGGTGGGAAGATAAACTGCAAAGAACAAGCAGAATGACAACCCATCCTAAAGTCCACGGTGGGCTGCATTGAGTGAGGCCTCTAAAGAGAGCAATTTTCTCTTCAGCCAGTAAAAGACTTACAGGGATTTTTCAGAACTCTCTCCTCTCCTAAAGTGTGGATTCTGATTAGTCCCTTCCTTAGTGGAAAAATTCTTGCTCAGCTGGAGAGACGCATTACCTTTGGCAAAGCCAAAGGACCCCTGTTTGATTCTCCAGGACCCACGTAAGCCATATGCACAAGGGGGCACATGCATCTGGAGTTCGTTTGCAGTGGCTGGAGGCCCTGGCATGCCCATTCTCTCTCTCTCTTTCCATCTCTTTCTTTCTCTCAAATAAATAAATAGAATATATTAAAAAATTCTTTCTTAGTCATCTCACTTTCTTGATTCCTAGAAAGGGTGAGTGATAATTTTTGAAAAGAGAAGCTCAAGTTCATTGTTGAAAACCTCAGAAGAGATTTTGTTGGGTGGGTATAAAAGGACAGTTGTGTATGTGGAAGAATTAAGTCCAGGTAAGTCTGGAAAACAATGGCCGATTTGAAGTCCTTCCTGTGGAGACCAAGGTCCCAGAAATAAACATCAGAAGTCAATTAAAATGGTGTAGTTTTGTGAAGCAGAAATATGATAATGACAACAGAGATTAATTTCTAATAAAACTAGGTTGCACTTCAGAGAAGTTCCTTCTTGACTGCAAGCTGAGTTTCTTATAGCTCATATGTACTGGAACTTTTTTTGTTGTTGCTTGAAGAGTAATCCCTTTATTCAGAATTAAAATACATGTTCTGGAGTGCACATCCATAGGTGTGTGTGTGTGTGTGTGTGTGTGTGTGTGTGTACACTCACAAACATACTTGCAAATGAACACATAACTAAAGATGGACACTTTTAGAACATAATCTTTTTTTAAAAAAATTAAACATGGTCTCACTATGTCACCCAGGTTGGCCTTGAGCTCAAGAACATCTTGCCTCAGCTGTCTCAGCACTAAGACCACAGGTGTGCACCACTACACCAAACTGAAGCACTACTGGTCATTACAGTGAATGTATGGGAGAAGTCATCATGTGCAAGATGGTCATCGTGGTGTCCAAGACCAAATCAGAGTTCTCTTTTTGTAATATTTATTTATTTATCTGAGAAAGACAGACAGAGACACACAGAGAGAAGAGAGAGAGAGAGAGAGAGAATAGGCTCACAAGGGCTTCCTGCTTCTGTTAAAGAACTCTAGACACATGTGCCACTTTGTGCATCTGGGTCAATGTGGGTTCCA
This sequence comes from Orientallactaga sibirica, assembly GCA_036365145.1. Classification (NCBI taxonomy): domain Eukaryota; kingdom Metazoa; phylum Chordata; class Mammalia; order Rodentia; family Dipodidae; genus Orientallactaga; species Orientallactaga sibirica. The sequence goes on from JAEOAD010000006.1 coordinate 23,119,316, forward strand.
ATGGAACCTGGGCTGTCAGGTTTTGTAAGTAAGGGCCTTCAATCACTGATCAATCTCTCCAGCCCCAAATCAGGGTTCTTATCTTGGGTTTTAACTATTTACTGAAAAATATTTATATCAGATCCCTGATAGAGATTCCAAACAGATAATTCAATGTTCAGCATGGAGCTGCTAATACTCTCAATCAATAGCTCCCCAAAATGTCGCTGACCATATGCCCCACTAGCTCTTTTTAAAAAGGATAGATCCAGGTGTGGTGGCACATGCCTTTAATCCCGGCACTTGGGAGGCAGAGAGGTAGGAGGATCACTGTGAGTTCGAGGCCACCCTGAGACTACATAGTGAATTCCAGGACAGCCTGAGCTACAATGAGACCCTACCTCGAAAAACAAAACAAAACAAACAAACAAACGATAGAAATATTTCCAATTATTACCAATGTCTCTTCTTCATTTTAAAGATATACTTTCAGAGTCATCATTCTGAAACAGCCACAGTTATGGACATGAAAATCAGGGTGAAATATGTGTCATGTGCTACTTTGTTAACACAGTACTAATTTTTACTTGTACTGCATCTTTTTGAAGGATCAAAAATTGCTTCACTGCTGTCACCACAGAGTCACTATTTAATCACTTTGAAGAATTATAAAGGACCCCCCCCCAAAAAAAAATCTCTGAGGATGAAAGAAGGGAAATTCTTTTCCTGTGTAATAAAAAAGGGAAAAGGGGTGTCACAGACTGCTGGTCCTATAGGAGCTCCTAAGCAAATGATCAAACAAGTCTTTGCAGTACCTCCTATGGAGCAGCGAACACAACTGTGCGCAAGTTTTTCTAGGCCTTGCTTGGCTTGAAGCAGCTTTAATGCCAATAGGCTTTGGAGTCCATTGTGTTGAAGAAGCGCAGCATGGTGCTAAGGAAGAAGATGCCAGGGCTAGCTTTCTATCTTCCACAAACTCCCATGTGATTCTGAAGAAATCACGTATCCTGTTATTTGTTGGATTCCTTTCAGTAAAACCCAACTAGAGTTGTTACTGCTCAATGTCCCTTGAATTCTAATGAATTTAAAATTCCAGCCGAAAGCCACAAGGATATTTGTATCTATAGTGAATGTCACTGTGATTTGTCCCTTTGATGCAGGATTTTGGGGATGGAGATGCTCATATCTTGACCATAAAATCCTATTCTCTAGTCTGCTTGTCTAAGGCTGATTAGTGCTCACATAGATAGATACTTCATTCAAACTTAGCTGATCAAAATTTCTCTCCTAGATCACCAAATGGAAAGACTTAAAGGCCCCCAAAGACTGAGCATTGCTAATCTAGGGATCCATAAGACATTCTTTTTTTTTTTTTTTTTTTTGAGGCTGACCTTTTCCATTTTTTAAAGATTTTAATATTATTTATTTGTTTGTTTATTTGTTTGTTTGTTTGAGACAGAGAGAGGGAAAGTGAGAATGGGTGCACCAGGATCTCTGGCCACTGCAAATGAACTCTAGATGTGTGCACCACCTTGTGCATCTGGCTTAAGTGGGACCTGGAGAATTGAACTGGGTTCCTTAGGCTTTGCAGGCATGTGCCTTAACTGCTAAGCCATCTCTGCAGCCCAGAGGCTGACCTTTGTTATGAGAAAGAGAGAGAGAGGGTGGGAGAGAATTGGTGCACCAGAGCCTCCAGCCACTACAATCAAATCCCACATGTGTGCCCCATTGTGCACATGTGCGACATTATGTGATTGTGTCACTGTGTGTCTGGCTTACGTGGGACCTGGAGAGTCAAACATGAGTCCTTAGGCTCACAGGCAAGTGCCTTAACTGCTAAGGCGTCTCTCCAGCCCCACATGACATTCTTTAAGTTGTGAAAGAAAGGAATTGAAGAGAGGATAGTGCTCTTAGACCGTTTCCTCACTGTGTGTTAGAGACCCTTCCTTACGGTGTCTAGCCTTTGCTGATACTGCAGTGCTGGGAAGGGGCCCATTTTCAATTCCTTCTCTTTGAGACATTCATTTCCACAACCCTTCATGGCTCCCCCCACCTAGAGTCAATCAGATGCCACAAAGAGCTGCGAGACCCGTGCTTGTGGGGTCATCTTCAGGCCCCATGACTTAACCCTGATTCCACAAGGTGTTCAGGTGAGGGAGTCACTTTGACCAGTTCTACTGTATGTCTTCCATGGGATTGTATGAGACCTCTGCACATCCTATGAGTCCTTGTTAGAGGATGTTACTAGAGATAATAATGAAGTTTGCTTTGTGAGACTTTTCTCTCTCTCTCTCTATATATATATAATATTTCACATAAATAGCAAGAGATATGTGTATAAATATTATATAACATTTAATAATGTTAATATAGATACCTTATAAGCATATCTATTAGTATTTTTAACATACAATACCTTTTTATCATAGGACAAGATAAACAAAATACTTCCTTTGTGAACTGCCACGTTCACCTAAAAAGAAGCTACTATATGCAAATCCAGTGTTGGTAAAAGGCAGTAGCAGCCACACATAATACACTTAAAGTTGAATTACTTCATCCAAAGCTATTAGTTATTTGCGTTAGGATTGAAAGAAAAACATCTTGAGTGGTTTATTTGTATTCGCACTTCAGCCATTTGTATCCATTAGTGAGACAACAGTAGATTTGGTCTTCCTTTTTATAACTGGGCAGAGCTAGAAACACTCAGCTGGAAACAGTCAAGTCATATTGGGGACAGGTGTACGACTGCCTCTTGTAAACTGAGCCAACCAGGATACTCTCCCCCCAAGTGATCAAGTGTCTAATCTAAACATGAATGCAAATCTCCTGAAGTCTAACCTTCACATTCACTATTTCTGCCTCATCTACCATTTCTCAGTGGCCTTTTTGTTCTATCATATTACTGACCAATAATTGAATTTTAATGATATTATTGTATCACAAATGTGATCTTTTAATTTCATGTGAAAAATAAAATTATACAAGAAAAGTAAGTAGAAATAAAAATTTCAAACAAGCTTTACATTTGCATGAGTTTTCAACATGACAAACATTTTAAAATCTCTTTTAATCCTGTTGAGAGTCAAGGCATTAGCTCTGCATTGACTGATCAAGCCTGAAAACATCAAGCTCTGTGACTCCGGGCTAAAAGGAAAGTTTTAATTCTGGCAAAGCTGTCAGCTACCTCGTGGTTTCTTGTCTGGTTTATGGGAGCTCATTCTAGCAGCATTTATTCATCTTAAAAATTTATCCATAACTTACTGTCAGATAACTCACCTTCAATTGAAGGTTATTCTTCCTGACGTTTCCAAACATATACTCCCTTTTCCTTTAAAAAGTGTGAAGTAACTAACCACTGTGGTAAAATAAGCTTGATCATCACATTTGATGACAACATAAAAAATCAGTCTCCTTACTAGTTATTTTTCTGTCAGACACCACACAGTGTTCAATGCTCATACTGCCTGCATGTTTATGAGATCTATCACCACAAGCCACACCTGCCAGGATAAAGGCATGGTGCAGAGGAGGGAGAGACATTACTGGCCAAATCCCTTGTAGACTGTGTCAGGGTGAATGATGATGGTGCAAGCTTACAGAAGAACAGCAGAACCTGCAGGATTCTAGGATGCTTTAGCTATCTCGCAATTTGTGCAAGCCTCCTGTGTTAAGGGTTTTCAGAATATTTTTCATATTCAAAATAAGGCAAAATTCTAATTTTATGGACTAAATCATTCAACATGCCAACTTGAGTTGAGAATATTTTTCAGGGTTTTGTTCTGGCTTGATGGGTACACAATGATTTTGTATTTTGTTTTATTCTAAACTGAATACTTTTAGGACAGGATCACAATCTTACGTGAAAGGGTTATAAAGAATGGGAAAATGTAGTATTGGATTTTACCTTACAGTGGCTTTTCTCAGAAAAGCACATTACTGAGCTCCATTACATTTATTCCAAATTTCTGAGTATAGCTGTGAGATCATTCATGATTTGTCTTATCTTCCATTATTGTTTAGTTCTTATAGTTCTTAAAAAATTACCAGTGATTATAGTGGTATCATCCATCCCCAGTCACTTTTGGCTTACAATTACCTTCATATACCCTAACCAAGTGCATATGAGCAGGAAGGTATGCAAGGAAGAGAGCCATTTGGCTTTGGTGTGACACTGAGAACCACTTCAATGTTGGGATTTTGGCATTATCTCCAGATATTATCACAGAGTCACATAAATACAATCACAGGATATTCATCATCTGCAGGATTTAAAAAATGTCCTGTTTCTGGTCCATAAAGCCTAGGCTGACCTGTGATTAGCGTTTGGTGTGTATGAATGGTTTTAAACATCAACATTTAAAATATTCCACAGTTGGGGAGATGGCCCAGCGTGTAAAGTGTTTGCCATGCAAGCATAAAGACCTGAGTTTGGATCCCCAGCACCCCTATAAAAAGTGGGGCCCAGTGGTGTGTGCCTGTAATCCCAGCACTAAGGAGGCAGGCAGAAGAATCTCTGGCTAATCTAACCGAATGGGTAAGCTTCAGGTTCAGCAAGAGAGCCTGTCTCACAAAACAAGGTGGCAAGCAATTGTGGAAGATACCATATATCAACCTCTTGCCTTCATATGCACACATGTGCACAGGTACCCGCACACTTTAGACCCACACACGTATGAACATGCATAAGCACAAGTACACACACAAAACACACTCAAATAAAATAAGGTAAAATGTGCCATAATTTCATCAGTCTCATGCCATTTCCTCAGGGTTTAACAATCCAAACCCTGGCCAAGGGGCGGTTTCTCAAGCTCGGAAGCATTCTTTTGCCTGGTGCTTTTGTTGTTCTCAAAGCTGCAGTTCCAACTTGTGTCATCCTTGGAAAGAATGGTGTGCTCTGCTCTCATACTGTGGTGTTTTGAACGAAAAATGTCCCACATAGCCTCAAGTGTTTGTGATTAAGCCTCATCCTTAATGCCCAGCTGGTGACCCTTTTAGAGGTGGAGTCTTTTCTGGAAGCCATGTATCGCTGGGAGCAGGCCGTGGGATTTTAAGTCCATCCCTGCTTGTTTCCCTTAGCTAGCTCATTCTCTCTACTTCCCACTGCTGTGGAGATGGGACCCCTGGCTCTGTTCCTGCATGAAGCTTCCTCTCCAAACTGAAGGCTGAAAATAAACCTTTTCCTTCTACAAGCTGCTTCTGGTCAGGTGTTTTGTCTCAACAATGAGAAGATAACTGCTGCATATATCTTTACAATAACCTATCATACTGTGAGTAATATGTTTCATATGGATATATCTGCCCCCCCTCACACACAATGAACACACACAAAAGCAGATGTTACATTTGTTAAGCCAGAGCAGCAAATGCTTCTCATTCACTTCCTAAAAAGACCAGCTGGTGGCCTCTGTGAAGACAGCTGGTACTACCCAGAATACTTGCATACTTCCATCACTTCTTTTGAGTTGTAAGCTCCAGAGCCAATCAAACTTATCCCTATGCTTCCATGAGTGTTTCACCTGTTATTTATTGTAAACATTTAATCCCATTAAATATTAAGGAAACATTAAGTAAGAACATCAGAAATGAAAGTTTTGTTTTCACAGAAAGCATCCACAAAGTTTTGCAAAACCTGCATAAAGGGAAATCATAAAATCAAAAAAAAAAAACTAATCAAGCATCCCTGAATGAATTACAAGAAATGTCATTATGTTCGATAGAGGGGGCATTTTTTAAAACTTTTAGTTGGTACTTTTCATACATATATAATGTGTTTTGATCACAATCCCCCCTCTCTGGTGATCCTTTTGCTGTCCCTCTTCTACTGAACTCCTTATTTCTAACTAGTTCTTCTTCTGCTTTGATGTCTTTTGCCCTCTCTTTCATCATCCATGGTGTTATGTTGATGGGCCTGATATTGTGCAAGTCTCATGCAGGTAACAGCAATTGCTGTGGGGTCTTTTCACCCCCTTTTCTGCAATGTTCCAATTGAGAAGACAACCTTAAACATCAAGATGACTTCTGTACTCAGATAGTTCGCAAGTGTCTGTAATTTGGCTCAACCTCCAGTAATTCACAGTTAAAAAGTCTGAAGCATGAGGATTTGTCTGTATTTTTTAAAGAAGAAGATAGCACTCCAACCCATTTCAGACAAAAAGACAAAGTCTGTCTTGTAACAACAAATCGGAAACTCAATTCATGTATAGTAAAAATGTTTTAAAATATTATTTTGAAGCTTTTTCTATTCACTTTTTTTTTTTTTTTTTTTTTTTTGGTTTTGTGAGGTAGGGTCTCACTCTGGTCCAGGCTGACCTGGAATTAACTATGTAGTCTCAGGGTGGCCTCGAACTCTCGGCGATCCTCCTACCTCTGCCTCCCAAGTGCTAGAATTAAAGGCGTGCGCCACCACGCCCGGCTTCTATTCACTTTTAAACATAAACTAGCAAATTTTGTTTTTTAAATGTTGGTGTGTATGTGTGTGTGGTTTCCATGTATGACTGCATGTTTGTTTGTATGTGGATGCATGTGTGTGTACAAGTTGGACACCACATGTTTGGGCATGCATTGGGAGACAAGAGGCTGATGTCAAGTGTCTCTTTCTTTCTTTTTTTTTTTTTGAACTTTTTATTTTATCTATTTTTTTTTGGAGAGAGACACTGAGAGAGAGAGAGAGAGGGAGGGAGGAAGACAGAGATGGGCGCGGGAGCAGTGTCTCAGCTGCTGCGAACGAAATCCAGATGTGCGCGCCCCCTTGTGGCCAAGTGCGGCATTGCACCCTTGCATCACTTTGCATCTGGCTAAACGTGGGACCTGGAGATTGGAACCGCTGGAGATTGGAACCGGTGTTCTTAGGGTTAGGAGGCAGGCGCCTTAACCCGTAAGCCATCTCTCCAGCTCTCAAGTGTCTCTTTCAATTGCTTTCCACCTTATTTGTTGAGACAGGGTCTCTCACTGAACCTGGAGCTCATTCCTTATGCCAGACTAGCTGCCCAACAAACCCTAGGGACCCCTTGTCTCTGCCTCCCTAGTGCTGAGATTATGAGCTTGGCTTTTACGCGAGTGCTGCGATATGACCTCAGGTCCTCATGCTTGCGTGGAAAGTTTTTTACTGATTGGACCAGATATCTCCACAGCCCCCAAATTCTTAATAAAATACTTTCTCTTGAGCTTTTATCCAGGTCCCTAACCTTGGCCACTTACATTTAAAATCATATATACCAAATGCTACTCCCAGGCCATTATGGCCTTTATTTTTAAAAGCCCTTTTCCCCAAACCAAACTGAAACTAAAGAAAGAAGATGGGGCTGGAGAGATGACTTGGTGATCAAGGCATTTCCCTGCAAAGCCTAAGGACCCAGGTTAAATTCCCCAGTACCCACGCAATCCAGAAGCACAAAGCAGTGCATGTGTCTGGAATTCGTTTGCAGTAGCTGAAGGCTCGGATGTGCCTGTTTCTCTCTCTCTCTCTCTCAAATAAATAAACAAAATATCTTAATATTTCAGAAAAAGAAGATGGTGTCTCTCTAATGGTAAAATTGGTATGAGCAAAGTCCTGGCTACAACCACCTTTCATCTGTAAAAGACACCAAGAGATGGACACAAGGCCTATGGATTCTGGTCCCTTAGCATCATTCCTATGTCCAGGCACACAATTTCCTTCTAGGGCTGACCACACCAAAAGCTCGCTTCATATACTACCATTATTATTAGGCAATATTATTGGATATCTCCTTTTTGTCGGGCTCTGAGGATAGAAGAGTAACAAACTTTAGCCAGTCTAGGCTTTCTGGAACTTATTGTCAAGCTGCCCATGGCTGGAATTAATTGCCAACAAGAGTTTCATATTTATATCACCTCAACATCTGCATTATGATACAATGGCTTTCATGATGCATTAATGGGCCAGCCGATCCCACACAGGCATAAAAGGAGGCTAGAATAATTTCAGAGGAATAGTCACAGACCTCTTCAATGAAATGCCGGGGAGAATATGAACTCCATATCATATGCCTATGCCATTGTCAAATTCAGGATCTGGTAGCTGAAAACTATAAAAGTCCATTTCTTATGGAAATAGAGAGCAGCTTCATTTGGCTTGATTACTGCTGTGTGGCTGTGCTGGTAGAATGCAGAACTGGAGGTGGTCAGGGAACAGGGGAGAGGAGGCTATGAGTGAGGAGAGGAAAGCACAGAGGAATTAAGGCACTCGTTTATGGTCAGCCAGGTTGCAGGTGCTATAGACTTGAGCCAGGAATAAAGATACCTGGTAGGTCATAGTGGCTTAGAAGGGTTATATAGGTGGCTTGGTCCCAAATATAACATTGTAGTAGTTGAAAAATATCACTTTATTCACAAATTAGATCAGATTGATGATTATCCTTGTAACCTGGTGCTCATTTGCATTCCAGAATCCATTTGTGAGCAAGAGAGAACAGGATGAACCTCTTCTCTGTTAATGAGTCCTGAATGGAGCACGCCCTGCAAAGCCCTTGGGAGAGAGCTGTGCACGTCAGTATTGCCAGCCCAGTGTTTCTGTCACAGGGAAAATAAAGGCTGAGAACCATGTGAGCTGGTGATAAAATTCAGGATCTGACCCAATATCCTGAATTCTGTATAAGGTTATGTCTTGAAATCAATTCAGACTCAATACCTTGAGTTTTATACAGGGTTATGTTTTGAAATCAATTCAGACCCAATACCTTGAGTTTTATAGAGCGTTATGTTTTTAAGTCAATTCATAATAAAGGATAGGATGGATTTGCAATCTTCAAACAGCAAAAGGGAGAAATTTTGACATGTACTTATTAAATGGCCCAAGAGAAATGAACTCATATGAAATGAAGAAGAGTCTATTATTTTTACAAAGCCTTCTCTTCCTCTGTTCCTTTAGGAGCAAGCATAGTGATCTCGAAGGAATTTTGTTGTTATCCTTTCTAGCTTAATTTCTGTTTATTGCAAAGGAGGTTAATATCTTCCCTAAACTTGAGTTTTGTAACATGGCATTAGGACATGCCAATGAATGCCTTATTCAAATACCTGGGATAAAACATCACTGGTTTGGTCCTGTTCCTATACACCTCAATTTTCAAAAGCTTTCAGTGTCAATTAGCTCCCACCACAAAAGCAGTCCAGAGCCTCCCGAAAATGCTGAGAGTGTCATATTGTCAATCGCTGGCCTGCTTATATTTCACAGTAAAATCTAATTTCTTATATTTACTGTTGAAAGTTAGGCTGCCTTAATCAATTGAATTCCTAACAAAAACAAGGGCCTCAGAAGTAAATCCAAGCTTATTACAACAAGCCTGCAATCAAAATTTCCAGCAGCTATGAGGTTTCCTAATTCAGTCCATTCAATATATGCTACTCAGCAGTTTTAAGGATATATTTTCTAGAATATACTGAGGTCTCTTCCCATTAGAGGAAAAAAATTGAATAGAATGCAATTCATACAATATTAATAACTTGCTCTACTTTACAGCTTAGTAATAAAGTTATTTATGCTGCCAGAGGCATTTCATGACATTAACAGTGGAAAGACAGTAGTAGACTGATAGGCCAGGCCTCTGTCATCTGCAAAGGGCAGACAGCAGCCTCTCTCTGTGAGGCTACATAGCAGGACCATGTCCAAGGATAATGACCCCTGGGTCAAAATCCTTGTATGACACAACTGAAAAATATTTAATGACTGAATCAATCTCTGTCCTATCTTTTGGAACCAATGAATAGCAAACATTGCCATTTAAATTACCCGTATGATTGTAGACCAACCAGCTGTCAATCATAAAACATATCTCTTTCCCAAATCAAAATTATCCTTTCAGGATTCAAATATGTGTATTGCACCTACTCTTCACATATTAGCACAAGTTACACCCTCAACCATACTCTCCTCCTCCACATGTACGTATTTTTGTCTTCGATTATGTACTGTGGTATTCAGTTGTAAGTGAAAGCAGTGCTTACATACTATTCACACCTTATTCATCTCCCATAGTATCTGCTGCAACAGTAAATGAAAAACTAACATTAAAGAAATATCTGTAAATAAAGAAATGCAATGCCAAAGTTTTGTCTGGCAAAGGTCATAATACAGTCATTTTCCATGATCAGATGTAGATTGCATAAAGACAAGGATGTTGTGCCATAAATAATTCAACATAGAAGATAACTGGAAAGTCATTTATATTTTACTTTGAAATACATTAAGACTAGCCACAGATTTATAGAATAGGCCAAACATAAAATAACCAAGAAATGATGAGCCATGTGCTGTAGTAAGCAGAAAGATGAAAAGGACATAAGAAACAGTTGTTATATTTTGTCTGCTCATCCTTCATTCCCCCCAATTCCTTATAGCATTCTAATATCACACTACATAATTATCTGCCCTATCTTGCAGAATCCTATCAGGAAAGGGAATTCTAGAATTGTTTATGCCAAGTTCCTTCCACAATCACCTTGTAACTGCCTAACATACCTAACAATAGTAGCTCACCAACACTTGGCCAGTGCAATCTTCTTTGCCAGGGCTTTGAATTTCAGGCCATTCTTTGCAAAGTCAGAAAATAAAGAATACTTCAGAGCTGGTGCACACATGGGACATTCATCAGAGTCCACAGTCCTATAAGCATCTACCTTTAGTAATGAATTCATTTTCAATAAACTATCAGGATTTTTTTTCCCTGTTGTTTGCAGCCTAGCTGCCAGCTTGGACCAATGCTTCCCTGAGAAGTGAGAATGGAAAACAAGGACACCAGCACAGTGGGCCACAAGGGAATGATCCAAGAACATTGTGGAATCAGGTCACTGAAGGCAGAGAATGTGAAGGAAGAGGGTCATTGTCAGTGGTAAGGGGGAAGAGGGCAGGCTAACACAGAGGTTGGGAAAAGTTCAGCTATCACAGAAAGAAGGAGATGAGCCCTGAAAGTACAAACACCTGCAACTGCTCAGTTGTCCTGGATCCTAGTGACAAGTAATTCCCAGCCCTACTTCTCAGGACAGCCCAGTGTATATTTTTTGTGGAATTTTATCACTTTAATAAGCCTTCTGCGCTCTGTCTCAGCTATTTCAAAAACAAAGTGCACTGGTTAAGGTGTAGGCAGTTGGGCGCAATTTCTTACATAAACATCTTAGTCCATTGCTTATTTAAATTTTCCTCTTTCCAAACTGTGGGTAATACAATTTACCTCAGAGCTTGGGAAGTGGCTTAGTCAGTAAAGCCACACAGACACAAGGACCTGAGTTCACATCCCAATTATGTGTCAGAAGTCCCTGGTGGACCTGCAGAATTACAAGCTGTGCCCCATAATAGCTCCCACCAAATGGGATGTAATGTTTCACATCCTCTTGATTCCCAATAGGCTCCCCATGGTTTATCTTCCTCTTAGCTCCTCTCAATTTGCACCTCCCCAATGAAACTCAGATTTAAAATTTTCTTGGTACCATAGAGCCGTTGGGTGCCATTAAAGACTGTACAAATATATTTTTGGTCTCAGGACTTATTTAAGGATGTCCTGGCACAAGTTAGAAGAGATTCACCATTGTTCCCAGTATAGGAAGTCTTTTGAATTAGGCGACCCTTGGTCAGAGTCATCTATATATATTCTAGATTTGAAAACCACCTTTTTGACATCTATGGTTGTTTTTTCTTATTATAGAATTGGAACTATTAGAGATAGGGACAGCATGTCTTAAGGCTTTTTTCATTTCCTCTCTTGGAAAGCTCTTGTGTTACTTAATAGGCCACTCATATATTTGGGCTATCCCTTTATCTTTGGTTATACATTTCTCTCTGAGTGTTTAAGACCAAGCAGATAGCCAAAATCTAATCAAGGATTAATTTTGGAGGTAACTAATGGCTCTCCAAAGGAGACTTTAAGGACCCAGGAGTAGCCCTATAGCCTGGAATTCACTATGTAGTCTCTGGGTGTCATCAAACTCATAGCAATCCTCCTATCTGAGCCTCCAGAGTTCTGGGATTAATGGCATGAGCCACCATGCCCAGTTTTTAGAGATTTCTTTTGGAATGGAGGATAGATGTTAGGATTAAACCCAGGGCCTTTAATGTGAAAACACTCCACCTCTAAAACCACACTCATAGCCCATGAAGGTAACTTAAGGATAAAACTAAATACTTCTTAATGCAATTTACTAAAAACATAATGATATGTAACAAGATGTTTTATATTCAAAACAGATTTTTTCAAACATATAAATAGATTTTACCAATGAAAATCATGAAATATTTACCTTTTCTTTCTAAAGCAACAAAGAAAATTTGAAGGACCTTTACCTCATTTTCCCCTCAAACATTGATGCTTTAAGTTTTACTTTCTTTAAAAGAAGCATTTTAAAGATAATTGTTTACATAAAAGATGATGATTTACAGTTTAATAATACTCTTAGGATAGGATAGCTGTTGAGAGAGAGTTTATAAAATTACATAACATCTGTCTGTCTTAAAATATAGCAATAGATCCTCCCAGCTTCTCCATACCCTTGTTCATTGATACTGCTCAGAGCCTCAAGCACAGAAGTTTCCTTATTCAAAGCACAGAGGAGAATACAGAGATGCGCAGATGGCAGTTACCAAAAACAAGCCACTAGTTTGTGTTCAGTTCTTAACATATCTAAACCACACCCTCCAATGTTCTAGGAACCTTGACAAAGAGGGAGCAAAAAGGAAGTAAGAGCAACAGGATGGGAAGTGAGGCTGCAGAGTATTGTCTCCTGGATAGGACAGTCTGCTGCACTCATGGACTCACGGCTGATGTGGTTTCCTGCACATAATTTAGCCTGTCAATATTGCATCATAGATGTAGTAGGGCCCATGAGACCCTAGTCCTCCTCTCCCTTCAGGGAGAAGGGGAGTCATGTCCTTAGTGGTACAGCCACTGGAGGATTTCCCACACTCCAGTAAACAACCTCCCTCCCATGATTAAACAAGTGATCCTAATTAATCAGTGAATAAAGGAAGGAAGGGAGGGAGGGAGGAAGAGAGGGAAGGAAGGAAGGAAAAAAAGATGCAGATATAATGGGGGAAAAGGGTTTTAGTGGGAAGAGAAGGGAAATAGGGTAAATGGGGGGAGTAGAATCAAAATGCACTGTATACATGTATGAAAATGGCAAAAATAAAAAATAGGGGACTAGGGAGATAGTTAAGCCATTAAAAGCTGTTACTTACAATGTCTGCTAGTCTGGGTTCAATTCCCCAGACACCCATGTAAAATCAGATAAGCAGTCATTTATAGCAGCAAGAGACACTGGTGTATAGACACCAATTTAATTAATTTTTAAAAATTAAAATGAATAAAGTAGGAGTGAGAAATGCAAAAATATAATAATAAAATACATCTTATGACAGAAAGGAAATAAATAAAATAGGTTGGAGCTAGGGAGATGATTCAGTCTACCATACAAGGAGAACCTAAGGTTACATCCTCAATACCCATGTAAATGCTTAAATGAGCAGTAGAGTGTACCTGTAATGCCAGCCTTCAAGAGACAGAGACAGGCAAACAGAGCTTACTGGTTAGGTAGCTAAGCCAAATTAATGAGCTTTGGGTACTGTGAAAGACCTAGGTCATGAACAGTGGAGGGAGATACTTGATGTCAGTTCCTGGCCTCTACATATATAGACACATATGTGCATGCATACCCATACACATGTATATCCACACACATATGAACACTCATACACATATACACACACACCACATGTACACATGTAAAAGAGTCTCACAGTGTTATTTGTTGGCTAGTAAACAAAAGATGATCTTAGGTTGGTGTTTAAGGTATAGACCTTGGATCAAGGCAGAACTGCACATCCTTCCTCCTTGCATTCTAATTGTGTCCTAAAGTTTAATTTTCTTCTCTTGGCTAGAGAGATGGTTTGGTGGTTAAGGTACATGCCTGCAAAGCCAAAGGACCCAGGTTCAATTCCCCAGGACCCAGATAAAGCAGATGGCTCAAGTGTCCAGATTTTATTTGCAGCAGCTAGAGGCCCTGGAGTACCCATTCTCTCTTTCTCTCTCTCCCTCTCCCTCCCTCTCTCTCTCTCTCTCTGTCAAATAAATAAGTAAAAACTAAAAAGAATATTAAAATATTTTTCTTCTCTATGTTATGATAGATATAGGAATAATATAGAACTAGTAATATGAGTTAAGTGTATAGATAAACATAGATGTATTATGGTTTGAATATGAAAGGTTCCCCACAGGGTCATAAGTTTGTTCTTGGTGGCACATTTCTGGAGGTTGTAGAAACTTTAGGAGCCTAGCTGGAAGAAAGAGATTACAAGGGTGAGTATCCTTTAAGTATAATGTTCCTAGACCCTTCCTGTTATGTTCTTTCTTTCTACCCACCATAGAGTGAAGGACCTCCTACACCACATGCTCCTTCTAGCATGATGTTCTGCCCAACTTCATGGGGCCACATCATCATAGACTCAACCCTATGAAACCATGAGCCAAAATGAATAACTGCCGCTATAAGCCATTCACATATTTTGGTCACAGCTATGCAAAAGTAAGGAAGTCATAGTGATAAGATACATAGATGAGAGAAGAGAACTGTGTCAGTTACTTTTTAATTTCTGTGACAAAATACACAACCAGAAGTAGCTTAGAAAAAAAAAAAAAAACAGTTATTTTGTCTTACATATCCAGAGTATAGAGTCCATCATGGCTGGCACAGGTAGCTGGTATTAATCATCCCATCAGCAGGGAGGAAGTACAGACTGAACTTCCCATGGGGCCTAGCTAAACACCTCAAGGTGCATCCCCAGTGACACACTTCCTCCAGCAAGTCTACCTCTTGTAAAGGTTCTACAACCTTCCCGAATAATGCCACCTGGAGAATAGGTACTCACAAACATGAATTATATTCAAACCGTAATGACCCACTAAAAAGACCATTGTGAGGAATAAATAAAGTTTTTCTAAGTTCAATGAACATTGCCATTACTTATGTGATAATGATAGAACACATTAGATACACGTATAAAAATTGTCAATACAACCAAATGTGGTGGCGTAGTTCTTTAATCCTAATACTTGGGAGGCAGAGGTAGTAGGATTGCTGCAAGTTAAAGGCCAGCCTCGGACTACAGACCAAGTTCCAGATGAGCCTGTGTGAGAGTGAAACTTGACTTGAAAAATAATTGTCAATACACAAGTAAAATATTACATTACCTTCGGAAATAAACTTTCTTTATTCTACCCTCAGCTGTGACATCTAACCTATCACAGTTCCCATTAGTTCTCTCTCTCAATAAAATGTATCCTATGATAATTCTTTTCTATCCTCACTACTTACAATAGAGCCACCACCAGCAGCTTGAAGTACAGAAAAACCATCTAATTGTTTTATCCCACTCTCCATATAAACTATTATCCACACTGCTTGAAGGTGTTGCTTTTATAGTACGAATTCCATCATGTCACTCCCTGCTGAGGCTGTCATACTTTACTTAGGGATAAGGATGGTGCTCATCACCATTACTGATGGGCTCTAATGACCTTGCTCTTGTGATCATCACCATTACTGATGGGCTCTAATGACCTTGCTCTTGTGATCATCACCATTACTGATGGGCTCTAATGACCTTGCTCTTGTGATCATCACCGTAATTGATGGGCTGTAATGACTTTGCTCTTGTGATCATCACTGTAATTGATGGGCTGTAATGACCTTGCTCTTGTGATCATCACCATCACTGATGGCCTGTAATGACCTTGCTCTTGTGCTCATCACCGTCACTGATGGACTCTAATGACCTTGCTCTTGTGATCTTCACCGTCACTGATGGGCTGTAATGACCTTGCTCTTGTGATCTTCACTGTCACTGATGGACTCTAATGACCTTGCTCTTTTGATCTTCACCGTCACTGATGGGCTCTACTGACCTTGCTCTTGTGATCATCACTGTCACTGATGGGCTCTAATGACCTTGCTATTGTGATCGTCACTGCCACTGATGGACTCTAATGACCTTGCTCTTGTGATCATCACTGTCACTGATGGGCTCTAATGACCTTGCTCTTGTGATCATCACTGTCACTGATGGACTCTAATGACCTTGCTCTTGTGATCATCACTGTCACTGATGGGCTCTAATGACCTTGCTCTTGTGATCATCACTGTCACTGATGGGCTGTAATGACCTTGCTCTTGTGCTCATCACCGTCACTGATGGGCTCTACTGACCTTGCTCTTGTGATCATCACTGTCACTGATGGGCTGTAATGACCTTGCTCTTGTGATCTTCACTGTCACTGATGGACTCTAATGACCTTGCTCTTTTGATCTTCACCGTCACTGATGGGCTCTACTGACCTTGCTCTTGTGATCATCACTGTCACTGATGGGCTCTAATGACCTTGCTATTGTGATCGTCACTGCCACTGATGGACTCTAATGACCTTGCTCTTGTGATCATCACTGTCACTGATGGGCTGTAATGACCTTGCTCTTGTGATCTTCACCGTCACTGATGGACTCTAATGACCTTGCTCTTGTGATCATCACCATCACTGATGGACTCTAATGACCTTGCTCTTGTGATCATCACCATCACTGATGGGCATGAATGACCTTGCTCTTGTGATCATCACCATCACTGATGGGCTGTAATGACCTTGCTCTTGTGATCTTCACCATCACTGATGGACTCTAATGACCTTGCTCTTGTGATCATCATCATCACTGATGGCCTGTAATGACCTTGCTCTTGTACTCATCACAGTCACTGATGGGCTGTAATGACCTTGCTCTTGTGATCATCACCATCACTGATGGACTCTAATGACCTTGCTCTTGTGCTCATCACTGTCACTGATGGGCTGTAATGACCTTGCTCTTGTGCTCATCACCGTCACTGATGGGCTCTACTGACCTTGCTCTTGTGATCATCACTGTCACTGATGGGCTGTAATGACCTTGCTCTTGTGATCTTCACCGTCACTGATGGGCTCTACTGACCTTGCTCTTGTGATCATCACCATCACTGATGGGCTCTAATGACCTTGCTCTTGTGATCATCACTGTCACTGATGGGCTGTAATGACCTTGCTCTTGTGCTCATCACCGTCACTGATGGGCTCTACTGACCTTGCTCTTGTGATCATCACTGTCACTGATGGGCTGTAATGACCTTGCTCTTGTGATCATCACTGTCACTGATGGGCTCTAATGACCTTGCTCTTGTGATCATCACTGTCACTGATGGGCTCTAATGACCTTGCTCTTGTGATCATCACTGTCACTGATGGGCTGTAATGACCTTGCTATTGTGATCGTCACTGCCACTGATGGACTCTAACGACCTTGCTCTTGTGCTCATCACTGTCACTGATGGAATCTAATGACCTTGCTCTTGTGATCTTCACCGTCACTGATGGGCTATAATGACTGTGCTCTTGTGATCTTCACCATCACTGATGGGCATGAATGACCTTGCTCTTGTGATCATCACCATCACTGATGGGCTGTAATGACCTTGCTCTTGTGATCATCACTGTCACTGATGGGCTCTAATGACCTTGCTCTTGTGATCATCACTGTCACTGATGGGCTCTAATGACCTTGCTCTTGTGATCATCACTGTCACTGATGGGCTGTAATGACCTTGCTATTGTGATCGTCACTGCCACTGATGGACTCTAACGACCTTGCTCTTGTGCTCATCACTGTCACTGATGGAATCTAATGACCTTGCTCTTGTGCTCATCACCGTCACTGATGGGCTCTACTGACCTTGCTCTTGTGATCATCACTGTCACTGATGGGCTGTAATGACCTTGCTCTTGTGATCATCACTGTCACTGATGGGCTCTAATGACCTTGCTCTTGTGATCATCACTGTCACTGATGGGCTCTAATGACCTTGCTCTTGTGATCATCACTGTCACTGATGGGCTGTAATGACCTTGCTATTGTGATCGTCACTGCCACTGATGGACTCTAACGACCTTGCTCTTGTGCTCATCACTGTCACTGATGGAATCTAATGACCTTGCTCTTGTGATCTTCACCGTCACTGATGGGCTATAATGACTGTGCTCTTGTGATCTTCACCATCACTGATGGGCATGAATGACCTTGCTCTTGTGATCATCACCATCACTGATGGGCTGTAATGACCTTGCTCTTGTGATCATCACCATCACTGATGGACTCTAATGACCTTGCTCTTGTGATCATCACTGTCACTGATGGGCTCTAATGACCTTGCTCTTGTACTCATCACCATCACTGATGGGCTGTAATGACCTTGCTCTTGTGATCATCACTGTCACTGATGGGCTGTAATGACCTTGCTCTTGTGCTCATCACCGTCACTGATGAGCTCTAATGACCTTGCTCTTGTGCTCATCACCATTACTGATGGGCTGTAATGACCTTGCTCTTGTGATCATCACCATCACTGATGGGCTGTAATGACCTTGCTCTTGTGATCGTCACTGCCACTGATGGACTCTAATGACCTTGCTCTTGTAATCATCACCGTCACTGATGGGCTCTAATGGCCTTGCTCTTATGCTCATCACTGTCACTCATGGGCTCTAATGACCTTGCTCTTGTGCTCATCACTGTCACTCATGGGCTCTAATGACCTTGCTCTTGGTTACCTTAACTATCTCTCCCTCTCATCCTTATCCTCAGTTCTTGTCACTAACTCTAGCTCACACACTCTCCTAATTCTGTTGTTCAGGAAAATCAGGACCATTCTTGACTTAGGACCGTCATGCCTTTCCTTACTTCTGAAATGTTCTTACTCCAGGTCTTTCAGGACTCTGCCCTTCTCTTCATTCTGATTTTGTTATAAATGTTGCATTTCCTGGCAGCTTTAAAACACTCCCTGCCATCATTCTTTGTTCTTTAATACTGCATTATTTCCTGAAGTAGTGAAGTATTATTTGTAACTCTCTTGCTTATTTAAGTTTTTATTGCCTATTTGCCTCATTCTAATTTAAAAGCCATGAAAGCAGAAACGGTGTTTATACGGTTCACCACTCTGCTTCTTGGACTCAGTGGATAAATTAATGTGCTCTGCATGGTGTCATTTTCTTCTGTCATTTCTTAATGTACGGAATTGTTTTCATAATGTGAAAAATAAGCTACCTCCTCTTTGATCAGCAAATGTATTCCTTAAAAATCTTCATGTGCTCTGATATGAAATTCTTGGAAAATTCCTTTTATTATATTTTATTTTTATGTATTTTAGGGAGAGAGACAGACAAAGGGGTAGGGAGAGAGAGAGAGAAAACAGGTGCACCAGGGCCTCCAGCCACTGCAAATGAACTCCAGATGCATGTGTCACTTTGTGCATCAGGCTTATGTGGGTCCTGGGGAATTGAGCCTGTCTTTTGGCTTTTCAGGAAAGTGCCTTAATCGCTAAGCCATCTCTCTAGTCTAGAAAATTCATTTTTATACTTGTCTTTTAGTGGCATCTCTAGATTTCAAAATGAGACCTAGTTTCTAAAATACCATAAGTTTCCCAGGACAGTTAGGCATGCATAGAGTGTAGGCATGGTGAAGTTCAGACAACATGGAAGGCCAGCTGGCTAGGATGGACAGTTGCTAGAAGAGAATACAAAGGAGGGTGAACAGAGAACAAGCCTGCAGTAAAGGAGCTGGGAAACATGGAATAGAAAGAGACACGCTGACAATGAGGTAAAGAGCTTTTTAAAATGATAACCACACGAAGAAGAGCGTACCTGAGCCAGCAAAGCAGACCAGAGGCCACTCCCTAGAGCATCCAGCCTTTCCTTGCTGGGATACACACATCCAAGTTGCACTAAAAACCAGGTAATTGAGCTCCTTTTTAAGGAGTATGGGTCTATTTGGTCTGAGGCACCATACATTTTGATCCCTGCTAAGTATTCTGCAAATGACACTCAACATCTCAGGTGCTTTTAGGTCTTTTCACACGTTTGATACCTTACAGTGGTTTTCTGTTTTCCTTTCATCAGTGTTTCCTCTGAAAGAGGTCTGAATTCCCTTCCTTCGAATTCTGAGTCAGGGATGTGAGAAGACAGGGACATGAGGCTGTCATGAGGCCCATCCTCAATACACATGGTCAAGGGACCAGATAGATCCTCCTGGCCAGGGGCTCAAAGATAAAGAGGCTCTGAGAGAACCTCTACTTCTGCACTGAAATAACTCCCCAGTCTGAGCCTGAATGATCAGAAAAAGGTGTGCAAATTCCAGGAAGAAAGACAGAAAAGCTCATAATTTACCAAGCAACACTAAGCTTCCCTCCCACACACCTTCCAGTGCCATCTGCATGCAGCCTCTTCCCATACCCTTTCCAATGGCTGGTTGCCACCTAGCTTAGTGAGCACTGCTCCTCAGAGCTCCAAACCCCAGCATAATCAAGATCCTAGCAAAGTAGTTACCATACACACAAGAAGTACATTCAAAGGTGAAAGAAAGGGATTTATAATATTAAACTCTATGTTAAAAATGTGTACCTGCTGATAATAAATGGGTAAGAAGGTACTTGAAACTGGTAATGAATTGGCTTTGTGTTTACAATGGAACTCGATTGCTTCAACATGGTACTTAATAAGGACATAAAACTCTATTCACAGAAATACATCTAAACATTGTTTGAAAAAGTGTAAGAAAAAGTATTTCATTATGGCTAAAAATAAAGACAATGGGCCAGGCATTTAATCCCAGCACTCAGGAAGATTGTCATGAGTTCAAGGCTACGTAGTGAGACTACATAGTGAATTCTAGATCAGCCTGGACTAGAGTGAAACCCTACCTTGATAAACCAAAAATAAATAAATTAATTAAATTAAATAATAAAATAAAGACAATTGTAACTTTTATGTCAAACAAGCATATTATCTCAGTAGACTGGATTAAAACATTTCAAATAAGATGCAATGGTTTCTCAATAGTTTTATACATCAAGTGAATCAGAATGGAGCCTTTTCTGGGTTTGTTGAAATACTTTAGACTTCTGAATAAACTTGGATAGTATGTGAAACATTCTGGCAAGACATTTAGCACACATTTCCACAACTCCTCCATGGAGACATGATTTGCTGTCTTGATTAACCTCTAACTTCCAGACCCTTCTGCTTCTGCACTGAGGATTGCACTGTGTGCTCTTTCCTGTTTAGATTTGGTGACATAAACCTAAACAAGTCACAACAACTCGGACAGCATAGTTTAACTGCTAAGCTGTAATGTTTGGAGTTAGTCCACCTGGATTCACATTCAAACGAGGTCCTTTATTAGCTATGCGGGATTGTGCAACTGACTTCACCTTTCGGTGACTTTGTTTCTCTCTCTTTTAAAAATCGTGTGTGTGTGTGTGTGTGTGTGTGAGAGAGAGAGAGAGAGAGAGAGAAAGAGAAAGAGAGAGGGATTGAGGGAGGGAGGGAGGAAGAGAAAGGGAGAGAGAGAGAAAGAGATTTTGTGAGCTCAGGTATGTGCATGCCATAGTACATGTGTGACGGTCAGAGGACAACCTTGGGCATCAATCGTTAGGTTTCACTTGGTTCAGGCAGTCTCTTTTTTAAAAAAGATATTTTATTGACTTATCTATGAGAGAGAGAATAGGCATGCCAGGGCCTTCAGCAAATGAACTCCAGACACATGCGCCACCTTGTGCATCTGGCTTACATGGGTACTGGGGAATTGACCCTGGGTCCTTAGGCTTTACAGATAAGCACCTTAACTGCTAAGCCATCTCTCCAGCCCCAGAGTCTGCTTTTGACCACAATCTTCTGGGGATTCTCCTGTCTCTGCCTCCCATCTTACTGTAGGGACACTGAAATTGTAGACGTGAGCTATTGCATCCAGCTTTACATGGGTTCTGGGGATCTAAACTGAAGTCATCAAGCTTATGCAGTAAGGCAGCCTCAGTTTTCTATTCTTTAAGACACAATACCATCTACTTCAGATATTGGGAACTGAAGGAAAAGTAATCTAAAGATCCCTTCACTAGGGTCATCCAACTGGAAAAAAAAAAAAAAAAAAGATCTATCTGGGATTTGCAATGCTTTACAATGTCAAGATGCCCGGGCCTTTTTCCAGACCCTTAGATCTAGTAATTTGTACCCCCTTCTCCTCTTCTCTCCTATCCTCTCAGTCACTTCTACTTTCTTCAGTGCCAGGCACAAAGCAAACACTCCAGATAAACATCATCCAGATAAAGAAATAAAACTTTATTGGAATTTCCAAAGTCTCCCCTTTACTTCCTGTCACCAAGCTCTCCACAAGGGAAACAGTCACTTCAAGCTGTAATCCCACAGCACATCTTCTTGGGCCTGTACTCTAGACATGTCGGGCCCCAAGGCATATACTGTGACGTCTTTCACTGAACGTTGTGGGAATTAACTCTATTGCCTTGTATCATATAAGTGGTTCATGATCACTACTGTATAGAAGTCCATTCTTGAATACACAATAATTTACTTATGAATTCTGTGATTGGTGGGACATTAGAAGTTATAATGAATAGTTTATGCCCTTTGGTATACACACACACATCACACACACTCTAGTTGAGCACCCATCCAAGAGCCAAGAGTTAATGCTGAACCACAGGGCACACATATGTTCTTTTATAACAGCTACTGCCAAGTAGTTTTAAAAAATGGTTTTACAATGTATAGCCCACTGTCAGAGAATGAGCAATTAAGTTTCTCCAAATATTAAATAGTACTTGGCCTTTTCAATAAAAATATTCTCATTAAGTATGTACCAGCTTATCTCTCTGACCTACTTCTAAATCAGGATCATTAAACCTAGTTTTTCCCTTTGAGGTACTCAATCCCTGGGGATGACACTGGCACACCTGAAAGATGACCTCTGCACTGTCACACAGCCTGAAGAGTACAAATCTCACACTCCCAAATCCTGGCCGCATAAGTCTTCCTTAAATCTCCTTGGGTGGGAGAATTCCAACACCCAATACATAGCAATACCTTCCAGACAGCTCTCTAACATCCCTGCATGCTCTAGATTCTTCCTCTAGATTCTCCTCTTCCTCTGCCTTTTATGATGGGGTTCCTTCCCTTCTCTCTCTTCCTTTCTGCGATCCTTTATGCCTGGGTTGTCCCCCATCCCCACCCCTTCCTCCGGACTGTACTCCTAAAGTCTAAGGTGATAGTATGGCTACAGGGGTAGGAAGAAGGGTTGAACCTAAACATCTTGACTGGTTTCTTCCCTGATAGTTGTGGTGGGGATTTTGAGGTATTAGTGTGTGTGCTACACTCTTAGTTTTCATCTGTCTCCTTGTTTAAGCTGGTGGCCTATCCTGGAAATTCCTCTCCATGGGTGTCCTGGCCAGGCAGAGTAAAACAATGCGAAGCCAAAGCCCTTTACTCTCCTTTAGAGGATCTTTTTGCTGCAGGTCTTGGAAGAGAAGAGAAAATACATCTGAGAATCAGTAATGCTAAGAATAGAGAGAGATTCCCTTCTCTCATCATGGGAAGACAAGAGATTTGAGGGCTTACAAGTGGCAAAACTTCTGCTGTGTTCTGCTGTATTCTGTGGCAGTGCCTCAAGGCAGGTGAATACAATTAATCTGTTAAGGGTGCCCTCTCTGGGCAGATGCAACGCAGCACATATGGCATGACTACATAATGTTTTGTCCAGGAGAAAAATCAGTCCTCCCTATGCCAGAGGACAGGGCCTGGTGGGAAGGATGCAGACTGCCTCAAAGTTTCCTCACCCTCTCAGTTTAACCCTTTGTGCAGAGTAAATGAACAGTATATTCCTGTAAAAATGTAGCATGACCTCAGAGAGATGGTTTCCTGGTGCATTAAAGAGATCTGAGGTGTTGGAAGACTTAGCCTTAGCAACAAGCCCATTATCTCCACTTCCTATGGAGCAGAGAGCCATGAAACTTAAGAACCACCAAGTTTGAAGTTTAGCTGTGGATTTGTCAGTTAGGACAATGATGGTTAGCAATGAGAGGACTTTTCTTCTGATCCCTCACCTTAATATTGATGAGGCCCAGTGATTCGACAAAGGCAGGTTGCTGGCATTCTTCTGAGGCAAAAACCAGAGTCTGTTTCATTTGATTTATAGGCAATAAGAACTAAGATGGTTCTTGTGCACAAGTTTATTTGCTACATCTGTCACACTTGAATTTTACTTCCTCATAAAAAATAAACTGGGTTTTGCTCAGTGAAAGTATAAAATACCACCTCAAAATGACAACAAAATTGTTCCTGAATAAGTCCATATAAATAGATTTTGATTTAGTGCATGTGAACATTAGAATACAACCTTAACTTTTTAGGCAATTCTGCCCAATTTAATCAGCATGATACCTAAAAAGAAATTAAAATACTCACCATAGAAAATCTGAAGCATTCAACATCATAAGCATAGGTCTGACTGCATGGGTCTGACATTTTCATGTGGATACTTAAGCAGACTTCCTGTGAATGGTTTAGCTTTGCATCCCTGCTTCGTAAGCAAGCAGCAGTGTATACATGCTAGTGCTGTCTTATTAACAGGTCCTCTGAGTTATGGGCAAGTGTTTGCAATGGAAATGCTGAAATTGTTAACTAATATTCAGTAGTGATTAATTTTAGTGACAGAAGAAAGGGGTACCTAAATATTAGGTAGCCTGATTTGAGATAACAAAACTCACAATAATTGAAATTGAAAACTAACTTTATAATTTATCGAGAGAAATAAACATGGCAGAACACTACAGTCAGAAACATCCAAAACCACAGAACAAAAAATTAAATTAGTGGCATTCTCATTTAACCTAGAATAATTATGATTTTCTAATAGATTTTCCTTGTGAATACAAGTCCAGATAATAAAATAAATATGAATTTAAAACATGTAATACCCTTTTTAACCTATGAACTTTTCAAAGAAAGGACTAGAAGAATTGTCTTATAACAAAATCAGATTTTAAGAATGATAAGATGGTTTATATTGATTGTGAACTTGAATAGAATCTAGAATCACCTGTGAGGGATTACCTTGATTTGTTTAATTGATATGGAAAGACCCACCTTAATTGTAGGCAGCACCATTACACGAGCTGGGGTCCTAAGTTATACAAAAAGGAGTGAGCAGAAAGGACACCAGCATTCGCTGCTTTTTGCTTCCTCACTGTGGACTGAATGTGCTGCCACAAGCTCCTGCTGCCCTCCCTGCCCCAGTACGATGTATATAACCTGGAACTATAAGCAAAAATCAACCCTTCATCCCTTAAACAGATTTCTACCCACGTATTTGTCCCAGCTATGAGAAGGTAGCTAATACAAATGACAACAATTTGATATGTTAGGTAAGCAACAGAGTTTTAGTGTCTTTTCCTTTGAAGAATTCAAAATATTTGAAAATGGATTATCTTGATAGGTCCCATTTTCCAGAGTGAGAAGAGACAAATATAACTATCCCCAATTTGTAAGCAAGGGAATTGGAGCACAAATTTTTACTAGATTCCTTAAGACCCACAGTCAGCCATTATTCATGTACATGTACACATCAATGGCTCCATTTTTTCTTTTACCATAGAATGTTTTCTCTTATTCCCCATGCCTAAAAATTCTTTTTATATTTTAAAACCAATCTGAAACATTTCTCCTATTACAAACACCCCATTTTGAGGAAGAAATAAACGAATGAGCTATCACCTAACAGTTTCTTGATCCCATTTTGAATTTTGAGAAACTTCCTTAACCTTTGTCCAAACACAAACCCTCACTAGGTACCAAATATACCAGAAGAAGTAGCCATGATTGTGTTGTTGGAGAGTGGTTGCATGTATAACTTTTCAGATTAAATACTGCTACTGTCATATTAATGGATCTTCTGACCTATTCACTATTGTCCAAACCCTTAAAGTTCATATAATTAATGGTTGGAGGTGCCACATTAGGACAGCAGGTAGCAAACAGAACAAAAACTGGGAGGACATATAAAGCTTTACGAATTATCACTTTAATTTGTAGCTAAGTAAAAATAATGTATTAAGACTGGGACATGGAAGAGATAGTTAAGGTAGTGTGGAAATACTGTCTACCCAATATCCCGCCCCCCCTAATTTTGTGTCTAGTTGCTACTCTGGCATACCAAATGGCTCAAGGGGATGTCAGGGATAACTGTGTCAGGATCAAGAAGTAAGATTCAAGTGAAGTGTCCATCTCAAATGACTAAGTTCTGATGCTTCTATTCTCAACAAAAGTTGAACCCAAGAGGGGTAACTATGCCAGCTTATGTGCACTGTCTAGGAGGAAGATCAAACTTCCAAAAGAATCCCCAAAAGAACAGTGACCTAAATAAAATTATAAAATGAACCTGCCTTGGCTCTCCTTTCTCTCATGAGTAATCTTAAAGCAAAGGGTTTGGTCTGTGTGTAGCTCTGCAACACACAGTCATTTTAGATAACCAGTTTCCTTCCGTAATTTTTTCAACCTAGGGCAGAGAATAGAAAAGTACAGGTCCTTGAGACCAATCCCACCTGCCACCTGTTTTTACAGATAAATTTTATGAGAATACAACCATGCCCATTTATACATGTGGCATCTTCAGCTCTTATCATACAACAGGGAGGGATGAGTGGTCACAAGCTGATGAGATTTACTGTTTGGATCTTCACAGGGAAAGTCCTCCTATCCCTATTCCAGAGCACTGGCCTTGTTGAGGAGAGAAGACTGGCCCATGGGTACACAGAAGTTCCCACTTGTTCATGGAGAAGAGCACACAGTTGCACAAGCCAAGGAGCACTGCACCACCTCTCTCACATTCTGCTGCAGCAGCAGAGTCACAGGACCTCATGGTCTTGCAAAGAGGCTAGAAAATGCTTCCTGGTAGAACAACCAGGAGTCCTACTTTATGATGGTGAAACAAAAAGAGACTGGATCTTGATGACTGCTACATGGTACATTCTTTTTGTCATCTGCTACAAGTTGGACTGTATCAGAGGCAAATGGTCATGGACCTTTTAAAGCCTATAAGAGGGGCTGAGAGATGGCTTAGCACTTAAGTCATTTGCCTACAAAGATAAAGGACCCAGGTTTGATTCCCCAGGATCAACATAAGCCAGATGCACGAAGTGGTGCATGTGTCTGGAGTTTGTTTATAACGGCTGAAGTCCCTGGTGTACCCATTCGCTCTCTCGCTATCTCTTTCAAATAATAAAATAAAGTAAAATAAAAATTAAAGCCTATAATGAGAAATGAACTATTGGGCTGGAGGGATGACTTAGTGGTTAAGGCACTTGTCTGCAAAGCCAAAGGACCCAGGTTTGATTCCCTAGGACCCTCTTGTACTACAGCGAGTTCTTCATCATAGGGCAAAAGCCAGATGCAGTGAAAAATCGAGGGAAAAGGTGGTACATGCACCTGGAGTTCATTTGCAGTGGCTGAAGGCCCTGGAGCACCCATCAGGAGCAGGAACATCTCCCTCTCTCTTTATGGAAACACACAAACTCTTTCTCTCTCAAATAAATCCTTTTTCTGTATTATAAAATACTTTTGCTTATCCAATTGAAAAAAAGAAATGAACCTTTGCTACAACCAAGACAAATACAGTCATTAGTATTGCCTGTCAGGGAGAACTTTGAGATAGAATTTGGTTCTAGGAAAGGGCAAGCACAAGAGCTATAGTGAATGTCAAACCAGCCCAAAGAGAGATTGTGTTTTGTTTTTTTAATATTTTATCTTTATTTATTTGTTTAAGAGAGGGAAAGAGAGAGAGAATGGGCCATGAGGCCACCGGATCCTCAGACTTCCAGGTAATGGGGGCTTCCTGCCACTGCAGTGCCTTCCTAAACTTTATAACTCCAGATGCATGTGATCCCACCATTTATGCATCTGGCTTAGGGCTAGGTCCTGGGAAATCAAACCTGAGGCCAATCTGCTTGGTCCTTTGGTTTGCAGGCAAGAGCCTTAAGTGCTAAGCCACCTCTCCAGCCCGAGAGATTGTGTTTTTATTAGATCATGCAATGACACAAGCAACCTGATCACATAAAAAGTTTGAGATTCCATTTCGAAAGTATTGACCACATACAAAATACACCTGAAGCATCCAGCAAGGTTCCATCTATAAAAGGGAAAAGTATGTATAGTAAAAGACCTAATGTAGTCACAATTTCCAAAGGGGACTTTACAGTCCATTTGCTGTGCTATTATATAAGATTTGAAGTTTCACAGGCAGCTAAGCAGATCTGTCTACTAGGTTAATTTCTTGTAGCAAGTTTTACTGCCTTCTTTGATTCCTTTTGAAAAGCCTAAGGCAATGTGCACGCCTCATCCCTCCCCTGGAGTTATTCATAGTCCTGTGGGAGATTTCCCTAATACCTGAGTTATAAAGTGCAATAGAGTGAGTAATGAGGAGTCGGAGGTTCTGATCCTCCCTGGCACTTCTCAACCACATGAGCTCACTTCCTGCCACACACTTCACATTGGGTATCTTCCCTCCTGTAGTCATGTGTGCTCTGAGAGAAATAAAGATGTCAGAGACTAAGCCCAGTCCCTCAAAAACTTCCAATTTAATACAGGAGTGTGTAGGCAAATGGAATCCCATCTGTGGTAAGGGACAGAGGAAGAGGCACATATAGACTAGTCTGGAAGCTGAGATCTGGAACACAACAGTGGAAACAGTCCACCTGTAAGAAAGGAGGCCTGCTAAGAATGATTGGTAGTCCGTCTGGGCCAGAGCACTTGTCATTCACAGGAAGACAAGAGAAGGTCAGTTAGGAAAGTGTGGAGCCAAACAGGGAGACTATCAAATCTAATGCCTGCTTAATCAACAAGATAACTAAAAGTTTCTGAGAATATGGGAAACTTAATCTAGAAACACCTTTAAAAGGATAATTCTTGGTGAGTGGATTGGGGATAGGGAGGCTATTCCCAAATCTTAAAACTATTTTCTTTTAGAAATTTTGTATGTTTGGGTTTTACTCTGATCCATAATGCATTTTGAGTTTACTGCTGATAAGGTATGAGTAGGGACTAAAACTCATATTTTCCCATTTCTTTATCCAGCATTGTTCATTGAAAAGACTGTATTTTTTCTTATCAGATTACTTAGGTACCTCTGTCAAAACCAGCTGACTCTGCAAGACTTTGAGATAGAAACTATAGTGAATGTCAAACCAGCTGACTTGTGTTTTGTTTTTAATATTTTATCTTTATTTATTTTTTTTAAGAGAGGGAAAGAGAGAGAGAATGGGCATGCCAGGGCTTCCTGCCACTGCAAACCCAACTCCAGATGCAGCTTATGCATCTGGCTTACATAGGTCCTGGGAAACCGAGGTCTTTTTCTTTGCAGGCAAGAGCCTTAAGTGCTAAGCCACCTCTCCAGCCCGAGAGATTGTGTTTTTATTAGATCATGCAATGACACAAGCAACCTGATCACATAAAAGTTTTGGTCTATTCTGAACTATATACTCCATTCCCTTGATCTATTTGTTTGTCCTTACTCCAAGGCCCCACTATCCTGATTATATAGCTTTAAAGTAAGGCTTACAATCAGGAAATTAAAATTTTACAAATTTATTTTTCTTTTTAAGAACTATTTTGGAAATTCTAGTCCATTTGCATGGCTATGTATCTAGTAGTTTTCCTATCTTGACAAAGTTGTCCTCTGGTTCTTTGATCATACCTGCAGAGATCTATAGATCAATCAAAGAATATGAGATCCTTTGTCTTTCTTTTTCCCAATGTAATAAGCATGTATTAATTGTACCATGCAATGGGTTTCATTATGATATTTTTTTATCTGCAATTATGTACTTTGATCATATTCATCCTCTATAAATTTATTTTCTTTTTAAGAACCATTTGCATGGCTATGTATCTAGTTTTCCTATCTTGACAAAGTTGTCTGGTTCTCTTGATCATACCTGCAGAGATCTATAGAAAAAAAAAAACTGAGGCTACAGACATGTACAGTAATACCTGGATTTTTTTTCTTTTTTGGGGGGAGACAGAGAGAGAGAGAGAGAGAGAGAGAGAGAGAGAGAGAGAGAGAGGAAGACAGACAGAGATGGCGCACCAGCAGCCTCTCAGCTGCTGTGAATGAAATCCAGATGCATGAGCCCCCTTGTGGACAAGTGCGGCATTGTGCCCTTGCGTCACGTGGGACCTGGAGATTGGAACTGCTGGAGACTGCAACCAGTGTTCTTAGGCTTAGCAGGCAGGCGTCCTAACTGCTAAGCCATCTCTCCAGCCCTAATACCTGGATTTTTATGTGGCTGCTTGGGATAGAGCTGAGGTACTTATATTTGGCAGTGAGCACTCTAACCCACTGAGCCATCTCCCTTGGCTCCCATTACTGACTTTTGAACTGGTCCTTCACTGTTGGAGAGGGGAGGTCTTTGTGACTTGGAGACATAGAAAGCAAGGCTCCTGTCCCTTACCCACCAGCAGAAAGGTTTTACTGTAAGGCTTCTCAAGATGGTTCCCTATCAGCACACCAGTGAGTGAAGCAGGAAGCCAAGGGGGCCTCCAGAATTTGCTTGCTGACTTCTATCTATATATATATATTCTCTTTTATTTATTTTTTTAAATTTTTTGACAACTTCTATACTTAGAGACAATAAACCATGATATTTCCCTCTCCTCCCCTTTTTCTTTCACAATTCCACTCTTCATCATATCCCCTCCCTCTCTCCATTAGTCTCTTTTAATTTTATGTCATCATCTTTTTCTCCTATTGTGAGGGTCTTGCGAGGGTATTGCTAGGAACTGCAAGGTCATGGATATTGAGGCCAATTTCTGTGTGAACAGTTGTATTTTAAGGAGTGGTACTCTTCCTTTGGCTTTTACATTCTTTCCGCCACCTGTTCTGTAATGCACCCTTTGAAGAGGGCAGCTTCCATGTCTAAGACTCACTGAAGCTTTCATTTTCTCTGTTACTTAAAGTCCTGCTCCAGGGGATTCTCTCTTTTTACAAATATTTTGCCTAGTACCTAGTGTTAGGGCCCAATATTTCCTTCAAAAATCTAAAAGTTCAGTGTCTCTGGATTTCACCTGATCTGTTTACTGTTACCTCATGCTTCTCTCTGCCATCTGCCACTTTCTGCAGCTACACCACTGAGACTTGGTTTCAGACCCATGGAGTGCAGGAAAAGTGCTTGGTTTCTCTAACATGCCAATTTAGGATCTTTCTTCAATTTATTTATTCTTTAAAATTTCTCCTAAGAATGTTTGTCATGTCAAAATTTGTACATCTCTTGTACTTATTTTGCTTAATTTATCCCTAATTATTTTAGATGTCTTCAAAGTTGACCATTATGGAAAGTAATGACACTCAGGATTTGACAGTCTTGGAAATTTAAGTCTTGATATAACAATTTCTTCAAAGTGGTGGTAGTAGAGAAAGGGTGGTAATATTGCAGGAGACGTACTTCACAGTTGGAAGCATTTCCAATTAGAAGTTAATTTCCTGCCATAGGAGGGAAAATTCTCAGTGAAACTTCAGTCATCCACAACTTTCAAGAAGTCCAGTGGTCACTGGGCAATGTGAACAAGTCTCCTGGAGCCAATGATGAAATTACTTACCAAGAGGATTACGTCTTTAAGGTTGAAAGCATGTTTTATGGGTGACCCAATCTACAAATCTACGTATACTTATCACTTCAAACCTATCTGATTTATCACATTAATGAGCACTATGAAAACTTTTTCTTATGCCTACACATTTCTTTGAATGGAATTCTCATACTTAAGTTTGAATCAGCAATAGCATTTGTGCAATTACAGAGTGCTTATGGGAGGCCTAGTGACTAAAAGTAGATAGAAATGTTTCATCAGCAGAGTTTTTACCTAGATGGACAAAATAGTCTTAAAAACCCTTTTGGGAAATCTAACTAC
This sequence comes from Orientallactaga sibirica, assembly GCA_036365145.1. Lineage (NCBI taxonomy): Eukaryota > Metazoa > Chordata > Mammalia > Rodentia > Dipodidae > Orientallactaga > Orientallactaga sibirica. The sequence continues at coordinate 23,151,118 of JAEOAD010000006.1, forward strand.
CTCACTGATGTTTTTGCTTTGCACACAAAAATATTTATGATAGAAGAGGTAAGCAACTTTCTGAAGCATTAAATATAATAGTATTTTTCTTACCAGTCCCCTGATGAGTATTTTGTTTCCTTAATTTAAAAAAAGAATATTCAAGAATCCTATGGTAATTCAATTATAAATATCACATATTAACTTACATAATATTTCTGCTTATGGTCTCTATCTCATAGTAATCACATTAGATAAAGAATGACTAGCTGTTATTTAATTAGAAAATAAACTCTAAACAAAAGTCTGGTCTGAAATAGCATATAGAGAACTGGCTCTGTACCTTTTTTCCTGATTTCTTGACTGTTCTTCTTGATTCTTGACCTCAGGGGAATTAATAAACTACAAATATTAAATAAATCCTAGCAACACCAATAATTGGATTATCTACTCTGCCTCAGGAATAAACACTGTAATTCTATAACCTTCAAGTCCATGCAAGATATTATTTCCATATTGCAAAGAAATCAAAGCTCATAAAGTGTTAGTGCCCTTTCCCAAGGTCATGTGGACAAATCAAAGATATAGACACGTTTCCCAGCCACGTGCCTCTCCATTATGCAGTGGCTTCCTGCACCTCCTATGACCTACAAGGGTTTGGAACTTCAAGACCAAGGCTTTCTGCCCCACCATGAGTATCCAGAAAAAAACAGTTGGAGTTTATCAGTTACCTGTCCAGGGAGCAGCCTAGCCCATTCACTCCCCTTTTGTGACTATCAAGAAACCAGAAGACATTGCATAGCTGGTTTCAGCTGTTCTCTGCTGCCATGGATATCCAATGAAACCTGCTTAACTCCCACTTCCCCAAAACCATCTTGTGCAAGAAAAGAAAGTGGATAGTTGAGCGCAAATGACTAGTAATATATGAAAAGAAAGAAGGTTGTTCCAAAGAGGCAGTGTTACTGGCCCTGACTGGGATTTTGAAAAGTCTGGATGTTTAAACCAGGAGGAGAAATACAAGCATGAAATAACAAAAACAGTCCCAATTGCCAAGTCCAAGTCCCAAACAATCAGCAGAGTGGGGCTTATGAAGATCAGATGAAGCATTAAGTGTGGAACTTTTCTTTACATATCCAAGTTTGGTGTGAGTGGACTGTGACCTTACCATACTTTTATAATGATTTTATTATCATAAGCAAAAGGAGGACAAAGCCAGGAGCAACCCTTTCCACATATTCAAATTCAGCTCAAGTATTTTCTAAGTGTATAAAACACTGAAGCTTTTCAAAGGGCTACTCCTAGAGCTGCTCGGGGCACTTAGAGGGATTTGAGCTTACTTCCATCCACTGAACTTCGACAGGGTTTTCAAGTGAGGAAACCTTCACTGAGGGTTTTTTGTTTCTATTTGGCTAGGAAGTGAAAGAAAGCAAGAAAGCAAGCAAGCAAGAAGAAAGAAAGAAGAAAGGGAGAGTGAGAGGGAGGGAGGGAGGGAGGGAGGGAGGGAGGGAGGGAAGGGGAGGGAGGAAGGAAGGAAGGGAGGGAGGAAGGAAGGGAAGAGAGAAGGAAGGAAGGAAGGAGGAAAGAAAGAAGGAAGGAAGGAAGGAGGAAAGAAGGAAGGAAGGAGGAAAGAAAGAAGGAAGGAAGGAGGAAAGAAAGAAGGAAGGAAGGAAGGAGGAAAGAAGGAAGGAAGGAAGGCAGGAAAGAAAGAAGGAAGGAAGGAAGGGAGGGAGGGAGGGAGGGAGGGAGGGAGGGAGGGAGGGAGGGAGGGAAAAGAAAAGGAAGGATCAAACCAAAGAAGAAGGAATGCAATCTGAAAATTAAACATTAAGGGAGAAAGTCATTTCTTCACACATGGCCTTTACCTTAAATCAGAATTGTGAACTAGTAAAAACAGAGAGGGGAAACTGGGCTGGAGAAATGGCTCAGCAATGAAGGTACTTGCCTGCAGAGCCTAAGGACTGGAGTTCAATTTTCCTAGTACCCATGTAGGGCCAGATGTGTAAAGAGGCACATGCATCTGGAGGCCCTGGCATGCCCATTCTCTCTGTCTCTCTTCTATCTCTCTCAGCTTGCAAATAAATAAATAAATAAGTTAAATATTATTTTAAAAAAAAAACAGAGAAGGGAAATCATTTTTGCTGTGAACTGCCAAAGGAATTTGCCTTCATTCTGTTAAATGTTCCAGATGGATTCCTTACAGACTTCCATCTCATGCTCACACTTATCTCCATGCATATAACTCAGAAAGAACCTGAATCAGAAGCTTTGCCAATTTACAGAATTTGATTTTTAAATTATACCATTTTGTTTAAAATTTTAAGCCCAGCAGAAAAAGCATGGCCAGGAGCTCCCTTTTTCTTTTTTAAACCTCAAACTTGAAACTGCTATTAAATCAGCTTAAAACCAAGTAATCACTGTACTTGCTATGTGACCCAAGAAACCAGGAAACATTTCAATATAAATATTTGTACTCTCATACAAGTAATTCAATCTTAAGGCTAGTTATCTTGAGGACAACATCTTATTTAGTAAAAGATCAGAAATAGGTGCCTACACACATATACATCTCGCTTTAAGATATTACTACTATACAGTTAAAATGCAATGGATGCTGAGATGAGATGGCTCAGTGGATAAAATATTAATCATGCAAGTGTGAGGACCTGAGTTTGGATCCCCAGCACCCATGTAAATGCCAGGTGAGCATGGTAGCTTATTTATAATCCCAATACTCAGGAGGCAGAGACAGGGTACCACTGGGACAAGCTGACTTGCTGGACTGGCTGAATTAGTGAGCTCTAGTTTCAAGTGAGAGACTGCCTCAGAATTCACACACATGTACGCAAATGCACATGCACATACATGCATGCACACTTGTGAACCCACACACATACACACAAATGCACACAGCACAATAAACACAAACAAAAAATAAGTCAAGGAATGATAACCGAGCAATTATGAAGCATACATTAGATAAAGAATAGCATATAGCATTTTGTGACAGTTCCATTCTCCCTTAGAAGTAGAGGGAGAAATCTGGAGTCTTATGAAAAAGACATCAGTATGGAATGATGGTGAAGATGAGTGAGTGGGCTGGAAGCAAGTCGAAAGAGTTACACCAAGAGAACTTGCTATATTGGACATTTTGATGCTGATAAAAAGTAAAAAAAAAAAAAAAAAAAACAAAACAGCTGCCTGGGGCTCGGGAAATGGCTCAGCAGCTAAAGAACTTGCCTGCAAAGCCTTATGACCCTGGTTTGGTTCTCTAGTACCCATGTAAAGCCAGATAAATCTAGTTTGTTTGCAGTGGCAGGTGGTCCTGGTGCACCCATTCTTTCTCTCTCTCTCTCTCTCTCTTAAATCTTTATCTACCTCTTTCTCTGTCTCTTTCAATTAAATAAATGAAAATATTTTTTAAAAAATGAGCCGGGTGTGGTGGCGCATGCCTTTAATCCCAGCACTTGGGAGGCAGAGGTGGAAGAATCACCATGAGTTCAAGGCCACCCTGCGACTACAGAGTGAATTCCAGGTCAGCCTGGGCTAGAACGAGACCCTACCTCGAAAAACCAAAAAAATAAATAAAATAAAAAACAAAAAACAATAATAAAAATGAAAAAGAATAGCTACCTGGTTTCCAGTTTGGGCATCAGACAATGCCCTTAGATTAATATAAGAAATGTCAGATTGCCAGGCGTGGTGGCGCACACCTTTAATCCCAGCACTCAGGAGGCAGAGGTAGGAGGATCACCATGGGTTTGAGGCCACCTGTGACTACACAGTGAATTCCAGGTCAGCCTGGACTAGAGCAAGTCCCTACCTCGAAAAAGCAAAAACATAAACAAAACAAAACAAAACAAAAAAGATGTAAGATGTTTATGGCCACAACACCTTGAAACCTTGAATGTACCTAATCTCATCTGATGAGATGAGGTGTGAGTGAGGGTAGAGCCTGGTTAGTATTTGGTTGGGGAAATGTTAAGTGTGGGAGCAGTACTACAGGCTCTATGTCGTCCAGACGTAAGATGAAACAAAATGAGCCACTCTGTAGTGTAGTAGTCTGTCAGAAATGATTGTCTTCCAGGACCATTTTCAGAGCCCCAGTAAGAATGTTTCCAAAATGGAAATGTTTGACCCTGCTAACTCTAAGCACCAGCTGGGTGACCATTGCACCAAGTGCCAAGAAAGCCCTTTCCATGCACTTTGGATTACTACCATAGTTCATAGGCTACCCCAGAGCGTGGGCTGATGCTCTGAAATCCATTCTGAATACAGAAGGGTATACACGGAGTTGAAAGGGTCTTCAGGGTATATCCACTGTGCTGAGATGTCCCGTGCCTGGATTCCACTTTAGGTAACAGTCTAAATCCCTGCAGGAAACTCACAAGGTGGATATTACCAAAGAGAGCCCTGAGACTCAGAATTTTCATGAATTGCAACATTAGGGTGCAAGAAGTCATGACACCTTTTCCTGCCTTAGCTGAATTATCTGTAAAGTTCTGCAACATTCTGCCAACTATAAAAGTCTGTAATTTTCCTCCACATTTCTGGATGTCAAAACAAAATTAGGGTAAATGCTTGAAGTGAATCTAGGCTTTTACTTTCTAGAGAAAATGAAAATGTTGAATTTGAGAAATTATTTCATATCTTGTTGATAATATGCATGTGACATTTAGATAGGAAAGGGCAGTGCAAGAAAAACTTTCTACCTCTGATTATAAGAAAACAATAGCTCTTAGACCATCGTGCTCATAGAATTGCTCATACATTTTTAAACTATTAATGCTTAAGTGGAAGTATTTATTTGGCAGGTTAGAAACTAAAATTTCCTGCTTTCAGTAGGAATCAAATATAGTGTTGTGAAACAAGGTAAAATCAATGTAATGACTGCACCTCTACCTCACAGCTCTTTACCCAGTATAGAAGGAAACACTCCAAGCCATCATTGAAGAAACAAAGGGCTGTCTTTTATAGTTTGTATAGGAAGTTTCTGTCCTGTCAATATCACTATCAATACATCTAGTATAAAACCATTACTTTAGAATTATATGTAACACCTACAGTGTTTGTTTTGCTTTATAAACCTGATTAACATGAATTAGGTTATATTGATTTCCACTGAGAAAAATGCTCTATGATTCCTGCTGTGCTTACGTATCTGAATTTCTTTTCTCTACAACACTAGCAGCTACTATCGTGAAGGAGTAGAGTATCTGGAATGTGAAATGTGTCCTTGGACTTTCACACTCTTCCTAATCCTTCCAGGAAACTCACAAAGTTCCCATTACCAAGGAGAGCCAAGGATTTACATGGCTTGTTCAAGGCCACACATCCAATTGTAAGTGCTAATATTGTCTGATGTACCCAAGTATGACTTCAAAGCCTGCTCTGTCCCCACGAATAAATCTTTTTGCCCTTTCTCTTCCCCCTTCAGGACTGTTTCTTCTGTCTGCCTGTCTGCCTCTGTTAGGTCACTCATTTCGAGATGTCAAACAACCTGTGTTCTAAGGTAAGCTACCTGATCTCATCTGATTCACCTTGTCTACAACTTCTATTAGGATCTGCTTCCTCTCACCTTTTACTTTTCTGAAGCTAAGTGGAGATTAAATCAGCCAGTTCAATCACATATCTTAAATACCATGTGAGAAGAAAGTTTCTATATATTTCTCAGTAATATTGAACATGTGTTATTATCAAAATAGAAAAATGTCACATTACAGTAAATATAATAAACCCAGTGTTCCACAGTAGTTAAGTCAAATCCTGGCTGCCATTCTAATCTCTTTCTTTAGTGTCCTATTTTAAAATTTTGTTCCAATTAACCTCACAGACACATGGAGCTAACCTCAAGAGCAAGGTCGTCATCCTCATTTATCCTCTGTATTACTCTGACAACTCTGTATTGTGAAAGCCCAAAATCACCCAGGAGAACCATGCTGCTAGAGTTCACTTTACCCATGCTGGCATGTCCTTCTACCCTGGGAACTCTACCATGCTTGCCTCAAGTCCATTGGAGGTTTAGAATAAAGAAAATCTTGTGAATATTTTCTCCAAAATCCCTCCCTTATTAAACTTTAAGTTCTTATAGAGATGCAGACTCAAGCCCACATTTCTCATTATTCTGGAACATCCATTTTCACTAGATACCACACCAGCTTCAGGCAATCTGCGGGTGGGGACCACTTGTGGTCACACATTTCTACCACACTTGCTACCCAAAGGGCTGGTTTTACAGCTGCACTCCATCATGACTGTGGTTGCCATGCCTTTTCTGTCAGTTTCTCAATTATGTGTGTGACTTCATTCTCTTAGCACAAACTGTTCAGAGTTCTTTCAGCCTGTCTTTTCCTGCCCAGATGGATCAATGAAATCAAGTTCAAACTGCTTTTTTCTCATCTTTGTCCACTGTGTTTTGTGATTTCTAAAGCAAGCCATCTCCTCTCTGATTTCACAACTGCATTTTTCTTAATCAGAAATTTGATTTCCTTAAAGTGCTATCTTACATGATCTCCATCATCTACTCATATTCATTAATCTGTAGGAGATATATCTTTCAAACCTTGTATTATGAAAAATAAAAACAGACAAGTAAAATATACATTCAAGTATGTGCATACATGATCCTCTATAAAATCTCACAATGAAAACAACTTCATATATACATAAGTGTTTACCCTTCATAATAAAATATTTATTTTGAGGACAAAAGGAAGCATTAATCTTATATGCTGATCATAAAAATTGCTTAATCATTCATTAGAAAACAGCAAGCCACTTTTTTCTAGCTCTTTAAAAATATTTTAATCATGCAAAATCATCATAATGTACATGATCACAATGCTAAAATGTGAGCACTTTTATTAATTTACAGGGTATATATTTGGCAATACTTATTAAAAATAATTATTCTAAAGAAACTCTAAATATATTATTTTAGAAACAATATTTTAAAATACAGCAGTAAGCAACAACAACCATTGCTCTTCTTTTTACTTTTTGGCATAACACTGCCATACATTTATAAAATTATAAAATAAATATCTGATAGTACCATACAGATCCAGAAACTGGTTACAACTTCTACCACAAACGCATGGTATTTGTACTGACAACATGAACAGCATTTGGCAGGTCACACTGTAGCCGAGTACAGAGCACGGAAGGCCCTGCTGGATGACAAGTTAGACACACATCTTTGTAAGAATCATACCCATTCCCCTGAAGTTTGCAAAGTACATGAGACCCAATAGTTTCCCACCTGAAGCAGTGAATAGACTGTTGGAGCTAACTTCTCAGGTCATATGAAGGAACAGCCAACTATGGTCATTAGAAAGCAAGCAAAAGTCCTTTTAAGACAAAGAAAAATAACTTAAAGGTTTGTCAAACATTTTGCTCATGTTTTCCTCACTTGTTTCTCTTATTTGAAATGCCACACAATTATTATGTTGTCAATGGGATAATGTGGGAGACAGATACTCCTTCATAACCCACCCGTCACCGAGTCCTTCTCTCACCAGCAGCTTGGCCTTCACGTTCTTATTAGTAAAATCCCTGACTGTGGGCACAAATAAAAAGGAATTCAATTTGGTACGTTGTCATTTAATTACTTCCCTGAGCCCAGTGGATGATATCATTGTGGGGTAGGCAGAATTCACAGATCATGAGTATGAATGGATCTGTTTAACACCAACCCCCATCTCCGTGGAACACAGCATCCAGCTGATCATTAAAACATGCCCATCCCAGGGCATCTCTACACCCACTATTCTCAGCTACTGCCAATAATTCTAGCATTCTTAATTTCTAATCTTTTCTGTCATTTCTTTCACATGAAACCAAGCCATTTAGCACTGGGAAAAAAAGTGCCATTTGGCCAATGAGTACAGGATGTGAACATTTCTCAGGTACAAAGCTTAACCTAGAAATGATCTCTCTGAGTAGTATAAACTATTCTACAAACTCCTTTATAACTTAAAAAAATAACATATTTAAAACATTATCATTTAAATATTTTCCATGAGGTTCTGTGTCTAGAAAAGTTATTTTAGCATAATAACTGAACATTAATGTTTTCTCTCCGAATCATTTTATGAGAAAAAATTTGTATCAACTATGAAAGAAACCCTCAAAGGAAATTGTGATTAAAGAACCGGAAGCAGAAGTGGTATTTCAACGTTTCCTAGGACATACATAAAGATACAGTTAACTTGCACATCAGATGCCCAATTGCTCACAACTCGCTAAGATTTATAAAATGCTGACATTTTATATATCACTATAGATATTCTGTGAAAACTGATACCCATTAAAATTTGGAATGGAACCCAACGTGGCTTATCATCTATATAAATCAGAGATCTATATAAATCAGAGAGCTCAGGACCCTCTTTAACTAGATGAGGCTCTGAAGTACTGCACCTGACAATGAAAAAGGTAAGAACCCAAGGTTGGTTCAACTCCCAGGATGCCCATCCTGATTCTCAGTCACCACTCCCTCTCTGAACTCCACTTCTAGCCAGTCATGGTTTGGAGACTTTAATTTTTGAAGATTTTAATTCAAGAAAACAAACATTCAGAAATTATTTCATACAAATAACTGAAACAGAATAGGAAATATCACAACAGAATAGGAAAAAACAGTAGATGACATAGAACACTTTATTATAGGAGAAAAGCAAGAAGGCTTTTTATCTAATAAGAATGACATAAATATTTAAAAATTAATTTCAGATTCCTACAAATATCTATGAGAATCAAAACTTCAATTTCTCTAATAAAATACCATTTTCTGCATCCATCTAAAAAATGAGAACAAGAGAAAAGTAGATAACTATTACATATAGTAACCAAGGAATGTTTAAAGTGACAAATATGCCAAACAACTAATAAAATTAAATAAACAAATGTAACAACACTTGTGAATTTTTCTTACTCTGAAACTTTTTGTCAAATATAACTCATGATTGAATATTGTAGTGAATATATGTCTTTATGAATTGATGCTCTGTTTTTAAATGGCAATTTCTCCAAATAATAAAGCACCAAAGTAAATTTTTTTGTTGAAATAACTGATGTTCATGGGTTTAGAAAGTTCCTTGTAGGATTGCACAATGGGTTACAAAGATAGAATTCTGAATGAAAACCATTTACATTCATTAAGGCACATCTGGAACCTCCAGGCATTCATATTTATAACTATATTATTAATTTCAGTAATAAAAGATTTCTAAAACAGTCTGTCCCTGAACACAATCTGCTGGGTGGGTTGGATCACTAGAACAAAGGAAGAAACAGGGTAGTACTCACTGTCACCCTAGAGATCACCCACACAAATCTGTTCTTATAATAAACCACACAGGACTCAGTGCTAAGTCAGAAGATGTATGTGCCTAATTTCCCAGCCCAACATCTACTCAGGCCATCTTCTACAACTATACCTGCCTTTGAAAATTTTTACTATGTCCAATTTCAGATTACCTTATATTTAACAAATACATCCTGGAACAAAAAGTGTAATTTTTGTCAGTCAAAAAACAAAATAAAAATATTTCCAAATTTTCCTTAACAAGGGACTCTTGCTCACCCCAAATACTCATTACAGGCCTGTAGGTATAATTGCAATTAAACAAGATCAACAATTCCTTTCTCTTTTCATGTTACAAAATAGATTTTAGAAGAGCCTCAAGAATTTAAGTTGTTTGACTTAGTTACTTGGTAAATGCAATCACAGTGTCATGAATTGGAATTTAATAATAATTTAATAATAAAACAATTAACCAAATATTTTTTTGTGAATTTAATCAAATGACCATTTTATATGGAGGTTTGTTTACTGAAATGGTTTTTTAAGGACTAACTCAGATGTTGCACTGGACTGTTTTCCCTTTTTCACCACAATATTCCTTCATTCAAATTAAAGTATAAAAACTAGGGCTGAAGAGATGGCTTAGTGGTTAAGGCGCTTGCCTGTGAAACCTAAGGACTCATGTTCAACTCTCTAGGTCCCGCATAATCCAGACATACAATGACACAAGAGCACGATGTCATACATGCACACTAGGGGCACACAAGTCTGGAGTTCAACTGCAATGGCTGGAGGTCCTGACTTGCCAATATTCTCTCTTTTTCTGTGTCTTTCTCTCTCTCTTTCTTGCATTAAAAAAAAAAAGGCCAGTCTGGTGGGCTTGCCTCAAAAAAAAAAAGTATAAAAACTAGAAGCAGAGTAGATAATTTTATATGACAAAATAGGAAACATCAAGACTGTGGCAGATTTTATGACATCTTTATATCTTTATATTTTTATCACTTATAAAAAATCTTAGTACTTCCTTAGTAACTCCTGAGTTTTAATTTTTTCTCCTTAAAGCTGACAAAGCAGTCTCAAAACTTGAAACAAAACTATACAATATAATTTTTGAACTGACAATTAGCCTTTAGAGAAAGCAGATATATTTTCATTTTTATCATGAGTCTTTTGAATTTCTTATGAGACTGAGCATGAAAATGAATGACTTAATCTGAGTGTTAGAAACAGCTCTACTATACAGAAATATTTTGTAATTGTATATCACTTTTTAATATTTCAAAATATTTTCACCTATTTTCTCTTTTGAAATATGAAAGCACAAAATATTAGAAATGTACTAGTCAAGCAATATAACATCTATTTGTCATGAAATGCATGTATCACTAGTCAATATTTAGTAACCTTGCAGCCCATGGTATAACAATAAAAACTGTATGAGTACATTTGCAAATACTCAGTAATGTTTCTAGCTATTTTGCCATGCTACATACCATTTTCTGTAATAGCGTCTCAGTAAGTTTCAGCAAGCATATGGTAGTTTTAAAAATACAAAACCTAGAAGTCAAATCCAAATCCAGGAGTAGTTTCATATCTAAGACACACATAAATACGTATCTATAGATCTTATTTTTAAAAAACTATTCAATATACAAAGTCTTAATAGAAAAAATTTAGACACTCGTTTTTTTTTTTTTTTTGTCAGCAAAAAGAAGGGCATCCATTAACTTAATCTTCACTAAATTATTCTTTGTTATTTACAGATTAATTGAGAAAGAGACTGTCACTCATGAATATGCATTAAAAAAATCATCGTGAGAAAGGCCACTAGTTTAGATGGGAACCAGGCAGTTCTCTTGAGATTAAAGATTCTCAAATTAAATTGCACATTCTAACAAAATCTTCAATAAGGGATAGTATTCTAAAAGCTAAGTTGTTAAATGAAGTGTTTTCATTTTTAAGGACTCCAGGATACTATAATGTCTAAGTACTTCAAATTAAATTATCTTAGTATCTGGTAACTTTTCTTTTAATAGTTTTAGTACCTGGTCCCATAATTTTGATGTTAAATCCATCCAACAAGTGGCCTGAGTGCTTTGTCATGTGTCCAAAGTTGGTAGGATATTTTTAATTAAGTGGATCCCTATACTGCAGCCTACCTAAAAAAAAAAAAAAAAAAAGAATCCATTCTCATCTCCTAACCCTGTGAAAATATAGTTCCTGAGACCTGTGAGGACAATGCTTCCACATAAGAGGGTCCATGCATTTCTTGCATGTAAGAAAGAAATTTCAGTGCAAACTTAGACGGTTACCTTAAAATTCTAACACTTTATAAAACACTAACAAGCAGAACCTGGCACACTACAGGAACTAAAAGAGTTATGTATTCTACTTATTGAGTATGGTGAGTGCCACTAAGAGTCATATAAAAGATCAGGGCTAAGCAACTGGGATGTTTTTGAGTACATTTCAAAGCAATAAAATCTTAATTCTAAAAGTATATGACTGGTATGAGTATTTTCCAGGAATCCACTACTAAGAGTGTGGAGCAGAAAAGGCAACATAATACTATATGATGTGATGTAAAACAGGGCATATTAAAAATTCTCTGGGAGATTAAAGTGAATACAACTTTTCTTAGGAGCATAAGAAAGATTTTTAAAAATTCAATTCCTTTCTAAATAAAATAAGGTATTTTTTCTATTCACTGTTTTCTGTTTGTATGAATGTTTTGAAGTTTCCATCACAGTGATTCTGTTTTCGGATTTGTCATAATAAGAAATAAAATTGTTTTTAACCAATGCTATATAACATATCAAGTATTTACTAGAACTGAGCATATATAGTTTTGAACTTGACTGTTCTCAATTTCAGTTTGACATGTTAAAGATGCATAAACAATACATATATGTATGTGTATATATATGTACACATACAAGCATACACACACATATGTGGACATTGTAGACTAGCAACATTAGAAATTTCATAATCCTCTTAACACCAACATATTAATGGCTTAAGGGACTATATACTGCTTGTTGGCAGTGCAAGAAGATGTCTTTTAAAATGAGTATTTTTTCTCATTTTTTAATTTCTGCCACTTGCATCCAGAATCAGCCACTAAATTTGTAAGGAACCGCCACAGAAAGCCAACGCATAACTCATTCCTTTCTTTCTTTCTGTCTGTCTGTCATTTCTTTTCTTTCTTTCAGCCTTTTGTACAAAAAAAAATGCTTTTAAGCACTTAATACAGAAAATATTTTTATTATTTTAAACATAGAAAATTCCTTCAATCAGACAATTAAAAATCCTCCTCCGTTCCATTCAGATGTCATATAGGAGACCATCCTAATGTAGAATAGAAACTCGTGTGAAAGCTATCAAGGGAGAGGGGAAAGAGAAGACTACAAAATGAAAGGTGAGCTGGGGGGTCAGAGCTCCCTAAAAACAACCAACTGTTCTTCCCAGAATCGACACCTAAGCACAGTGAGGTTGTGTAATCAATGATATGTTTTCTGATAAGTTTGAAAAGACCGGACTCATCCTTGCAGCTTCAGAAGTAACTCAAACATCAGGTAAAAACATAACTATGTAAGGAAAGTATCCTTTTGATTTTCTTCATGTAGATTGCAATCTCTCAAGAGAACATATTTGATATGTCAAATTCTACAAGATTATTTCTAGAGACCTTGAAGACACTTTTGTTACATACAGAATTTGAAAACTCACATCCTAAATACATTTCTTTTCTAGATCTAGTCTTAAAATATTAATTATCTAATTCATTGTCATCCAAATTTTAAAAAAAGCACCAACAAAGTGCTTCCAGCAAAATATCACAAACAGATGGCTAGCATTTTAAGTATGACCTCATCTCCTGCTCTTTGAGATAAATTAGACAGGAGTTCTTTCCTTCCTTAACTGAAACTGGTTTGTGAGAATTCACAGAGATACTACCTCGTCATGGCAACTGGTGTTTTCATGATCATCAAAGTCTTTGTTAGGATTTTCACCATCTCCATGTTTCTCAGGAGACAAATTCTCTCTTTCTTCTGTAGTAGTGGTGACTGTTTTTTCAGGTGGAGAACTTGGATTTTCAGCATGTTTGTCCTCAGTGTTACTGGGCTGGGCAGCATCCTTGCTGGGCTCTGAACTGGGTCCCTCTGTCTTCTCCCCAGGTTCTTTTGGTGCCACTTTTTTTTCTTCCACTGGTTTGCTATTTAAATGAATAGCTGAGGAGGAATTTTTGGAGTCCTTGGATTTCTTGTGCATAGAAGACTGATTGTTAGGACTGGAGGCAGGAGGGTTAGACACTTTCTGGGCCTTGCTTCCCTCTGACTGTTCTTTCCTAGGTGGTCCCCAGATAAAATTCTCTGAAGGCGTGTAATGTTTCTGGGCAAAACGCAGCAGCTTTCTCCTTTCTCTTCGATCTCTAATTGTATAAACAAAATATTCCAGAGCACTCTGCTTAATATTGGGAATAGTGTTTTCCACAAGAGCCTCATGAAGAATAAATTTTACAAGAGGAGATTTAAAGCTTTCATATCCAAGCTCACCAAGGCTTTTAAGAATACGTGTGATTCTTAAATAATTGTGCTGGGACCTGCAAGAGAAGATTGAATAGCAGAGAGAAAAATCATGTAGAGAAAACCAAGACAGTGTGAACTGTTGAGAAGATATGTTTATGGAAGAGTAAAGCACAGAAATGTGTTATGTAGTGACTTTTAAAAGTGGTATCAGATATTATTAATAAGTAGAATGTATTAAGTCTTTATGCCTGGATTTAATGTTAATCTATGTAGAACCCAAATGTACTACACAATATCCCCTTTAACACTTCTTTCATATTAAAATACTATCAATATTAGTCCTTCTAATGCCAAAGTGTTCATTAAATTTGTTGGAGACAAGTGATCTAAGAATATTTATTCAGCTCTCTACAGTCAACCTTGGTATTACATTATCTCGTGTCACCACAAGAAGATGGGGTGAGAACAGTACAATAAAATGTTCTAAGAAAGCAAGGGAGACCACATTCATGTAACTTATTATAGTATACTATTCTAATTGCTCCATTTTATTATTAGTAATCATTTTAAATATCTAATTATACCTAAATTATAAACTACATCATAGGTATGTATATACAGGAACAAAATATAGAATGTGCAGGGTTCTGCGGGATCTGCAGTTTTGGAAATCCACTGCAGAACTTCTGTGTTTGTACTACCTGTCACAGGCAACTGGGGCTCAACAGACATATATCAGCTAACTCCTGAATGATGAAATTAATTGTGTCAACTGACCAACCTACCACATAAGCCCACACAGAGCTCACAAGGAAAGCCGACAAAAGCATGTTACCTCATTAGAACAATTTTGCCAAAGAAAGAAAAACTGACTTAACAGTGGTTAGCTTAACTCTTGAGAGAGTATGCTTAGTCAGTCACACCCTGGCTGCATTCCCCAACAGCAATGGGGAATTATGATTTCTCTCTAAGGCCCAGTGTCTTCATCTATAAAGTAAGGGAAAGGACCCACAATCTAGTGGATCAAATGAAAAAAAAAAATTCAAATGAGAGGATATAAATGGAGGAGATGAAAAGCTCAATAAATATTAGATATTGTTTAAAATAATACCTTTAATTATAGTTAATATAACAATTAACATAACAACAATCATTTAAACAATAGTAATTAAATAATACTGTTATCCTTATCTAAGGGGATTTGGGTCACAATATATTTGTACCCCTAGTTATCTTCTTTCTATCCTGTCCATTCTCAGCTCCTCTTTACCCTCTTAGAAAATTTTACATCTTACTTCTATCAGGACCATTGTCTTGATTCCAAAGATGCTTGTTCCCCAAATCACATTCATACCTCTTTTTTTTCAAAACTGAGGCCATTCTTGGATCTATTTTGTCACAACCCATAATTTACCTTCTCAACCTCACTAATGTCAAACCTTGTCTTAGTATACATGCCTGGCTGAATCCTAATGGATTCCTCAGTTACATTTGTGTTGTTAACAGATCAGGTATTTATTTAACCACTACTGCCACAAAACAGAACCAGCACACCTAGCTTCCAAAAACCTGTTTTATATCTCTAACATAGAACTTTCTAGAAGCATTATACATGCCTATCCTACCTTCCAAGAGTGCTTAAAGTTTTACTTATGAATTATTTGGGAATGGTGAAGAAAGATATTAACAAATTATTTGCAGTAGGGAAGGGGGTAGTTCACAGTTTTATATTTCAGTAAGAGAATATGGGAAAAACAAAAATCTTAATGTGAGCTAACCGACAACTTGAAGAAATAAGCCAAGCAGTTTTTATAATTTCTATCATTCTGGATGTTCACCAAAAAGGCATTATTTTAAAATCTAACTCTTTGAAACCCAAAGGTAAATACAGTACAGATATGTTTCAGTTTTATGAATCTGTATTTTCAACAGTGTTTTGAGACAAAACAATTTGGGTGGGTGACTTTAAGGCAACGTACCACTAAAGGCAAGATTAATTTTACATTCACACGGAGTTCATATATTTAATTTTTTTAAATCTATTTTGTTTATTTATTTGAGAGAGAGAATGGGTGCACCAGGGCCTCCAGCCACTGCAAATGAACTCCAGATGCATGTACCACCTTGTACATCTGGCTTATGTGAGTCCTGGAGAATGGAACTGGGATCCTTTGGCTTTGCAGGCAAATGCCTTAACTGCCCAATTTTTTAAAAGTATTTTTATTTCTTTATTTGAGAGAGAGAGAGAGAGAATGATAATGGGCACACCAGGGCCTCCAGGCACTGCAAATGAACTCCAGATGCATGTGCCGCCTTGTGCACCTGGCTTACGTAGCTCCTGAGAAATTGAACCTGGATCCTTAGGATTTGCAGGCAAGTGCCTTTACTGCTAAGCCGTCTCTCCAGCCCGAGTTCATATATTTAAAATGCTTAGTGACACAACTCTTAAGCAACATCTACTTCAAGAGAATGAGAAAGAGATCCAGGGAAAAGAGGAAGAATCCTTTAAAGAAACGAAACAATACATAATGAAACAAATACCATCTCTGCACAGAGTTCATAACCAATCTACGATGAACAGCCAAGTTAATATTTGTGGACACATTTATCTGTATCCACATAATCTCCAGTTAAACTATTTACAGCATGAAAGGACAAAAAAACTTATGTTGAAAAAAACATTGATCAGAATTCTGAAACAAAATTATCCATAATCAGACTAACTATTTCAACATCACTTGAACTAAATGTCACAATGAAAGGCAAAATGGAGGAAAAAAGGTGTCTAAAATCCTGCTAGTCCTGTGCACAGTGTTGGGGTGGCATAGCAGAGACTAGAGATAAGTTGACCTATATGGATGTAAGAGCAGTGTTGATGTGGTCAAAAGACTAGATAGGTAATGAGAAAACACAAAAACACACAACATAAAACCAAAAATATGGCTCATAATGCCTTACTGATCCAAGCCAATTATGAGTATAATTGCACTACATCTTAGTAGTTGATCTATAATTTGTAATTTCATGCCTGAAAATATTTAACTGTTTTTACCATGGTCACTAGTTCACTCAATATTATTTCATTTAACTTTGATACTTTTCCTTTGTTTAGCTATTATAAATATATTGAGTTCTCTGCCTACTCTACAAAGCTCAAGATGTCAAAAACACTAATAATATTATGACATTTAAGAATAAATCGGAAAATAATTTTAGACATGTTTATATCTGCAGTTTTGTCACCAGCAAAAGATCGTTGCTGTTATGAATGTGACCGTGTAGGTTTTGGTCTTTTAGAATTGGTGTGTAGGAGAAATATGGAAGGATTTGGAAACTTGGATTAGAGAAGTCTTGCAATGCTATAAGCAGAGCCTGATGGGCCATTCTGGTGAAAATTTGAAAAACTACAATATATAGAAAGAACTCTGAACAGTGAAAACTCAAGCTTATGAGATTTTGGAGGGGGAAAAAGGACATTGTCAGGACTGAGTTGAAGTTGGTTACATTCTGCCTATGTCTTGAGAATCTGAGCAGAAATGAATTTAAAATAAATGGACTGATGAGTTTGGTAGGGGTACAAAAGAGAAAAACATGGAAAATATAAAGCTGACGGAGAAAGAAATATAAGTTTGAAGGTTTGGGCACATAGACTGATTTTATTCTGCTCAAGCACAATTGTTAAGGAGATTACTACCTTTATAGATGGGACAACTGTTCTGCATTTGGGACAATGGGAAAGATGCCCTGAAGGAAAAACCCAACTCACTGCAGGCTCAAGCTAGTGATAATATAAATTCTTTCAAAAGGAGGAGTTGTGATCTAAGAACACTATAGGAGTTCTTGCTCCTCAGTGTTAAAACTTCAACCCTCCCCCTCCTTCCCGTATTTAGAAATCTGATGTAAAGTCCACCTGGTACCTGTTTGGAAAACATGAAAAAATGGAGGATATAAGTTCATGAAATGCAACTGTGGTTCCATGAGCTGCTAAGATGCAGCAATGTGAAGCAGTCAGAGGTCTTATGAAACCATGGCATGGAGTTGTCATGAACTGTGTAGTTGCAATGAAGACTCCAGAATTTTGGCAATGCCAGACTGTAGGATGGTTGCAAAGGAAAGCTGCTCACTCTAGCCAGGAAAACATGTGGCACACTGCAGGGGCTGAGTTGGCCTTTTTGGAATCAGAGGACTTCATCATTGATCTCAGAAGCCTGACTTGGAACTGCAAGATTTGATGTTTGCCCTGCTGGTTTTCTGTCTTGCATGGATCCAGACTTTCCTTGTTACACCTTCTTTTTGCGATGGGAATATTTACTCTGTGCCATTATGTGTTAAAGAATCTAACTCTGTTATGATTTTATAGGGCTCACAGTTAAGACACTATCTTAAGTCTCAGATGAGACTTGGACTTTGGACTTCTGCACTGTGTTGGGATTGATAAAAACTATCTGGATATTTAAATTTGGATTGAGCATATTTTGCATTCCAAGACTGAACAAGAGTCTATAGAGGCCAGAGGTAGAATCTGGCATTTGAATGTGAAATGTCCCCCATAGCCTCAAGTGTGTGTGACTGAGCTTCCTACTTAGTGCCCAGCCATTGCAAGGTGGAGTCTTGCTGGAGAAGGTGTGTTCCTCGGGACAGATCATGGTGTCAATTAATCCAGCCCTAATGGGTATTGAGAGCTGGCTCACTCAGACAATTTCCTTCCTGCTTTATGTGGAAATAATGACATCTCAGCTGCCTATTCTACCACTTCTTTTTCCACCATGATGAAACTTCCCCTTGAAACTATAAGCCTGAAATAAAACCTTTCCTCACATCAAATACTTCTGGTCCAGTGCTTTCTGCCAGAAATTGGAAGGTAACTGTTACAGTATCATTCCACATTATTTATTTATTCAAATTTGGCCATTAAACACTGAAATTTGGTATAAGTTATAATGAAAGTTATAAATATCCATGCAAAATAACATAGCTAAACAAATTCAAATAAGCTATGCTAAATGTTTATTGTTTTGGGAATTTATTAATCAAAAAATTTTTTTTCCTTTACCTAAATAATGAAAATAAATTTAATTTTACCTTTATTTTAATAAAAAGTATGGGCACATATAATGAAACAATTTTCATACAGTATAGGTTTAATTCATAAATTGATTCATGCATGTCTAAAAAGGCAGCATGTTTGAAGATGTTAGAAGCCCCTTGAGCCTGCACAAAGCCTAGAACCTACCAGAGGGGATGTGAAAAAGTAACACAAGCAGTAACTATGAAACATGGCACATTGAGGAGAGAGGCCACATTTGAATACAGGAAAATTCAGGAAGAAACACTTCTGGTGATGAGTAGGTGAGGTTCTATGCAGAATTTTGTTTCTTTTCGTTGTTCTGCTTTGATTTAGCATTTAGAAGGGGAAGAAAATGCATGTCTGACTGGATTCTGAATCCCAACTGCTAGCTGTTCCTATTTTCCATAGAGAACTCCAACCCCAGAAAAAATTGCCATTGATTTATCACTGAGGCTTTACTTACTCATTCAGATGTTGAAACCTTTCCTGCCAGTTAACAGCACGAGCAACATTTCCAGTTTTATCAATTAGTTTTATTCCAAAAAATTCTAGCATCATTTTATAAGCCAAGAGGAATCTTCTAATTGCTTCTTTTGTTTTTTTGAATTCCTAATATTAAAAAAAAAAGAGGGATAAAAAGTCAGCTGAAACAATTCAGTACTGACCAGAACAATAAAATAACGATATTATTTGGCCACTTCATATAGAACGAAGTGAGCTTGCATTACCTCAATTTCATATGTAGTTAATTCTTTAGCATAAAAATTCAAGCCTTGTTCTCTCAGTGGGAAGAGCCTGGTGTATAAAAAAAAAAAATAATAAATGTAATCAACATTGTCTGGCAAAACCCATGATTAACCAGGACATAGTTCAAGGTACAGAGCATGGGACTGACCACTGAATGTATGTGTGATTGTGCTCCAGCTTTTCATAATCTCCTTTCCACTTATTGAGAACTTCTTCAATATAAACACCTAAAAAGCAGATATTTAGAAAATGAACCATTCATTCAAAGCATGGTGACGGCATTTTACCATTTGAGCCTCCTGAGTTTGTTATTAAAACTTATTAACGTTTAAAAAGCAGTACATGATATTCCAAGTTTTTGTGTGTATGATTCTGTAGTAAGGAAGGAGTGTGTATGTGTGTGTGTGTGTGTGTGTGATATATACAACATGTATGTGCTAAAGCCAGAGGAAGCTCCCCTCCTTCATTGTCCTTTCTCCTCCTCCATTGTTCACCTGCCTTGCCTTATTCCCAGAGACAGAGTCCCTCAGTGAACCCGGAGCTCCCTTTTTATATAGGCACTGAGGATCAAACAGGTCCTCATGCTCTTATCCACTGAGCCATCTCCCCAGTCCCAGAACAATGTTCTTAAAAGACAATTACTTTATGCCATATATTCAGTTAAATAATAAGCTTAATTTAAAAAAAAATGGTGGCACCTTACTTTAAATGACAAAACATTGTATTTGGCAATGTACTCTAATGCACAGGTTAGTAAATGATGACCTACCAGATGTTTTATAAATAAAGTTTATTTTAAATCACACACTTGCAAAGAAGTAGTTTTAGAATAGAACAACATAGATCTTTATGTCTCCAGAAACCTGTTTCACCATGCCCCTGTATTCACCTATAGGAACATACTGTAACAAAATCCTCCAATTTCTGTCTACCTAGGGCCTTATAGTTGACTATGCAGTAGGCAACCAATCTTATCGGAAAACAAACACCACAGCATAGTACTTCTTTGAACACAACTCACCTCATTCTTGCTTCCCCCAAGATAACCAGCTTGCAGGGGAGGCCTAACTCAGAAATTTTGGTATGAGGCTATGGCATATCACCCTGAATGCACATGATTTCATCTAATCTTAGAAGTTAAGCAGGGTCAGACCTGATTACTACTTGGATGGCAGAAAGAGTGGTGATGGCTTTGTTATCATGTTGAAACCATTTGCCTCTATAATTTTTTGTGTTCCCTTCCAGCTTCTTCTATTCTTACTTAATAGGATATCACTATTTTATTGCAAACTATGCTTTCCGGTGTATGTGACCTTATCTAAAACTTCTGACACACACCAATCGAGAGATTTCAACGCAAATTTTGTGATTCAAAATTTCAAAAATGCTTGAATTTGGTGCTATAGATTACTACCTCAAAAATAAATTCACAACTAGAAACATAGAAATAAGTACTGTCATATTTCTATACTCTCTATTTTTAACACATGAAGGTGTTCCTATTGCTAAAATTTATACAATAAATCAATTCTATAAAACTATTTTGTCAAGTTAACATTCATATGCATTTCTTCAAAATGTTTTCTTACCTCAGGATGTAAAACATCAATTTTTCCCACTGATTAAAAAATCATTTTTAGAGCCAGGCGTGGTGGCACACGCCTTTAATCCCAGCACTCGGGAGGCAGAAGTAGGAGGATCTCAGTGAGTTCAAGACCACCTGGGCTAGGGTGAGACCCTGCCTCGAAAAACCAAAATAAATAAATAAATAAATAAATAAGCATTTTTCTATCAGTTGTAAATGCAATTGTACATTTACAAATGCAATTATTCTGGGACACCAGAAATCTAAAAGCAAGTAAATATGGCCATTTTAGCAATGTTCCTAAGTCTTAACTCCCACCTGATGCACCTCTCAGGATAAAATCGGAGCACTTTTCCATCCAGCTCTGAGCCCTCCTCCCAGGTTCAGCACCACAGAATGCAAGCTCTTGACATTTTGAAAGGTTTACATTGTTAGCCCTCACTCCCTGACTCCCTGCTGTGGATTTGGCTAGCTTTCCTCTGAGCATCACCAGCATATGCCAGGGCTATCTAGTCACCTCACACAGACAAGGTCTCTAAGGAGAGTGGCTGTCTTCTACTCTGCTGGGTGGGCCTGGCTAAAATTAGGATGCTCATTCACTAAGAGCCAAAGAGTAGGTGGGACCTCAATGAAATTTGCCAATTTGTGATCAAATTACCATAGCAAAAGCATCCTCTCACTATAGGTTTGGGAAAGAGCAACTGTGGAATTGCCAAGGAGGTATGTTTATTTGGCAGAATTGGAGGGAAATCTTCTCATCTGTAGTCTACTTCCAGAAAAGTACAACACTGAGCTGAGACTGCCATGACTCCCTGACCCTGATTCTGAAAATTGATGGAAAGACAATCATTCACCAACATCACTTTTACTCGTGATCTAAATAATGTTTCAATCTGGCATACAAGAAAGAACAGTGGACCTTGGAACCTAGACGCAATCCTGTCATCAACTGAGACCCACAGAGTTAGTCATTTAGGCTTTAAATTCCAGTGACCACATCTTTGAGACAAGAGAGCTGAATTTGATCACCTCTAATCCTTAATAATGTAACATTTTATGGTTCTACAAATCTCCTTTTTTTTTTTTTCTTGCACACAAAAAAAGATGCCTCTACTACATTTCAGATAATATCCATGGTATACAGGTGGTGGAAAGGTACCACTAAGCAAAGCTATCACTCCAGAATTTATTAAGTTCATAACTGTATTAGTTTATCAATGAACTAATACAGTAAGAATGTACTACTAACTGTGGTTGAAACAAAGAATGCCCAAGTATCTGTTATTACTTAAAATTTGCTTTTACTGAGGTTGATTACTCACCATCTGGCTTAAATGGAATTTTATTCTTATAAAAGCGAAGATTGCTCAAGTCATTTTGGTATCGGATATCTTTGAAGTTCTGCTAAAGGAAACGATAAATCAATCTCTAGAATATGGAAAAACAAAAAAAGCACAAGGAATCTTCTGACATGTTGTCTCACTGGAATTGAAAATTAGAAACACAGAAGGGAAGTATTTTACATTTAAGAGAAACAACAACAACAACAATCTATTGTCTTACTGGGTACTGGTGTCGGTATTTGTACAAATCCCTTGCAGCATAAAAACTTCTCTTTGGTTTAGTGGTTGCTTCCGTGGAATCACCACCCTAAGATAAAAAGTAAAATGCCATTTACATGGAGAATTTCATTGAGAAATTCCAGAACAAACTTAAAATCATCAGCAACCTTAAAGAAACCCAAAAGTCTACAATTTGTTCAGATTAATGAAAATCACATCAGTGTTTCTAATAATGCTTACTAGCAATCTTTGATGACATTCTTTCTATTTTTCTTACTGTTTACCAAATACCTTCAGAGGGTAAATGCTAAGGATCAATATCCATCCAGAATAAAATTCAAAATGAATTTAAAACATGTTTTCCCAGACATTATACAACTGATTCAAATGACAAAACTTATTTTTATATAATGCTACAAAAGTGTTTAGTTGGTAAATCAATTCTACACAGAAAATTCTCATTAAACTGGCAACATTTAGCTGTAGTGGAAAGTCAAGTAATATTAAATAGAGGAAAGGAGGATTTTAAAATAAGCTAAATAGCTTTCTATACTCCTTTAAAGCACCATCAAAAGCACATAAAGGCATGAATCTGTTCTCTGATGATATGAGATATAAATCAGTGAACTCAAAATAGACATGCACAAAGCAATAAAAAGCTCTCAGATGGAATGAACAGCAGATTGAAGTTCTTTCTATGTGGTACTTTATTCATACTGTTTACATTCTAAGTGAAATTCCCACCACCATGATGTCATTTTTAATGTTTAAGAGGTGGGTCACTATCATTCATTTGCATTCCCTAGCATTATGATAATGTATGATAAGGTACTTGCTTTTATCTAACATACAGAAGGACAATTAGGCCCATGAATGAGATAAAGAAGACTTCCATGTTTAAACATGAATATTCATTAAGAAATTTGCCCCAAATCCTGTATCATATCACTCCCCACTCTCTATTTGGGTTGACAGACTGGCGTCCTCGAAGCAATTTTCACACATTTTGAAGTGGTGTGATTCTCACTCTTACTACAGTACAGTGATACTTACTTTAACACCAAATCCTCTGATGTTTAATGTTACTTACTCTGTCATGTTACATAATCAAGGAAGAGCTGAAATGCTGGTCCTTACCCACATGTTTCAAAATAGCTCTGCCTACCAACTGTCTGAGTTTATTTAGCCAGCCCCAGCTACAACCATATGAATCACCACCTGCACTTTTCATTTACAAAAAAAAAAAAAAAAAAAAAAAAAAAAAAAAAAATCAAGATGCCCTCTTCCATTTATAAAACACTCACATGTAGATTATCTAATTTGATTCTTTCAACACACCTTCTCATCTTGGAAAGAAAGGTAGCCAAAGAGAAACAGAACAAGACCCAGAGCCCAGGAACAATACAAAACTAGCCAGTCAGTCACAAGCACAACTTACTAGGTCTGAGTCAGTGTCAGCCTGTCAAATAGGAACCTTTGTTATACCATCAAAACCTAGGAGTTGGAGTCAGGAGAGGAAGGGGAGTCTCAATTCTGCTACACAGTACTAGTGAGGCCTTAAGCAAATCACTTAGCTGAATCTTAGTTTTATCACGTGTGAAATGAAGCTAATGACTCATGTCCTGTTGGTTTCCCAGGATTGTCACAAGAGTGAATGAATCCTTCAACCAGCTAGCATCTGTTCCTTCTTCTCCAACTCCTCTCTCACCTGCTCAGAGCTCAGACAAGGATTTTGCTCCATACTAATAGTACCTTTCCTCTTCCTTGGATAAGTACAAGTTTCATGCTTCTGGACCATTCCTCTCAGCTAACAAACACTACTACAGTATCTCTAATTTTCAGTTAAATATTTAACACCTTCCTGGACCCAATCTACACTAATTGCAGATCCATATCCCTGTTCTCTTTGTAGTAAACCATCACTATATCTCTATCACCTTCTCTCCTCACCTCCCAAGACCCACAACAATAGGCTTTATTCTCAGCACTCCCTTAAAATGGACTCGCAGGCACTTTTCCAACAAATCTCCATCTATGCTCAATGCTCTTCTCAGGTGACCTCCCAACAGTACTGGGGCTGCTGGACCAATTAAGTCCTGCCTCCTTCCCTGCAACATGATTCATCTTTGACGTGTAAATATTTTATTTATTTATTTGAGAAAGATTGATAGAGAGAATGACCTTGTGCATCTGGCTTTATGTGGGTACTGGGGAATCAAACCTGGGTCCTTTGGCTTTGCAGGCAAGGGCCTTCACCACTAAGCTATCTCTCCAGCCCTGACTTTTTGATAATATACTCTTCCAGTGTTACTTTCTTTACCATCCTTTCCCTTTGCCAGCCTCCTTTTTGACTCTTCCCCTTCTGCCCCATATCCTCTTTTTAAAAACTATTTATTTATTTATCTATTTACTTGAGAGAGAAAGAGAGAGAGAGAAAGAATGGGCACACCAGGGCCTGAAACAAACACTGAAACAAACTCCAGATGCATGCGCCACCTTGTACATCTGGCTTACATGGGTACTGAGGAATTGAACCTGGGTCATTAGGCTTCACAGGCAAGCACCTTAACCACTAAGCCATCTCTCCAGGCCCCCATACCCTCTTTAATAGAGAACTGACAAGGGTTTATCCTCATCTTGACTCCTTGATGACCTTTTATCTTCCCATGACTTTAAATACAACTGATCTTAAATGCTGGTAACACCAGTCCTTCACTGAGCCTCCATTTATAGATGGCCTTAATTACCCAATAGCTCCACTTGGGTGTCTAATGGGATAAAAGTTAAAAGCTGTTTTCTCCCCAGGCTTCTCTCTCTGTTAATGGCACCATCATTGGTCTAATAATGTTCACTAGGAGTAGGATGACAACATGAGGGGTGAGAAGTCTTGCAATATACTTTAAAAGAGAGTTTCAAGTGCTTACAAATGGAGTGACTGTTAGGAGGAAAGGAGCAAATGGAGTCAACAGTCAAAACATAAAATCATAGGATTACTTTTGAAGCTTGACAGCGATAACAAGCAAAAGAGGTCTACTGTTTTTTCAGTTTGCAATGCACTGAGTAGAACAGTATTATACTGTTTTATACAGACCTGGTTAGTTGGACTGACTGAGCTGCTTGGTTGTTTTTTTAATATCCCAAACTTCTGCAGCAGGTTACTCAATTGAGAGTAAAGGGAAGGGGAAATAAACAGAAATACAGTACCTAACCCTGTTTTTTGTTTTTTTTTTTGTTTTTTTTTAACAGGCAATGCTAAATGCCAGAGCAGCAAGCCAGATGGGGGGCAGAGGGATATTCAGGATTCCAACAGGTTCAAGGCTCTAGCTTTGGTGACAGACATACTTGGGCTAGCATGATTCCATGATCTGATAAGCCTTTTTCTCTGAAAGCCTTAACTTTCTCCAAAATGAAGATTTTAAAACAGCACCATACCCTCCCTTGCAGTTCATTTAAATAACAGGCATAGCTAGCTCCTGCCTAAACAGATCAAGATGGAAGAGGCTGTACTAGCTGTAATATGTAGGTGATGGCTTCCTTAAAATCCAGTGGCTTGGGACTTTGGGCCCTATTTCCCATTAAGTAAAAACAGGAAGGCCTAATACAGAACCGCAGTCCTTAAACCCGATGCACACTTCTTCAGAGAACATACGGGGGCTCCTCCTTTCTAAAGTTTCCGAAGACTTCAGAGGCCAAAGAGGGGATGGGCATTTCTGCTAACCTCGCTTCCTAACGGTATTAGTCAAATGAATTGGATCAACAAGTCTTCCGGGTATTGAAGGATGTCCTGAACTCCGTGAAAAGGCCTCCGGGGGGAGAGGAACGGTGGCGTTCTAACTTCGGATAGGGACCTTTCACAGTACTTTCCAAGGCTGTGGACCCCTGCCAGAGGGGAGTAGACTGGCAATTGCAATCTCATCTGGTCTGAATAATAATAATAATATTCCCCCTCCCCAACCACACGCAAGGGACAAATTTCCCCAATGCTCTATTTTTAGAGAGCTTCCTCCCACCCCACCTTCGCATCCTTCCCTTCCTCTCCCCAGCAGCGATGCAGAGGAAAAGAAACCCAGCCGGGGTCTGCCCTGGAGGGGCGGGTGTGGGAGGAAGGAAACTTCCCGGTCGTGCCCACAGCCAGGCCCCAGGCCCGCAGCGGGCGATCCCGGGCCACCCCAGCTGCCCGACAGTCCGCCTAGGGTCGGGTGTCCGCGGGGAGGGTGGAGCCGCAGCCGCCGGGCACCGCCGTCCTCCGAGAGCCCCCCGCGGGGCCGCGTACCTGCTCCGTGCCGGGCACCTCGGCGTCCCCGGAGGCGGCTCGCTCGGTGGGCTGCGCGGGCTGCTGCGCCTGGCTCTGGCCGCCCGGCCCCGGTTCCTCGGGCTCAGGCTCGGGTTCCGAGTCGGTCTGCCAGGTGGAGTCGCAGTCCTCCACGGTGGTGGGCTCGCGGAAGCTGACCCCGCCGAGCAGGTTGCCCATTGAAGAGATTCGGAGGGCGGGAGGGTTGCGGTAAGACGCACTAGGGCCCGGGCATGGCTGCGGAGGGGCACTGGGCGGCAGGCTCCCCGCGCCCGGAGCACACCGACACGCTCCCCGCGCCACGCCGCCTCGGCGCGGCCGGAGCTCCCGGGCGTCCTCCCCGCCTCGGCGCGGCCGGAGCTCCCGGGCGTCCTCCCCGCCTCACCGCGGCCGGAGCTCTCGGGCGTCCTCCCCGCCTCGGCGCGGCCGGAGCTCTCGGGCGTCCTCCCCGCCTCACCGCGGCCGGAGCTCTCGGGCGTCCTCCCCGCCTCACAGCGGCCGGGAGCTCTCGGGCAGCCGCGCGGGGAGGAGCCGGCAGTCCCCGGGCAGCAGCAGCCGCCGCCGACACGCGCGCCGCCACCCGCCCATCGGCCTGCGTGCTCGGCCCAAACCGCCCCTGAACTCGTCGCC
Source organism: Orientallactaga sibirica (assembly GCA_036365145.1). Taxonomy (NCBI): domain Eukaryota; kingdom Metazoa; phylum Chordata; class Mammalia; order Rodentia; family Dipodidae; genus Orientallactaga; species Orientallactaga sibirica. The sequence continues at coordinate 23,178,816 of JAEOAD010000006.1, forward strand.
CGGGTCGGCTGTCACTTCCCCCGGGAAAAGGTAGGCCTTAGGGGCGTGGGCTGAACCCCGGTCGGGGCCACCCCTCCCCGCCCTCTCGGGACTCCGCCCCTCCCTCCCCAGCTCAGCGGGAGAAGCCCGCCCAGTTCTGAGAGTCACCGGCCCGCCCTCCCGCCCGCGTGGAGGAGGTGCTGTCGCTGCTCCGCACCCCGCCCCGCCCCGGACCCCACGGGCTGGTACCCCAAGGGAGACCAAACAGCTGGGGCAGCTGAACCCCAACGCTCAGGAGTGAAGCACACCGCAGAAACGGAAAATCGACTGTGGTTTAGAGCAGCCACCTATAGAGTCCCTGCGGTCTAGAAAAAAGTGAAAGCTATCTTAACATTTCATCCGAAGAGCAAATGTCTCTTTCTAAAAATTTTTTATTTTATTTAAATGAGAGAGAAAGAGGCACATAGAAAATGGGCACACCGGGGCCTTCAGCTGCTGTAAACGAGCTCCAGATGCATGCCCCACCTTGTGCATCTGGCTTACATGAGTCCTGGGGAATTGAACCTGGGCCCTTTGGCTTTGCAGGCAAGCGCCTTAACCACTAAGTCATCTCTCCAGCCCAGATTTCTTGAAACAAAAACAACAACAACAACAAAAAAAAAACGCCATGACAGCTAGACCAACACATTGATTTGTGGGTACTTTAAATAGCACTCATTCCATATATGTGCTCTGTACAGAAAACACAAATAAAAATACTTGGGATCCTTAGAACAGACAACTACTTTTACCCAAAGTACATGGTCCAGGGTCTTTTCTATCACACAACAGGAGAGGAAACCATGTTAGAGGAACACTTCAAGGCAGGGTAACTTGGCCAAATAAGTGCCACCGAGAAAGGTAACCCTGTTAGAATGTGAACTCTTTCTACCTAGAAAGGCAGTTTCTTGAAGACAGTACCATGTGCTTGCAACAGGGCCAGTGCACTATGTAGTGAGTTTGGTAGATACTCAGAAAACATTTCTTGAAATGTTTCTGGGCCAAGAAAATAGGTTAGATATGTAAGGTTAAACAATTGCACTCAAAATTAGTAGCTTCTTTTTAAATATGTCCTGATGAAATATGAGGCCAAATCACAGTAGATGGGCCATTTATCTTCCCACACATAAATGAGGATGGCTTCTCTTCAAGCAAGGCAAGATGTGGTTCTGAAGACCCTAATGTCCTCCTGTGGAAAATGAGGACAGTTTTTCTCTCTGGGGTGGTTTTAAGCTTTGACCTCCTTAAGCCTCATGACTAGCAAAAGCCCCAAACTAATAATGGACATATGACACACCAAAATACTTTTGGGTCATAATGGCAGGAAAGCTGATACTAAGACGAAATAGTTCTTGTCAGACCCAGACAAAGTTATAGCCAGAAAGTCAGTTATGAGGAGGGTTCATGCCTGTCTGAGGTAAGTAGTTCCTTTAACACATTGCAGGAGTGTTCAACCCATGACCCACAGGGCACATGTTGCCTAGGATAACTATAAATGCAGCCCAAAACAAAGTCATAAATTTACTTAAAATACTTAGCGGCTGTGGATTTTTTTTGTAACTTGATTGCACAATTTTCCAGCTCAAACTTTGTAGGTAATGCCATGTATCGATGTTCAGTGTGTGTGTGTGTGAGTGTGTAGTAGTAGGTGTGGTATGATGTGGTTATGCATGTCAGTGTGTGCAGATGCATGTGCTCCATGTATAAAGGCCAGACAAGATCTCCACTGTCACTCATCTGCTAGTTTCCTTTAGATGGAGACTCTCATTAAACTCAGAGCTGCCATTTTACCAGTCAGTTCTCCTGTCTGTGCTCATCACAAGACTGGGGTTACAGGCCGTATGGGGCCACACTCAGAAAAGGGAGAATCAGCCCTCTCGGGCCCTTATGCTTGCATGGCAAGAGCTGTTTCTTTTATTGAATGAGCCACACACCCTCCCCCTGCCTCTAGAGGTTTGTTTTATTTATTTTATTTTATTTTTGGTTTTTTTTTTTTTTTTAATTTATTTATTTGCAAGCAGAGACAGAGATAGAAGAGAGGCAGACAGAGAGAGAATGGGCATGCCAGAGCCTCTAGCTACTGCAAACGAACTCCAGATACATGTGCCCCTTGTGCTTCTGGCTTACATGGGTCCTGGAGAATCAAACTGGGATCCTTTGGCTTCACAGGCAAGTGCTTAACTGCTAAGTCATCTCTCCGGGCCCGTGAGTCTTCTTTTTAAATTAAAAATAAACCTCTAGGGCCCGGAGAGATGGCTTAGCACTTAAGGCATCTGCCTGTGAAGCCCAAGGACCCCAGTTTGAGGCTCAATTCCACAGGACCCACATAAGCCAGATGCACAAGGTAGCGCATGAATCTGGAATTCATTTGCAGTGGCTGGAGGCCCTGGCACACCCATTCTCTATCTATTTGCCTCTGTCTGCCTGTTGCTCTTGAATAAATAAATACAAAATAAACAAAAAAAGATTTATAAAGAAGACTCACGAGGTTTTTGTTTGGGTTTTCCATCCACAAATTAATGTGCTCATACTTTGCCACCTACCTCTCAGCAACAAAATTTATCTTTTTTTTGGGGGGGGGTGTTCAAGGTAGGGTCTCACTCTAGCCCAGGCTGACCTAGAATTCATAACAATTCTCCCACTTCAGAATCCCTAGTGCTGATATTAAAAGCATGTGCCACCAAAAATTTATCCTTTTAGAAAGTATTTTATGTATTTATTTGCAAGGGAGCAAGAGGGAAGGAGAGAGAGAATGGACTCATTAGTGCCTCCTGCCACTAAATGAACTCCAGATGTATGTGCCACCTTGTGCATCTGGCTTTACGTGGGTACTAGGGAATCAATTAAACCTGGGCTGTCAGGCTTTGCAACCAGATGCCTTTAACCACCAAGTCATCTCTCCAGCATGAAGACTGCAACAATCCAGACACAATGCTCCTGACGGAACTTTCCCAACAATAGAACGTACTACCCCAATGAACTCATCCTAAATCCTTCCTCCTGTCTCCAAGGCCTACACACTCTGTATCCAAGTAAAGTTATTTCTGTTTTTCTTTAAAAGTCTTTTTCTTGCCTCATTCTTTCTTAAATGGATCTGCAGTCAACTCTGGCATGCCTACTCTCTCTGCAGTGCTCCATTTAAAAAAAAAAAATACCACTCTTCTTTGAAAATTTGTTATTTAGGTTGACAATAACTTGGTGAAGAAAATATAAGGTGGATGTAAAACATGAATCCAAGGTTAAAACTGGGGAATTTATTCATCTTCCATTGGCAGAGAAAGAAAGCATACTGCAAGAATAAAGGCTTTAATAAGTCCAGGGTCTATAATACCATAAGTCTAGGGACAGTTGTTGTATCCAGGTACTCCATCAGTTTGGCCTAGCTGTAGATAGAAAAAAGTTAGTCGCATATTCTAGCTTTGCTCCCTGATCTTGAATTGTGGCTAGCGTCAGTAACTACCTTGAAAAAGCACATGGAACAAGTGATCTTCTGGGCTTTCAAAGGGAGGCCGTAACAGGAAAGCTTGCATTTTCCAGTGTGTTCTGGTATTGATCGCTCTGGTAACCCTAAACTGATGTGTAGCGTTAACTACCTTCAGATTGCCATACTTCCTCCAGAAGGCCACAAGGTATAGACCCTAGTCCCAAGCCCCAGCTGAGCCCTGTCTTCTGGCATCCCCTGCTAGATGTTAACAGGTTTATATTTTATCCTCCAGACCAGCCCATTCATCAGCTGAATCCCATTCAGTGAGATTCATTGACCCAACTTGGAACAAAGGAAACACCCAAGGAAGCTCTGCTCAGATTCCTGAGTCGCAAAATCATGAAATGTAATAAAGTAGCTGTTGTTTCAGACCAGAATTTTGAAGTACATTGTTAAACATTTGTAGAGAATGGAGCAATGGGATATATGCATGTAAGCCTACATGTATCTGTACATATATGCATATAAGTAACTGCTACAATTAAGCCCTTACCTTTTCCTACAGTTTTTGGCAAATTTGTCATGCTTTATAAAATTATAAATCAAGTGGCAATTTGTGTATTATACTTATTAAATAAAGGGCATGAAATATAATTTAAAGTTATATTTTAAAAATTTAGCCACAGGTGGAAAGGTATACTCTGAGGCATTGCCCACCCCCCCCCAACACACCACAGAGACTGGTAGGTGCATTCATGACCCACAAATAATACTGATAACCCATGAGGAGGGCCCCAGTGGAATGGGGTTGGGGGATAGGAAGCATAGGTGTATAGTCTGATGGGAATATGGCCACTGCACAACATGTACATACAATAAACTTCTCAAAAAATTTAGTTTAAAACAATTCATTATTCATTGTATTTAAGAGATAATTCTGAAGGCCTATTATTGTGCACATGAATTACCCCTCCTGAATGAACATGTTCATTTTCCTTACCTTTGAGAGTATCTACCATTCCTGAATTAACATTAAAGAAGCATGTCTTTGCTTCATATTAAAAGCCATCACTTTGCTGGGCATGGTAATATGCCTTCTAGTCCCATCCTAAGCAACGTTATGAGACCCTGTCTCAAAACAAACTTCATCACATAGCCAGTACAAGGGAACATCTTAATCTATCAATATACATTAGTTACAAGTATTATTCATCTAATGTATCTTTCAAGAACACTAAATTTAACAATAATATAAACAAGACATATATGGAATGAGGAGACTCTACTGTCACTATGAACAAAAAATATGGCTCTGACTCCCTGTATCCAGATTTTACTCGGAATGAAGCAGATACTACAACCAACCTCCAGCGTAACTGTTTCCAACCTTCTTGTGAAAGCCTTGAAGGGTATTAAAAAAGAACAAGTGCTTCAGGAACTAAACTTTTTAGGTGGAACCTCAGTGCACCTGGCATATTATGCATTGTATTTTTCTTTTAAATCTAGCAGTAAGTTGTGTTTTAGGAATATTAACAGAAATTCTATTGTGACACATTTCCTTTGATATTTTTTTTCAAATAAAAGGCCATATTAAGTCCATTTTGACCAACCTCAGGAGTTAACCCTTTAGTACCTCCCAGAAACAAACAAACAAAAAAACTTACAAAGTTCTATAAGGCCAAAGAGATGGCTCCACAATTAAGACTATTGTCTGCAAAGCCTAACAACCTGGGTTCAATTTCCAGTACCCATGTAAAGCCAGATGCTCAAAGTGGTGTGGGCATCTGGAGTTTGTTTGCAAAGGCTGGAGGCCCTGGCATGCCCATTCTGTCTGTCTGTCTGTCTGTTTCTTCTCCCTCTTTCTCTTCTTGCAAATAAATTTTTAAAAAATATTTTTTTAAATGTGTGTGATGGTGCCTGCTATGGACCATGGTTGCAGAATTCATAGTTTGCAGTCTCAGTCTGTGCTAACACTTAAGGAACCATTGTACCTTTAAGAATAAGATTGCCCTTTCCTCCATGTTGCTGAACTAAGCTGGAATAGAGTCCCCCACCAGCAATTTGACTGGACACCTTAATGTAGGAGGTAACCTGTGCAAACTCACCTGGAGTGTCTGACAAGATCAGACCTGTTGGAAATTTCTCAGGATCTCCTTTTACTAAAATAGAAGTTTGTGAATGTATTTTAATAGATGCAGATAAAATGTTTTGAATTTTGAGATGTTAGCTTCCATCTCCAAGTTCTCCCTTCCTACATACTCTCTATCAACCATCACCACCACACTGTCGCCCATGAAATCTCTTTTCTTCCTCATTAGATGTTGCAACTGGAAATCCTTTTTCCTGCATCTTTTCAAGGTTTAATTGCCAAAGTATTGCTACTATCCACTAACTGAAAATTCTCATTTTTACTCTCCCAAACAATTAGCCATTCAAACAATTTTGTATATTAGAAATGCAGAAATAAAGAAACATAAACCTGACTTCAACTAAATGAATTTTGTAGTAGCAAAGAAATTTCTGTGTTTTTAATTATTGATATATGGTACCAAATGTTTTGCTATGAAGTCTTGGTAACCAAAGAATTCTTATACTGGCCGCCAAACTGGTGCCATGATTCTGATACACCTATGAGGTACTCTATAAATATTCCTCATCTAATCCATCAACATGACAGAAGCAAGTGGACTTCCAGGCTTTTATAATTGGTTTGTTTGATCCCCCACACTTACAAAGCATTCACCATAGATAACCCATTACACAAGGCAGGGTCCCAGGATTAGAGGGTTTAGAGTACATCAGGGAACATAGCAATTTACAAAGTCATTAAGAAATAATAATACAAATTATATGTACAATGGAGGTAAAATTAAATAACAGAGCTATGGCTTTACTCTGGAAAGTCAAGAGTCTCTTGGGAGCAACATATAAGTGAAGAAATGAAGAATCAGAGAGAAGTTAGCACAACTAAAAAATAGTAATAAGAGCATTTCTGGTCAAACGACATGTACGGACAAAGTCTCAAGGCAAAACCAAGACTGGCTCTATAGCCAGGGTGGCCAGACAGCAGCCATGAAAGGGAACCAAGCAGGTCACAACAACTCATGTAGAGATTTTTGGTTTCTTTCTTCAATAACTACTTGATAGTTTAACAAACACAACCCTATTTCCATTATTTCCATAGGATTTGGGGGGGTTAAAAATGTTTTATTTTATTTATTTATTTGAGAGAAAGGCAGAGGAAGGGAAAGACAGACACAGAGAGAGAGGGAGGGAGAATGGGCACACCAGGGCATCCAGCCACTGCAAAAGAACTCCAGACACATGCCACCTTGTACATCTGGCTTACATGGGTCCTCGGGAATTGAACCTGGGTCCTTTGGCTTTGCAGGCAAGTGATTTAACTGCGAAGCCATCACCTCAGCCCTCTTAAGGATTTTTGTTGCTTGTGTTACTTTGTAAGAGAGTAAGGGCAGAAGGAGGAGGTGACTGAACCAGCAACAGGTGCCAGGTGCCTTCTGAAGCCTTTGTAAGGCCCATGGAGTATAGAAGAACAAACCAAGGCAATGACATACTATGTTTCATTCAGTATTGATTCTAACATTTATCTTATTTCAGAAATAATTAAATGTTCAAAACTGATGTTTGAGAATCCACACAGTGTGATGTCTCACTAAGAGAAAAAGCCTAACTTTAAAAAAATTATTTATTTATTTATTTATTTATTTATTTATTTATTTATTTATTTGCAAGTAGAGAGAAACAGAGAGAAGAGAGAGAAGGAGAAAGAGAGAATGAATATGAATGGATGCGCCAGGGCCTCCTACCACTGCAAACAAACGCCAGATGCATGCACCACTTTGTGCATCTGGTGTTACATGGGGAATCCAATTGGGGTTATTAAGCTCTACAGGCAAGTGCCTTAACACTGAGCCATGTCTCCAGCCCATGCTTACAAATTTCAAAGTATTGATATATTCCTAAGAATTAGTTTACAATTCAAAGGCGAAGTCCAGCGTCATAGTCAATATTGAGTATTTTCACAGCTTAAGAGCTCTTTGTACCAATCACACTACAGTTCTTAACAAAGTTAAGGTTAAAAGATTTATAGAGCTTATTTGTTGAATTAGTGCATAGTTATCAGTGAAGGAACGAAACTGAAATTAAGTAATGTGATCAGAATTTGGTATTAAATCGTCTTTCTCATAACTAAACAAATTCAGTGTGTGGACTAAAAATAGAAATGTATTTAATTTTAAATTTTTGTTTATTTTTATTTATTTATTTGAGAGCAACAAACAGACAGAGAAAGAGCACACTAGGGCCTCCAGCCATTGCAAACGAACTCCAGATGCATGTGCCACCTTCTGTATCTGGCTTACGTGTGTACTGAGGAATTGAGCCTCGAACCAGGGTCGTTAGGCTTCATAAGCAAGCACTTAACCGCTAAACCATCTCTCCAGCCCAAGAACTGTATTTAAAATTTAAAATATTAATTAATTAATTTAAAATTAAAAATATTAACACTTGTTTCCAAACAATGTTACAGCCCTCATTGGGACAATTCAATAGCCTGTAAACCATAGTCTGATTTTAAAAATAAATAAAATCAATATTTTTAAACCAAAATATTTCATCTCAAAAACAGAAAAATTAAATTTTTCCTATCACTTTCAAAGAAAATTCATGGATAAAGATGATATGTATCATATTATTAGGAGTTTTTTACTGTGTGTGTGTGTGTGTGTGTGTGTGTGTAAGTAATGTGCTAAGGTGTGTATGTAGTGTATGCATGCACATGTGCCCTTGCAGGACCCTATGCCATCACAGGCAGCCAAGAGTAGTAGAGGGACCTGTGGTGTCTGTAGTAGAATGTAGGGTGTCCTTCCAACTAATCTTGTTTTGAGCTGGAGTGTCCCTTTACTGATTCTAGAGCTTAGGATGAGGGAGGAGGTTGGGGGGAGGGAGCTTCAAAGATTCTCAGGTCTCTGCTTCCCTGCGGGATTGGTGATACAAGCATGTGTGGCCACACCCACCTTTTTGTACATGTGATCTGGTGATTTGAACTCTGGCCCCTTCAGGCCCTCACGCAGGAAGCACACTTAACCACTGAACCATCTCTCCAGCCCCCATTTAATTTTTTTTAAACTTATTAATTAATTTTTAAATGTTTTATTCATTCATTTATTTGCAATGAGAGGGAGAGTGAGAAAGTATGCACCAGGGCCTCTAGCCCCTGCAAACAAACTCCAGCTGCATGGGCCACTTTGTGCATCTGGTTTTACATGGGCACTAGACAATCAAACCTGAGTAGTTAGGCTTTTCTGGCAAGTGCCTTAACTGCTGATCCATCTCTTCAGCCCTAATTTTTATTTTATTTAATGTTTATCCTCCTCCTTCAAATTTTCTGATCACTTGAAAGTGCTCCAGTAAGTAAACAAGAAATGGATGTATAAACATTTTCTGGACTCTTTCCCCCAGCTGAGGATGATTGCTATCCAATCTACAGACAAGGAGCATGTGGTTTGTGTTCTTTGGCTCCAGGCTTCCTCAGGGGTTTCTGCCCTTTTCTTTGTCTTCTGGAAATACCCTACAGGAATAGGTTTCCTCCAGGCAGCTCTGAGCAGATACTTCCAGGAGAACACATCAGAATCAGCAGTCCACCGTGAGGGAGCCTTGGGATCCTGCACAGAGGATGAAGGGAAGCCAAAAGACAAACTCTTGGAACTTTACCAAGGACTTGTTGACAGCCTCAGTGCATCAGAGGAATCAAATCATTCTAGCCTGAAGGATATCCCAGACAGCTTAAGCCTAAACCAAGGCCAGGCTCTTGGCTGGCCTATGAGATGGATGTGTGGTTGTGGGAGGAGGAAGTCAAGAGTGATTCTTCATAGGCTGTCAGCCACTGCATCATGACTGAACTGAGATATGGAAATGTACGGCAAGAAGTACAGTTTATCCACAAGGTTGTTTCTCTGAAGATATGGGCCATCCTGATGGATGATTCCTGGCTCTTCAGGCATCATAGCAAATATTTAGCTTTAGAAGAATGCTCACCTGAAGCTTTGTCTCAATTTGAAACTGTTTCCCATCAGGCTGACTTCTTTTGTTCCCTATTTCTCAATAAGCCACAGTGATCTTCACTGGTCCTTTGACCAGCACAATGTGGTGGTGTCAGGGCATGGGACATCTAAGGTAGGGTTCTAAAAACCTTTATAGATGCAACTCTGGTGTCTTGAATTGTTTGCACTGAGGAAAGCCACTTGCTTACCTGTAAAGACATTCAAACAATCCTTTGGAGAAGGACAAAGGGCCCAAGCCATCAGAAAGAGCCACCTTGGAAATGCATCCTCCAGTTCACAAACCTTCTGCCTGTCACCCTGACATCCTACTTCAACCTCATAGAGCGTACTTCCCTTCCAACACTTTAGCAGAGGGAACTGTCCAGTTAGGGTCCTTCCTCAATTCCTGACCAGCAGAAAATGTGAGAGAAAATAGGTGGTTACTGTTTGAAGACACTATATTCTGGAATGATCTGTTACACTACAGTGGAACTGGAACATTGTGTCACCAACTTCATTGATTTTACAAGCTTTCACTGAGCACCTATATCATAAGTCAGCACCTCAATTCTCAGTTCTCCTTTGGAGAACATCCTTGAGTGAATATGAACAAAAGCTTGATTGTGGAACAAAATACCATTAGAGCACAAAAAAGAGGGAATGATTTTCTTTCCTTTTTATAAGAGAAGTTATTGATTTTTGAAATAAAAATACATTTAGCACTTCCTGGGAACTAGCCGCTGTGATCTATGATAGATGCTGGTAAAAATATAATAAGAAGACAGGCCTCTGCCTTCAAGATCAGTATGTAAGGTGAGCAGAAAGCACCCTGGAGGAAAGTTAAAATGAGCCCATCAAATGTGGCATGCTGTGACCTCAGACTAGTTTCGTAGAATGGTAAAAATAGAAGACAAATTAGAATAGAAAGAGAAAGGAGAGATTGTTGGTGTGGAACGTACATTCCACCCCCAAGAAAAATGTTAGCAGCATAGAGAAAAAAGTAAGAAAGGTCAAGTTTTGTTCTCCTTCTTATCTTCTATCCAGTGCATTACCAGCAGCAGCTTACTTCCTCATCTCTGGAGTGGGAGACCCAGTTAACAGAGCCAAGCTGACTTGGAGTGGAGACTGGACAGTGGTAGCACCCCAAAAGTGAATGCCTCCTAAAAACTGGCCTCTTAGTAACCTAGCCTACCTCATTTAGTCTCAGCTCTGCACATAGAGGTTGGTGTTTGACATTAACATGAGCTTTACAAAATATTTTAACAACTGTTATAAAGTTCATAGCTGCTTATGAACAGTAGTAAACTAATGGCCAATAATTACCAGTAGCGTTAGTGTTTTCCAAGAATCAGCCCATGTAAACTGAGAGGAGTAACTAGAAAGGCGGGCTGCCTTCTACTGCTTATCACTGGATGGAAATCGCGAGGCTGAGCACAATATGGAAGAAGGGCTGCCTCAGAGCCTTAAAGGTGTCTGTCACGGAGTTCATCTGACTCGTACTAACCAGCTCTTTGGATGAGCTCTCAAGAGTCCAGTGCATAAAGCTGCAATGCCAATTTCTAATTACAATGAGAACTGTAACTGATAAGCATGCTGTACTTCAATGTTTGCCCACTCCACTTGAACATGGAATCAGAACAGAGGACACTATGAGGTTTCCCATGTTTAGAGATCTGACAGTCCCACAGTCTACAGCCTCCTTCAGTATGCATAGTAATGTGCCCTCTACCCCATATCCCTTGGACTCAAGTTTTCAGAAGATCCATCCATCAGTGTTTGAACTGCTTGAATGGCTTATCCAGGTAGATTAATCCAAATGTATAAAATGTTATGTATCATGGACTCCAGCCAAGTAGAATGCCAGGTGGGAGGGTATATTTCTGGAGGCTCTATGCTCTGCTTTCTACTGGATTGTGGGGTGTTACAGCATGGTTAGGAGAAAGCACCACAGGGAACGGAACTTGTGGGTAGGAACTGTATTAAAAGCCAGCCTTTCTATTGGTGGTAATTTCTACTTTCAACTCATTTAATATTGAATCAAAAGTTGGTTTTCAAAGAAAAAAGTAGATTTCATAGTAATTGAAGAAATTGATCCATAAGTATAAATAATATTTCTGAACACATAGTCAAGCATATTTGAGCAATCTTTTGAGAAGATAAAAATATTCTGACCATTGTTCCAGGTTGGTTTACCAATCCAGTGAATGAGATCAAAGCAAGGACTGAAGCAGGAAACAGAATCTGGACCCACTGCCCAACATTCTGCCATGGATTTTCAGTGCTGGCCTGTGGGCCTTGACTCAGTGCCTACCACTCTTTTTCATACTGTCAGTTTCTCCTTCCTTAGTGCTTATACCTTCTGATGAAAGACAAAAAGGGGGCAGAGAAAGAGAGGAAGATAGGGAGGAAAAGAGGGAATTTTCCTTAGTTAAAAAAAAAATTACTTGGCCACAAGTTCCTATAACTACTGTGCTACTTTTTTTCCTGTCACTCACTACCAAACTTGTTCAAATGACAAGCGAGGGCATGCTTCCATTTCATTATTTATTCCTTTCAATGCTGTCTGAATTCCACTTCCCTATCACTCATGTGAAATAGCAAGAAGTCATTGCCTGTCACATGCCATTCTTCTTGCTGAATTTAGCACATGGGTGACTGAATCTACAGTTAGGTCCTTTGCCTACCACTTTCAGGAACCCACACTATCATATTTCAACCTTTTGTGTTTCTCCTTAGTTAATCTCCCGTTTCCTTGTCCACCTGCTCTTTTCCCTGCACTAACTCCCTTATAGGATTTATCAGTTATCACAAGATCAGCTCTAGAATATCAGTTCTCTGTGAAAATGCATACCACTCTATGTCTTAGCCTTGGTGGGTTCTATTATTGACAAAACATCTGGAAATTGACCTTATTGTTTTAGTGTTTCATGGGCTGAACTTTATTGGTTGCTTCTTCTGGTAAGTTAAAAACAGGGTTAGGGGCTGGAGAAATGTCTTAGCTGTTAAGGTGCCTGCCTCCTAAGCCTAAGAAAGCTGGTTCCAATCTCTAGGTCCCATGTTTAGCCAGATGCAAAGTGACGCAAGGGCGCAATGAGGCACTTGACCACAAGGGGGCACACGCATCTGGATTTCATTTGCAGCAGCTGAAAGGCTGCTGGCGCGCCCATCTCTATCTGTCTTCCTCTCCCTCTCTCTCTCTGTCTCTCTCTGTCTGTGTCTCTCTCAAAAAAAAAAAAACAGGGTTAGTACATAAAATTATAGATATAACTCCTCTGAGGAAACATACAATGTGTTTTTGTGCAGGTATTGATGAATGCTGCATTTGCACTGAATTCATTACCACTTTGTCATGAATAAGCATTGCTGTGAGGACCCTTGCATTGAATGTCTCACAATGTCATTGTATGGATTATAACATGATATCTATACTCACTCTTTTTAAGTACATTTGATTATGTTTCCTGACTTAATGGTAAACCAACTATGTTTGATTAATTACTACATAATTGCTCATGAATACTTCCTGCCACTTCAAAGTCTTAATGCCACTTATCATATATATATATGATGGGTAAGAGATAAGGTACTAGGAGCTAGGATAACAGGTAAATGGACCATAACTCTGATAAAAATATCCTATTCTAAACTGACCTCTCTCTCTCTTTCTCTCTCTCTTGTCTCTCTCTCTCTCCTTCTCTAGAACCAGGGGCCGTCTTAATTCCTTGCTATTCTCTTAATTATTTTTTTAAAACTTGGCATACTCCTAGATTAATTCTTATTTATTTTTCATATTGAGAGACCTGGTATTTTTTTAATTGGCTGTACTATATATGTGTTACTTTATATTTCCATGGCATGTCATCACAATGTTAGTTTATGCTCCTAACACCACACAATTCAATAGTCTACTTCACATGCTTTTATATAGTCTTACTTCAGTAGTATGCCAGGTGTTCTGTATGATTCCAACCTCTTCCTGTCTTCTAATCCATGTAGGATAACAATGCCAGACAATCATTTATAAAAGTAAGTTTAAAATATCCTCTCATTCCCTGCATGATACCTGCACTGTCTTTCTAAGATAGGATTGAGTTTTACTGATGTGTCTTTATTGCTCATTCTGTCCTATGAATATCTTCTTTCATTTTCTTTTCTTTTTTAAAATTTCTTAAAATTTTTAATTAATTAATTTATTTATTAGAGACAGAGGCAGAAAGAGCGAAAGAATGGGTGTGCTAGGGCCTCTAGCCACTGCAAACAAACTCCAGATGCATGCCCATAATGTGCATCTGGCTAATGTGAGACCTGGAGAATTGAACCTGGGGCCTTAGGCTTTGCAGGCAAGTGACTTAACCACTAAGCCATCTCTCCAGCCCTGAATGCCTTCTTTTAGTTGGCTGTCTTACCTTGGACATCTCATGCTTGGCAAAAATTCTTTATGTGTATGTGTTTATAGCTATATGGACACAGGTGTGTGGGTATATGTGCATGTGTATCATGCTGGTGGAGGCCAGAGCTCAACCTTGTGTTACTCTCATCTCAGGTACCTCAGTTACTCTTCATCTTAATTTTTAAAGTATTTTTTATTTATTTATTTATTTATTTATTTATTTATTTATTTACTTGAGAGAGAGAATGGGTGTGCACCAGGGCCTCTAGCCACTGCAAAGAAACTCCAGATGCATTCACCCCCTGTGCCTCTGGCTTACGTGGGTCCTAGAGAATCAAACCAGGATCCTTTGGCTTTGCAGGCAAATGCCTTAACTACTAAGCCATCTCTCCAGCCCTCTTCATCTTAATTTTTGAGTCAGGATCTCTTATTGAACCTAGCGACCACCTAAACTGGAAAGCTAGCAAGCTGCATATATCCTCCTGTCTCTGTCTACCCAGCACTAGGATTATTTACTGTGCCTGGCTTTTCACGTGGGTGTTAGGGATTTGTAAGCATTTTAAATGAGTCACTCCCCCCAGTCCCTGAGCAAAGATTCTTAAATATTAAACCAAAACTATTGTAATAGGACTTTTGTCTCCCCAAACAGTGGGAGACTCTTATTTTGGCTCTTAGGTGGGTTGTGACTTAGAAGCTAAGGTGCTGGGCACTCAGTCACACAGATCTTCCACTGGGTTCTTGTCTTAGGAATTTTACAAATGTGATTCACAGACCATAAGAGGGTGAAATATGGGTTTTAGAAGTTTATTAGAGCTTGTTAGGAAAGAAAGACTCCTGTCTACAGAGAAGAAGAGTCTCTAGGGAAGAAAACTTATTGGGTAATTTTGATTAGGGTTGTTTTTATGGGAAGTGGCATGGATTGCAATGTACCAAGGACCAGATTAATAGGTTACTATGTGACAACGACCAGAATTCACAGCTCCTAGGGGAGAAATAAGTTTCTGTAATATAAAACAATAATCTTAGGGAGGGATCAGAGTTTCTATCATCTAGGAAGAGAGCAAGCTTAATGCAGAAATCTTTCTGGGAGAGTAACTTTCCTGTGAAGAAAGAAAAAAAATCCAGGTTTTCTTTGTAGGCTTAGTGACATTTCCCACTTTTATTCAAGGAAAAAAAACATTCACTTTGAGGTTGTTACTTGCTTGCCTAGTCAATTTCTGTCTTCTACCACTATAATCCATAAATTTGGGGGCATCATTTTTTTAACCAACATGTAAAACTATTTTCTAAAAAGTGGCATGGAGAGAATGAAAAGGACTAGAGGTTTGGGAGAAAATATTAGAAAATCACATGTGTGAAGAATTTCTATCCTGGATATATGAAGAACTTCAAGAGTCCAACAATAAAAAGTACATTTCTGAAATGCAACATATTTGAAGACTTCAATAGAAAAATATATGCATGGTCCATCAAATGACAAGGCAGATAAGCATTTGAAAAGATGTTTCCCAAGCTGGAGAGATGATTCAGTGGTTAAAAACACTTGCTTGCAAAGCCTGATACCTGGGTTTGATTCCCCAGTACTGACATAAAGCCAGATGCACAAAGTAGTGCATGTGTCTGAGGTCTATTTGCAGCAGCATTGTGTCCTGGTGTGCCTCTGCATGCGCTCTCTCTCTCTCTTCTTACTCTTTTTCCCTTCTAAAATAAATATATAAAAAGATATTTCCTAGCCAAGCAGGTGGTACACGCCTTTAATCCCAGCACTCAGGAGGCAGAGGTAGGAAGATTGCTATCAGTTTGAGGCCACCCTGAGACTATACAGTGAATGCCAGGTCAGCCTGGGCTAGAGTGAAACCCTACCTTGGAAAACAAAAAAAAAAAAAAAAAAAGATATTTCCTATTATTAATCATTGTGGCAATGAAAGTAGTAATTACAGTAAGATACTGCTCCATAACTATGACAATAGTGGCTGGGGAAACACTGACAATTTCACATGCTGCTAAGGACACAGAGCAACTGAGATTGTCATGTGCTAGGGAAAACCCAAAGTGGTTACAGTCTGGCAGTTTCTTATAACATTATCCATACATTTAGCAAATGACAAAGCAATCCCATATAACCTTCTTCTGGTTTAGCTATGAAGAATCTCCTCAGAAGATTCATGTGTTGGGCCCCAGCTGGTGTCCCTATTGAGAGATGACTAGACCAGAATAGTACTTGCTGCATTAAAGATTAATCCACCTAAGATTTCATAGTTGAATGAGGTGGGTCTACTTAGAGAAAGAAGATCACTAGGTCCTAGGGTGTATGTTCTCTTTGGTCCCTTCTCTCACCCACTCTTCACGTTCCAGGTTGGCTCTACACACCCTTTCTTCTATAAACTTCTGAAAATGTGTGCCCCATTCAGCCTTTCCCCTTTTAAATTGTTTCTCTCAGGTATTTTGTCTTAACTATGAGAAGTTGACAAAAATGCAAGCCTAGAGAAATAAAAACGTATGTTCACAAAATAAACCAGTGTATAAATGACTGGAGCATCATTTCATTCACAACCAACAAAATTTAGAAACATTCTCAATATCCATCAACAAGTTAATGGAGTAGCAAGATGTGAACTACTCAGAGATAAACAGGAACAAACTATTAACACAGGAATAACAAGAATGGAATCCTGAAGTACTATACTGAGTGGAAGAAGCTACTTTAGAATGTTTCATACTGCATAGTTCCATTGAAAATAATGTTCTGCAGGAGGTAATATGGTAGGCAGGAAGGACAGATCAATGGTTAAAGAGGTTAGCAATGGGAGAAATTGTTAGTAGAAAGAGATATTACTGAGGAAATTCAGTGGTGAATGGGACTTTATATGTCCTTATTGGGTTAGTAATTCCATTAATCTATACATGTATCAAAACACAGACTTTATATCAAAAAAGCTCATTGATGGTATATTAATTCAACAACAAATATATTTTTGAGATGAGGTTTTCCTACATATCCCAGGCTGACACTGAACTTGCAGGTCATCTGCCTTAGAATCCTGAATGCTATAATTATTGGTGAAGTGTGAATCACCATGCCCAGATGAATAAAATATTAACAGGGATCAACACAATATAAATTTGAATTAAATAACTACATAGAATTCCAGCACTATGCTTGTGGCTATTTAGATTGCATAGAATGTTTTAGTACTGAAAACAAGTATAAAATTAACACTCTATTTAAGAAAAAATTATAGAAAAGTGTTTATTGTCCACTTTGTGTGTGTATATGTGTATAGATACATATGTGTATATATGTGTGTGCATATATGTATGTATTTGTGTGTGTGCATATGTATGTATGTGCAGGCACATATGTGCCATGGCACACATGTGACAACCCCAGATGTCAGTCCTTGCCTTCCATCTTGTTTAAAATAGGGTTTCTTGTTCACTCTTATTAAGCCAGGCTAGCTAGCCCATAATTCTGAGAACTCTATCTGTGCCTCTTCTGTGTGGGATTGCAGATTTGTATAATGCCATATCCTACTTTATGTGGGGTCTGGGGAATCCAAATCCATGTCCTCCTCATGCTTTCATGACAAGCACATCACCCCTGAACTATCTCCCCAGCCCTATTGTCCACTTACACATTTGTTTTGCTCAGGTGTATGTGTGTAATATGGTATGTGTGTAATGTGGTGGGAAAAATGTATGCATGATGTATGTGCCCCATATATTCATTTGCAGGGGCCAGAGTGAAACATCATGTGTTTCATCCCATTGCTTTTCTGCCTTGTTTTGTTTTGAGCCAGAGTCTCTTTCTATTGAGCTTGTATGGTCCCACTTACTCTTGGGTCTTTGATTCCCTGCGGGACTGGGGTTACAGGCCATGCCCAGCTGTTTTATGTGGTATCTGGAGATTTGAACTCGGGCAGTCTTTGGCACCCTCAGGCTCTCATGCTTGCGCAGGAAGCTGAGCCATCTCTCCAGCCCAATTGTCCACTTTCTAAGGGAGATTTTCTTGAAAATATATTGAATGCCATTGATGGTAAAATAAGTATGAAAATCTCTTAGTTCAATAAACATTTTTGAGCCTGGAGAGATGGCTTAGTGGTTAAGTGCTTACCTGTGTAACCTAAGGACCCTGGTTTGAGGCTCAATTCCCCAGGACCCACATAAGCATAAGGTGGTACATGCATCTGGAGTTCATTTGCAGTGACTGGAGGCTCTGGTGCACCCATTCTCTTCATCTGCCTCTTTCTATCTCTCATATAAATAAATAAATAAATTTAATTAAATAAACATTTTTGAGTACCTACAAAATACAACAAATCATAGTTATAATATCCATGCCTTAAAGATCATAATTATGTGACAGAAACAACCATTGTCTTACTACCAAGTAATAAAGTAGACACTAATTACCAAGGTGTTTTTATAGTAGCTATGAATTAATCTATCAATTTTAAGTGTAACGACCATCACATTAGTTAGCTTTAAATTGTATGCTAATCAGATCTTAGGCTAAGCCATTGTGGAGAAATGCCAAATGACAAAAGCAGCAGAGACAGTCCGTGGACCTGCTAATCCAAGACTTCCTAGCACAGATATTTGTACTGAGTTGCCAATAAGGCATTTTTTTTAGTAGTACAAATGTTAAAAATCAAATAAGGAGATCTTGAAAGAATGTCACTTCATTGTCATGTGTAAGACATACTGCCAGACGGTAAGTTTAGCACTTTTCTGGAACCTATTAGAGAGCTGAGGTTGCAGGAGGATAGACTGACTCATTCAAACTCCAAGAAGTTAGAGGCAGCTGCCAGGAAAGAAGAGAAGACTACTTGCTCACTAGGGCAGGCATGGCCCTGGTAGACAGACCTCAACCAGAAGGGTTACTAGGTTAGGAGAACATGACTGATGGCTGATAAGCAAACACAAAACCCTGGGAACTTCAGATACAGGGGAGTCTGCCTGCATACCCCTGCAGGCTGTCACCCACCAACCCCACTGGAAGCACATTCAGGAAGCACCCCCGTTAACAATGCACAAGGAGCAGCATTATTGCCCCTGCTAAAAGAACACCCTCATACAAAGACCTTATCCCTTCATATCTACTGTGGAACAACAGCTTTTAGCTCTTTGGGGGACAGTAACCTGCACAATTACCCTTAGGACCTGTTGCAACTGAGGAACAGAAAATCATCCTTCTCCATAATGTCAGTTTGACTAAGGATGAATAACCTGGGACTTGCAGTGCTAAAGTGACAACATCCCTGACAAAGTGGAGAAATAGGCAATGCTAACCCTGGTAGAGGGCAGAATCCCTGAGGAGCCCACAAGGACAGCATCAGGAAAAACAAGAAGTGAGCGGCCACAATCCCAAACCTAATGTCCATCTAAGAAGGAGGCTGACCAGCAGCAGAGAATGTCTCCCCACTTCATGAGATCCATAGGTGAGTAAGAAGTATAACAGTGGGAAAAAGGACCAAAATCATACACAGGTAGCAAACAAGAGCAAATGTTGAGGTTGAAGGTGGAGCAGACATTGAGAAGTAATGGTCTGCAAACAGCCTCCAGTTGAACCACAATGTCACTAATGGGAACAATATTTTATTTGTTTTTGTTTGTTTGGAATGTGTTGATTTTTGAAACAGGGTCTCACTATATATTCACTCAGTTTACTGTGTTGCCCAGAGTAGCCCCCAGTTGAAACACAGTATCACTAAAGGGAAAAAACTGCTTTTTTGGTATGTTTTGATTTTTTTATTTATATTATTCTAATTTTACATTCATAATGGTGACTCCCTTATCCTCCTTCCTGTCTGCCCTCTTCCAAAGGGACCCTCATCAATGGAAATGTGAGTCAGGCATTGTGGGGGTAGTCAAGAGTTATGGGGGATAGGCCAAGTCTCTGTGTATAATGCCCCAACTTGTGGCATTAACATTCTTTCTGCCCCCTCTTCTGTGAATTTCCCTGAGCCACATTGGGGTCATTTTAGTTCTACTTCAGTGATGAGGTTTTGGGAGCCTCTGTGTCTCTGGATATTCTCTGTATTTATTTCCTTCAGCCTTTTTGTGGTGTTGTGATCACCAAGAACGCTGTACTCTTGCCTGTCCCCTGCATTACTCTATGGTTTCAGCTGGGGCCCTGGTGAGGTGTGATTGGCCAGTTTTCCCTTTGGGTTCATTGTCCATCTGAAAAAGATAAGCAAATTCTCCAACGGAGAGAGAAGTTAGTTCTAGATATATGGGATGGGCATGGATATTTTAGAGGGAATTTTATATGCATAGGCCCTCTTCTTGCCCACATTTGGTGGTGTCTTGATCTTGGAGACTGAGCTCATTTTTGTACATGGTTTTGACTTATTTCTCAGTTCCAGCAGTGAGTTCCATTTGATTTTTGAGACACAGTCTCATTATATATCCAGCCAGTTTATGATGTTATCCAAAGTAGCCTGGAATTTGTGATTCTCCTGACTCAGTCCTCCTGAGTGCTGGAATTATAGGGTGTTGTACCACACTGATCTTGCTAAAGGAATTTGATGCCTGTGGTGCACAGAGGCAGCCCAATTCCCAGTTCGATTCACATTCGAATTGTAGAAAGAAGAGACGTATAATCACTTCCAGTTATAAAGTCTATTCTCCTCATCTCTACATCCTAAACAAGACTTTAAACAAAAGATCACAAGTCATAAAATGAGTTATATAAGTTGCCAACAAAACCAGACTCAGGTATTACAGAGGTACTAGAACTACCTGACAGAGAATTTAAAAAAAACCATGAGAAATGTGATGAAATTAGCAGGGAATGAAGATATCAGGGAAGATCAGATATATACATAGGGTAATATATAAAATGAATATATTGTATATGCATGGAGCCAATACATACATTATATGTATACATAGAATCTCTAGCTCCTGCAACTCCAAATGAGCTCAATGTCACCCCCTCTATGAAGCCCCAGAGATTGATTTCTATAGATTCCCATTTTCTTTTATAATTCTTTAATAGCAGCTTTAGTTGTGTCTTGCAATTTTGCACATAGAAACCCTTCCAGATAGTAAATTCTTAAAGATTGTATATGACTATGGTCATACAAACCTTCATACAATATATGATCATACAACACTCTTCATGGTCTCTTACATAATACAGATGCTGAGTAAATAGAATATATATTAGAGATACTGGACACAGATAGGACCTTGGATAAATCAACATGCCCTGAGGTAGTCAGTTCTCTTCAAGCTAGATTCCTCCAGGTCTTGCAAGGTTCAAAGCTCTTCTTCAGTATTCAGTCCTGGGTCTTCAAACTGCTTCCATTCTACAATATCTTCAGTCTTATCTAGTCTCCGAAGCTATGAAAACTTAATAAAATATATTATCCAAACTTAAGTTCTCATCAGAAAAGCTCTGCATCATCCTGATCTCTTTCCCCATTTATTTCTTAACTCCAAAAATCTGGGAGACATGCTAATTCTTACAGTTGATCTCTTGGTAACTGGCTCCTGCCCATTGCTCCCATAGTCCAAGCTGTCATCCTCTCTCCAGCAAACTTTTAAGATGCTCTGATTGTATCAATCTGTTCTACACTCTTTATGTCATCCCAGCCCATTCAGGAAGCAGTTATGACTGCTTAAAGATTTATAATGCATCTGAGTTTTTCTGTGGATTACTATAGTGCCTAATGCAAATGGATCACTTTGCATTTTGTCCTCAAAGCTCTACACATAAATCAGAATTGTACTCCACTTCATGAGCCTCATGTCAGTTTCTCAAACTCAGCTGCCTCTTCCTATCTTTAGGACTTTTGAAACTGTGGTTTACTTCTGTTACAGTAGAGTTTCTCAAATTATGTGTGATGAAGGATCTTTTTTTCCCTGTACGTCATGCAATTATACTTTTGTAATAGTAAAAAAAAAAAAAAAAAAAAAAAAAAAAAACTACTAGAAAAATTTAAAGGATATATTTGTTTTATACTTAATAGTTTGTTCTTATCAAATTGCTTTAAAGGTTACAAATGTTTCTTCTCAATGGAGCTAACTAGGCTCCAGGAAGAGTTTGCTAATGGAGCCTGACTCATGGGCTACTGAATACTCTGTGTATTCCTCAGTAAGTTCTCTGCTTAAATGGCACTTCTTCAAAAAATCTGTCATTCCTTCTTCCTTCTTCTTTGTAGTGTCTATCACTACACCCTATTACATTCCTACATATGTACAAATTACATGCATGGACACACACACCTACATTTACTTTTTTCTATGTTTCACTCTCATAAATTCCCAACATCAGGAATCCTGACCATATATACAGAAATTGGAGAGTCAAACAGTGTCAAATATAACTGAGGTCTGATATTTTCCCATAGGCCTTAAAGTGCTAATCTGAAGTGCGAAATTCCAAGAAGGTGGTAAAAGTGAAGAGTTTCCCAAACTTATCTGACCCTGGCCTTTTTCTTCAAATGTATAATATAGAATGCAGAGTAGGAAATAATGGTTTAAAGAGGTATCTATACATTTAAGCCATTATTTTAACCCTTAAACCATTATTTCCTACTATATAAGTTAAATATACTAAGCTACATTTTATCAGTTATTAAGATTAAGGCACGATGATATTTGAACTTAACAGGCTATATTATTTTCCTCTTGTATGGAGGAGAAAGTAGAGAATTGGAGTATGCCAGAGATTTGGTTTAGTATCTGTGTGTGGGAACTAATTTGCCCATTTTTTTCTTAGCCTTGTTCCTACACTTTCATGCTCTGCAGAAAAAGAAAAAAAAAAAAAACCAGAAAATTAACCACCCTAAATTTCCTAGCAAAATGACTTCCACAAAGAGGCAACAGAAGGATACTAGAAAGTATAGAAGGAAAATTTATTATATCATTATTATGGTATTAATCCTAATTGCTTGGAACTACAGTGGGCAGCCTTAGGCATGAGTAACTTCAACAGTCCACCAGCATCAGAGAAGAGACAGTGAAGCCAGCCAGCTGTACCTTGCCAAACCTTCACTATCTTACTGAAGTCAACATTATTGTTTATTGTGCAGTGCTCAGAATTGAACCCAGATCTCTGCCCATGCTAGGCAAGTGTTCTATCACTGAGCCCCCAAGGTATTTACTGTCACAGCATCTCTGACAACCAAATTGGCAGTGGCACGGTTTCTGCCTCCCATATCCACTTATAATGTCCTCTTAGGTCTCCCCTATGTGCTTCCAGCCAGGACTGGCAGGTACTTCCTCTAGTCACTGGTTCTGTGTTACATGTCTTTTGAGATCAATTCTTTGTGTGAAGTTAGCTCTGTGTAAAGTACCTAGGGTTGTTTTTATTTCCCTGATTGTTGGGGGTGGGGGGGTCAGGATGGGAAAGGTGATTCTTCAAAATTGATTGCATGAGAGTAAAGCGCCATCTCTTCTTCTTTCTTATGTCCATGGGAGTCAAGAAGTCAACATTAAAGAGAAACACTCAGTGCCAAATAAGTCATGTGAAGGAAGGCCACCATGAGTGAAAGCAAGAGTCCAGAAATCTGTTTTCTCTCACCAGTGAAGTAACTTTTGTACACTGCTGCATCTTCGCCTGACCATCTGCACTTTCTTCCACCCTTGATTGCTTCCAATAGCAGAGGGACACAGGGCACACAGCCATTCTTACGTCAGAGAACAAAGCCCTATATAATCTCTCAATTTGTCCAAAGCCACTCCAAACAAGACATAAGCAAAAGCAATGCACTTGCAGTGCCAATGCAGTTTCAGATCAAGCCTCTTGTTTTCTGACTGGACTGTCCACACAAAATCCTGAGTTGAACTGTTCAACATTTAATAATGGAGAATCAGTCTTGTAAAGTACTGGGCAGGTGGAAAACAAGCTCACATAATGACATGTGGGAGACAGTGATGCACAAATAACAGAATGTCTGAGTAACACAAGTTTTAATTTATACCTAAGAGGTATAAATTAAAACAACAAGAAAAGAATTAATTCTGAAGGGATCCCTCAAAAAGATTCATAGACAAGACATGGCACACAGAGGAGCATAGAAATTATGGAGCTGAGTGAAAATAGCTGAGACTAAGAAAGGCGATATGGAGTCACATTGAGTGGGACCATCAGGAGCTATATCCATGTTATTATCCTTCATGGTACTCATGAGCCTAATGAGGGTTTTACATTAAGAAGGATATGGAAGTATTTTAAAACTGGCAATATATAAATATAAAACATAGCCATGGAGGAATCTTATTTAACGAAGCAAACATTTGATGTTTCCATACTACTTGTACATTGTACCTGTCACATACATATATATTAAAGATATCTGTATGATTCTTAAGTCATAATCAGCAAAAGGAATCATTTTAACAAGCTGTCACAACAATGGCATAGTACAGTTAACAGAAAAGTTGTTGCAAAGAATTAATTGTGTTGGGAAACTTAAAGTTTGAAAAAAAAAAATCATGGCATCTCCTTAAACAACTAGCATGAAAATAAGATCTTTTAAGTTTCCAGATATCAACCCATTTAGAAGGACACAGAAATAACAACAGTTTATGAATATAAATAAGATGAAATGTGATTCAGTATTGCATAATAAGAAACAAACTACAGGATTATATTCCAACTCATTTAATTCCTGCATGTTCCATGATCATTGAAGAAACAGTAATGGCACAGACATTTTTTGAATATCATTATATGGGAAATTAGTTATGAACTTTCAAAGTAGATTGGCAAAAACACCAATAAATTCACCACTATTCTAAGCCACATATAAATGATGAATTCTAACCAGAATGAGGAAATTTTAAATGACTTCAAATGATAGGATAAATTGTGCCTGAAATATTTGATTTGCTTTGATTAGCACTATATCAAACTATGGAGACACACTGAAAGAAGCACTAAGAAAAGTAGCTCAATATTAAGGAAATTGATCTATGAGAAGTATTATAGGAACAAAGTATGTGCAACTTTGTGAAAAGATGACTAAGGAATGATGACAAACTGTAAACATCTGAAAGGTATAAATATCCAGGAAGAGGAGGAGGATTTATTTAGCATGTGATAAAGAGCTCTAATTACAGTATTGGGGATGAAATCAGACAATTAGAGAGTGAAGCATCTCAAACCACCTTCCTTTGGGTAATGCAGACTGTGGTGGTTTAAATGGAATGACCCCATAGCCTCGGGTGTTTGTGATTCAGTTTCCTACTTAGTCTCCACCTAGTAGAGTCCGTGGGACATGGAACCCTGCTGGAGAAACAGTGTCACCACGGGGCGGGGTAGAGTCCAGCCCTGTGTGTTCAGAGATGGCTTGAGCTCTGGCTGTTTGTTCTCTCTCTGTTATGGATGTATGATGAAGTGAGCCAGCTTCTTCTACCATGATGAAGCTTTCACTGGAAACTGAAAGCCTAAACTAAATGCTATCCTCCCATAAAGTGCTTCTGGTAGGGTGTTCGTCCCAGCCGTGAGAAGATAACTGAAATGCAGACTTATATTTGAAAAGATAAATGAAATGACCTGTGGAGTACCTGAATGCTTGTGTCTGGTTTTCTTATGTTTTATAGGAAAAAGAAAAGACTTCAATGAAGGAAGATAGCTGTAAGTCCCTTTTCAATATAGCATTGTTTTTCTAAGAATCCTAGTTGATTCATTCTATTATTTGGCACAAGAATATAAAAGACATACAAAATTCATAAATACTTCTTCAGCCTAACATTAATCTTTTTTTTTTCTACTAGCCCTACTTACCAGCAATGAACAAAACTCACTAATTGGAATTTTGCCTAACCATTACTAAAGGATCGTAACTCATTGATTTAGAGTAATTAGGATAATGTTCCTAATTGAGATAAAGACAAGCATTGGCTGTTGTACATTGGAGTCAGATTTCATTTGCACTTGATATCCATTACTGCTTCTTTCTTGAACTGCTTCCTTCCCTGTAAAATATCTGCATTTCTGGTCACACAACTTTCACGTCCATGACTATATCTCAGACTGGAGAGCTTGCTGTTTCCTCAAATTCAGCAAGCCACAAATCAAATCCATTTGCCAAAGGAAATAAAATTTGTTGCATACTCTGTGTATGCCAGGCCCTGCTCTGCTGAGGTAGGATTGAAATCATAGTCACAAAAGGAACCCTCTGAATTGTGGGAGTTCCTAGATTTTATATACCCCCAGGAGCCATTTCTCAAAATTTGAACTACCTAATTCTGTGATAACACTATCTAAGGCTAGGTTCCCAAAAACATGCCCTATTAAGACTCTCTTGTGCATGATTTCTTGTGACAGCATTGTCAGGATAAGAGGAATAAGGTCAGTGGGATAAGGCAGAAGGAGCTGTGTCCCTGTTGGTGTCCATTTGCACTCTGGTTCTATGGGAAGCTCTAGAGTCTTAACTGTACCCCAGAATTTATCCCCCTTTGTACTTTTGGCCTTCCATGTCCATTACAAATAAAGTGTAGACTGCTGTATCCTGGGAAGGTGTGGAACTCCCCCATGTTTCTATTACCTTGCTTTACATGACTGGTAATTGCCTCTTGAAGTGGCCCACAGTGAACCATTATCAGCCCACTCTGAAAGCTCCTAGGGAATGTGTGCACCATTTGGTAAAAGCCAACAAGGCCTCCTACAAACACCCTTGCTCTCCTAAGGATCATAACTACTGTTTTGTCAAGTCATGTTTTGTTCTTCACTAAACCTTTATTTTTTCTTTTGATTTTTGAAAAAGGGTCTCTTTTTGTAGCCAATGCTGGTCTGGAACCTCACTAAATAGTCTGGGCTGGCCTTGAACCTTCAATCCTCCTGCCTCAGCCTTACGAATTCTGGGATTAAAGGCATGTGCCACTATTCCCACCCTTCTTTATTACATCTTGAAAATTCTTCTCTGTATTTTCTCTTTCATTCCCTTCTCATTTGCCTTCAACTACCCCTTGGAGTAGTTTCAGATGTGCTAGAATTAATGATTCACACATAATCTGCAATCACATTCCTGACCATCTCATGACTTCTAGAGGCAAAAGTAATATCTAAGATGAGCAAAACTATTGGTGAGAACTAGGATGTTGCTGTTGTCTGGATGTGTCACCCAAGGTCAATGTGAAAGGCTTAGTTCCCAACGCATGGTACTATTGGAAAATGATGAAACCTTCAATCAGTGTGTCCTCACTGGAAGATTTCTGGACATTGGGGAGTAATGCCCTTGAGGAGGGTATAGGGACCCTAGCCCCTTCCTGTCTCTCTTTTCTGCCCCCTGGCTACCATGAGAGAAAAGGCTTGCTGTCAGTGTGTGCTTCCACTGTATTTACAACTGTCTGGCCACACCCAAAAGTAACAGGGCCAACCAATCAGGGATGGAAGCCTCCAAAACCGAGGGCTAAAATAGGCCTTTCTTCTTTGCAAGTTGACTAATGTCATATCTTCATGATTATAATGGAATGCTAACACATGTGCTAGAAGATCAGGCCTAGTCTGAAAGGAATTACTACCTTGACTTTCAACATTGCAGAACTTTTAATATTAAAAAAAAAAAGCTAGGCTTCTGAGTTTTAATGGAAGTATGACTAAATTTTATATATAGTAACTGATTCTTGTTTTTAATGCTCTCAGGGAAAAAGAAAACCATATCTTCATATCAAATATATACTCACCACAGCCACTTTGAAAAGTCTGGCTAAGAGCCTAAGGTAAGAGATGACATTGAAATAAATAACTAGTCTTCAAAGTTAAAAAAGATAAAAATCTCAAGGAAAGTGAAGATAAAGTGCTGTGGTATTTAGAAAAAAAAAAAGTGGATCTTGGCCCCTCATGAATAAGGGCTTTGTCATTACTGCACCTTCCATCTTCATAGCCTAAAACCTTCACTTTCCAAACATGTTCAAATGAACAAAGAAGCAAACAAAGGAGTCAGTGTCTCTGTGGGTAGTTTGTAGTGCAGCTGAGCAAGGTCTCAGCTCATAACCAGCCAAGTAAGCTCAGCAGCTACCAAACAAAGTTAAAACTCTCTCTCTCTCTCTCTCTCTCTCACACACACACACACACACACACACACACACACACACACACACACACACAGGTCTTCTGGGAGCTCAGTCAGCCAGAGTCCCAAAGACACAGTCCTCTTCTCCTCTCAGTTTTAGCACACAACACATGTGTTGGTGCATTGATAATACTGTTCTTGAGTATGTGGGCAGTGTAACAAACAGTGGAGAGTTCAGAATTAGTTTCTAGCACCATGTAGACTTATTTGGATCTATTTTGAGAGTATAGCAGTTGTCAGCACTACATATCCCAACCTTCCTCAGAGGTGCTCTGCATACCCTAACATAACCAATATGGGTAGCTCTTTGTTTTCATGCCAGATCTTAGAGGATCTTCACCAGAAACAGCTCTTGGAGCATTGCAAACTGATAATGACGTTGGAGCATAGTTTGCCTTCACCTGGTAGGACTCTCTCAGCCTGCACCATCATCCAAGTTCTCTGTGGAAGGGACCAAAGTTGCCAAAAGGTCAGTCCACAAAAGGTGAGCAGAGCATTCTAGTAATGCACAGTGCCAAATTCCAGGACTCTCAAGCCTTTCCAGAACAATCCATGTTCTCATAAATCTAACTCATCACTATGGAGTCGTTCATAACACTTCTCAATCAAACAATTCCCATGCTAACTGGTAGCTAAACAAGAGGCATCTACACCAACTAAGGTTGTCTGTTTATGTCTTAGCATATTTCTCTAAGAAGCGTCTTTATTTTCCATGGAGGTTCAGTAGGGGACAATGCCTACTTTCTGGAATCCCTGCCTCAGCTTTAGGAAAAGGAATCCAGGGCTCATTTCCAACCTGGGTTAGGTTAATAAATTCTGGCTATAGATATATAATTTATTTGTGCTGATTATTTGAATTTTACTATTCACCACTTTGCTGTTTTGCATAAAAAGCTTACTCATTACATAACTGAAATTCTTTTCACCATTTGCAAAATTAGCTTTTGCTGAAAATTCCTTTTGCTAATTGCTTACCTTTTCCTTCTTCCTCTTTGGTTTCTAAAAAGTATTTGATGATTCTTACCTTCCACACCTACCTGAAACAAAGCCAATTATACGTGGACCTACCTTTCTGCCTATCTTGCTTGTGTCCTGCTTAGCAATGGAGGAAAAAAAAATCACATAATAAGCCCAGTTCCAGTCTACTTGTATGTCCTTTCAGCAGCTGTATTCCTAATAATGGAATTGCATTTCAGACAGAAACTTCTCCAAATCCATGCTAGGAGTCCACCTGACTGTTTACAGGCACAGCCCTGCCTTTAGCTGGTGCTGAGGAAGCGGGCACTTCCATGGAGTCCCTGTACCTTCTCTGGGGGCTACCCTCCCACCAAGTGGTCCTGAAGGCTCCTTCCCTATGATAGCAGGGTTGCTAATGTTGAGCACATGCTCTTCCCTTGGAATCATTGTCACACCTCTGTGGTTTGCTGTCTAGCTGACCTTTTGTGTGCCTTCTATGTGGCCCAACTTCCACATCGCCTGGAAATGCCTTGTGGTCTCAGGTATCCCTCTTCACTTGGAAGTCGTCTCTGGCTCAAAGGAAATGTGTGGATTCAAGTGGTTTAACTCACCTTCTGGAGGCTGGCAGCTATAAAAATAACTTCATATTGATGTTTGCAAAAGTAAGTCATGCACAGGAAACAAATTGGAGTTCAGAATAGTTTTGAAAAAAATTTCTGCATTCCCTTACCCAAAATCTCCCTAAGCCAAAATTTCACACACCAGAAGCCCCTTTTGAACCATGGCTGCCTTTTTGATGTTCATTTCTGCAACTGTAAAAGTGTGGTTACACTTCTACTTCATGATTCTTAAACATTATCCTTCCTTCATTTAAATTTTTTTTCAATTTTATTTTTTGCATTTGTATGAATGTAGTATGTGTGTTGTGTGTGTGTGGCCCATGCAGATATGTGTGTGCTCCATGCATACATGTGCACAGAACAGAGGAAGACATCAGATGTCTTCCTCTATTGTTTATCCATGTATTTTCTGGAGATAGTCTCTCATTTAACCCAGAGCTGCCATCTTTTTTCAATCAGACTGGCTGAGCTTTAAAACCCAATAATTCTCCAGTCTCCTCCACTCAGGACTGGGATTATAAGCAGGTCATTTTTAAGCAATTTTATACATGTATATAATATATTTTATCATAATCTCTTTCCATTATCTTCTATTGTCCCCACATCCCATCTTCCTTCCACTGAATCCCTTCTTCTTCCCAAATAGTATCTCTTTTACTTTGATGTCTTTTTTTTCTTGTGTATTTGTGTGACCCACTGTTGTCTTACCAGTGACTATATACCACTGCAGAAAATGTCTCCCACACCCCCAGCAACCATTAACTGCCAATAAGAATATGGGCCTCATGCCCTCCTTCATCATACATGACAGAATGTTGATGGACTCACTATTGCACTGGTATTGTGACATATACTGGCAATCCTTGTGAGATCATGAATGAAATGGCCATGAGATGTACAGAGGACAGCATTCCATAGCATGCCTCCCCGTCCTTTGGATCTTCCATTTTTTCTACCTCCCCTTCTGTAATGTTTCCTAAAGAATGGAGGTGGTGATATAGATGTCTCATTTCATGCTGACTACCCCACAGTTACTTACTCTGAACCCTTTGACAAGGTTTAAGTCTCCTCAGTAGTCACCACCAATTACAAAAAGAAGCGTCTGTAACCAAAGGTGAGACAAGTATGGATCTATGACCATAAATATAAATATTTAGAGGGCAATTTGATGGGCACGACATCCATTTAACCTGAAAGTATACTTCAAGATTGTTTATAGACAATGTTTACTGACCTTTCAACACTGGAAATGAGAGCATATAGCCCACTTAATATCATTTATCCTCCATTCCCTCTTCATTTTCCAGCATTTATAAATGATATCTTTCTTCTATCAGTTATCCTTGTAAGTTTAAATAATGAAAACAGAATCTCTAATTTTTCATCACATTTCAACATCATTTCCAAACTACCCATTTCTTACACAAAGACCATGAGATATTTTCATTCCTCTTTTCTACTGCCTAGTTTTTATCAACTATATTTAGATGTCACCATTACTTTTACCATCCTACCGTAACTAAATTTCTTGCTTCATATAGAGATTCACACTGAAAGAAAAAAATAGCAATAGTACTAAGATTAAACATCAACAGTATTTTATTGTTGGACCAAATATTGGACTGAAATATCACTTCCTCTGCCAAATTCAGGACACTTGTGCTGATTCTGGACATTTCCAAACAAGGGATCAAGTGGAATAGTTCCTTGCTTTGTCTTGTCTTTTGTTGTTGTTAGAGATGGGCACACTATTTTGTATAGGCTGGCCTGGAACACACTATGAAACTGAAGCTGTCCTGCCTCCAACTCCCAAGTGCTGAAATTGCAGGTGTGCGCCACCACACCGAACTGGATTATTGCTTAACCATTCATTATAGGCTCTGATTATTTTAAATTATGCAGTATTATAATTTCATCATTTTAAAATAATGGGTTTTTATATCTTTGTCTTAAATTTCTAGTAAGGTCTTACCTAAACTTTTACTGTCCAAGTGTTCTGCATGATTCGCCTTGATTTTCTCCTTGTCATCTGTCAGAGTCCTCATCATACTGTTCCATGAAGTTCCCTTTTGGTGCTGAGCTCCATCTCCTGGCCAAGCTGGCCAGCTTTTCCTTGAGCCTTCCATATATCTTTTACCTTAGAACTTCTCTTTCTTGTCTTTCCAGGTTGAATCACTGTCTGCTGATTCAGCTTGCTTTTCTCTTGATTGTCCTTGTTTACCTGAAGTACAAGCTCAGATGGATTCTTTAAAAGTGATGTGATATAGGGCAAATGGTCTGCTGTTGTATGTGTCTAAATTATTGTTTAGCTTCACTTTCATCCTTGGCTGTGAATTTGGCTGATGATACACTTTGAAGACATTGTTCCCTTGCCATCTAGCCTCAGGACTGCTGATGCTGGAATAGTTTCCTTTGTAAATGATATATTGTTATTCTCAGTTGAAGCTCTTGTGTTTGTATTGTGTTTGAAATCTCCTGTCTCTTTGTCTAAGGGGCGGTCTTTTTCATTCAGCTTCTGGGTATGTGGTGAGCCCTTCTGAACTGAAAACAGT
This sequence comes from Orientallactaga sibirica, assembly GCA_036365145.1. Classification (NCBI taxonomy): domain Eukaryota; kingdom Metazoa; phylum Chordata; class Mammalia; order Rodentia; family Dipodidae; genus Orientallactaga; species Orientallactaga sibirica. The sequence continues at coordinate 23,210,872 of JAEOAD010000006.1, forward strand.
TGTCTTAGGCTATGGTCCCTAGAAAACAGCATGCAGAAATCTTATTACTCGGAGGAAAATGATAGAGAGCAGAAGCCAAAGAAAGGGAAATGAGGCAAATGAGAAGAGAATTATTGAGAAGGCCACAATTTCTCGACAAACGAATTTCTCGGTCCTGCCGTGAAACTCCAGAGAAGTTTAAAGTTATGTTTTTTCACAGTTTTATGAAAGAAGACAGAATATAGGTACCCAGTCTCATCTCCTTTTGGAGAAGCATTTGGTCAAAGACTAGTGAACTACACACTTGTGGCTGTCACTATTTGGTGGGGTGGAGGTTCTCAGCAGCAGCAAGCTGTCCCTAGGATAGAGGCGTTAACATTGTTTTCCCTTTCTTTCTTTCTTTCTTTCTTTCTTTCTTTCTTTCTTTCTTTCTTTCTTTCTTTCTTTCTTTCTTTCTTCTTACTTTGGAGGGAGGGAATTGAGAAATTGAGGTGAGGTCTATGGATGTCTTCCTGGCTGGTCTATTACTCATTATACAGCCCAGAAATCTCTCAACCTCTTGGCAGTCTTCCTGCCCCAGCTTCATAAAATGATGAGATTACAGATGTGCACCACCATGCCCAGCTATGTTGAATATTTTATTCATTCACATTGCAACCCCTAAGCGCTCCTTTTCTTGGTCTATGCTTATTCCTTTCTTCAGAATCTTATTCATGATTTAAGACTACAATAATTTCTCAAATAACCATGAGAACTATGATGGCTAATCTTGGATGTCAAGATATCCAGAAATATGTTAAGACATACTTCCTGGTATGTCTATGTAGGTATTTTCAGAAACACTTGGGTCAGCGAACTACGTGGAGAACACCTACAATAAATGTGGGCAGCACTGTCTAATAGGCTGAGAATGCAGGGCAGGGGGAATAGCAGAAGGAGAAGATGGCTCATGCCAAACTCCAACTGATGTGATGGGTGCATTTTTCTGCCTTGCATCCACCTTTACCAGGCACCATATTCTTCTGCCATTAGTGTACATTCATCTCAAACCAGTCCAAGCCAGATCAGCCTTCTGTCTCCCAATCCCAGATACATCCTGGAACATGCTTGCTGCAGTTACTTTCTTCTTGCTGGGACAAACACAAGCACCTGATCCGAAGCAGCTTATGAGAGGAAAGGGTTTATTCCAGGGGAAGCTTCAGCATTGTGGAAGAGGCTGGCTCACTTCATCATACATCCATAGCCGAGAGACAATAACCAGTGCCAACAAGCACTGAAGACTAAGCAGGAAACTTAATAAGAAATACCTCAGGCTATGAGACCATTTTCATTCAAATGACCACAATGCTTAAATAGAAATGGGGTATTACCAAGAGGTTGCTATTCCCATTGTTAAAAGTGGGAATATGGGTGGAGATCACAGATTGCCAACAGGGTGCTAGCTGCATTGTTAGAAAAGGGGTATGTGTTTATTGCCCAAGCCAAAATGTGTCCCAGGTTGCTAAGCTAGTCCCTATGTTTGCCTGCCTCTGTATTATTAATGAAGAGGGCATTTATTTGTAAGGACACGAGAACACGCAGGAAAAGACATCCGTGAAATAATATTCAGAAACATTTATGTCTTGTTCTTCCTGTGTTTTCTGAATAGATAATTTATCCTTTTATGTTTAACATTGTAATATATTTATTGTACATCCTTTAATTCTACTGAAAAGGATAATAGCTTTTTAAGTTGTTTCTCCCTGAGATTGTGTGTGTGTGTGTGTGTGTGTGTGTGTGTGTGTGTGTGTGTTTGGGCTACCTGCCAACTCTGAAATCTGAAATCTGGAAGAAGGAAATGAGGAACAAAGGAGGAAGTATATTTCAGTACATTTCTCTTGCGACCCAAAAGTGGAGTAAGAACTTCTTGTCCTAGACTTAGGAGTTGGTCAAAGTTCTGCATAATTCTCTACTGACTCAGATTTCACAACTTCCTGTGGTGGTGTTTGCTCTTTCCATGTAACTTAAATTTGGACTTATTTTCCAGAATTTCCATTAGACCATTTTAAAATAAAGAATATTATTAAAGGTTCCTGAATGAATGGAAAGTCACAATAATTAGGTTTCTAAGGCCAACTCTCCTTGTTACTATCTGACTACTTTTCATTATTTTTTTATTATTGACAACTTCCATAATTATAGAGAATAAACCATGATAATTCTCTCCCCTCAACTTTCTCCTTCACAACTCCACTCTCTATCACATCCCCTCCCCTTCTCATTCAGTCTCTCTATTATTTTGATGTCATCATCTTTTCCTCCTATTATAATGGTGCTAGGCACTGCAAGGTCATGGATATCCAGGACATTTTATATCTGGAAAAGTGCATTGTAAGGAGTCCTGCCCTTTCTTTGGCTCTTCCATTCTTTCTGCCACCTCTTCCTCAATGGACCCTGAGCCTTGGAAGGTATGAAAGAGATGTTTCAGTGCTGAGCACTTCTCAACACGATGGTGCCTGTTGAGTCATCCCAGAGGTCACCACCATCTAAAAAGAGAAGCTTTTTTAATCAAAAGTGAGAGTAGAATTAGTATATGGTAGGAATATTAAGAAAAGTGCTTACCAGGCAGTCTGGTGAGCATAATATATGCATTTAGCCAGGCACCAGCAGGCATCACACCCCTATGGCTTATGACTTCCCCTGTCATAGGTTTTAAGTATCAGGCATGTATTCCTTCCTCTGGAGCAGGCCTCCAGTCCAATTGGAGAGTGGTTAGTTTCCTCCATAGCATACATGCCACTATTGCACCTGTTGGCTCATTTGGCCTGGCTGGCCCAACTTAAGGCTTGCAGTGTCCACTGTTATTTTTCTCCACTGATGACTTCTCTCTCTCCCATAGAGCTGCATGAAGCGTAGCTTTTTCTAGCTTTCTGTCAGCTGGTCTACAGGGAGGATGTTTTCAGCTCAGCTCCAGCAAGATCTCTCAGTGACTTTGCAGCCCAAGCATGTATAATCTCCAGCAATAGGGTCTTATCATCTATTCCTGGTGTGAAACCAAGAGCCTCGGCAATGGCCTGTAATGTTTGGGGAACATCAGGGACCTCCTGGCCAATAACTCACTGAAAAGTATCCCACTTCTGGCAAAGAAAATAATTTTCCAGTAACAATCTATGGCTTCTGAATACACCATTATAAAAAAATAGGTTTCCATATGACTTATTCATACCCTCTTAGATTTTAATTAATCCTCTCTCCACCCTCCCTTTATACAATCTCTTCCTTCTATCTGACTTCTTAAACCAAATTCATACCAAACTTGCATTTCCTAAGCAAGTCACATTTTTTTTTAAAATAGAAAGAACTTCCTGACAAAGTGATAAATTTCTTTCATTGACACTATTTCATTTTATATAATAATATTGGACTTGATGACTCTAAAATATCTCCAAACCCTGAATCTCAAATGATTCTCTGCTTTAGTTCCAATGAAAGAAGGCATGAAGGGAATGAATGAAAACAGAAGATATTTGCTCAATTTTACATGGATTTCAGCTGCTGTATCTGAAAATTGCTCCAAGCTTCCTAGGTCTGGGCTTCTGTCTATTTGTGCTGATACTACACCTTGTTAACTACTTCTTGCCTAGCATACCCATGTATAATTAAAATACCCGATGCAAAAAAATTGATACATTAACTTTCCCTGGGGAGATATAAATAAATATCTGCTCACCCCAGATAGGGAACCACCAATAGATCAATGTAACTTTTCCACCAAGCCCAACCTGGTGAATGACTCAGTTTCTAGGGCTTAATTCCAGAGTGTGAGTGACCACAAAACATCCACATCACTGTAGAGCCTCATCCCATCAGAGATGACAACATCTTAAAGGCTCTATCATGGAACCCCACACTTTCAGATAGCCTTCCACTTCCTAGATACTCTAGCATCTCCCAGGATCACTTGCAGCTAGAGAGAGGCAATAAGGAGTAACCACTAGAAGCCATCTAAGGGTCCTGTGATGTTTCTCTGGGTCTTTCTAAATAAGGGAGTAAATGCCTTCCATGTCAAAAGGCTCATGTCTACATTTTGCACTGGCTCATGGATTCATGCTTACCATCCATGGTACTCTTGGCCATGGGACCCACTTCCTCTTTAAGGCCCAGATTCTCCAACATAAGGTTCTCAGACCATAAGAGAGGAAAAATCTAACAATATTCAAAGATGTTTGTGATGCTGTTTAAAGAACCCTTCTTCTCAGCTCACCCATGCTTCTCTTCTTGTCTTGACTATAAACTGTTCATAATGATACATTTCCATATAATTATTTCAGCGACCTTTCTTAATTTAATGTGAATATGCCTTCCTGGTCTAATAAAATCCCTGCCCCCTGCCAAAGGGTATGTTACGTGCTACAGTTTGTTACAACTCATGACATGTCTTTGGAGAAGAATTGTACACTTTGTGTAATTTGTCAAGGATGGTTTCAAAATGCACCCAATCATCCATCTCTCTGACAACATCCCTAATGGCTTCACTCTATAGTCAGAGTTTCGTCAAATGCAAGTCAACATTCAGACCACCACACACCTGCTTCCCACCTATTGTTTCCCTTGCATCATCTGTTGAAGAGACAATGGCATTTAGGGGAAGAATTTATCCTTGAAGCATTTCCTCTCTAATTAAGCCAACAGATGTTGTTTGAAGTCTATACCTGGACAATTTATTACTTCAATTTTTAAAAGGAAGAAAAATTCACAGATCTGCTTTCTTGATATTTTTTTTAAACAAATATAACCAGCCTGGAAATGACTGATAATAAAAATTTGTGCTAGTTGTCATTTCCCGCAATTTGAATGGCAGCTGCTAACAGTGCTTTCACATATGAGCTTCATTGCTCCTTGGCTGGGAAAAATTATGTTACTCTCATGATGGGAGGTTGGACAGAGATGGCCTGGTTGAAATGAACTTGAAAGAATGAGGCAGACAGCAGGACATAGTTTTAAAAGCCTTTAGAATTACAGAAGGCTGACAGCAAGCAATAAAGTTCAAGGTAAAAGTCAGCAATGCACAGATAAACCAGTTACAAGGCAAGAAAATTCTAGGCAGGCAAGAGTTAACTGGTGGAGCTTGCAGGTCAAAGAACCAGTTAAAATGAAACCAAGGACCTGCTACCAGGAAGAAGCAAGCAAGATGGTACTCCTGGGAGCCAGCCAAGGAGATGAATTCTTACTTCTTCCCTAAGTGTGTGAGGCATCCAGTGACCTACCTAGGTTTCAGTATATCTGTTTGCTTTTTCTTTGCCTATGGAAAACCTCAAATTCCATCTTATAACATAATAATTTTAATTGTTAAATTTTGACATATAATTGAGAAATATATAGATTAAAAGGAATTAAAATGAATAAGTTCAGCTGCCTCATGAGAATATCTTCCTTTTGGCAGCAGAACAAAATTAGAACAAAACGTTTTGGTGTTAATTTCTAGCCAAAGTATTTAATTAGCACATGTGATTGCCAACATTTATGAGCTATAATTTGTGAACAAATTATCTATTTATTGTTGCCATAACAAGTTCTTGTAAATTCACAGGTCAAAATTTATATAAGGAAGAAAACCTCCCAATGTGAAAGAATTGGATTTCTTTTTTAAAAACTTCTTGTTTCAAATTATTCACCTACCTTGACAGTTTTAGTGTCTAGATTAAATATTTTATGATGATGCTACTTAAGATAAAAATGTAAAAGCTAATTTATAGTGACATCTCTTTATGTAAAAGGTTCCCAAGCTGATTTATTTCTAAGATGAAGCATGTCAGTGAGTGAAACCATTTATAAAGCAGAGATGTCCCAATTTTCTTCTATAGTCTTAGTCAAACAGCTTCTGTTAAACAATTTATATGAAAAACAGGGTCTTTAATTTTACAACACCCTATTTTCCTATAATATGTCCTTTAGTTTCACTTTCCAATTCAATTTAGTACCTGCTATGTTCTGTACTAAGTAATAAATTTGGAAGACTATGTCCAATAATAATTCATTTCAGTACCTGCATATTTGAGGAACCTTAATGTCAAGGATTCCAATTTCATTCTGCTCACACTTGATTCTTTGCTTAAATCCTCTACTCAACAGAAGTATAGTGAAGCCCACACCAAATTGTTGCTATATCTTTCCACTTTTCTCCTTGCACTTTTAAAAATATTTGTTTACAATTTATTTATTTGTTTATTGTGTGTGTGTGTGTGTGTGTGTGTGTGTACGCAAGCACGTGCATATGCCTTGATTCTACCACTCATTGTCATAGGGAAGTGATATCACAGATGCATCTCACTTTATGTGGTTGCTGGGGATTTGAACCCCAGCTGGTAGGCAGGGTTTTCAAGCAAGTGCCTTTAACTGCTGAGCCATCTTCCTAACTCTTTTATATTTATTTATTTATTTATTTATTTATTTATTTATTTATTTATTTATTTATTTATTTATTTGACAGAGAGAAAGAGGGAGAGAGAGAGAGAGAGAATGTGTGCGCCAGGGCCTCCAGCCACTGCAAACAAATTCCAGATGCATGTGCCACCTTGTGCACCTGGCTAATGTGAGTCCTGGGGAATCAAACTTGGTCCCTTTGGCTTTGCAGGCAAACACCTTAACCACTAAGCCATCCCTCCAGCCCTTAATTAGTATTTTTATATATTACTTGAGAGAAAGGGAGTGGGAGAGAATGGATGTGATAGGGTCTCTTACTACTGAAAATAAACTCCAGAATCATGCACCACATTGTGCATCTGGCTATATGTGGGTACTGGAGAATCAAGTCCAAGTCAGCAGGCATTGCAAACAAGTAACTTTAACCACTGAGCAATCTCCCAGCTCTATTTTTCCAGTTGTCTAATGACCTCTCACCATCCTAATATTGCTGAACTTATTATATGACATCATCCTGGAAAGGATTCTGTGAAAAAACACACACAGACACACATACATATAAATATACATATACACATTTAATTATTTAATCATATTTATGGTTTATACAAAAGAGTTTACAGGATTACTTTAATGATATAGCCTTAATTACATAGAACTATACACCAATATAATTAACAAAAACAATGTACTATAATTATAATAATGTTATAAATTCCGAAAATGCTTAGTGATAGATGGATATTATTGTAGAAGTTTCAGAGAGTTTTTTTTTAGAGCAAATGGATACCAAGGATTATTCTGGGGTAAATAGTGATGTGTGATTCAGTAGTAGTAGTTTATATTACAGAAGAATTAGGGATGTTATAAAGTAAAGAAGAGAAGATGAGCCAATAGGATGGTATATGTAAGACAAAGACTAGAGCAGGTAGGAACAAGCTGGAGAAGAGAGGCTTATGGATAGTGCAAGCTCTTATGAGACAGTGTGTAATACTAGAGCTGGTAGCGGCAATGGTATAATGGGAAAGAAAGATGTATTTGGTGACAGCATTTTGGTGGGAGGGAACAGAAGAAAATAGGAAAAGAATTAAGGGCAGAAAGAAACCAGATGGTGATTGTATTGAGCCAAAACCCAAAATATGTCATGGATTCAAATCTTAGTTGCAGAGACCTAGGGAGATGAAAAATAATAACACAGCATAGAAAAATATATACACTTATTTTCATAATTTAATCTATAACATCATATATTATTAAAAGAATCTGATCTAGGTTATTTTAAAGGAGGGGAAGGAGATGTTTATAGTAAGATTAATTAGACAGAGTCAAACAAAGGAGAGGAAAGCAAATGTTTGAGTTTAGATTCAATGCTTCCTCCTACCCCTGACAAAGAGGGAAAGTTTTGAAACTATAAACAGTCATTAAATATCATTATCTGAAATTGAGATACCTGCTAAATATCTGGCAACATAAATTTTCCTGGTAAAAACATAGCTTCTGTATGCCAATAGAAAGAATAAGATAGTACATGTCTGAATGGCTAATTTTGAGAGCAACCTAAGATGAGGAATAATTCTTCAAAGTTAAGGACAAAAATGTCTCTGTCCAAATGCATAGCCTTCTCGTGACCTGATCCAAGGACACTGAGTTATATTTAACAGTGTTTTGTTGTCATTTATGGACAAAATAGACACCGTTCCTGCTAGGTTTTGGTAGAGCCAGAAAGTGAAATAAAAAAGATATAAACACAATAATGACAAATTATGATGGATGCTAAGAATATCAACTCCAATCAAGTGTTAAAGGAGTGAGGATGGGGCGTTCCCAGCCTATCAGGGAGAGCCTCTGAAAAGATGGCATTTGACAGAGAAAATACAGAACACAGAACAGTGACTAGATGCATAATCAGAAACAGTCCTTCTTAATTGTCTACTACACTAACCTCCTCCTCACAAATCTGCTGATACTATACTGTCTCTTGTGCATAATTCAAGTTACTCTGAATACACACAGGCATTGGTCTGGGTGTTACACACACAAATTTACACCCAAGTGGCTGGATCACACAGGTCTATCTTACGACAGTCTTTTCCTTCATTTAACAATATATCTTGGAGGGCATGCATTGTGTTTTAAGACTCTTGATGTACTTAACTTCTTTCCCACCGTTGCTTCTATTTTCTCCCATTATGCTAGATGAGCTTCTAAAGTTCAATCTAAACTCTCGCACTTCAAGACAATTATGTTGATCACATTATTTACCTTAACTCTAAAATTTATTTATATGCAAATGGAGATAAACTTATCTCAAAATATTTATATGATAATAAAATGAGATACTGTAAGGAAAATCTCATACACAGGGGACTACGCAAATGCCAGTTCTCTCTGTTGAGAAAGCTAATTACAGAGAAGAATAAATTATTTCTGTGGAAAGTCCTTTCCAATGGCACAGAAACTAAGAAAGCAACTGTGATCCATTTTATGCTAATTCTAAAGCAGTAACACCACCAGGAATTAAGTGCTGTGATGAAGCTCTGGATTCCTTACACAGTGCTACAGAATATTTTCACCCCTAGAAACAGAAGATCTGGGAGTCATTGAATGGCCGAGAACTAGCTTCCTCATTTAGTCATCTGTTTAGGAAATTCATCAAGGTTCTGTTTACCATCATCCAATCTTGGGCTAAAGATAAACTATAAGTAGGTGTGAATCTGTGAAGAGGATTAAAGGGAACATTCAGCTATGGCGTATGTATGACGTGCAGTGTTCAGTGACTCAGAGAAAACTGCATTGCTGCCTGAGTCTTGATGATCAAAATATTTTCATAATAATGTTTCTCAATCTTCTCCCCTTCAATGTGTTAAAGCAGTTGAGTCAATGGTTATCGAACAGCCATTTTTCTTGGGAGGGGATCTTAGAGATACATCATCTTAAAGAGAATATTGCATTCTATAGAGTCAGTTAGAAGAGTAGGTGATGAGAAGAGGCAGGGATGGACACAGTGAACAGATTAAGGTCACCACTGGCCACATCAGTCATTCTGTCTCGTTGGTTCCCTATGACCCAACATTCCTGATGAAAAACATGAATGGGAAGGAGCTTAACAGACTGGTTTGATATGTGGCAGCTGAGATAATTTACAGTTACAGCTTTTATTTTTTAGAGCTAAAGATTTTAAGAGAGTTGGAGATATAAGCCAAGTGGCATAATGTGGTCTGAAAAGAAAGAAAGAGAGGGAGGGTAGACTTTGTAAATCCACAGAACAAACTAAGGTAGTCCCTTTCAGACTATGTGATAGAATGCAGAAGCAATGGAAGAGAGAGATAAAGAAGCTGTCTAGACCTTCAAGGTCTCTAAGGAAGAGGGACTATCCTGTTGCCCCTCTACTTTCACATAGTACCAAATAAATAAGACTGTTTCCTTAAAAAGTTATAACTGAAACATAATTTTATACCAGATATTTTATTAAACTGTCCTAGTCAAAACTTCAGGATAAAGCTGGAGAGATGGTTCAGCAGTTAAAAGGTGCTTCCTTGCAAGGCCTGAGAGCCTGAGTTTGATTGCCCAGTACCCATGGAAAGCACATGAGTGGGGAGTTCATTTGCAGTGGCAAGAGGCCCTGGTGTGCCCATTCTCTCTCACTCTCTCTCTCTCTTTCTCTCCTTCATAATAAGTAAAATGTCTATCTCTTTCTCATAAATAAAATATTTTTAAAACTTCAGGATAAGTTTTATTTGACAATTCATCACACTCTGACATCAGACTCCCTCACATTTAGTTCTGAGCAGGTGATACTTTTTCCTCTCTGTCTTCTTTACAGACACCTCCAAATTTACATGATGATTTATCACACACTCTGACATCAGATTTATTTCAATGATTATTGAGGAAATTTATGTTAAATACACATATGTATAAAGCCATATATATGAAAAAAGAGATGAATCAAGCCTAATAAATTAGAAAGCAGAATGAGTATATACCTTGAAAGTAAAAATATGTTATTTGAGTAGAAATTTCAAAAGATATAATGGACTTGAAATATGATAAAAGAAAAAATAATTAATCAGTAAATATTACTGAAAGTTTTGCCCAGATCATAATACAGACAATAGGATAGGAAAGAATGCTAAATAGAGAAATCACACACCCCAGTATACCTGGGAAAGTTTCAATTTACATCTGTTTTCCTGATATTACCATTATTGGAACTTATTTTAACTACAAAATTCATCTTAGTTAGCCAATAAATTATAGGATCACCCAAGTGTTAAACAAACATAGAACACAGACTGAGAGACAGGCAGTACTACCAGCACGAAAAAATAAAATAAAATAGAAGAAATCACAGGGAAGAATTGTTCAAAAAGATCTGAGAGTTTTACAAAAATCCAATAAAGACATAGCTCCTTCAGTTGAAAGTGAACAATAAAAACCAAGAACCATCATAAAAATATATTAACCCCTAAACTCACCACAGTGAAATTCAGAATACTCTTCTTACCTATTAGGAGAGAAGACAGATGATTACAAACAACAAATAGCAACTACACATTAACCCAAGTGGGTTTCTCCTCAGTAACTCACTGGGATAGGTAAAACATAAAGAAATAAGCAATTTCTGGTTTGTTTGAGATCTAGATGGAGCTTTCATGTATCTGACATGGAATATAAATTGGTGTGTTTGCCTCAAAAAAACTGCTTTGCAGTAAATACTGGAAAAGTGTGCATTGCCTATAATACAGCAACTCCCAGTATTTAATTCTTAGCTGTATATCTAAAATAAATGTAAATTAAATATGAATAAAATACAGGTTCAAAGAAAGACGTGAGAGTATGTTCAACACAGTATTATTCATAGCCACTGGACAGTAGGAGCACAGTTAATTAGGGAATTTTATACTTATACAGAGGGCTCATTCAAATAGCAAAAACCAAATGAATTAGCACTACATCAATAATTCGTGAGCATAACAGCAAAACTGGGCAGGAGGAGCCAGATCATAGAGTTCATGTTATATTGTTCCATTTACCTAAAGTTCAAAACAGGTAAAATTACTCCATGAAAATGGGTGGTAAACAGACAACACAAAACAAGTTGATTCAAATAAGCCCAAATATGTAAGATGACAGAATTAAAGTGAATAGATAAATTCACCTATCGAAACCCAGAGGTTATTAGATGGGAGAGGAGTAAGACAAATCAGCTATATCCTGCTTATAAAAGGCATAGACAACGCCTGCCAAAAAGATATCCCTTTGAAGATGAAGTTTTAGAACATTAAGTAGATTTTAATAATAAAATATAATAAGTAAAAAGTCATAAAGAACAATTATCAGACCTTCCCTCTGAATCTATCTAAACAGTAAAATTGTCAGGACCAGAACTATGACAGAAGATGGTAAATACTCCAATAAGAAGCAGGTCAAACATAAAAAGCAAGAAGAATATAGAATACTTGAAATGCTAGTGTGTACCCAATCCCAAATTAACTCACTCTATATTCCCCACATATTTATCAGCACATGTGTAAATCCTTGGATAGACTACTTAACAATGAGGAGACATTGGTCACAAACTTCCATGATGTGTCTTGCAGACAAAGACCCTCAGATTCAGAGAACATAGAAAGGGACTGAGAACACATCCTTTCTATACCAAAAATAATAAAGCAAATATAGATACAGGCTTCATTGTCAGTATGACCTGAGAACAATAGAAAGAGAACAAAAATAGGAATGTAAGAAATTCAACAGCAACCAGAGCCTAAAGACTACAAGAAAACATAACCATTGCTTTGTGCCATAGAAAAACTTATTAAAAGCATAAATTGAATAGTCTATAAGCTCAAATGTAAGATGATAACAACACAGAATGAGGTAAAGATAAAAATTGAAAATATAAGGAAGCAAATTGAAACTATAAAAACACTATTATAGAGCTAATAAATAAATTACATGCAGAAAAGAATTGAATGGACATGGCTAAAAAAATAAATTGCTTATGCATAGGAAAGGTGTCAGATAAACACATAAAATCAAAGGAGAAAGAAAACACAGTAATGGAAATAAAATATAATAGCTATGGAGGAATGGCATTATACAAAGTTTAATGACTATTGGCGAAAAACTGAGTTAAAGTGAGTAGAAAAGTATAACAATAGAAAAAATGATCCTTAAAAGTTGTAACACTGCAGTTTAAAAATGCATACCATCATCCAAGACAAAGATAATCAACACCATCAATTCTAAATTCTATTTTCTTCTTAAAGCATTTCAAAGATGAAGATGAACAAATATATCTGCCATGCAAAGACTAGTAGTCTCCCCTGGTGATGTGAATGTAAATGCTCCCCCAGCCTACTTAGTCCCAGATAGTGGAGTCTTTGGGAGGTAGAGCCTTGTTGTAGCAGGCATGTCACCAAGGTTGGATCAGGAGTCCAGCTCTAAGGTGTGTTCAGAATCAGCTTGAGATCTGACTGTTTGTTTCTCTTTACTGTGGATGTGGGATGATGGGACCCAGCTCCTCTGCCACAATGAAGCTTCTTTCGCTGGAATATGTAAGCCTAAAATAAACCCTTTCTTCCCATAAGCTGCTTCTGGTTGCTGGTTTTGTCTCAGCAACAAGACAATATCAAGCTGTAATGTCTCTCAATTCAGAACAAAAGCAAACTGACTTCAGTCTTTACAGAAAGAATATTGTAGCCAATGGAACAGTGAAACCATGTCCACAAAACTCTGAAGACGAAACACTACACAAATATGCATCCAGCCTGGATTCCAGTCATGGTAAAGAGCACAGCACAAAAGAGTGTAAAGATTGCAGCAAGCCTTAGATTTCCAGATGCAGGCAGGACTGGGTGAGGAATCTCATCCATCCAGACATAGGGACACACAGTAAAGGGTAACTCCCGCTCCACCGTATGCTTGAAGACAGTGATGTCACACAAAAAGTATGATGTATGTCTTCTAAAACCTGCTAGTAGTTCTTCAGCTGCAAGCCAATGACCATATAAACTTCTCTAGCATGAAATAACTTTTGTGAATGTTACAGCAACAGTGTATTTTTTTTTATACTGCATTTTCCAAGTACTTTCACTTTGAATAAAATCCATAGAAGAGAAGTACCAAAATTTAGAGCTTAAGAATTAAGATGTTGGTGGGGAGGGTAAGGGTAGAAGGGGGTGAGAGGGTGGGAGGGAGGGTAATAGGGGACACAAATAGGGACCCAAAAGGAATGGTACTATAAAACGCTATATGCTGAACAACAAGCTGAAACATTGGTCCTTCAGCAGCTCCACAGAGGGAACACCTGAACCACAGGGAACTGGACAGAACATCATGAAGACCAACCTTAATCTTTTCCTGTTTCTCTGTCCCCCTACCCCCTCCCTCTCCTCTCTATACTCACTTTCTCTTATATTACCTATCTTTTTCTTCCTCCACCTTTCTTGGCACTGACTTATAACTCCCAGTACCAGCACGGCGTTAACTTTCACGATGAGCTGTTGATCTGAGAGACCTACGAGGTTTCCCAAAAAAGACAGATTTCTGTCAGAGTTCTTGATGATCCACCAAAAGTTAAGGGTAAGACCCTACTGTCGAAGATAGAATATGCAGGTGAGACAAAACATGGAGAGACCTGGTCAGAATCTGGAAGAGGTCAGTCCCCAGACAGTTATCTAGTCTAGTGCCAGAGGGTGCTACACGAGCGACTGGGGGAAAATGACCGACATCTGTTCAAACAACATGCAGTTTGAGCTACCCAGCAGGAAACAACATGACGTATTGCTCAAACAAGTGCAGTAGGGTGCACAGCCATGGTGGGTAACCAACTGCTCTTAATTTGACTAATAGATCCACTCAGAGGAATGGAACTCATTGCTGGAACTGGGAAATAAGTCAAAACCATGTACAAAAAATGAGCCCAGTCTCCAAGATCAAACTCCCACCAAATGTGGGCTAGAAGAGGGCCTACGCATATAAAATTCTCTATAAAATAACTATGGCCATTCCATCTATCTAGTACTAACTTCTCTCTCTGTTGAAGAATTTGCTTATCTTTTTCAGATCTATGATGAACCTGAAGGAAGGATCAGCCTATCAGTCCTCACCAGGGCCCCACCTGAAACCATAGAGTATTGTAGAGAAAGGGCAAGAATACAGCTTTCTTGGGGATCACGACACCAGATAAAGGTTGAAGGAGATAAACACAGAGAACATCCAATTCCTACTAAGCCAGATATCCAGAGACACAGAGGCTCCCAAAACCTCATCACTGAAGTAGAGCTAAAATGATCCCAACGTGGCTCAGGGAAATTCATGGAAGAGGGGCGGAAAGAGTGTTAGAGCCACAAGTCGGGTCATTATGCACAGAGACTTGGCCTATCCCCCATAATTTTTGACTACTCCCACAGTGCATGACCCATTTCCCATTGATGAGGGTCCCTTTGGAGAGGGGAGGACAGGAAGGAGGATAACGGAGTCACCAATATGAATGTAAAATTAGAATAATATAAACAAAATAATAAATTATTTTTAAAAAATAAAAAGAGTTAAGATGTGGTTAAAAAAATCAATTATAAGCACTAAATCTTAAATGCAGGACAATAATGAAAGCTCTGGACATAAAACACTATAAACCTGTCTTAAAACTTTAAAAAGTTTCAATATCTTGTTTTAATGTGCAGTGAAATTCAGTTTATTTTATTTAAAACAAAATGTAGATTTGGGTGATGGATCAACAGACTGTGCACATATGTTAATCACTTTTTTCTCTCATCATTGAATTTAAGTGACAGCAAAGATATAGAAAAGATCAAAGAGAACAAAACTAAGGCCAATAGTTCACAAAAAGCATTTAGTAAGTGTCCACAGAACAGAAAGAGGAGTGGGCATATATGAAAGCAACTTTCTGCGCATGTAGAAAGAAACCACATATTGGGCTGGATGGCTTAGCAGTTAAGGCGCTTGCCTGCGAAGCCTAAAGAATCATGTTTGATTTCCCAGATCCAACCTTAGCCAGATGCACAAAGGTGAGGCAAGTACAAGGTGGCACATTCCCACTAGGTGGCACAAGTTTCTGGAGTATGATTGCAGTGGCTGAGGCCCTGGCACACCAATTTTATCTCTCTATCTCTCTCACTCTTTCTCTAAAATAAAAAAAAAAAAAAAAAAGAAAGCACATATGATGGGTGGAAAAGAAACCAAGGATCAAAGCAAAGTAAAAAGCATTTATTAAAAAGTGAGACTATGGCTTGGCAGGGCATAAGCCATAGGGCAGAGCTATCACTGTTCATTGGCTAAAATGGATGCATTATGCCCATCAAATTGCTCTCTAAGTTGTTATGTTTGTGCCCAAAGATTAGGGCTTGGCAAATGGCAGTAAATACTGGGGAGACCCAGGAGTCATCAAGGTGAAAGGAAGAAGGGACTAGTCCCATGATTAGCACTGAGTGAGACATGTTCATCACACTGGCCAGGGTTCAGACAACACTGCAGAGGAGCTGGTGGCAAGAATATTCACGCTGCTCTCCCTGGAGGTGCCAGAATCTTCTCTAAAGGGATGTATGGTGTATAGTGGTGTTGCAATCAGGTTCGCATTGCTGGCAGAAATCACCTGACTAAAAGCAGCTTGTGGGAAAAAAGAGGTTTATTTTGGCTTACAGGCTCGAGGGGGAAGCTCCATGATGGCAAGACAAATGATGGCATGAGCAGAGGGTGCACATCACCCTCTAGTCAACATAAGGTGGACAACAGCAACAGGAGAGTATGTCAAACACTGGCAAGGGGAAGCTGGCTATAATACCCATAAGCCCGCCCCCAACAATATACCGCCTCCAGGAGGCTTTAATTTCTAAATTGCCATCAGCTGGAGAGACTAGCATTCAGAACACTTAAGTTTATGGGGGACACCTGAATCAAACCACCACAAGTGGGAAGACTCAAAACTCATCAGAGTGCTGGAAATAATAAGCTGTTGAAAGCTTAGTACTAAAGGAGACATCTCCAGAATTATCTCCACAGTTCAAGAAACATTGCAAAAGAGGAGGTGGAAAGAATGTAAGAGACACAGGGCGGGAAGGGGTACTTTGGGGCACTGTCCTCCAGACATGAACTGACTGGTTCATGACTTCACAGTGGACATCATTACCTCCATAAGATCTGCACAATACTGAGTCAGTCAACATTTTGACTTAGAGAAAGTAGGAGGACAAAGAGAATAAATATCACAACAGAAGAAGGACTACTTGGAAAGAAAGGACTGCTCAACCGACAAAATAGGAGTGAGGAAGGAGGAATAAAAGACAGTAATTGGGAGAGGGAACACAATCACATTACAGTATGCTCCAATTTTTGTATTGTTGTGTATTTATTTGCAAAGAGAGAAAAAGAATGGTTATACCAGGGCCTCTTGGTATGCACTAGGGCTTTTGGGCTTTTCCAACAAACTCCAGAGTCATGCACCACTTTGTGCATCTGGATTTATGTGGGTACTCAGGAATAAAACTGAGGCCACCAGGTCCCACAAACAAGAGTCTTTAACTGTTGAGCCATCTCTCCAGTCCAAAATATTAGGTGATCTAAATTTTTTAATTTATTTATCAGTAATCTTAATATATTAAAATTCCACTAAAAAGAATCTGAATAAAGAGAAACCTATATGAAAAAGTGTGAAGATGCTATAAAGATGCCATCATTTAGCATTCTTTGTATGAAAACCTAAACAAATTATTATGGGCTGGAGAGATGGCTCAGGGGTTAAGGCCCTTGCCTGCAAAGCCTAACAATCTGAGCTTGATTATCCAGTAGCCACATAAATCCAGATGCACAAAGTGGCACATGCATTTGGAGTCTGTTTGTGGCACCTAGATGCCCTGGCATACCCATTCTCTCTCTCTCTGTCTGCTTGCAAATAAGTAAATAAAAATTTTTATTAAACTGGGCATGGTGGTACAGATCTTTAATCCTGGCATCAGGAGACATAAATAGGAGGATTGCCATGAGTTAGAGGCCACCCTGAGACTACGTAGTGAATTCCAGATCAGCCTGGGCTACAGCAAGACTCTACATCAAAAAAAATAGGGGCTGGAGAGATGGCTTAGCAGTTAAGGCATTTTCCTGCAAAGCCAAAGGACCCAGGTTTGATTCTCCAGGACCCACCTAAGCCAGACACACAAAGGGGCACATGCATCTGTAGTTCATTTGGAGTGGCTGGAGATCCTGGTGCACCCATTCTCTCTCTCTCTCTCTCTCTCTCTCTCTCTCTCTCTCTCTCTCTGTCTGTGTTTGCTTATTTCTTTATAAAATAAAAATCAAATAAAAATAAAATAAAATAATTAAGAAAAGACTGTGAAGAAGTGAAGTGTGGATCTATACCTCTGTGATGGAGTGCCTCCTGAGCTACATGAGGTTCTGAGTTTGATCTCCAAATCCATGAAAGTAAATAAGTGGAAGTGTGGAAATAAAGCAATCATCCCATATCCCTTAACTACTCAGCTCAAAGAGCAAGTCAAAACTGAACAAAACTGTTGATTGCAGTGGTTAAGGCCCTGGCATGCCAATTCTCTCTCTCTCTCTAAAAAGAAAAGGCATTTCAATTATGATACCACCAATAAACAAGACGATGTGGTACACATATAGTAAGAATAGATCTATGTTAAAGAAACTGTGAAATAACAAAAAGAACAACAAGACTATTAAAATGTCTCCATTGAAGTGCTGGGGAGATACTTCAGCAGTGAAGAACACTTGCCACACAAGTATGAGGGCCTAAGAGGGCCCTCACCACATCCCAGTTCAATTCATTACCCACATAAAAAGCTGGGTGTACACACACACAAGCACACACACACACACACACACCTGTAACCCTAGTCCACAGTGTAGGGGTGGGGAACCAAAGAATGGCTTGAGCACCAGGCTGAGTGAGAAACTCTGTCTCAGGGAGACACTCAGATGAGTAATAGAGACCACCCAACATTCTTGTCTGACTTCTACACACATGAGACATTTGCATCTGCACATACACATGTATATGCTACACACATCACATCACACACTATACATATACATTGAAAAGAAACACATAAGAGCAAAGAAAAGTATCAAAACCTGATGGACAAGAACATACTGCAGCCTGGTTGAGAAGACCCAGGAAATGTCTTCTCATGTGTCTACAGCACAAGAAGTGAAATAAGCAAGTGTTCAAAAACATAATATTGAAAGACTTGCCAAAATCAAACTAAAGAGAAGAATCTAAAACACTTTCAGAGAGAAAAGATGGTGATGCTGACTCTGGGTATGCAAAGAGAATCATCTTCAAAAGTCTAAGGAGGGGCTGGAGAGATGGCTTAGGGGTTAAGGCGCCTGCCTCCTAAGCCTAAGAACACTGGTTCCAATCTCCAGCGGTTCCAATCTCCAGGTCCCACGTTTAGCCAGAAGCAAAGTGATGCAAGGGCGCAATGCCGCACTTGCCCACAAGAGGGCACACACATCTGGATTTTGTTCACGGCAGCTGAGAGACTGCTGGCACACCCATTCTCTGTCTTCCTCTCCCTCTCTCTCTGTCTCTCTCTGTGTCCCTCTCTAAAAATAAAAAAATAAAATAAAATAAAAAGTCTAAAGAGGGCTGGAGAGATGGCTTAGTGGTTAAGGCGCCTGCCTTTTGAGTCTAAGAACGCTGCCTCCAATCTCCAGCGGTTCCAATCTCCAGGTCCCACATTTAGCCAGAAGCAAAGTGACGCAAGGGCGCAATGCCGCACTTGCCCACAAGAGGGCACACACATCTGGATTTTGTTCACAGCAGCTGAGAGACTGATGGCACGCCCATTCTCTGTCTTCCTCTCCCTCTCTCTCTGTCTGTCTCTCTCTGTGTCTCTCTCTAAAAATAAAAAAATAAAATAAAAAGTCTAATGAGGGCTGGAGAGATGGCTAAATTTGAGTTGGTTAAGGCGCCTGCCTGCTTGAGTCTAAGAATGCTGGCTCCTTGCCATTCCAGTCTAGCGGTTCCAACTCTGTCTCAAAAACAGGTCCCAATTTTAGCCAGATGCAAAGTGATGCATAGGGTGAGCATGCACACACACTTGCACACAAGAAAAAGAAAGGAAAGTTGAAATTTGAAGAAAAATGGACCTGTACTACACAAATACACATCTGTGTTTATTTGTTGGTTCAGAAATGAACCACAGCAGCTGAGAGGCTGCTGGCAAATTTTGAAATCCATCATTCTTATCTGTTATACTTCATTTATTTTTAAGTCTCTCTCTCTCTGTCTCTCTCTTGTCTGGTGTACAACAATCTCCAAAAAAAAAAAAAAACAGTCTAAAAAAAACTAGTTTTTAATCTTAAATTATTTCCCTTACCTCACCAGATTACTAAATGTGGTGTTAAAATTATTATAAAATTACTGTGGCATACACTTGTAGTCCAAATGCTGGAGAAGTACAGAGATATGCACCCATTTTCTCTCTCTGTCTGTCTTTGCCTTAAATAAATAAAAAAATTTCTGTTAAAATCTTAAAACCCTAAAACTAGCCATTCAGTCAGAATGGTATAGAGAATGAAAAAATTACTTTTCAGACCATTTGAAAGACTCTGTCTGAAAAAATGTAAATGTTATAACTGTATAAATCTGCAAAGACATTTTAAAGTAATTGCTATTAGGAAAACACTAAATATTATATGTTTTTTAAAAATAATTTCTGTTGTATAAACACATATCTAAAGGAATGCAAGCTGGTTATGGTCATAAATACCTGGTCTAAATTTCAATATGAGATACACACATGTGTCAATATATACCTGCATGTCTTAAAAAAAGCATGAGAAAAACACAAAACAATATTCATGTTATAAAAAAAAGAAAGGAAATTGTTCTTCATACTTTTTTATATTGCTCAAATAAATGGACCTTTATAACAAAAATATATATTGTAGTGAGATATAAATAGACAAAAGTGGAAACAAGGATGCAACAACCTGGTCCATGAGATAATTCAGAGGAAGAAGCTACAGGACAGGTTGGCTTAGACACTGATGCTAGACAAGACAGGACTTGGGATGAGGCTAAGAAATCTCACTTGAGCTAAGCATGGAGAATGAAAATGGAGACGCAAACTTCTATTTCCGTGTTGAAAGGGATTAGAAGGCAATATGGAAAGCTTGAATTTATAAAGCCCAAGTTTGAATATATGATAAAATAAGTAATGATTTTTTACTTGATTATTTACATGAGTTGGAGCTCAGCTCAATCCATGTTGGCCATATGAATTTGATATGTGTTAACAAATAGATGGATGGACTGCATGGAGGAATCTAAGGAAATTGCATTAAAATTGTCCAGGTGAGAGGGAAGGAGCTAAAATCCAAGTAGAACAACTTGCTCTTTATTATTGGAGGAGGGATTTTTTTTTTTTTTTCATCAGAACAAGAGGAAAGTAGCAGGCAAACACTGCAAATGGCAGTAACATTTGTAGATTCCCTAGCAAGAAGATGGAGTCAGATGACCTTTAATTTTCTCACTGTGGTAAGAGATGAGATCTTTGGCTAGGAGGGAAGAAAGAAAAAAAGTGGAAACTGTGGCTAACAGAGAGATGAGAAAGCTTAAAGAAATGTATGGATCATTCATCTTCTCAACTAGCTACTTCAGTAATGAGAGCAATATTAATTTTCTTTCATTATTTTATTCTTCAGTAACCTAGATTTTATTTAATCAATTTCCTGAGTAAAATAATAATAATAGTCAATCATACTTCTGTACACTTTTAAAACATTGAAACCTAGCCGGGTGTGGTGGTACACTCCATTAATCCCAGCACTCAGGAGGCAGAAGTAGGAGGATCACTATGAGTTAAAGGCTACCCTGAGACTACATAGTGAGTTACAGGTCAGCCTGGGCTAGAACGAAACCCTACCTCAAAAAATCAAACAAAAATAATTGAAACCTAAAATTTTAAACACTTCATAACTCAAGTGATGACAACAAGAATTAACTTAAACAATATTCCTAAAATGAAAAAAAAAATGACTTGGTGACAGGAGCAGAATTCCTAAAATGAAAAAAATGAGTTGGTGACAGGAGCAGAAATAAAATATAAGATTTGATTTCTTAATTGACTGGTTTAAAAATTCATATATACACACTTCTTGAGGCCATAATAGAAGGATATATTGTAACACTGCATGCAATGTGTAATAATATTAAGATCTATGTGTGAACCATTTTTATATGCACAAGAAATTCATTTTAAAAAGTAGTCTATATTAAATGTTTAGAAAGGATATGATAGTTTTTTTTTTTTCTTTTGGTTTTTCAATAGAGTTTCATTCTAGCTCAGGCTGACCTGGAATTCACTATGTAGTCTCAGGGTGGCCTTGAACTCACAGTGATCCTCCTACCTCTGCCTCCCAAGTGCTGGGATTAAAGGTGTGAGCCACCACACCCAGCTTTTTGGATATGATAGTTTGAATGTGAAATGTCCCCTATAGTCTCATATGTTTGCTATCAAGCCTCATACTGGTGGAAATTTGGGAGGCAGAGCCTTGCTGAAGGTTTGTCGCTGGAGGTGGACTTTGGCCCTTGCCAGAGCCAGCTCACTCTGGTTGCTACCTCCCAGCTACTGTGGTGCCCAGAATCCACTCTGCCTGCCATGTCAAAACTTCCCCCTTGAGAAGGCAAACCTGAGGTAAACTCTTTCCTCCTATAAGCTGCTTCGTGTTGTGTGTTTCATTCCAGCAATGAGAAGGTCACAACAGCAGAAAACTGGTGCCAAGAAGTGGGACAATTGCTGGGTTAAACCTGACCTAATGGTTTTTGGTCTTTTGGAACTGGTTTACACGGGTAATATAGAAGGATTTGAAACTTTTGACTAGAGAAGCAGAGCTTAGTGGAACATGCAGGTTGTTTAAGATCCCTAAATGCAGAGAAAACTATGAACTGTGGAGATTTGGCTTATGAGGGTTAACAGGAGAAAGAGGACTGCGCCAGATGCAGTTCGTGTGAGAACTTGACTGTGTTCTGCTTGTGTCTTGAAAACTTGAGCAAGTTAAATTTTTAATGGATTGGCATGTTTGATGGAGGAACAGCAGAGCAGAAGGATATGAAAAATAAAAGTTGGCACAGAAATAAATGAAAGCTTCAAACTGGAGACTGAAACCTGGTTCAGTTGCAATTGTTTTAGGAGATTGGGCCAGCTGTTCATCACTGGACAGCAGGAGGAGTGCTGAGTCTCTTGAAAGGAAGGGGCCTGAATCCTGAAGAGGTTCTTGATTCTCAAAGTCAGCTTTATCTCCCTATTGGATTAATATGTTTTGGCAGCTTTGCACACCTACTACTGGTTTTGGAAGTATGACAAATGCAAGAGAGAGAGGGTCAGTGACTTGTAACACAGTTTGGTGGAAATGACTTACAGGCAATGTGGAACCAAGGAAAGCTGCTTGCTCTAGCTTAGATGGCTCTACCTGGAAAGCAGGAAGTGATGGGTTGAGGGGCAGAGTTTGGAGCCTAGGCATTTCAGTGTGCATCTCAGATGCCAGGTTTGGAACTGCAGGATTTAATGTTTGCCCTACTGATTTTCTATCTAGCATTGGCCCACTCTTTCCTTGGTATGCTTCCTTTTTTTAAAAATACACACACACACACACACACACACACACACACACACACACATATGTATAATTTATTTGAGAGAGAAAGAAGGGGGGGTAGAGAATGGGTGTGCCAGGACCTCAAGCAGCTGCAAACGAACTCCAGATGCATGTACCCACTTGTGCATCTGGCTTACCTGGTCCTGGAGAGTCAAACCAGTATCCTTTGGCTTTACAGGCAAACATCTTAACTGCTAAGCCATGTCTCCAGCCTGGTATGCTTCCTTTTTACAGTGGGAATGCTTACTCTGTACCATTATGTGTGGAAGTATACAACTTGGGTTTTGAATTTACAAAGTTTACAGTTAAGAGATTATCTTGAGTCTCAGATGAGACTTTGGACTTTTGAGCAGTGTCAAGACTGATAAAGACCATGGGAACTTTTAAAGTTTTGTGTCATAGGACAGCCAAGTGTCTGTGGCAGAGGTGCAGAATGTGGTGGTTTGAATGTGAAATGTCCCCTATGGCCTCATGTGTTAGTGATTAAGCCTCATACCCAATTTATAACTGATGGCAGTTTGGGAGGTGAAACCCTTCTGGAGGAGGTGTGTTGTTGAGGGTGAGATTTGTAGTTTTATAATCCAGTTTCCCTTTGAGGGAGCTGGATCAGTCTTATTGCTACCCTCCCAGCTGCTGTGGCAAGATGTGGTGTCCAGCCTCTGCTTGTCCTGCCATGATGAAACTTCCCCTTGAGACTTTATGCCTGAAATAAACCCTTTCCTCCCAAGCTGCTATTGGTCAGGTGTTTTGTTCAAGGAGTTAGAAGGCAAATTCAGCAAGAGGAAAACTTTTTATTGTCTGTATGATCAAATATAGTAATTCATTTCTATGTGGGAATTATTACTCATTAGAAACATAATTTATCATTTCTTATTTCAACATTTTTCTAAATTTCTGCCCAAAATAACTCCAAGGAGTGGAGAAAATTATTTCCAACTTTATTTTTGCTATTTAATTATTTTTTAAAAATTACATCCAAATGACTATGCTTGTTTTTCACACTCCAAAAAGCAGCCACCTACCACCTAATGCATAAAGGAAGTAGTCCATAAGATTTTCTATTATACATAAATAACTCTTCCCTAGGAAGAAGGGAAATTCACAAAGTGATATTTACCCTTGTTTTTCACAAATATTTATTTGGGAATTTGTAATATTATATTAATATATTTCTGCCTTTGTAGATATTATACTGAATCCTTCCCAATTTCTTTTAATGTCACAATTATTCTCTTCTAGCTATAAACATTTGGTTGACTATCAAGCTCATGTTACTTTTGAAGATGTTATTTGTCATGTTTCTGTAGAATTATATGATGTTTCAGGTCACATAACCACCAAAAAGGTGTTCAAGGTTCATTAATCTCTCTAGGTTTGCATGTGAGAAAATACATATGTAAACATAAGTGTCCTTTGATTCTTAGATGCTTATGACATGAGGTGAATGAAGGAGACTGTGTTCTCCTCGGAAATGGAACACTTGAAAAGGGACAGTCCTCCTACCCCAAGGTCAGCCAGAGATGGGTTTATCACGAAAGTGATGATAACTCCTCTCTGAAATGTTCATATGCTCTCTATTTTCATATGGTCACATGCTTTTATACAGTTTGCTAATTTATTTTATTGTAATCAGTAAGGAATATTATTATTTCTATTAGGACTTCTTCACCATATTTGCCTTCTTGCCAGGAGGTTCATGCACAATTACAGGGAGAAATTTTGAAGAGTGGTTTGTCTCCTCTTCGCTTACCTCACTGGCTAGGCTGGCAGTCACTAATTATAAAGGGATAGCTTACTTTTTTTTCCTTACCCATGAATCCAGCCCTGTTAATAAATTTCCTGGGCTTAGATAGGTGTTGATACTTCAAGTCACACATTTGCCATTTGGAGATGTGATCAGTACATTTAAGAAAAATGCCTGAGGAAATTAAATTTAGAGACAAAAGCCACTGAGACCATCAATTCCCTGGAGCACTCACTATTTTCTGATGTGCAAACTACTAAGCCAGACCTCTAATTGCAACTAATTGGGTAAGAAATAATATGACCCAAACACACAAGGATACTAAATCAATGGTTGCCTTGTAAGTAAAAGAGTCTCCAAGCACAGATGGTTCATTTTAAGGCACACCGAGAACAGCTTGACCCATTCCTAAAATACTTCCCTCTCTTTCACTTACCTTTCCTTCAGTCTTGATATTATAAAAGCTTTTAGGAATCATGGCACAAAGCCTATTGCAACTTGAGAGAATTCTACCCTGGTTTCATCTTAGCTAGATCTGGACACATCAAGTTGAGAAGGGTGTTATGGATGAAGCAGAATAATAAAAATGTATTTTTACTTGGTTAATTTGGCCAATGTGATAGTAGTCTCTAAGGGAAATTTGCTATATTGTGTGGATATAAATGATGTAACATATCTTAAGATGTTATGCAGAGTGCTGTCACTGAGGACACCTTGGCCATGGGATCCAAAACAGCAAATCTCTGGCACTGACAAAGTAGCACAGAGAGAGAGTCAACCAGCATTACTGACACACAAGGGTGGGGGTGGAAGAGCAGGCTTCCACATTGAACATGATTCCTACTTAAATTCTTGGCTGAATCCAGGAAGCAGGTCCAGGTAATGTTTACAAGAAATCACATTTATGTATTTGACTAATTCTGGGATTCTAGGATGGTAACTTAATTAATTAATTATATTTTTCATGTTAAGAAAAACATGTTATGCAGAGCAGAGCTGGGTGTGGTGGTTCATGTCTATAATCTCAGCACTTGTGAGGCTGAGGTGGGAGTATCACTGTGAGTTTGAGGCTAGCCTGGGCTACAGAGTGAATTCTAGGCCTGCCTAGGCTAGAGTGAAAGCCTGTCTCAAAAAGTAACAACAGAGCCAGGCGTGGTGGCGCATGCCTTTAATCCCAGCACTTGGGAGGCAGAGGGAGGAAGATCGCTGTCAGGTCAGCCTGACCTGGAGTGAGACCCTACCTTGAAAAACCACACACACAAAAAAAAAGTAACAACAAAATATGTTATGAAGAATAGAAGTATTCTCAGGAAAAAAATTGCAGTGTGGTTTGTCTTCAACTTGCAATTAAAAAGAAGTCAGACAAACAAACAAAAAGCATTGAAAGCATTGTGCAAAAAAATGCCATGTACTTACCCTTTGCCTACGCTCTCCAGCTGCTAACTCTTACCATGTTTGTGGTTTCACTTTAACTTTCTCAATTTCCCCTCACTAAACATTTAAAAATAACTTACAGACATCATCACCATGTTTCTGCACC
Source organism: Orientallactaga sibirica (assembly GCA_036365145.1). Lineage (NCBI taxonomy): Eukaryota > Metazoa > Chordata > Mammalia > Rodentia > Dipodidae > Orientallactaga > Orientallactaga sibirica. Next base: position 23,237,187 of record JAEOAD010000006.1, read on the forward strand.
AAGCACTTCTGTTGGCATGTGCCACATAAAGAAGCATTTTCCATAGTACAATTCCAAATGCCAAAAATACAAAGAGGCACTCCAGTACACAGAAACCCACCATCAGACCAGGATGTTCTACCATGGACTCTTTGCTATCCCTCCCTCCAGAGCACAAAGCAGTTAAGACCACCATTGCCTCATTTCCCTAATAGAAGTCAGGGTGGCTTCTGAAAGGTGAATTAAAATACTATGGAAGTGGGCTGAAGAGATGGCTTAGCAGTTAAGGCGCCTGCCTCCTAAGCCTAAGAACGCTGGTTCCAATCTCCAGCGGTTCCAATCTCCAGGTCCCAGGTTTAGCCAGATGCAAAGTGATGCAAGGGTGCAATGCCACACTTGACCAAAAGGGGGCACAAACATCTGGATTTCATTCACAGCAGCTGAGAGGCTGCTGGCATGCCCATCTCTATCTGTCTTCCTCTCCCTCTCTTGCTGTCTCTCTCCAAAAATAAAATAAAATAAAATAAAATAAAATAAAATAAAATAAAATAAAATAAAATAAAATAAAATAAAATAAAATAAAAATACTATGGAAGCTAAGCAGTATTCTTGGCTAGGCAGACAGATTGGGAAAGTGGCCCTTCAAAGGTGACTATATTCTAACCAAAGATGGTGAAGAGGGTGACACCACTTCCTCCTTCCTCCTGGCCTGGGTGAATTTTTCCTGCCACTGGGCTGACTTGGCAGGCTTTCAGAGATCTGCAGTACTATACATTATGGACCAATCAGTGCCTTCACCTTCATTTAAGTGGACCATTCATGGACTCTGGGCAATAGCTGAAATAAATGTAGTAATTATTTTCTTCGCATACGCTAGTCGTCATGTGATTATGTTGATTATGGTTTTGATCATTCAATTGTTTTATTTTTGTGTGTATGTGTGAGGGGAATGTGTAGTGTATGCACATGTATGTGCAGATGCATGTGCCGTGTGCTGAGGCCAGAGGCAAATATCCTCTATTACTCAACCACAGGATTTTGGCCAAGCCTGTTTACATGGGTGTTGGGGATTTAACTCAGGCCCTTTCAGGTCCTCACACTTTGACAGACACTTTTATCTCCTTACTGATATCCTCAACCTTACTCAAGAATTTTTAATATGCTTGAATGGATTAATCTTTTATTGTACCTGGAACTGAGTCACAACCTTACTTACAGGTAAGGGAGTAAAGTTTACTTTAAATATTTTAAAGATTTAAAGAATCTCTACAGTCCTTTTATGTTTTAATACTCAGTATTCAGTTTAGTTTATTCTGGTATAAGATGTGAAGTGTGGATGGACTTCCAACTGTCCCACCATAATGTATTTAAAATTCATGTTTTCAGGTGATTTGAGATGTCACCTTTATTATATGTCAAAATTTTTATATGTAAGTAATTCCATTGTTAAAATTGCTATGCTATTCCTTTTATTGATATGTCTTTTCATATATAAGTGCCCACTATTTTAATTATAGAAGTTTGCATATGTTTAATTTGGTAAAAGTAATTACTCTTCTGTTTCAACATAAATTTTTCAGCTATTTATGTCTGTCAATTTTTCAATATGAACTTTAAGATCAGTTGATATAGCTTTTGAAATAAACTTACTGGATATTAAGATTCCTCCCACTGCCACCCACTGACACCTCCTCCAGCTGACAGTTGGACAGTTAAGTTGCAAGCTTAATCAAAAATACCTCAGGAGATGGGGGACATATATTCACATTCAAACTACCACACAAGAATATTATTTCATCAGTACCATAAGAAAATAATACTGTTTATTTTTCCCCTGGGCTGGGGATGTTGCTCAATGGTTATAGGTGTTGCTTACAAAACCTGCTGGCCAATATTCATTCCCAGGACTCACAAAAAGCCAGGTGCAAAAAGTGTCTGGAGTTCATGTACAGTAGTAGCAAGAGACCCTGGTGTGCCCATTTTATTTTTCTCTCTTTCTCTCTCTCCCATCTTCCTTCCCCCCACAAATAAAATAAAGTATTTTTAAAACTTGCCCCATTCTTATTATTCTACTCTTTTTTTTTTTTTGGTGGAATGCATTGACTAGCACTTCCAGTTCAACCTGAAATAAAAGTGGAGATAGTGGTGCCCTTCCTGGGGCAATTTTTAAGACAGATAGATGTAGGATTGCTGTATTTTTCCATAGCATAGTAAATACAATCTTCTAGAACAATAGGCAAGTGTCCCCAGGCAGGCAGCCTGTTTTATTTGTGATTCTCCAAAAGATGTGGTTCTGTGGAGTTAAATTTAAGATCCAATTTTCTTTTAAGGTAGAAATCAACTGAACTTTCTTCTATTACCTCAAAGAAATCTTGAAGAAATTCTTTTGAATTACCTGTGCCAAATTGCTGTCTTCCCCTCTGTGTGCTGATGATGTGGTCTAATAAAAGCCATAGAAGTCCCAGAAATACAGATAGGGTATGCTTTTGTGAGAGCAAGTCTGAAGCCAAAAGCCAGATTCCAGTTGTAGGTTGGGTAGAGACAACTAAATTCATGTGTTATTATGATTAAAAAATATTTGATTCTGTCTCTTAAATGTGTGTGCAATTGGGCATTTTTGGTGTAGGAAACCTTAAAAAACATAATTACAAAGTAGCAGAGAATTTATCTTTCATAGTATGTTCAAACCAAATGCATATAATAGCAAGGCTATCATTCCAACTGCAAGCTGATTTTGCATACAAACAGATAACTTGTACAAACGAATAGCTATAGATTAGGATCCTTTCTAAATCACAGGTGCCTCAGGGACATTATCTAATAGGTTTTCTGAAAATATTCTGTAGTAGGGCTTAATTATTGAGAGCACTTTTGAAAACAGCAATGTTATAGAAAAGAGGCACATTATTTAGAGTAATAGTGAAATTGATGGTTCAAAACAATGCTATAAAAAGATACAAATGCTTTTACATGTGAAGCAAGTCACATAACAGTTAAAATCTATCAACTTGAGGAGGAAAATACTAACATGAAATACTAATGTTTTTCTTACTTACATACTAACAAAAGAAAATCTTTTCTCCAGATAAATTGCTCAATAATGAACAAAACTCTACATAATGGGAAAAAATGCCCTTAGATAAGAATGTTTTCACAGAATTCTCTGAATTTTCTACTAACTTTACCTACTTCTAATGACATATGAATGAGTTTCTATATACAGGATAAAGTCAATATTTTGACTATAACAAGACCAAAGAGAATATTCTAAAATAAAACAAGTTATTTTTGTTAAAACTTTAAGAAAATATTAGTGGTGGCTATTACTGAATTTATATTTGTAGTGTTAGAATAAAATTTGTACCAACATGTTTTAATTGTTGAGGCAAGGACTTTTGTACATTGCTTTCTTCTGAATCTGTGTTCACTGAATAACTATCTCACTACTACTTCACTTTTCAGATGTTAACACATGTGAAAGCTGTCAACTCCATCATGTACCTTCCACATGTTATGATGACGGTTTGTTACTAGGTAAACCGTTACCAGAGTCAGAAAGATAAACTAACAATTACCATCCAGAATGACAAATAAAAGCATACTCTCATCCTACAGACAGCAATATTAGAACTGCAAAGGAGGTTAGGGAAACTATGGCCCCAGATGGTACATGATGGATCAACAGATAAGCAGGTAGGTAGCATCATGAGAAAACAGAATGTCATATATTTTAAAAATATTTATTTATTTATTTATGATAGAGACAGAGAAAGAGGTAGACAGAGAGTGAGTATGGGTGCACCAGGAGAGTCAAACCTGGGCTCACAGACTTTGCAAGCAAATGACTTTAATCAGTGAGCCATCTCTCCAGACCATCGTTATTTTTTTTTTTTCTGGTTTTTCAAGGGAGGGTCTCAGCCTGGCCTCAAACTCTCAAGGTCCTCTTCCACTGCCTCCTGAGTGCTGTGCTGGGATTAAAGCAATGCACCACCACACGTGGCTTCATCATATATTTTTAATAAAAGAGATAGTTTGGAGAACTGATAAGTCTTCTAGAATAGTGTTAACTACTAATTTAATGTCTAATGTCTCAGATAGGCTATAGTCTGTAAAGCTAAGAAGATCTTCTTTGTTCAGTATGATATTCACTTACACTGTCTCACACAGTGTCTAACACTCTTAAGGAAACCAATGACTGCTATCAGTCTCTTCTTTTTATTTACTGTGGGGCTAGAAATTTAACCTAGAGCACCATCCATGCTAGCCAAGGGCTCTACCATCGATCTATATCACCAGATGATTTTGTATCTTGAGCTAGGTTGGCCTTAAACTTACTCTGTAGGTCAGACTGCATTTGAACTTGTGAATCTCCTGCTTCAGGTTCCTGAGTAACTGGCATTATTGACCTTCACCACTAGATCCAGCTAATATTTGTATTCTTAATAATTTATTATTAATTATTAATATAAATGTTATAAGCATATATAATTATATATAAATTATATGATAATTATTAATATAAATTATTAATCATTAAATAATTTATTAATTAATTGCATATATGTGTGTATGAGCACACATGCACAGTGCTTGGCACTGTGAAAGCTCACCATCGGGGAGACAGCTTCTGCTTCAGTTTCAGATTGATTTCCCTATGTCCTGACACTGAAGCATGTCGTGTCTTCAGCAATATGGACTTACCTTCTACTTTTGGTGGAAAATCTAGAGCAATATTGTGTTAAGGATTTCAGTATCTTCCCTGACCAACTGATTGGGAGAAATTTAATCCTTGGTATTGGGATTTTCAGTTAATAACCTATGGCTTATGAGAACAGCTTTATCTACATATGTAGCATACCTTCATTGGAGCTTTTTAATTTTTTTGATTAGCATACAAAGTGGTAGATTTTATATGGCTTTTCATATATCCTTAGTGTTGGGTAACCTTCCCCATCTCCATGTTCCCTACCCTGCTTCAACTTTATCTCCCTTCAACCTCCCCCACCCTGCTTATATACTACATGTGTTCTGTTATCCTCTCCCAATAAAACCTCTTTTCATCCCCCCCCCATGACCACTTTTCCCCCTTCCTGGTCTCTACAGAAAAATATAATCTCTGTTTACTTTGATTAAAAGTTTCAGTATCAAATCCAAACATTGGGGAGCAAAAATTAACTCATAAGAACTCCCAACTAAAATAATTTTCTATAGTTTATCTCAAAATAAATGATATTCTTCTTTATATTTACCCTTTTATCTGCTATTTTTTGCATGTGATTTTTGTTCTTGAGTATGAGACCTATTGCCTGGGATCACTTTACTTCTGCTTTGAGTCCAACATATCTTTCTGAAGTTACTTTACTAACATATGTTGGTTATTAACTCTCTTGATTTGTGTTTGTCTGATAGCATCTTTATTTAATTCTCTTGCTTCTGTGCACCCTGTGCACACACAGGCAGAGGCCAGAAGATGTCAGATGGCCTCAGTTGTTCTTCCACCTTTGTATGTGTCTTGTTGCTGGTACAAAAACCTTACCAAAAGCAGCTTATGGAAAGAAATCTTTTATTTTGGCTTATATCCCTGAGGGCAAGCTCCATGATGACAAGGAAAAGCTGGCAAGAGCAGAGATTGGGCATCACCTCTGCCACAGCAGGCAGAAAACAGTAGCAGGAGAGTAAGCCAAGTTCTGGCAAGGTGGAGCTGGCTATCACACAAAGACCATCCTCAGCAATATACCCACTCCATCAAAGGCCCATCTCCAAAACTGCCATTTGCTGGGGAACCAAGCATTCAGAACACATGAGTTTAAGGGGGACACCTAATTCAAACCACCACAGCCTTATTTCTATGAGACAGAGCCTCACTGAACTTTGAACTCACCATCTTTTGGTTAGACTGACTGACCTGGGAGGCCCAGCAACCTTCCTATCTTCACCTACTAACCCCATCTCTGGTGTTAAAGGCATCACAGCCATGACTGGATGATAATTAAACTCAGACCCTCCATCTTGTCTGCTAAGCCATCTCCCCAGTGCCTCATTCTTCAAAAAAAGACCATATAGGTCTGTGTGTGCACATGCATATATGTGCATGCACACATGCCAGGACCTCTTGAGACTGCAAACAAATGTCCAGCTTACATGGGTGGCTTAGGAATTGAACACTGGTTGGCAGGCTTGGTAGGCACACATCTTTAACCACTGAACCATCTCCCAGCTTGATCTTCATTCTTAAGAGACAGTTTAACTAAGTTTATAATCTCAGATTAACTTTCATTTTCTTTCAGTAAGTTAAATATTTTTTATTCACTTCTAGCTTCTTTTTTGTTTTGCCACTGTGGCATTGATCCAATTTTGGTTTCTTTAAAGCTATGTTATCTGTTTTGACCACTTACTTCTAATTTAGTCATTGATGGTTTCACTTTGGCTGAAATGTGACCAGATTAACATTAATTTTTATTTATTCTAGTCAGAGATTGTTTCCTAAACATAAGACTGTGCACCTTTTCTCAATTGTGGAAAATGCCTCTAATATTTTAAGAATATTTTCTTTTCCTTAGTCTTTTAATCAGGAACATCCACATCAGTACACCAAACTTTTTCATTCTGTCTCCTGCATCTCCTAAATTGTCCTTAATATGTGCTTCATCTACATGTGTTAAATTCTGCACAACTCCTTAGATCCTTGTTCTAGTTTGTTAGTTTCTCTTCAGTTGTGTGGTGGTTTGAATGTAAGTGTCTTCCATGTCTCCACGTGTTTTTGTTTAACCTTCTTCAGTCCTCAGCTGGTGGAGTTCTGCTGGAGGTGTGTCGCTGGGGGTGTAGAGCATTAGTCTAGCCTACTGTGTGTTCAGAGCCAGCTAAGGCTTGCTGTTTTCTCTCTGCTGAAGATGTGTGATAAAGTAAGCCAGCTTCCTCCACCATAATGAAGATTGCCCTCAAAACTGTAAGCCTGAAATACATAACTTTCCTCTCATAAACTGCTTCTCATGAAAAGGTAACTGCTACAAGATGTGTCTGATCTGTCACCCATCCTCTAAGTTAATTTAAATAAATTTATCTTATTTCTATAAATCTTATATAGTTCATTTCCAAGACTATTGAATTTTTAGCTTTTTTCTGTTAGTCATTGGTTATATTTATAATACACTTTTTAAACTTAAGGAAAATATTTTAAGCACATTTATTTTATATCCCACATAGGTAATATCTACATCTTATGTCTTGTGTAGACCAGAGAATTCACTGATGCTTTTGTTGTCTCTGCTCACTGTCGGCTTGTTTCCTGTGTGCCTGAGATATGGGAATTTTGGGGTGTCTGTGAGAGCATCATCAGCTCCTGGGTGGGCAGTAACAGGAGTTAGGGTGCCTGAAAACCCAGCAGTCACATAAAATGTCCGCTGAATCAGAGGCCTCAGGGCTCTTGCCTTATGAATGTGATGAATGAAATTCACAGGCCAGAAGATAAAGGTTCATAAACATTTTATTAGGTTAAAAAGAAGAAGGAAGGAAGAGCTTTTGCCCAAGGAGACAAGAGAGGTTTGGGAAGCCCACTTCAAGTCTCAGGTTTTTTTTCTTTTTTTTTAGTGTGAATGGATGGTTGGTCTACTCAGTTCAGTTCTAACATCAGGTGTCTGGGGTTAGGATTTCTGGATAAGGGCAACCTTCCCAGAAATCTTAATTCTCGACGCAGGGCCTTCTCATAAGAGGGTGGAAGGACTCCCTATGAAGGCAGAGATAAGAAAAAGCCAGACCCTTCTGACATGTAGTCAAGTGAAATGACCTAGATTGTTCCCTAAAGACCTAAGAACAAGTTCTGCATTTAGCTAAGCTATGCACTTTGGGGTCCTGCCTAACCAATTTCTCCCTCTTCTTCACCCACAGCACACATGAACCCACACACAACTCACTGACAATATGAAGGAAACATAAGGTGGAAATGTCTTTCTCCCTGGACATGTGTTTCAACAGCTGGTCCTCCAGGCTGGGGCACTAACATCCCCTTGAAGGCACTGTTCATGTCAGCACAGCAGTCTGGGTAAGTGGACCAAATTTAAACCTTGAATGCAAGTATGGATGAACTCACATTCTGGATTCTAAAGGAAGACCTGTCCCCGCCCTCCGACCACACACACTGGATACCAGTAACTAAGATTTTCAAGTTTCCCTTTGGTGGATAGATTTTTTTTTTTTTTTAGCTCAAATTTTCGCAGCCTAGCCCTGTAGGCATTCTAACTCAGTGCAGGCCTCATCCTTATTGGCCAGAGAAGAGGCTTTATCTCCTGTTCTTTTATGAAGCTGTCAGACCTGTGGTCTCTGTTTCTGCTGTTACATGCCCCCAGGAAAGTCAGGCTCAGTGCTGACTTATCGCTGCAGTTTCAGTTTTCTCTTTGTTGGAAAGATATGCTTCTTATAATTTCTATATGCTTTTGGTAGGAAGATTTTTACAAATCAACTTCAATAGAAATGTAAGTTTCTCTCTCCTTAAATAGAAAAAAAAAATATTCCTACCTCCATTCTAGCAAGACTATTTTAGAAAGTACTATAATTTTGGAGGATTAAAATTAAATCATATATTTAAAAGCCTAAGAATAACCTTTAAAATGAATTTTTAGATTAGAGTATAGGTAACAACAAAAACATTAAAGAACACCAAGATTATTAACACTAATACCATTAAATTTAATAAAGCATCTAGCTTCCAAGCAAGTGGTTTCCCAAAGCAAGATCATCACAGAGTTCTGGGGGGGAACTTTGAAATGTATGTGTTTGCATAGCCAAACAGGTGACAGAACTCACTCACTGAAAGAAAAATTATGACATTATGACTTACTCAATTTTTTTGATACAAGGTCTCTCTATATAGACCAGGCTGTCCTTAAACTCACCACCTCCCTGTCTCAGCCTTCCTAGTGTTGGTATGATTGATGTGTGCATAGCTTAACACCTATCTTTAGCAACTTGATTTAACTTTTATATCTTTATCTAAATTCACTATATCTAGTGACTTAGAAGTTAAAGTACATATGCTAATAATTTCCATAAGTTTAAATTTATTGTGATAGCAACTTAGGCAAAATGTTAAACTAGGTATAACTTAAAAAATATTTTATTTTTATTTATTTATTTGAGAGAGAAAGAGGCATTTAGAGAGAGAGAGAGAACGGGTACGCTAGGGCCTCCAGCCACTGCATATGAACTCCAGATGCATGTGACAACTTGTGCATCCAGCTTACAGGGGTCCTAGGCAATTGAACCTGGGTCCTTTGGCTTTTTAGGCAAGTGCCTTAACCGCTAAGCCATCTCTCCAGCCCAAACTATGTATAACTCAACCAACTAATGGTCATTTAAACATTTGGCCACACAAACCATTTTGTTTATTTAGAGATCTCTCCACTTTCTCTTACAAACCAGTCTAAAGGGAAAATTTTTCTACCTAAAAATCAATCTTATTTATTTTCACATTCAGTAGATGATGATAATGCATTATTCTTCTCTTTTCACTATCAAAATATTCACTAATTCTAATTTATTTCTGTATGTGTGTGTGTGAGAGAGAGAGAGAATGGGGGGGAGGGAGGGAAATGTGGTGTGATGTGTTTGCATACATGTAAGTGCCCATGCAGGACCCCCTCTGTGGCAGGGGCTCCTTGCCTGCAGTGGCTCGTGTGAAACATGAGATGTCTGGCTTCATCTGTCTTCTGCCTAGTTTTTTTTTTTTTCTTTATCCACAGTCTTCTTTTACTGATTCTGGACCTTGCAGGGCTCCAAAGAGTCTATGTTCTCTGCTCACCCAACGGGGATAGGGGTACGAGTGTGCAGGGCCACAACCTGATGTTTTTTAAATCTGGAGATTCAAACTCAAAGCAGTTTCTGGCTCCCTCTGGTCTTCATGTTTGCCTAGGACGTTCACATTTACTGCTGAGCCATCTCTCCAGCCTACATTTACTAATGTTTAAATGGAGGCATGACTTATAGCCAATAAAATTCACAGATATCTTTAGAGTTCAATCGGAAAAGCATTAGCAGCTGAATTTGCTCGTGTAATCACTGCTCCAAAGAAGATATGAAACATCTCCTTCCCCCCAAAGGTTCCTTGGTTCTCATTTAAACCAGACATGACCCTAGTGTGTAGCACGTGGCGTCTAAGTCTTCCTCACCTGTGGAGTGGTTTTAATGTGCTCATCCGGAATAACCTATAATATTTAGATTTTAGCAAATACACATAGCTGTTGCCCACAAACATAGAAGTTGAGTGCCCAGTGCTGAATTCTTTGTTTCTCCATATACTCACCTTTATGTCTATCTAACTCACTGTTTGAATGACTTATGAAAACCTGTTTTCCCATAATTCCCTCCATTATTCTTTTCTCTCTTTTTCCTGTTTTTAAGTACCATTACTCTTTTTTCCTATTCCTTCTTTCATCTGTTTTTGATGTGGGTGTATGTTCATGTGTGTGATTGTGGGCATGTGCACACCTCAGCACATGTGTGGCGGTCAGAGGACAGCTTTGGCTGTCACTCCTCACTTTCCACCTCACTGGATGCAGACTCTTTCATTACTGCATTTTTCATTACTGCATTCACAAGGCTAGCTGGCCCATGAGCTTCTGGAGAAATCTCCTGTCTCCTCTTCCTTTCTTACTATAGGCATACTGGGATTAAAGATGCTCATGATATAGATCTGGCTTTCATGTGCGTGCTGGGGATTCAACCTTAGGTACTCATGCTTGTGCAGCATGCACTTTATCTACTGGACCATCTCTCCAGCCCAGTAATTGTTCTAATTTTATTTGACAAGATTAGGGTATAATGTGATTTTCCTATACATGGACACATTGTAAAATAATCAAATAAATCCAGCTAGCATATTCATCATTTCAAGTGCTTATTTCTTTGTAATGAGAACACTGAACATCTACTCTTCTAGCTGTTTTGTAATAGTCAGTACATAGTTACTAATGATATCACCACATCACGCACTGATCACCAGAGCATGTTTCTCCTAGTTGAAACTGTCTCCATTGACCAGTGTCTCCCTTTCCCATCCACACATGGCCTTACTAAACACTTTGTTAATCACTCTCTACTCTATACTTCTATGACTCATTAGCATTTCTATAATAAAAATGAGCTACTTGAAAAAGATTAAGAATACAATCACATTTATTTATAATACAACAAAACACTTAGCAAATTTAACCATAGAGGATCTGGATATGGAAAACTATAAACATTAATCGAAATTAAAGATGATATAAATGAATGGAAAGATATTCCATGTTCATGTTTAGTATTGCTAAAATGTCTGCAGTACTCAAAGTGATTTATAGAGTCATATAATATCAATTAAAATTCTGATGTCATTATTCATAGAAATTGAAAAAATTCTAAAAATTTAGAGGGACCCACAAAAGATCTCAAAGAATCAAAAGATTCTTTTTATTCTAAAAGAACAAAGCTGGCAATTCATACTGCCAAAATATATTACAGAGGTACAGTACCAATATAGCATGGCAGTAGTAAAAAACAAAGCAACATTTAGAATAGAATAGGAAAGTCGAGAAATAATAATAAACCTACAAACCATGATCAGTTGATATTTTTATTTTCAAGGATGACACTAACAATGGGTAAAAGGTAGCCTCTTCTATAAATGGTGTTGGGGAAACTAGAACAAATAGAAAATAAAGAAAAGAGATGCAAGACCTGAAAGTATAAAACTACTAGAAGAGAACACAGGGGATAAACTTCAAAACACTGGTATATGCAGTGAATGCTTGGATTTAACTCCAGATACGCAGACAATAAAAATCATAAACAGATAAACAGGACTGTTTATCTAAACTAAACTTCAGTTTATCTAAACAAAATGTCCCCTGAAAAGCAAAACAAAAAAAAAAAAAAAAAAACAGTAAAAAATGATCCACAGATAGGAAAAGGACATTGCAAAGTACATGTTAGAGAAGGAGATAGTGTACAAAGAACTCAAAGTACTCAATAACATGAAAACAATCTTATGTGAAAATGGACAACGTGCATAAACAGACAGTTTCAAAAGAATTTATACAAATAGCCAACAGGCATATGTAAAACTACTCTACAGGTCTGATCATAGAGAAATGTGAAGTAAAACAACCATGAGCTACCACCACTTAGATTTACTGATACAAAAAGCTACCAAATAAAGATCATGAATATTTACAAGGATGTGAAGAAAAAGGGACCCTACTACACTGATGAAGGTATTAGTGTAGCCATTTTAGAAAACAGTATAGAAGGCTGGAGAAATGACTTAGCAGTTAAGATGCTTGCCTGCAAAGCCCAAGGACCCAGGCTTCATTCCCCAGGACCCACATAAACCAGATGCACATGGTGGTGCATGTGTCTGGAATTTGTTTGCAGTAGCTGTAAGCCCTGGTGTGCCCATTCTCTCTCTGTCTCTTTCTCTCTCTCTCTCTTTGTCCTCTCTTTTGCTCTCTCTGCCTTTCTCTCTCACAAATAAATAAATTAAATATTAAAAAGGAAAACTGTATGGAAAGTTCTCTAAATAGAATATGCTAAAAAACCCCATCCCACTTCTAGATATATACCTAAGGGAACTAAAATCAATATATTTAAGATATTTTCACTCCCATGCAGTATTATTCACAGTAGTCAATGTACAGAAGCAATCTAAATGTCCATTAGAATATATATGGTATGCACACACAATGGACTTCTATCCATCCTTTCACTAAAAAAAGGAAACTGTCATATTCAACAATATGGATGACCTTAAGAACATGTCAGACACAGATAGATAAATACTGTGTGATGGAAGAAGACAGAATAGGTGAAGTTCATGCTTAGTATAAAGATGCAATCCTCTATTTCTCATGTTTATTTTATTTCATGCACTTCAAATTAAGCAGGTAATAAGCACCAAGGGAATACAATACTTAATAACTCTGTGTCTTCTCAAGCTTTTTCCTTTTGGCACTAGGATAGTGTTTACCTTGGCCACAAAGTGGAGGAAGGAAAGCAAGCCAGAAGGATCTCTGGAAAAAAAAATCTGGCAGCAGAAGCATATAAGAAAGCCTCAAAAAACAAAAGTACATCTGCCTTGTTTTACACAGTTTCTTACAGAAGGGGAACAGGAGGTAAATGAGACTGTTAAACCGTAGGACAAAATTTTCCCCACTGAATACACTATAAGTCTAAATAAAGCATAGTTTATTATTGTATGGTCAATAGAGACCTTTGCCGAGCAAGTTTATCGAATTGGACAAAACAGATAAACCCACCTTTATTTTTCAAAAATGAAAATTACATCATGCAATGCTCCTGTTTAAAAAAATCTTGAAGCAATTAATTTGTTCTTAAAATAAAATATAAATTTCTTATCAAGTTCCAAGAGACATTACAAGATTTTACCTTTGTCTTTAACATCAGCAGTTAACACTCCTCTCCTCTCTCACTGTATGCAAGCCACTCTGACTTTCTTCTGTTTATATAATAAGGCAGGTTCTTTCTCAGAATTTTTAAGCAGAGAGAGAAAGAAAGAGATTGAGGGAGAGAGAGAGGGAGGGAGGGAGGGGGAGAATGGGCCCACCAGGGCCTCTTGCCACTACAAACAATCAATAGACACATGTACCACTTTGTGCATGTAGCCTAAGATAATTCAAAGGAAAAAATAATGACTCTAAATTGTGGTGGAACAACCTGAGATAAGTGTAAAAAAAAATTAACCTTAATCCATTCATCACATCATATATAAATATTAACTTGTAATGGACTTCAGACTTTAAGCACTAAAACTATAAAACTTCTCAAAGAAAATACAGAAGAAAATTTTGTGATGTGGGGTAGGGTAAGGTAAAGATTTCTCAAATAATATATAATAAGAAATATCTTTAAAAAGTAACTTTAATGTCTGTCTAAGCAACTTGTGATCTAAGCTACTCAGCAGCAAACAACCTGCTGTGATGCTCACACAAGTGCAATAGTGGCACACAGCCATGGTGGGTTCCCAACTGCTCTAGATTTGGCTAATGGATCCACTCAGTGGAATGGAACCCATACCTAGAAACAGGAAACAAGTCAGAACCATATCCAAAAATGAGCCCGTTCTCCAATATCAAGCTCCCACCAATAGTGGGATACAAGAGGGCCTACACCTATTAAATTCTCTCTAAAATAATAATGGTTATCCATGTATCTTGCACTGACCTTACTCTCCATTGGAGAATCTGCTTCTTTCTTTCAGATGGACACAGAACCTGAGGAGAGAATCAGCCCATTGCACCTCACCAGGGCACCAGCTGAAGCCATTGAGTTATAGGGGAAATGAGCAAGAGTGCTGCTTTATTGGTGAACCTGGTACTAGCATAAGGGCAAAGGGGATAGACACAAAGAACACTCAACCCCTACCAAATCAGATATCCAGAGACAGAGACTCACAAAACCTCATCACTGAAATAGACCTAAAATGAACCCAACATGGCTCAGGGAAATTTGCGGAAGAGGGGGTGGAAAGATTGTTAGAGCCATGAGTTGGGTCATTATACATAAAGTCATTGACTCTCCTGCATAACAGATGGCTACCCCTATAAGGCAAGACCCACATTACCCATGGGAGGAGGACAGGGAGAAGGCTAACGATGGTACCATCATGGCTGTATATATGCATACATAACTAATAAAAATATATTAAAAATAAAAAAGTAACTGTTAAAATGTATTTCATCAAAATTTTAATAAATTGTGCTAGAAAGATTGCTCAGTGGTTAAGGTGCTTGCCTGCAAAGCCCAATGACCCGGGTTCAATTCCCCAGTTCTCACCTAAGCTAGATGTGCAAAGCTGCCCTCTGCACTTGGAGATCATTTACAGTGGCTAGAGGCCCTGGCACAGCCATATTCACTCTCTATCTATCTACCTATCATCTATCTATCTATCCATCCCTGTCTCTATCTCTCTGCTTGCAAATAAATAAAATGTTTTTAAAATATTTAACAAATGATTTGTAGAAAGCCATGCTTGAGGGAAGCAAATAAAGCAAGTCATAAATTGGGAGCAAATACTTATAAAATACTATCTGAAGAACACAGTACCAAAATATGAAAAGAACCAAAAGAACTATTACAACTCAATAACAAACTAAATAACCTATTAATATGAATACAAAAAAAAAAAACAGAACAAAAGCTTCACAAAAGAAGATAAATGTCAAGTAGGCTTATAAGAAGATTTTAATTTCATACAATTCTTTCATCAAGGAAATGAATTTGAAATCACAATAAAATGGCAGTATACGCCCCTTTTATAATAAAAGAGAACAAATCAGTGTTTGTGTGAGATTGGAAGTTGGGGATCAATCACAAAGGGTTTGTGAACTAAAGTTCCCGGAAAGAAGCCACATCTGTGTCTAACAGGGGCATTTAAACTCAACAATTGTGACAAGTTGGAATGTTGCAGATCCCGAGCCAATGTATCTTATGTATCTTAATATATCTTAGTCCCTTAAGTGGCTATTTATTGTCCACCTCTGTATCTGACCTAATATTCTATGACTGTTCCCTGGAATGTACCAAGAGTCCTCTACCTTCCACCAACACAAAACCTAGGAATGTCATCAGATAGCATCTGAGGTCTAGAGTGGAGATTTCTCCACTTCACTATAGCCCTGTGCTATCAGCTGATGTTTCTACCAATGTATTTGAAAAGTGTTTTGATTTATGACTTTCTGTGTTCTCTTATAAAATCTTCATGAAATTGTTAACAGATTGAAATATGGAATTTGATGTAAATAATAGCTGTGTCACTCATATTTGGCTCCGTTAACTATATCTTATTCACTTTGAGATGAAAACTATGGCTTTTTCCATGACCAGGTCATAAGAATATTTTTATCATAATGGAACTGTCTATACCTTCAACCTGATTACAAGAGTCATCAACATGTATATTTGTCAATATGCATTATTTGTGTACTTAAACAAGGTGAATTTTATGGTATATAAATTATAATACATAAGGCAATAAATAACCATAATTATTTTAAACCAGACCCACTTAAGATTTGAAAGAAGACAAAGAAGACTGGTATTGTTAGAATTGCCACTTGGTGTGGTGATATAAGAAAGGATACTTAGGGGCTGGAGAGATGGCTTCGTGGTTAAGGCATTTGCCTGCAAAGCCAAAGGACCTTGGTTCACTTTCCCAGGACTCATGTAAGCCAGATGCACAAGGTGGCACATGCATCTGGAATTTGTTTGCAGTGGCTGGAGTCCCTGGCATGCCCATTCTCTCTCTCTCCCCCCCCCATAAATGAAAAATTAAAATTTAAAAAAGAAAGGACACTGACTTTCAGTCATCCTCAGACTCTCTCTCTCTGTTTCTCTCTCTCTCTCTCTCTCTCTCTCTCTCTCTCTCTCTCTCTCTCTCACACACACACACACACACACACACACACACACACACAAAGAAGGTAGTGAAAACTTGCATAGTGAATGGCCCTTCTGTACCTCCCTCTCCCCTGCTGCTTTCAAAATACCACCAGTCTTCACCTTCCCCCAGGTATTGGAAGGATTACTTTCCTAGCAAAATAAATAATCCCTTTTCTCAAATACAGAAAGTGGAAACCCCCAAGCCAAGATATGCTTTCAGCCACCTCCCATAGAGAAAATCCCTATAAACGAAAGCTACCGCCCATGCACACAGCTTCATAGTACCCCACTCACAACACTCATCGATAGTCTGAGGTCAGTGGGATGAGCCAAGAATCATAAAAACAAAGAAAGGCAGTGTTTGAACCCAGAGGAATCTTCAAAAGCTATTATCAATGTCTAAGAAAAGGCAAGAAAAATATTGCACCCAGCCAGTTCATAAATAATCAAGAACAAGTTAGACAGCCACCTGAAAGTAATAAATTCATTGATTCAATCAATAGAACATGTTTGGGACCATTACTGCAGTTTTACATTGTGCTGGACAAATTTATGTTAAATTAGATGGGATTAAATTGACTTCAATTAGTTAATAATTAATTTAATTAGTGGAAAAATACTGAATGAAGCCTCACAAAACCAAGACTCATGTTTTCACTAATAATTTTCCTTGTGCAAATCATTTATGCTACCTGGACCTTTATCCATTGTGGACCTTGGTTTAATCATTTCTCAAGTGGGCATATAAGTATTTGACCTTAAAGAGGTGGAGTGGGCAAAGACTTGAAGGAGACCCAAGAAATCAGTTATATTTCTACAGATGTTCCATTTTGTAGCCTGTGGATGTTATTAATTGGAAAGTAATCATGAAGAAGTATACTTAGGACTTGTTTACTTTTCAGCCTACAGGTTACATTTCATTTAAAAAGTTACCAAAAATTCAGATGAATTTTAGAACCTCTTCCCAATCCAAATGAACTTATGATTATATGTTCAAGTAAAGCATGATGGTAGAAAACAGAAATATGCACAGGGCACTTGAAAATGTGATCTTAGGACTCAGCATTTTATCAACAATCTGTGACCTTCAACCAAAAATTCTCCACAAGACTATTTTCTCATGCACACATTGAGATGTTAAATCATATTACATTTCTGTAATGTCCTTCACATTCTAAAAGCCTATAGCTAATGTTATAAAAACAGGACCCAAACTGATGGGATACAAAAGCACATCAGTTGCAATTGCTCACAGCCCTTTCCCATCCAGTACTAACCAGGCTCCACCCTGCTTAGCTGCTGAGAATAGATTAGATCAAGTGTGTTCAGAGTGGTATGGCTGTAGATTAGCCTTTCATATGAACACATCAAGATAGACTTTATGGTTTGAAAATTGTACTACTAATGGCAAGCATGACTTGTTCTCGTAATTGTGCACTAGAGCCTACTTGAAATTTCTTTATACTATAATTTGCTTAGGGAACCATTCTCTTACTAGTGATGAGTTGGGATTGAATAGTTTTACTGTACTCTGTAAATATTTTTAGTACTCTCTCCTCACAGGATTGTTATTGCCTTTATGGCCTCCTTTCAGAATATCATTTCTCTTTCCTCAGAGAAGGAGCCTGACCTCTCTCACTTTATCCATGTTTTTGAAAAGCACATAAAACTTTTTAATTTGAAAATCATTATTCTCTGGATCTGCCTGGGAAACAGAAATGTAATGGGAGTTATTTTGAGGTTCTGACAAAGACTGTAAATTTTTTAATTCTTTTCTCCACAAACCATTTCATTTATAGGCTTGGTTCGGGGATTAATGCATCATCTAGCATAAACTGTTTCTTGCCTCTGGATAAGTGTTTTTCTCTCAAAATTTAATAGATGGAAAGTACTTCTTCAAGCCTTAACATTATTAACAGTAGTAAAACTGAATTTTTCTGAAAAAGTGTGATATATATCTAAGTATATACCTTTGGAATCCCCCTTCGACAATTTAGTTTTGTTTATTTTAGTAAAAATATTTTCTATGTTGAACATTTAAGGTGTACATCATGATGTTATGAGGTGGATGGATAGGTAGATGATAAAATAGGTTGAAAGACAGATGATAGATGTTTACTTACGTGAGGTAAGTTAACATACATCAGGTCTCATCATTGTCCTTTTTTATTTTTATTTTTGTGGCAAGAACACTTAAAATCTACTCATTTGGCAGGAATCCCAAATACAGTACAATTTTGTCCCCAATAGTCCCTGGAGACTATTTTAAAGTATGTCAAATGCTTTTACTTGGGGTCAGTATGTCCTTTCTACTCTCTTTTGTTCTTCTCTTAAAGAAACGTGAAGAACTTGAGGTGGGTAGTTTCCTTTAGAGTCTCTGGGATTTGTACAACATGGTCACTTCACTTTTGAAATTATTACATTTGGCTTTTGGTTTTTCATGATCTCTTTTTTTAAAGGTAGAATTAGAGGGCTCCATTTCTAAGAATTAACACTTGAGGGAATCAACCAATAGGAATCTATATTACACACCTTAGTTACTAACATGGTTTCATGACACCTTACTTTAGATTTGCTGTATTTCTCTCACTTCCTAGAGGCTTCTCTATTAAAAACTACAGTCCTCAGAAGCAAGTATTCACTGTAAAATACACCTTGTCACATTGCTTTCTAAGTGGATATATACTTCTGTTTTCCTTCACAAAGTTTATAGATTTAACAAAAAAATCTGAAGAGGCCTTGTTAAGAAATGCTCATAAATAACCTCAGAAAGGTAATTACATATATATATATATATATATATATCCAGAAGTCTCCCCAGGCCTCTGCTGGTCATAGGCTCTGTAGCCTTCAGCCCTGGAACGCAGATTAAACTCCTTTACTCTCTTACTTTCTTGTCACATTCTTCTTCTGTTTGAGTTCACCTTTCACCTCTTTGCCAAATAATATTCTGTTTGTAAGTTCACATCTAGAGTTCCTCTCAATCCTGCCTTTCCAAAGTAAAACTGCCCCTTAGAAAACCAAACATCTGTTTCTGGATACAGAGGACAAAAGGGACAGGAGGAAGGAAGAAGAGGGAAACCTGTTTCCCTTGGACTCTTTTTGTTTTTATTTTTTTAGTGTTGCGTTCACTGTAGGGAAACATTGTGGAAGAAGGGGTAGACAGATTGTAAGAACCACAGGGTGGGTGGGAATATCACAAAGTATGTTCCACCTTCCCCCCTAGAGACTGAATGAGGCTTTCATGACTCCATGGTGAACACCAATAACCCCAAAATGGAGGGCCCTCAGTGGAATGGGGGAATATAAAAGTATAATTTTTTTGAGAGACAAAGAGAGAGAGAGAGAATGGGTGTGCCAGTGGCCTCTCAGCCACCATGAACTAATTCTAGATGTATGCACCCCTTTGTGGTCAAGTGCAGCATTGCACCCTTGCATCACTTTTTGCATCTGGCTAAACATGGGACCTGGAGAATCTAACGGTGTTCTTAGGCTTGGCAGGCAGGTACCTTAACTGCTAAGCCATCTCTCCAGCCCAATTTTTTTTTTAAATAAAATTTTAGGTTCATGAATCCTCTCCTTCCTCCAGTGAAGCTGCCTCCTTCTCTTGTAGCTCCCGGTGCTTCTTGTGTGATCCTTCAGTGCAGACCTGACACCTTTTTTTGTGAAGAAGCATGAGGGGGCCTGAGAACTTGCCATGGCTGGAGAAACCCAAGGAAGGAGTCAGGACTGAGAACAACGACCATATTAACTTGAAGGCTGCTGGGCAGGATGGTTATGTGGTAAGTTTAAGATGAAGAGGCATGCTCAACTTAGTAAACTCATGAAACTTATTGTGAATGACAGAGTTTGTCAGTGAGACAGATCAGATCCGATTTTATGGGCAGCCAGTCAATGAAACAGACACACCTGTGCAGATGGAAATGGAAGCAGAAGATACAATTAATGTGTCCCAGCAACAGACAGGAGGTGTCTACTAACAGGGAACCTCTACTTTAGTCCAGGATTTTGTTATAGACCGAGAATACATTCTCAATGAGAAAACTGCGATTTGGTCCCACCACCTCCTGACTACTGCAGTATTGTTGTCTCTATTCTTTCAGTATTCCCCTCCCATTCCTTTATTGTACATAAAGTGACTGTTGTATGTGCACAACTATTTTTCATTTTTCTTTTTCTTTTTAAACTAAATGCCAGTGTTTTGGTTAACATCAAATGGAGATGATATGGGGAAAAGTACTGGTTCTGTGAAAATATCCCTTTTCTCTATTAGTGGCATGCTCAATCAGCTCTTATCTTTATATTCCAGTAAGTTATTTGGCTCTCATTGGTCTAACCAAAAAAAAAAAAAAAAAACCAACAACATTAAAAAAAACTTACATAACTTTTTGATTGGAGAATTTTAATGTTTTTCATTCAGCATTGTAAACCAAGGACAATTTTATGACTATTTTGTACATAGTTGTTACATGTAGGGTAATCTGTCTTTAAATAGGGATAAATTACTCTAAAAAATGAATCCTAAAGAGTTTTCCTTTCAAGTCAAACATTTTGTTATTTGAATAAACTTCTTGTTTAAACAGAAAAAAATAAAATTAAATTTAAAAAATGAAAAAACACGAGAAAGAAAAATGAAAAAAAGTATTGAGTAAAACAGGAACATATGATTAATTGTTTATAGTTCCATGGGGATATACGCTTGTATCCTCTCTTCTCTGCCCTCATCAGTGGGGTTATTGGTAATCAATGAGCGGTCATGAGATGGCAGTAGATAGAGACTGAGGAGACTCAAAACTCAACAAAGCAGGAAAAGAGAGAAGGTGGAGAGCTCAACACTAGCATACCCTCCAAGTCTCAGAAAGCGTTGAGGAAGAGAGGGCTGAAAGAAAGAAAGAGCCACAAGGCAGGAAGGGAAGGTGTGTTCTGAGTCACTACTCACCCCTGCCAGTGACTAACTGGGGCATGCCCTGGACTCTCCCTATGATCAGGAACAAAAACTTTTGGGTTCATCCAAACTTTTGAAATTGTAACACCACCTTTCTATAAAGTTCACATGTGAGAACTGCATATCCCCATTATTTAAAAAAAAAAAAAAAAGGAAAAAAGCTCAAAATATTTTAAATAAATTTATGGCTCCATGTTGAGCTACATTCATAGCTCTCCTGGCTAGGAAGCAGTATAGGGCTGCAGGTTAGACACACCTGGAAGAATTTACAGATTAATCTAAAGAAGAGAAGGCTTGGCCTCAAGACTGCCTGGCCTCTTTCATAGCAGCTAAATGACAGCAGCCACCAGTTGAATGTATTTTGGGCCGCTTGATTGCTCAGTCTGAGTCACCATGCCAGGTACTAAAAACACCACCATGTCCAGAAAAAAAATGTGGTCAATAAAACCATCTTGCTCACTTACACTTATTTAATGATTTTTAAGCTTATAACAGTCATGTATGATTTTACATCAACCCGAGAAAGGTAAAATACAAAAGTTGTTTTTCCTCCCATTTTATAGAAAGAAAAACAATGGGGAAGATGGAGAGTTAGAATCCAAATCCCCTTGCTCCAAGTCCAGACCCTCCTTCATAACCTGCACTTGTAGCCTCCCACCCTGGACTAGCCCACGACAAGCTCACATACCTGCGTGTCCTCTCTATCATCCCTTTATCTTCACCACAGGTGTGTATCTTAGAGCATCAGAGCACAAATGCCAGCTGCACTTCAGATCGCAGGTTAGGAAACCCAACTTTTCAGGTGCCAAGTTAACAGTGTTCAATACCTTTTTCCAGGAAACTTGATGTGATGCTGTTGAAGTGATGACTCCTTTGGTAGAACCCTTCTATTACTGGTCAATAGTAGGTAGAGCGAAAAGTACAGTTTGGGAAAAATCAAAGTCAAAAGGGCAAATATGAAATGATCTAGTGAGGAAAAGAGTCTGCCATCACAAGTGAAGTAGTATTCTGAATACTGGAGCATGAATATCCCTCAACGCATCTGAACTGGCTGACTTCAGGTACTATTGGGTTTTCCTGAGTTAATTGGAAAGCAGGTTTTCAGCATGACCACTGTAACTTCTCACCACTGCTACGTGGAGTGAGTCTATGACTAATGAGAAACAGGATCCCGGGACTGCATAATCCCTACACTGGTTAATAAGTATTCTTCTGTTTGTGGTGGCATTTGCCCTTGGCTACACAGTGTTGACAAGGGAGTTGAACTCATCCAAACTTCTGGGAAGATACTGTTTGATGTTTTTGAATACGTGAGATCCACATTTACTAAATGTGTCTAGTATATGTGGGCCTCAGCTAGGGAAATACAAGGTGATACTACACACAGACCTTCTCCTGAAGGAACTAATAATACTAGACCTGAAAGGTGTAATCAAAACTTAGAATGCACCTTTCAATCTAGTACCTGTACCTCCAAAACCAGGACCTGGAGACAAGTGCTGTGATCAGAGCCAATACTAACGTGTTCAAAGATGGGTTCAAAAATGGTTCAGCACAGGCTGTATCCACCCTGCACTTTGGAAACTTGAGTGTTTGCCTCCAGTCACTACCACAACAATAGCAAGGGCCCCTTCCCTGGTGATGGTTGGAGTGTGAGGGATGGGTGACTCCTATTGTCACTCTGCACTCAGCAATTGTTTTAAAAACCAGCAAAACTACGTGGTGGTTGCCATGGTAAC
Source organism: Orientallactaga sibirica (assembly GCA_036365145.1). Classification (NCBI taxonomy): domain Eukaryota; kingdom Metazoa; phylum Chordata; class Mammalia; order Rodentia; family Dipodidae; genus Orientallactaga; species Orientallactaga sibirica. The sequence continues at coordinate 23,260,278 of JAEOAD010000006.1, forward strand.
AGAAGGGCGTGTCTGACAGGAACTTTTAAATTCTTAGCAGGCTGATATGCTTTTCTAATTGGTCCCTGTGATTGTCACCTAATTTGCATGACCAATCAGGGCCTCCCTGTGTCTATGTAAACTCAGTGTACAGATCCACCAGACTCTGGAGAGAAAAGACTCCATGAAAAATGGGGCTCCTTGGGCTTGGACTTGGACTTGGGCTTGAGCTTGAGCTTGGGCTTGGGTCTTTAACCTGAGACCCCTGGGGCTGTTGGTGCTGGAGCTCTTGCATCTGTTCCTGCCTTCCGGAGTTTACATCAGTCCAGTGCTGGACTGGAGAACCACTAGATCCACTGGTGCTCTGGGAACTTGACTTATTCTGGTCTCTGCCCTTCGCCGGGACCTGCTTCTCCTGGTACTTATGTTCTTGATGCCTGAACTCTCTCCTGCCCTGGAGAGACACCCAGTCCATCTTCTGCCTCAGCAGCCTTGGGCTCCTGTTTCAGAGAGGACCCACCCTTGATCCTGTAGCTTCCAGCTCCCAGTCTGTTGGGACTCGGTATTTGACAGGACTGACTCCCGGCTGGTACCCTGATGCCTGCCAAGGGTTCAAAACTATAACACTTGACATCGTCTCTTGACTGGTATCCAGAGCTGTAACACCTCTGTTCCCTCTAGGCTGGCAAACCCACTGCTACCCACTGCTAAAGAGTCCAGTTTTTGTTAAGGTTGTTGCTGTATTTCTGTGAACTCCCATGCAAATAAATCAGTGTTCACTTTTCAGCGTTTGTCCATTCCATTATTTGGTGCTGGGACAAGGACCTAGAAGAAAGATCAACCATTTCAGAGGCAAGGAAGCCCATACACTCTGGATTATCTGTGAAACATACTGGTTACATTTCCTTCTCTTTTGGTCCTCACTGTGATGATACAAGATAAGATACCATTATCACCTATATTCTTCCTCCATTTAGCTAGTGAAGAAAACAAGACCTAGAGGTAAGTAACTTGTCTAGGACTAGCATCTAGTGTCCAGGTACCCTAACAACCAGAACAGGAGCTTTTAAACATGACCCTAGATGAGAAAACCTCCATCCTTCCCTGAATGTTGAGATGATTGCAGAAGGTACGCATCCAAACACCACATTTTATTCAGATAAAGGGCTGAGGAAGGGGAAGGGAGGGGGAGAAGGGAAATGCACCACATGGTCCAGGAGCCCATGTAAACATCCATGGAGCTTAGATGAAGAAAAACATGAAAAGGGATTTTCAGAAAAGGTGTGCACTTCATAAAACATTAAAGGTAAAGACAGTAATAAAAACAAGAAGTGTCCCTTCCCACCCCAGCATGGCTACCAGGGTGAGAGAGGGAAATCTTATCAACATGAAAACTCAAAAGCATTGCTGCCACAGTTCCAGAGAGAGAGAGCCCACGTCTCCCCATGGGTAAGGGAAGATATACTTTAGCATACATGCCCAGCTCACCTGGACACACCTATACCAGGTGTCCCAGCCCATATGCTTGGGCTCAGAGGAGGAATCCACCTACACCTGGGCAGGGTGTGCACCCAAGTGGGATCTGATTGAGTGAGATGGGAAAATGCTAAATCCTACCACTGAAGCAGGCAGGGCCAGGTAGAATAGGCATAGTGAGGGTGTGATGTAAGATCATCTTTGGATTTCTCTCCTAAGGTCCTTCCTGTCTGGCAGATCTACCTATTCTGGAACCCCTGCATTGGGACAAGATCCCTGGGGCAAACTGACTAACTCAACTATCCATACCAGCAAGCTCTGGGTTCAAATTAGAGACTCTACTTCAGTAAATAAAATGAGGGGGTACAATGGAGGAAGATCCCAATATCCACCCCTGGCCTGCACAGACACACACATGTGAACACACATGCATATATATGCATAAACGGACATAAAAGTCTAGAGGTAGACACAAAGACAGAGTCCAAGAGACATCAAAGAGCTTTTGTCTTTTGTCTGAGGCAGAATTAAGCAAAGTCGAGGTGAGAGTCTAGAGGTAAGGACCTAAGACACCTGTGCTGGTTTGATTCAGGTGTCCCCGATAAATTAATGCGTTCTGAATGCTAGGTCCCCACCTAGTGGCAATTTGGTAATTGGAGGCTCCCGGAGACAGTGTATTGTTGGAGGCAGGCTTATGAGTATTAATGCCAGCTTCCCCTTGCCAGTGTTTGGCACACTCTCCTGCTGCTATTGTCTACCTGATGTTAGCCAGGCGGTGATGTCCACCCTCTGCTCATACCATCATTTTCCCCTGCCATTGTGGAGCTTCCCCTCAAGTCTGTAAGCCAAAATAAACCCTTTCTTCCCATAAATTGCTTTTGGTCAGGATTCTTTGTGCAGCAACTCAACCAGATTGTGGACTGATGAGGCTTCAGAATATGGGATGAGGTAGCACTTATCTGCACCTCAATCCATTTTAGCAAATAGCATTGAGTACCTAATACACACCAGGGATTGTGCCAAATGGAGAACCACAGATGTGAACAAGATGTGGTTCTCCCTTGGCACTCACACTGCAGAAGGAGCATGATTAAATAAATTAATTGGAAGCAAAAGAATGTAAGACAAAGAAATGGCTATGCAAAGGCCAGTGGTAGGAAGTGCATTGGTTTATTTGACAGAGAAGTGACTCAATCGGCTAAAGCAAAACATACATGGATGCAATCTGTTCAGAGTCACCAAAGTATCCATCTGAAGTCTAAACTGGAAGAATCTGCACACCATCTGCCCTGCTCCCTACACTCTGTAGAGGAAAGCTCTCGGCATAGAGAAGCACAGGGAGTAGAATCAGGAAACACAGGTGTTAGTGAGGCTGGGCCTTTTCACCATGGCTTTAACAGGACCATTCCAAGTCATCTGAGTTTCACAGAGTTGAAATGATATGTCGCAAAGCCTCTTCCAATTCTGAGAACCCTTAATTCTTTCAATCATCCTTGCCCAGTTCCCCAGAATAAGGTGGAAAACAAAAGAGGCAGAAGAAAAGTGTTAATTTCTCCGGATATTGAGTTCATTTTCTCTGTCAATTAAAGAATTAAAAGGCAAGCCAGAGCCCGGCATGGTGGCGCATGGATTGCTCTGAGTTCAAGGCCACACAAAAAAAAAAAAAAAAAAAAAAAAAAAAGGCAAGTCAGGCGTAGTGGCACACGCCTTTAATCCCAGCACTCGGGAGGCAGAGGTAGGAGGATCACCATGAGTTCAAGGCCACCCTGAGACTACATAGTGAATTCCAGGTCAGCCTGGACCAGAGTGAGACCCTACCCCAAAAAACCAAAATAAAAGAAAAAAAGAATTAAAAGGCAGGAAAGTGTTTAAAAAATAAAGTTTGTTTTAAAGTAAGGGGGGCAGAGAAAACAGACTCCTCTGGGTGCAGAGATTACAGAACTAGGAAATCCACCAGCCCCAGTGGAAGCTTAACTTTTATCAAATGAGCAAAGCCTGCTAGTCCAGAGTCCATGGTTGGTCAGATTAAGTGAAGGTGCAGGCGCTGGTTGGTCCATCATGCCTCCAGTACTGCACAGGTCCCAGAAAACCTGCCAAGCCAGCTCCCCAAACTAGTCCGCCAGTGAGAAAATTTTATTTAGGCCAGGAAGAAAGAGGAAGTGGGGTCGCCTTCTTCTCCATGTTGGGTTAGAATATAGCCTTTTTCCCCTGCATACCTAGCCAAGGAAAATGCCTATTTCCTATAGTGTTTCAAAAGCAGGCAACAAAATGCAGGTTCATGCCCTCATCCTGGGCTCTGTTGTGACCTGGAACAAATTGCACAACCCCAGCATGCTGTCTATCAAGTGGGATGCTTCCCTACCTAGTGGTCGCTCAGCCGCCTCTTCACTCCAGGGATCTTTGAGTCCAGGATCTCAGTTTGCCTTGACAGTGAAAAGAAAAGACAAACGTGCAGCTGCTATTTCTAACAGCTATTAGGTGTCAATGAAAACAGAATTAATTGCCTATTTTTTTAACCTCTCTTCTTCCCCCACAACCTTTTGTAATTTTTCAGTTGGTTGTATAAAGCTTTAGTTACAATGCTTGCTTCCCATAATTATGCAGAGTTTAAGTAAATGCTCTTTCAAGAAAAATGCAAAGGAAAGACGCCTAGAAAGAAGACAAAAGTCGACAAATTATTAAATCTCTTTTTCATAAACTACACCATTGCATTGTGTACACAGGACCTAATGCAACCGAGCCTGTTTGGGCAGTTCACCCACATGACTTTGTAAATGCCATTAGCACTCTGGGTGAGCTTTCTAGTGCATAATGAATGTGCTTGCTCCAGCAATGCCATCAACTGTTTCTGAACCAAAGACTGTCAAGATTTTCATTTTCCTTTATTCTAAAAGAGAGAAAAAAAATTGAGACTCTAAGGGAGGCTTGTAATCAGAGGGGAAAGTGACAGAATGTTGGCTTATTTGCTTTCCAAAGGCCTCTTAGAAGTCTTCCCCTCTGGTCTCACTGTGGTTTATTATCCCAGCTTTTTTAATCACAGCTAAAATCATGGTGAGAATTCAAGTTAAATCTTGCAGCTATAAAAATATATTTTGTTTACTGCTGTAAAAAGGACCCAAGTGTACAAACAGAAGTTAGGAAATATAATATGCATATTTCCATATTCTTCAAGGGCCAGCATTTCTTCACATTGCTCTAGCACTAATAGATAAGATGATTGAGCAGACTCTGTGTCAGGAACCATGCTGAATGGGTGCTGTGTAATGCCTCACTCATGCCATCATTCCAACAACTGGCTCTGGGTAGGCATCAAACATGTCCCCTCACAGCCAACTTCTGCCTCTTGGTTTTGCCCATTCAATGTGAAGTACCCTCACCTCACCCGCTGCCTAAGCCTGAGAACCCAGTTGTTATTCCAGTTCACAAAAGAGTTTGACTTGGCTTCTTGTGCAAGATCTTCACGTGTGACTTTCACTTCCCTACTCTTGATCATAACTTCCCCACCTTATCCACTGAGTCTTCCTTTCACTCCCATCAAAACTCTCCTTGGGCAGGAAAGATAGCTCAGCGTTTAAGGCCCTTGCCTCCAGAGCCTAACCACCTGAGTCATTCCCCAGTACTCACATAAAGCCAGATGCACAAAGTAATATATGCATCTCGAGTTTGTTTTAAGTGGCTGGAGGCTCTGGCTCACCCATTCTCTTTGTCTCTCTTCTATCTTTCTCTGCTTACAAATATATATATCTATCTACTGGTGCAGAAAATCCCAGCCTCAGGCTCCCTTGCCCTGGCTCCTCTCACAGATACACACACCTCTTTTCTGACTGACCTGGTTCTCCCTAATCCCATCTACCAGGATGGCCCACCCCTCCCCCATAGCTATTGTCTGGATTCTGCAGCTGGCATTTCTATTTATGCTCACTGTTTGTTATCTCTTCATAGGCTTAAATCTTGTCTTTCTAAGTAAAGGGAAACTCTTCAAGGGGAGAATGACCTCTTTTGTAAACCATAGCCCAGGGACTCAAGAGTAACCAATTAAGTCATGTATGTGAAACATAATAAACTGACATAGTAGTAATACTAACACCATAGTACTACAGGGTCATATACTGTTCAGAACACTAACTTTAGTGACAATAATCACTCAAATTTATAAGTGTTCAGTTAGAGGTTAAATGATTTTCTCATAGTCACCAAGCAGTAAGTAATAGGGTTGACATCTGAACCAGGCTGTCTGATCTCTGAACTGTCTGTCTCAATGCATTTTCTATTCCTTGTCATTATGTTTTGAACATCTGATATAATGAGAAAAACAGTCAGATATGTTTGTGACTACAAATATACTAGGTGCCCCTTGTCTCCTTTTCTATAGAATCTGAGGTTTTTCTGAGTGAAAAGACAGCAGTATACAGCACTTCTCCATTTGACAAATTGGTTCTTAGGTAGTTTGAACCCAAGAAAATGCTCAATGGATAGTCAAAGGGGTACTTAAAGTTCTGGCCTCCTTCAGAGCTCAGATGAAGCACACGAGGAAGGGCATGTTGATAGCGGACTAAAACTTGGCTGGGTTGATGTCTAAAATCCCACTGACAACCTAAGCAAAAGTCTATGGCAGGGGAGGCCATGAGCCTTAGGGGTATAAAGCCTGCTCTTGTCTGGCTAAATATATATATATTATTCCCACCAAGCTGCCCTGAAAACACTACACTTAAATGTTCATATTCACATATTAATGATATTCTCACTTCTGGTTAGAGAAGCTTCTCTTTTCAGATGGCGATGACCACTGGGATGACTCAAAAGGCAACATAGTGCTGAGAAGAAGGGATAGAGGAGTGCCCAGCACTGAAACACCTCTGTCACACCCTCCAAGGCTCAGGGCCCATTGCGGAAGAGGGGGCAGATAGAATGGAAGAGCCAAAGGAAGGGTACAACTCCTTTCAATGCAACTGTCCAGACAGAAATTGGCCTTGATTTCCATGACCTTGCAGTGCCTAGCAATACCTTCGCAAGACGCTCATTATGAGGAGAAAAAGATGATGACATCAAGTTAAAAGAGAGTCTAATGGAGAGAGGGATGGGATTGGAGTTCTAAAGGGGAATGGGGGAGGGGAGGGAAATATTATGCATTTTTTGTATGTAAGTATAGAATTTGTCAATAAAAAAAAATCCCACTGACAAAGCTTTACCCTTTACAGTAACATTCTGGCATCTATTATAATTCAAATTCCCAAGGGAAGAGAAGCATTTTCCCTGTCCCAGAAGTCATTTTAATAAAGAGCTGGCATACATATTTATTGCTGCTCTATTCACAATAGCTAGGAAATGTAATCAGTGTAGATGTCCATCAACTGATGAATGGATAATGAAGATGTGATACATATGCACAATGTAGTTTTATTCAGCTGTAAAGAAAATGAAATTTTGAAATTCTCTGGAAAATGGATGGAGCTGGAAAAGATTATACTATGTAAAGTAACCCAGGTTCAGCAACACAAACAATGCTACATGTTTTCTCTCATATGCAGATCCTAGCTTTGAATTTTTAGATAAGTATGTAAATTAGAGTAAGAGTCTATAGAAGCCAAGAACCCAGAAAGGGGCCATGGTGGAGGTGTGGTAAGAGGAGAGGGTAATAGATATGTAAGGAAAGGGGCAGAATACTGAGGGTGGAAAAGTTTCACTGGAGCCAGGGGAGGGAGATGGAAGAGAGGAGGGAGGAGAGGAAGAGTTAACCAAAACTAATATAGGAAAAAGCTACATGAAAACCTACTTCCTTGTTAGCTAGTTGAATATATAATTAATAAAAAAGGAATTTGGACAGAAGCACCATGAGGAGGTGGAACTGAGCTAGAAGCTTGCTACCTGCTGACTCACTGTCACAGTCCTCGAAAGTGCTATGCAGGCTTCCAGGGCAGAAAATTCATGAACCCTGGGGCTTCACAATCAACCAGCCAGACAAGATATGCCCACTGGTACCTCAGTGGCTTGACTGCTATTTTGGTAAACAAATGCTCTCTGATTGGATTTGATACCTGCTCCATGGGAGGAAATCTATACCTGGCACTGAAAACAAAAGTCTATATCTGGGAAGGTCATAGGCTGTAAGGGGGAAGCTATGTTGTTTGGCTAAGTGAATATATTATGCCCATCTTATTTCCCTCTAAATAGTTTTTAAATATTTTATTTTAGTATTTAGAGAGACAGACAGAGGGAGAGGGAGACAGATAGAGAATGGGCACACCAGCAGTATCTCAGCTGCTGTGAACGAAATCCAGATGCATGCGCCCCCTTGTGGGCAAGTGTGGCATTGCGCCCTTGGGTCACTTTGCATCTGGCTAAGCGTGGGACCTGGAGATTGCAACTGGGTTCTTAGGCTTAGCAGGCAGGCACCTTAACCGCTAAGCCGTCTCTCCAGCCCTCCCTCTAAATATTTACATGTGTACCCATAGATTTGATTGGTGATGCCCTCACTTTCGGTCAAAGGAATTTCTTTTTGCAGATAAACAGTGACTGTTAGGGAGACTTAAAATTCATCAAAGTGCTGAGAATAATCAAGAACGCTTAGTACTAAATGAGACACCTCTATCACACACCACCAAATGCTCAGGGGACATTGTGGAAGAGGAGTCAGAAAGAATGTAAGAGCGATGAAGCGGGGTGCTTTGGAATGCTGTCTCATGGACATGATGTGGCTGTTGCATTCATCACCTTAACAGCAGCTGTGCATAAGACCTGCACAGTATTGAACTCATCAACATCCCATCAAGAATGATGGAGGAGATGATAAAAAAGACATCAAATAGAAGAGAGACTAGGTAGAAAAAGAAGGGGCTCTGCGGAGGGGGATGTGGCAGGCAGGACAAAAGAAGGCTATGGGAGGGGATTATGATCAAAATACATTATGTACATGTAGGAACATTGTCAGCAAAAATGCTGAAAATAAATAAAGAGCTGAGATTTTATTCCAATTAATAGGAGGAAAAAGGATGCCCTTAGATGTTTGCATCCAAAGAGGCAGTCTGGGAAGGCAGGAAGGAAATGTTGGGCTGTGGACTGAAATGCCAAGGTCTGGTCAGGAACAGAAAACACAGCAGCAGTTTCAGGCGGAATTCAATATAAAGGATTGCTAGTCAGGTAGAAATGTTTAACTATGGAAAGGTGCTAAAGAGAACTGCGTGGCACTCAAAGGCGGTGACCTCAGAAAGTACTTTCTATCTCTGTGGCACAGGGCAAGTGAATAAAGGAGAATCTGGAAACTTAGAGGCAAAAGGGGCTCTCTACAAGATTGACTTGGACTCACTTTGCACAAATGTACATCTAGCTACTGTGGGAATGCAGAAACCGGAAGGGGAAGGTGTTTGTTGGGTATTAGCATTGACATGTGTGTAATTGCTGCTGAGGGCGCCAGCACTGGCTAATGACACTCAGAAATATTACCACCCAAAGGGGCAGGAGAGCCCAGTTCCCCTGCCAGGGCCATTTGGCAACCTTTGTTATGTCTTCTAACAAGAGAGCGTAGTATCACATCAGGTGGCAAAGGAACGATGATAGCAGGGTCTGATTCCAGTGTCACAAAGAAGGGCAAACAGGAGTGGCATAGAGATGCTGAATTTAACACATGACTTACTGTCACAATCACATTAGTTTAGAAAAAAGAATATCAAAGTTTCCTACACCACATGGAAAGGACGTTTCCTTCTTCTGAGATGCTCATTCACTTACTATGGAGACTGTTGTTCTAATTGTGTGTCTTCTTGGTTGTCATATGAAGTGTTACATGAATCGTTAAGTTCACGGCTGTATTCTCTTTTTTCCAATTACATCTGGACTTTGTCTTTCCTCGGTCTCTATTGTTCTGGACCTGTTCAGTTTAGAATCTCACCTCTATGGTTTATTCTATTTGGATTAGAGCCCCAGCTTTCTACTGGAGTGATTTTTATTTGATACCTTTGAGAAGGAAGGGAACTTACTCATGCTTTCAGCCTTACCCTGGACTCTGCCCCTTCCCAGATGCTTCTGGACCATGAAAATCCCTGCCAATTGCAGCTGCGGTTCTCAGTGTCACTTGTTAAGTTTTCCAGATGAAAACTTGTCTGCTATTTTATTGTTGTTTTTGTTTTGCTGTATGGGTGCAGAATCCAGGGCCTCGTGCATGGTAAGGAAGAGCTGTGCCCTTGAGCTACACCAAGACCACATGTTCACTGCCTTCAAGTCAGGTTGGTCAGATACTGGTAGTCTTCTCTGCTTCCTTTGGGCAGTTGCTGCTGACCCAGTGGGTTCTGTGGATGATAGAGATTTGTCAAGTACTCAAAATTTGGGATCTGGTTTGATCTGGTTTGTAACAATTGTTTATGGCCTAACTGCCTCTATCCTGGTTGTTTGGTATACTTTATGGGGACTTTGGGGACATACCACTGCTATTGCAACAAATCTCAGAATACAACTTTTTTAATTTCCCAGATTGTCATACCTTGTGCATAGCAATTTGAAAATGCAAATTGAGAAGCCTGAGGTATTGTTTCCCTCACGTTAATGTCAGAGCAAGAATGTCCACACCATAGAGGAGACAGTTTCTTTTTGGTATCAACCCACTGACTTTCCTCATGGCCTGTCACCCTATACTTCTGGTGACTTTCTCATTACTTTCTTCTTTATTCTGCCCCCTACTACCTAGCTGTGGATTCTGAGGCTCGTTTTGTTAATGTGTGCTTATGATGTCTTTTCTTATGAATCCATGAGATAGGGTTCCTTTTCATGAAATCCTTGTTAGGCTGTTTGTCAATATTATGCTAATATAATGAGCTATCATGTAGTTTTTCTTTTACTTTTCTTAAAAAATATTTGTTTATTTATTTATTTGCAAGCAAAGAGTGAGTAGAGAGAGAGGATGAGAGGGAGGGAGTTGCCATGCCAGGGCCTCCTGCTACTGCAAACAAACTCCACATGCATGTACCACTTTATGCATCTGGCTTTACATGTACACTGGGAAATTGAACCCAGGCCATCAAGCTTTGCAAGCAAGCACCTTTAACTGCTGAGCCATCTCTCCAGGCCCTGGTTTCTCTTTTGCTATAATCCAGAATGTTTTGTGTCAGATTGGAGAAACTCTGCATTTGCATACTTGTTAGAATGCATTGGCAAAACAATCTGTGACAGCATCTTGAGTAGAGTGGAAAGATTTTTAACTACTGAATTAACTTAATGGACATAAGAATATATTGTAACCTTTGGGCATATTTGTGTGTTCTTCTGTGTGAGTGTGGATGCCCTTGTGTGAAGGTCACAAGACAAGCTGGGATGTATTTCACTCCTTAACTTCTATCTTGTTAGCCAGGGTCTTTTGCTGTTCACCTTTACATATGCTAAGTTAGCTGGCTTGTGTGCTTCCAGGGATTCTCCTGTCTCCCCATGCCATTTCACCAAAGGAATGCTGGGATTCAAAACACACTATTGCCGGGCGTGGTGGCGCACACCTTTAATCCCAGCACTCGGGAGGCAGAGGTAGGAGGATCGCCGAGAGTTCGAGGCCACCCTGAGACTACATAGTTAATTCCAGGTCAGCCTGGACCAGAGTGAGACCCTACCTCACAAAACCAAAAAAAAAAAAAAAAAAGAAAAAAAGAAAAGAAAACGCTATTGCATCCAGCTTTTCATGGCTTCTGCATATCACACTTAACTAGTGAGTGCCTTTCCCCACTTTCTCCTCAGCACTGCATATCAGAATATTGCTGTTGTCTATTAACTATTGTCTAGCTCTTTAATACACAGTGCTCTTTAAAGTACCCTCTTACTACTTGGTTCTCTTGACTTTCTTTCCATTAATAATTGCTGCCTTCTCTCTCTTTTTTTTATTTTCTGAGATTCACCAGCAGTTTATGAAAGCTACTCCTTTCACATAATTCCCTCTTGGTATTGCCGGGTCTCTCTAGTGCAAGTTAGTCTTCCATGTCATTAAAGTCACCATCATTCTACTTTCTCTGTGTTAGTTGTGGCTTTTCTTAATATTAATCACTGATTTATTGATTTCCGCCATTTTGTATTATTTAACACAAGTACTTCAGGTTAATAATTTTCCTCTGACCACTGCCTTAGATGCATCCAATAACATAGTAAGAGAAGTTTTACTCAATTTAATTCTAAATATTTGTTATGATAACTTATTTTGGGCTTGTTTCTTAATTTTCAAACCTACAGATTTTTTTCTATATCAGTTGTCGAATTTAATATTTATCAGAGATCAAAATGTCTAAGATACCAATTTTTTAAAATTTGTTGAGACAGGCTAGGTGGCTCAGTCTGGGCCTATTTGTATAAATATTACATGGGCCCTTGAAAGAAATAAAGTGCATTGGATGTAGTATTATTCTTGTGTTTAATGAATCAAACTTGTTGATTGTGGTGTTGAATTATTTTATATCTCCATTGCACCTCTTGTTTTCATAAAGCAACTCTGAAAAGAGACACTGGGGACCAGAAACATTGCTTGTCTTGAAGACAAGGACCAAGTATTCATGGAGGAATCCTGATCTCTGTACATTCCAGATTACACTGCTTCTCCTACACCTGGACCCTTCCTCTTGGAAAACTGCAAAGGAGACTACCAGACCTTGCCTAAATCTGGAAAAAGACCTAGGACACAATTCTTCCAGCTCATAACAGTCTGCTCAAGGTACTAACCTTATAAAGGAGGCTAAAATCATAGCTGATGCCACACTCTTCCCCTAAAAGAACACAGAAATAAACCAAACCTTTGCATATTTCTGACACCATGAGCTGCTCAGAGTGCCAGGGTATTCTTATTTGTACTAACATTTTACTAACCATTGCCTAACATTTTCACAAATTTCTCATCTCTCACTAGGTTCAATCCTACAAAATTATCTACCCTGAAATCTTAGAAAATTCAGCCATGTCACCTCTTTCTTCTTAGGATGTCCCTGTGCCATCTTAGTTTGATGGAAACCTGCCACGCTTCTTTGTTACTGAAGCCTTTCACTGGTAGCTGTTTGCTCTTTCACACTTATAAGGCTGTGGGAGGTGGAATGGATGTCCTTATTATTGCATATTGAAAACTGCACCATGAGAATGCTCTGTAGACCAGCAGGAATCATGTCACCTGAGATCTTACTGGAAACAGAGTAGTCCCTACCTTATGCATCGTTTCACTTTCTGTGGTTTTTGTCCCAATCAGCAGTAATATAGAAATAATGAATTGAAAAATGTTAAATTGAATGCAATCGAGTGTCAGGATGAAATTTCATGCTGTCCTGCTGCCTCCCACCAGGAATGTAAATTATTATATATAATTGCCTTTGGTCACTTAATACATACCTTGGTTGTCAAGCCCATTGTCATCCTGTCACATTATTACAGAGTTTCTGCAAAAGTAATCATATTTCATTTAGTAATACCCCCAAAGCACAACAGTAATGCTGGCAATCCAGATATAGCAAAAGAACAGAAAGTGCTTCATTTAAGTGAAAAGGTGCAAATGTTTAACTTAAGAGGAAAAATCATGGTTTCCTAATACTCATTTATTCATCTATTCTTCTCATGAGATTTGTTCTTTCATGAGCTCTTGTGATGGTGACCATCTTTCTTCCTCACCTGTGTTTAGGACTCCTTAAGCATCTTCTTCAATGACTTAGTGGTTGCAAATTGCTTTAGTGTATGCTTATCTTGGGAAGCTTTTATTTCTCCATTGATTAGAAAGGAAAATTTTATTAGATATATGAATCTTAGTTGGCAAGTAATTTGTTACTTCTTTCTTCCAGCTTTCCAATACTTGTTCTATACTCCTGACATTAGAACAATTTAGTAAAGAATCAAACATTTTCCACTTCATAAATGACCAGTGCATTTTAAATAAGGAAGAAGGAAATACAGAACACTTAATCAGGTAAAAAAGAAACAGGATTGTAGGAAGTACATGTAGACCTCAACAGTAACCTTAAATGCAAATATCTTAATTCCCCAATTAGAAAAAGCAGGTTAGAGTGCTAGGAGATAACTATGTTGCTGCTCTATTCACAATAGCTAGAAATTATACCAGCCTAGATTCCCTCCACAGATAAATGGATAATAAAGATGTGGTACATTTACACAATGGAGTTCTATTCAGTGGTAAAGAAAAAGGAAATTATGAAAATTTCTGGGAAATAGAGGGATCTGGAAAGGAATATACTAGGTGAGGTAACCCAGGCTCAGAAAGCCAAATGTCACATGTTCTCTCTCATATGTGGATCCTAGTTACTAATGTATAGACTTGTGTATGAGCTGGCACCGAAAATTGGTAGCAGAGGCCAGTAAGCTAGAAAAAGCTTATAAGGGAGGGAGGAAAAGGAAGGACTTAAGGGGATGGTATTGTATATATGAAATAGAAGAACAGATTACAGGCAGGGGAAAGGCCTAAGTGAGGCCAGGGGAAGAGAATGTGTAAAATAAGGGTGGAGGGGAAGGTCAATCAAAATTCAAGATAGTCTAAATAAGACTTATGTAAACCTACTTTTTTGAATAATGGCACAGCCAGAAGCTATAGACTGTTACTAGAAAATTTTCAGTGCTTGGGATGGGATACCTTCCAGTGAGTTGTTGGTCAGGGAGGTCCCTGTTGCCTCCAAAACATTACAGGCTATTGCCAAGGCCATTGCTTTCCCTTGAGAAACAGATGGTAAGACCCTATTGCTAAAGACCCCACTTGTATGAATGGCAAGGACACTGAGAAATTAAGCTGGTGTTGAGCAGAAAACCTCCTCCCTGTAGACCAGCCAACTGAAAGCTGGAAAAAGCTGTTCTGCATGCAGCCATATGGAAGACGGAAATCATCAGTGGTGAAAACAGTGGACACTGGAAACCTCAAGTTTGGACATACAGGCCAAATGACTGAATGGGTGCAACAGTGGCATGTCTGCTCTTGGGGAAATCAACTGCTCCCTAATTGGAATGAAAGCCCACTCTATGGGAGGGAATACATGCCTGGTATTGAAAAATCTAATCAAAGGTCTATGGCAGAGGAGGTCATGAGCCTTAGGGATATAAAGCCTGCTCTTGTAATGTATATGTATATACATTATATGTATATAATGTATATGTATATGTATATAATGTAAATGTATATATTATTCCCACCAAACTGCCCTGAAAGCAGTACACTTAATGTTCATATTCACATATTAATGTTACTCTCACTTCTGTTTAGAGAAGCTTTTCTTTTCAGATAGTGATGACCACTGGGATGATCCAAAAGGCAACATAGTGCTGAGAAGAAGGGACAGAGGAGTGTCTAGCACTGAAGCATCTCTATCACACCCTCCAAGGCTCAGGGTCCATTGCAAAGAGGGGGTGGAAAGAATGTAAGATCCAAAGGAAGGTTACAACGCCTTACAATGCAACTGTCCAGACAGCATTTGGCCTCTATATCCATGACCTCACAGTGCCTAGCAATATCTTTATAAGACCCTCATAATAGGAGAAAAAGATGATGACATCACATTAAAAGAGAAACTAATGGAAAGAGGGAGGGGATATGATGGAGAGTGGGGTTCTGAAGGGGAATAGGGGGAGGGGAGGGAAATATCATGGTTTATTGTCTGTAAGTATAGAAGGTGTCAAAAAAAAAAAGAAAAAGGGCTGGAGAGATGGCTTAGCGGTTAAGGCGCCTGCCTGCTAAGCCTAAGAACCCGGTTCCAATCTCCAGGTCCCATGTTTAGCCAGATGCAAAGTGATCAAGGGTGCGATGCTGCACTTGACCACAAGGGGGCGCACACATCTGACTTTCGTTCACAGCAGCTGAGAGACTGCTGGCGGGCCATTCTCTATCTGTCTCCCTCTCCCTCTCTCTCTGTCTGTCTCGCTCTGTGTCTCTCTCAAAAAAAAAAAAAAAGTAGTGACAATAAAAGTATATGCATTTGGATATGTAAATAAGAAATATTTAAAAAAAGAAAAAACAGATAGAGAAGGGTCAGTACAAAATTCATTCTATAAAACCAGTATTACACTGATACCAAAAGTGGAGGCAACAAAAAGAACATTATAGTCCTATTTCCCTGATAAACATAGATACAAAACTTCTCAATAAAATTCTTGGAAGTCAAGTCCAAGAACATGCTGGGAAGATGGCTCAATCAGTAAAGCACTTGTGATAGAATCGTGAGGATCTGATAGGCAGAGACAATGTTTTCTAAACAGAATTCCAATAGCACAGGAAGTTATCCCAATAATTGAAAAATTAGATTACATGAAACTGAGAACCTTCTATACAACAAAGGAGATAATCACCAGGGTAAAGAAACAGTCTGAAAAGTGGGGTTAAAATAATCTTTGCAAACTACATATAATTCAGGGGAATGGTATCCAGGATGTACAAAGAACTGCAAAAATTAAACCTGCACACCCATGAGTATCAGAGAATTGTTCACAGCAGCCATGTTATATAATGAGCAGAATTGCATATCATCATATTAAGTGAAATAATCCAGGCTCACAAAAACAAACATCTTGTTTTACTTCGAATGTGGAATTTGGTGGGGGTGAAGGAAGTAAAAGCAATAAAAGGATGTAGAAGGGGAAAAGAGAAATAAAGCATAATACGATCAAATACATTTTACAGTGCTGGAGAGATTTCTCCATAGCTAATGGCACTTGCTTAAAAAGCCTGAGAGCCCACAGCTCAATTCCCCAGTAAAGCCGGATGCACAAAGTGGCACGTGCATCTGCAGTTAGTTTGTTTGCAGCAGCGAGAAGCCCTGTTGTGCCCAGCTTCCCCCTCAAATAAACAAACATACTATAAGCATTAGGCCATTGTCTGAGATGAAGACATGGCTCAGTGGTCTGTCTGCTTTCTGTACAAGCATGAGGGTCTGAGGGAGCCTACAACTGCCTCAATTTGAATCTCCAGAACAAGCAAGGCCACTTATGAACTTAGGACATCACCTGGACTCGCCAAAAACAGCAAGCTCTGGTATCAATAAGAGATTCTGGCTCTAAATGAAAACAGGTGGAAAAGTGTTGTATTGGGACACACCATGTTCTGCTCTGGCCACAGCAGGCAAGCACCCCTGCTACCACAGGGGTACATACACATGCATGCAACACACACACACCCCAAAAATAAAAGGGTTAAGCCATTATCAGAGTAACCACAGTGTGACCCTCTGTAGTGATGGTGGATAACTATGGCTATAGATTTTGTTTTTAAGGATAACATGGGAGCTGTTCTGGACTGTCCTAGGACAGTATTTGTGTAAGGGCACATGTGAATGTTTAGTCTTCCCCTCTCAGCATAAGAATATCTTGACCCTCAAGAAAAGGCATACTGTGTTTACTAATGAAAATGAAATTCTTCATTAAGGCCTGAAATGAACCTTCAATGACAAATGGGATAAACTTTATCCAAGTTTTCCTGGAGCTATATCCTATATATTTTAGATCATAAGAAATAAATGCATGGCTTACTGAATTTTAAAAGATATTAAAAAACACACATTTCCTTAACATGACTTCCCATCTCTGTTTTATTTTTGAGTTACATGATTCAAAATTACTATTCTGAGAAAACACTTTCACATTTGCCCAATAAGAAATAAAAAAAAAAATTGGTCTAAACCAGAAATAAAACCTTAATAATGTCTTTTAAATGCTTTATATTGTCCCCACCAGCAATGTTTGATTCATAGATTGCATGTTTAACATTAATATCCATGGTTACTGGGATCTCTGGTTACCTAACACAATTTCCTTATTCCTTTTAGCAACTTAATTCAATTCTTAAGATATCAATATTATAAAGCATCTAAAATCTTTCTTTGTGTTTTTTTTTTTAGTAAAATTTTATAAACTTGAAACGACCAAATATCTAATATATCCTTCTTTGGTTTAGACTATCTTACTTCCTAGGAGGTCTGTGATACTGAAGAATACATATTTTTATATTAACTGGAAGATGATCTGACATTACAGGTTATTGTTGGGGAGAAATCTATTGTGTTTCCTTATTTTAAACAACAAAAGTTTTAAATCCTTACTTTATAACTTGCAGCCATGCCGACATCACATAGATAATCAAGATAGATAATTATTATTTTGACAATGATAAAACCTGTCAGAATTTATCCTTATTCTGTAAGAGTGTATACTATTCAAAAGACATTTCAACACATTAACTACTACGTGTGCAGTGACTGAGACAAGTAGCATTCCTTAAAATATGAGTCCTTTTATATTAACCATGTTTATTTTTAATTTAATTAATTTATTTAAGATACAGAAAGAAAGAGTATGGGCATACCAGGGCCTCTTGCCACGGTAAACAAATTCCAGATGCATGTGCCACTTTGTGCCTCTGGCTTTACATGAGTACTAGGGAATTGACCCCAGGCCATCAGATGTTGCAAGCAAGTGCATTTAACCACTGAGCCATATCTCCAGCCCCTAACCACTTTTAAATAATAACAGCCTGTCTGTGAATTTAATGGAAAAGTGCTACTCAAAACCATAAGGGAGAAAAAAAAAAAAAACATGTATTTTTTCAAGGAAAAGGTCAACAACTTATATTGTACCCTCACTGAGATTAATAAAAGTCCAAATTCCTGAGATAAGCAGAGTTTGTTCATAGATATCCCTTCTCTTACCCCTTCTTTTATCTCTTTTTCTGTATCTGCTAAATTCAAAATTCACTGGAAAGTACATTGAAGTATAAGTGACAAAACCCAGGCTCTACCTCAATTCTATTACTTACTAAACCATGGGGATTTGGGAAAAT
Source organism: Orientallactaga sibirica (assembly GCA_036365145.1). NCBI lineage: Eukaryota > Metazoa > Chordata > Mammalia > Rodentia > Dipodidae > Orientallactaga > Orientallactaga sibirica. The sequence goes on from JAEOAD010000006.1 coordinate 23,278,495, forward strand.
GGCATCTCTCTGAGACTTAGTTTTCTATACTAAATTATAGATAGTAATATCCTAAGGTCTTCCCAAATTGGAAAGGGCATGATCTGACTTTTCAAAAACCAAGAGCACACTATCTGACTTCTCCAGCCCTGAGTGGAGATAGACATATGAATTAATCAAAATAACAATCTCAAGATAAAAGAAGAAATATTTTTAATAGCTAAGGCATCTTTAAACTTGATTCAGCAACTGTGTATTGAAAAGGATGTGAACTCCAGAAAGAAAGCAGTATGGAGAGACAGCCTCTGGCCAGCAGCACCAGCCATAGCAACAGCCAGGATAGTTGCTCTTGGATAAACCCATTCCTGACGGGGATCTACAGACAATCTTAGTAAGACCCATCTTTTGACAGTTGCATCAAAATTAATTTATCTTGCAAATGATGGTAATGTTGTTCTCTTAAAACCAATCACCCCATCTATGTTCTAAAATTATTCTTTAAAAAACATAAAATTGGGCTGGAGAGATGGCATAGCAGTTAAAGCGCCTGCCTGCTAAGCCTAAGAACCCGGTTCCAATCTCCAGGTCCCACGTTTAGCCAGATGCAAAGTGACACAAGGGCGCAATGCCGCACTGGCCCACAAGGGGGCGCACGCATCTGGATTTCGTTCACAGAAGCTGAGAGACTGCTGGAGCGCCCATCTCTATCTGTCTCCCTCTCCCTCTCTCTCTGTCTGTCTCTCTCTCTGTGTCTCTCTCCAAAAATTAAAATTAAAATAAAAAAAAAACATAAAATTCCATTTCCTATTCCATTCTACTGTTTTAAAAAAAAAAATTTCTTTATTTTTATTTATTTATTTGAGAGAAAGGGGGCAGCTATATAGGGAAAATGGGTGTGCCAGGGCTTCCAGCCATTCCAGATATATGTGTCACCTTGTGTGTCTGGGGAATCAAACCTGGATCCTTTGGCTTTGCAGGCAAGCACCTTAATCACTAAGCCATCTCTCCAGCCTGCCACTGTTTTTATTTTTTAATTGCCCTAACTCAGCCTTGTACTCTAACCCATCAGTCCACCTGACATGCAACACATCATCACATAACAGTCTCATTTTTCTTCACTTTTTGCTGAGATAATACTTGATATTGTAGCCCATGCTGGCCACTATATATCCCAGGCTTACCTCAAACTCCCATCCCTCCTACCCCAACCTCCTTGATATTACAGATGTATGCTGTCATGCTTGGCAATAGCAGTCTTTTTGATAGTTAAAAAATCAAACAGGGCTGGAGAGATGGCTTAGCGGTTAAGGCACCTGCCTCCTAAGCCTAAGAACCTAGTTCCAATCTCCAGGTCCCACGTTTAGCCAGATGCAAAGTGACGCAAAAAGGGCACAATGCCACACTTGACCACAAGGGGGCACATGCATCTAGATTTCGTTAGCAGCAGCTGAGAGGCTGCTGGTGCGTCCATCTCTATCTGTCTTCCTCTCCCTCTCTCTCTGTCTCTCTCAAAAAAAAAAAAAAAAATCAAACAACTGCTGGCATGGTGGCGCATGCCTTTATTCCCAGCACTTGGGAGGCAGAGGTAGAAGGATCACCATGAGTTTGAGGCCAGCCTGAGACTACATAGTGAATTCCAGGTCAACCTGGGCTAGAGTGAGACCCTACCTCAAAAAACAAAACAAAATAAAAAAATCAACCCACTCACAAAGTGGGGCAGAGAACTGAATAGTGGGTTTTCAAAGAAAGAAATACAAATGGTAAACACACAGTTAAGAAAATGTTCAACATCCCTAAGTATCAGGGAAATGCAAATTAAAACAACTATGAGATTCCAATTTACCCCAGTAAGCATAACAAACATTTTTTTAAAAAGCAAATGAAAATAGGGCTGAAGAGATGGCTTAGCGGTTAAGGTGCCTGCCTACCAAGCCTAAGAACACTGGTTCCAATCTCCAGGTGCCTAGGGTTAGCCAGATGCAAAGTGATGTAAGGGTGCAATGCCACACTTGCCCACAAGGGGGTACACGCATCTAGAGTTTAGAGGCCCTGGTGTACCCATTCTCACTGTCATAAATAAATAAATAAATAAATAAATAAATAAATAAATTAATTAATTAATTGTGAAAAAATAATGCACATCAAAACTTCAAAGTTTTTAGTTGCAATGATCTTGCACAAAATTGCTGCTTTCTATCAAGAGGGGCACAGGTTTTCTTTCTCTAGCCCATCTTCTAAGTAAAAGACAATCTCCCACAAAATAGATACAATTTTAACTATTATGTAGCAGATTTTGCTGTCTGCCAACCCCAGCGCTAACAAATGTTTTCAGTATATTTATGAATTAACAAAGGTATGAATGCATTTAATGCTCTAAAATCCAACGAGGTAGGTACAGTTGCTAATTTAATGCTGAAGAATCTCAGGCAAACTGGGGTTTTGACATGCTGTTGAGATGGAGCCAGAATTTATATTTCAAACATCATTCATGTCTGTCAGGCACACACTGTGATAATAGATAAATAAAGATATGGCACTTATACTCATTCTGTAGTTAACAGGTATTTCATGAATATGTAGAAAGTGCAGGATCCTATCCTATGGTTCTGGAAATATGAGAATGGATAGTCCCTGCTCTCAAGAAGTTTTCTGTGATGCCCAGTGTGGAAGCCAAAAGCCAACATGCGGCCATTTACATATAAGTTTAAATGATTTTCTGAAATAATATAAAAGCATTCATAATCCATATCACATAACATAATAAAAATAAGCTCAAATAATTTAAACCAATAATACTATAATTAAATTAATATTGGATTTCCGTCATCCTAGCAATATTCTATGTACTTACTAGCACATGTGGCTAGTGGCTGCCATACTAGATAGCACAGTAAGAATTTCCGCTAGTTGCAGAAATCCTACAAACGATGCCTAGGGAATTTGTGTGGGCTCATGGGAACAAGCAAAGAGGGGAGTGAGCTAGGCATGGTGGTGCACACCTTTAATCGGGAGGCAGAGGTAGGAGGATCGCTGTGAGTTTGAGGCCAGCCTGAGACTACAGAGTGAATTCCAGGTTAGCCTGGGCTAGAGTGAGACCCTACCTCAAAACAAAAGGGGGTGGGATGTGAGTAGCCTTGTGTCAGGGCTGGGCAGTGGCAAGAGCCCTGACAGCATTACAAAGGGAGCCTGACTCAAGGTAACAAACAGGCCTAGGACTGTTTTTTATTGGAAGACAGACAGCTAAGCCAATATCCAGAAGGTTAAGTGACAATTAGGCAGGCAGAGAGGGAGTGAGTTTTTGGCAGAGGAAAGACCGTAGCTTTAAAAAAAAATACATATGGCTCTTCCAGATCAAATATTTAGCCCTTAAGTCTGTCCTCTAAGAACCTGAAATATTAAACCTACTACCTGGGAGACCAGGATGGAAATGGCCATGGGCTGTAATAAGGACATGCCCACTCTGCCTCAGGCTTTATACCCTGTTCTGCAGCAATGCTAGCTGCTGTCACCCGACGTATGGTCTATGCATGCATCGTGTGACCTTGCTAATCAGAGATTCTAAGTATCATTTAATGTCACATCAATATAAGATGTCCAGGCTGTGACTCACTCATGTTAGAGCAAGTTCTCTGCATTTTGTTTTAGTCTCATTTCTTAAAAAGAGGGAAATGTCAGAAGGCAGTGACAATTATGAAAATTTCAATGCCCTTTTTCCTACTATGCCAAGTTCCCAACTGTGATGGAATACATTCACATCACTCATTATTTTCATAAGAAAGGATGTGGTAGAAAGATTATTGAATACCAAGATAATAATCTTATAATATTTTCCATACTTCAAGGGCATAAGTTTGCAGCTTTCATTAATATGGTAAAATCATAGATATTAACAAGGATTTAATAAGCTATAAACACAAAAGATTCATTCTCAAAGGAACACATTTGGAATAATATTATTCATTAATTCATTGGCAAAGGATTATATGAATTCAAAAGGGAATTAAAACTGAATGACTTATAAGGCTAACAAGGAGAATATACAACTTTTTGTTTCTAGGGTCATCACTTTTCATTTTCCTGAGTTGAGTATTATTAAGGGAATGGATTTTTTGTTGAAAAAAAACTTATGTGTATGAGTACATCATAAACTGAATTGGCTTCATCTCTTTATTAATCTTTATTTACATGAAAAAATCCCATGAGTATTATTTCAATTAGTTTTCTATGTTAATCCTTCAAAAAGACAACAGAAGGGGGAGAGACAGGGATAAAGTCTGGTAATGAATATTTAAAGTGCATTGTCTTCTAAAATATTTTTATTCCTCAAATAGCACATGCATCTCTAGTTACTGCGGCAGCCTCGTACTATACGTAAACTACATCGTAGACTAGGCGTTGGCTTTTCCCAGTGCCTTAAGTTTGCTAAGCTTTTCATTTATTTAATTAATTACAGACATACTTAGTATGGATGCATCATGAGTTGGTACCATCTTTTCCCTTCTCCCTGCCCTCCGTCCTCTGGGGGCCCTGCTCAGTGGGGTTGCAGGTTTCCCCACAGGGCTGTGGGTTATGCATTGGGGGAGCCGTAGTCACTTGCTGGGAGAAGGCAATGCCTCTGGGCATGGCATCCCAGCTGGTGGCTCTTACAATTTTTCCACCCTCTCTTCCACAGAATTCCCTGAGCCATGGTGAGTGTGTTTTAAGTCTACTTCAGTGATGAGCTCTTAGGAGCCTTTGGATCTCTGCTTTGGTAGGTGTTGCGTACCCTCAGCATCTGTCTCCTTCACCCTGGCACTGATTGTCAGGATTTTGTAATACACAAATCCGTGTCCTATCTGTTTCTACTTGGATCCACACAAGAGTCCTGACATATGAACATGTCATTGATACTTTTTTTGTTTGGTTGTTTTTGTTTGTTTGGTTGTTCGAGGTGGGGTCTCACTCTAGCCCAGGTTGACCTGGACCTCACTATGTAGTCTCAGGGTGACCTTGAACTCATGGTGATCCTGCTGCCTCTGCCTTCCAAGATTAAAGGTATAAGCCACCACTCCCGGCTCATTGATACTTTTACAGAGGGGAAAACTTTCCTATGGTCTCAGTCAGGAAGGCACAATTGCTAGTGGGTTCCTAATGCAATTATATTACTGGGCCAGTGATTTTGCTGGTAATTGGAAAAAACAAAACTGAAGAGAAATATTCAACCTGTATACAATAAGGTGAGACTCCACAGATTCCAGGAAAGGCAGGTTGTGTGGGTCATCTTTGTGTTGCTATAATGACTTACAGAGAGACAAGGATTGATTCTGCTCATTTCTCTGGAGACTACAGTCCAAGAGTGAGCAGCCAATCATCTTGGACCTCTACCACATTGTAGTGGGAGTGTTGAGAGACTCAAAGAACTGGTGAAGGTCTCAAATCCCCCTTAAATACATGCCTCCAATGACCTCTGATTAGGCTTGGCATCTAAAGATTCCACTATTGCCAAAAAGTACCACTTTGGGAAACTCAACCTCTAACACAGGGGCTTTGGGGGGGACATTCATCCAAACCATATAGCATAGGTCCTCTGAAGTGGGGAGAATGTGAGGGAATGCCAGCGACACGAGGAGCACTGTCAACCTGGAAAGGCAGCAACCCAATACACACTTCCGATATCCCAAACCTGCATCCTTATGCCATAGAAGTAGAGGGTTTTAGTGAGAAGGAAAGGGGAGAGGGAGGGCAAAGGGAGGAGTGAGATCAAAATGCATTGTATATATGTGTGAAAGTGTCAAAAATGAAAAAAGAAAGAAATGGGATCAGTGGCTGTTAATTGAGAGAAAACATGGAGCAACAAAACACCCTGGGAATAATTTCCTCCTGGCTCCAAATAAGAAAGAAAGTGGGGCTGGAGAGATGGCTTAGGGGTTAAGGCTCCTGCCTCCTAAGCCCAAGAACACTGGTTCCAATTTCCAGTGGTTCCAATCTCCAGGTCCCACGTTTAGCCAGATGCAGTGACACAAGGGCGCAATGCTGCACTTGACCACAAGGGGGAGCACACTTCTGGATTTCTTTTGCAGCTGCTGAGAGGCTGCTGGCGCACCTATCTCTATCTGTCTTCCTCTCCCTCTCTCTCTGTCTCTCTCTGTGTTTCTCTCCAAGAAAATAAAAGAAAGTGGAGCTCAGATATGTGATGCAGCTGCCCAATGTCCTACAGCTTGACAGATAGGAAATAGAGAGTTAATCACAATTTTAAAAGTTTTATTTACTCAGATCTTTTACCATGTATTAGTCTACACTGTATATTCCTAAGGGCCATTTCTATAGCCTATATGATTTCTTCATTCTTTTCCATGAAACATTTTTTGAGGAGAACCTATTAAAATCTATGTCACATGATATTACATTTTCCCAGTATAGTTTGGGAAAGGCAACTCTAATATTATGAGATGTTCTTGATGGGTTTTTGAGAATGTATTTGAGTGACTTTTTATGTTTGAAAAAAGGAGAGAAATAGCTTCAGCTTCTGGCAGCACATCTCTGCAAAAACAAAATGCAGAAAATAATGTTATTGAATTCTTTGGCTCATACAAAGTGAGGAAATGTTTCAAGGGTGTAGTCTCCAATCTCTAAAAAGAACCCAGGAGCTCACACCTCATATATGTGTGTGTGCATGCACACTCACACAGACAGGCAGACACACACACACACACACACACACACACACACACCAAAGAAGAAAAAAGGAAAGGATGCCTTTAAAAAAAAAAAAGTCAATTTCTGCACTGCAATCAGGAGACTGAGCCTCAGGCAGAGGCAATGAGAACAAGCTGAGCTGAAAACTAAATTCAATTCCAGGCCTGATGAAGATACTGAAATGATCATAAGTAGCATCTTCTGACATCTGGAAGAAACAAAAGGGAATTCCCTAAGGAGAAATACATCTGCAACATAAGCCCCCCGTGCAGCACAGATTTGGACTGAGACTAGTCAGTTCTCACATTAAGATCACCAAACAGAAGGAAACAAATGAGAATGAGGAAAAATCAGGATAGAAAGATTCAGGCCATCAAGAATTTCAATTGCAATTATTATAGGATAAAATTGTAAAGGAAGTATGTAAGTAACACTTTTATAAAAGATTAAAAATGGACTGTCAGGGATTGAGGAGATTGCTCAGTCAAGCATAAGGACCTGAGTTCAATTTCCAGAACCTACGGTGGCTCACTCACACCTGTAATCCCAGTACTGAGGGGGCTGAGATAGACAGATCCCCGGACTGGACAGCCAGTAGAGCATTATCAGTAAGCTCTAGGTCAGCAAGAGACCTTGTTTCAAAGAGGTAGATGATCTAACCTAAGAATAGCAACCAAGATTGTTCTGTGGCCTCCACATGCATACACAATCACACACTTGCAAACACGTGCCCATGAATACACACTTGTACACGTACATACACCCACCCCCAACGCGAGTATACGCACACAGAAGAGAAAAGAAGAATGGATTTGCATTTCCAAGAAGATGCAACAAGCATATTCTTTTCTACCTTTTCCACTAACTACATCTAGAATGTCTAGATAGTTTATATAACTCAAATATATGGTGTCTACTAAGGTAAAGAAAGGAAAGTGAACTGACCAGGAAACTCAGGACTCTGGAAACAAACAGTGGTAAAGACATGTGAACTTTCTGCTTCATATATCTTACAACTGGGGATAGAGAGATGGCTTAGCAGTTAAGGTGCTTGCCTGAAAAGCCTACGGACCCAGGTTTGATTCTCTAGTACCCACAAAAGCCAGATGCACAAGATGGTGCATGAGTCTGGAGTTCATTTGTAGTTGCTACAGGCCCTGCCATGCTCATTCTTTCTCTCTCTCTCTCTCTCTCTCTCTCTCTTTGGCTCTTGATTTCTCTTTTAAATAAAAAATAAATAAATAAAAACATATCCTAGAATTGGAGCTAAATAATTCAGTAACCTAAAACATCAATGAGGTGGGGGAGTGATGGCTTTTAAACAAGGTCTTTTCTCCTTAACCAAAGACCCATAAAAAAGCTTCCTACGGAGACAATAATTTTATTAAGCAATAATTATTCATCTCCTGTCAAATATCACAGAAAACCAATTAGCAAAGATCAAATGGGGAGATAAGATTTCTATAATTCCTCCTGCTATTTTGAGGCACCCAAACATCTGGGAAAATGTTAAAGAAGGCTAAGTTGGTAGCCAGGCTCTTGACTCTCAGGCCAGTATCTCTCCACCCATAGTATTAGTGAAAGCCATGGATGGGTCCCAGACTTCCACCAATACCAAGTGTGTTCAGAGGCCTAGTACAGTGTTTCACCACACCCAGTGGTGATAAGGACATGGGCACTATGGTACCAATGTACTACTTGTAATTCTCCTTGACTTTCACAAGTCAGCATCCCTCATTGTCTTTGGTGGAGTGGTGTTCAACACATCCAGCTAAAACAGATTTAAATATGATACCAAAGTTTTATAATACTAAAATGGTGGGCTGGAGAGATGGCTTAGCAGTTAAGGCGCCTGCCTGCTAAGCCTAAGAACCCTGTTCCAATCTCCAGGTCCCACGTTTAGCCAGATGCAAAGTGACAAGGGGGTGCATGCATCTGGATTTCGTTCACAGCAGCTGAGAGACTGCTGGAGCGCCCATCTCTACTGTCTCCCTCTCCCTCTCTGTCTGTCTCTCTCTGTGTCTCTCTCCAAAACTAAATAAAATAATAATACTAAAATGGTTTTCATAGAAAATTACTCATACCCAGAATCAGAAAATCTAACAATGAAGTACCATCAAAACAAATTATAGAGGGCTAGAGCTATGGCTTTGTTGTTAATGTGCTTGCCTGCAAAGCCTAAGGACCCAGGTTCCATTCCCCAGTACCACGTAAGCAAGATGCACAAGATGGTGCTTGCAACTGGATTTCATTTGCATTGGTCAGAGCCACTGGTGCACCCATTCTCTCTCTATCTGTCTCTCTCTCAAATAAATAAATAAAATAAAATAAAGATAGAGGAAGTGAGAGAAGAAAGAAAGAGTTGAGGGCTGGAGAGATGGCTTAACAGCTAATATGGTACCAATGTACTACTTGTAATTCTCCTTGACTTTCACAAGTCAGCATCCCTCATTGTCTTTGGTGGAGTGGTGTTCAACACATCCAGCTAAAACAGATTTAAATATGATACCAAAGTTTTATAATACTAAAATGGTGGGCTGGAGAGATGGCTTAGCAGTTAAGGCGCCTGCCTGCTAAGCCTAAGAACCCGGTTCCAATCTCCAGGTCCCACGTTTAGCCAGATGCAAAGTGACAAGGGGGTGCATGCATCTGGATTTCGTTCACAGCAGCTGAGAGACTGCTGGAGCGCCCATCTCTACTGTCTCCCTCTCCCTCTCTGTCTATCTCTCTCCAAAAATAAATAAAATAATAATACTAAAATGGTTTTCATAGAAAATTACTCATACCCAGAATCAGAAAATCTAACAATGAAGTACCATCAAAACAAATTATAGAGGGCTGGAGCTATGGCTTAGTTGTTAATGTGCTTGCCTGCAAAGCCTAAGGACCCAGGTTCCATTCCCCAGTACCACGTAAGCAAGATGCACAAGATGGTGCTTGCAACTGGATTTCATTTGCATTGGTCAGAGCCACTGGTGCACCCATTCTCTCTCTATCTGTCTCTCTCTCAAATAAATAAATAAAATAAAATAAAGATAGAGGAAGTGAGAGAAGAAAGAAAGAGTTGAGGGCTGGAGAGATGGCTTAACAGCTAAGGTACTTGCCTACAAAGCCAAAGGACCCAGGTATGATTCTCCAGTGCCCACATAAGCCAGATACACAAGAAGGCACATGCATCTGGAGTTTGTTTGCAGTGGCTAGATGTTCTAGCCTCTTTCTCTTCTCTCTCTCTCTTTCTCTCTCTCACTCAAATCAACAAGGAAATAAAATAAATTTAAAAAAATAAAGAGTAGGCATACAGGGAGGGAGAGAAGAGAGACTGTTATGAAAAATGTAGATAAACACAATGTTTCCTTCTCAAGTGTTAAAATTATGTGTGATAGCTGAAATAAACTGTAACAATATTTGGCATCTTTCTAAATGTATTAATAGGGATGGAGAGGTGGCTCAGTGGTCAAGGCATTTGCCTGCAAAGCTAAAGGACCCAGGTTCAATTTCTCAGAGCCCACACAAGCCAGATGCACAAGGTAGTAAGTGCATGTGGAGTTCGTTTGCAGCAAGTGGAGGCCTTGGAGTGCCCATTCTTTTCTCTCTCTCTCTCTGTCTCAAATAAAATATATGTTTAAATATAAGAGCATAAAGTATTTAAAGCAGTTATAAATAGAAAAAGATAAGGAAATATAAAAGTAGTATTCATATACATTCACTCCAACAAGTAAAATGATATCAGTAGATTATGAAAATTCTTCATGTAAATTATATTACTTAAAGCAACCACTAAAAGGTTTGTTTCATTCAAAAAGCACTATAGATACATGAAAAGAGAACACATAACAGACAGAGGGTGAAAAATTCAAAAAAGGAAACAAATGAAATAGGCATTATGAAGTCTTAATATATCAAGTATAAATGGTCTAAATATATTAGTTAAAATACAGACATTCTGAGAATTTAAAAAAATACAGCCCAACCATGTGCAACAAACTTCATGTATAATTACATGAGCAAATAAAAAGCAACACAGAACAAGTAAACAAAGAGATAGCAGTTAACGAACAATTAAAACACGAAAGAACAAGCAAAACAAATTTCATAGCCAAGGATGTTACAAGACACAGAGAGGAATGTTGTATTAATGTCAAAATGGTCAAATCCACCAAAAAAATCATCAAAATCTTAAATTCGTATGCAACCAAAGTAAAGCAAATACTGCCAAAACTAAAGGAATGAAAATATAGTCCAAAATATAATAGAAGCTTCAGCACCCCTCACAAGACAACAGAGTGACAGGAAGTTAGCAAAGGAAAGGAAGAATCCATCAATGCCATCAGCCGACACAAGCTAAGTGACATCTTTTGTTGTTCTTTTCCTGAAAGCTGGAGATTAAAGCCCAGGGTTTTGTGCATGCTAGATACATACTCTACCACTGAACTATAATCCCAGTCCTGCTTATGGAACACTCTACCCAGCAGCATACATGCTACTATAGTGTCCACAGAACACATCCATAAAAATAATGCAAAAAAATCTAAATAATTGAGACACTTGCTACAGTATGATCTCCAACCAAAACTGCTTTAATCTAGAAATCAGTAACAGAACAATAAACATTTGTAAATCAAATAATACATTTTCAAATAATATATGGAATCAAAGGGAAGCCCTAAAGGAAAATTTTTGTTAAAGAAAACCTTTAGTGTACAAAACAATGTGTTTCATTATGAGAGTTTCATACAAACTTCATTGTACCTTGCTATAATTAGCTCTCTTAATGCCCTTTCCTGTTCCCTCCCTCCACTTACTAGTTACTTCCTTCCTTTTAATAGTTCCCCTGTTGAGTTCTTGTATATATACATATATATTCATACATATGTGTATATATGTATTCTTCATATGAGAGAAAACATGTGATTTTTGTCTTTCTTTCCCTCTATGTAGGCCTCATCCTCCCCTGACTCATAGCCCCTCATATATATATATATATGGGTGTGTATAACTATGTGTGTATATGTGTGTATGAAAATATATATGAATATGTACATATATATGTTTATATATGTGTATATTCTTCATTTGAGAGTATACACATAAAGTCTGTCTTTAAGAGTATGGCTTATTTTGCTTAACATGATGAGCTCCAGTTCTACCAATTTTTCCAGAAAATATCATTATTTTACTCCTCTTTATGGCTGAATAAAATTTCACTGTGTGTATATATGCCACTTTCTTTTAGCACATCTGCTGGTAGATATCCAAGGTGGTTCCAGAGCTTGGCTATTGTGAGTAGTTCAGCACTAAGCATGGATGTACAAGTGTCCCTACACTACACTGACCGGGTTTTCTTTGCGTATGTATCCAGGAGCTGCATATGTGAATCACATGGTAGTTCTATTTTTACTTTGTTTTATCTCCATAGTGGCTGCGCCAGTTTGCATTCCTTTCCATGGGATGTGAAGTTTCTCTTTCTCTACATCTCCACCAACACTTGTTTCCTTCATGCTGTTTATTCTTGCCAGGGTGAGGGAGAACCTCAAAACAGGCTTGTGTTTCCCTGATGGCTAAGGACGTTGGAGATAGTTTTCAAATATTTATTGGTCATTTTCATTTCTTGTTTCTAGGTCATCCATTCTACTCATTGATCTCCATGTCTGTGGGCACCAATACCATGTGGTTTCTGTTACATGGCTCTCCATATAATCTGAGGTCTGGCATTGTGATACCTTGAGTGTTGCTCTGTCTGCTAAGAATTACTTTCACTATTCTGAGTCCTTTTTGTTTCCATATGAATGTTAGGACTGGTTTCTCTATCTCTGCGAATAAAGGCATTGGAATTTTGATGAGTATTGCATTAAGGTTTTAAATTGTTTTTATATGGCTGTTTTATAATACTAATTTTACTGATTTAGGAGTGTGGTATAAATCTATAAGCATAGGATAGATCTATAAATCTATAAGCACCTTCTAGTGTCTTCTTCATTTTCTTTCTTCAGTGGCTTGAAGTTTTCATTGTAGAGGGTTTTTTTTTTTTCATATTTTGTGTTAAATTTGTTTCTAGGTAGTGTTTTTAGGCTATTATGAATGGGATTTTTTTTTTCTGGTTCCTTTCCCATCAAGATTTTTAAAAGGCTACTGATTTTTGTATGTTGATTTTTATATCCTGCTACTTGCTAAACGTGCTTATCAGATTTAAGTTTTCTGTGAAATCCATAAGACTTCTTAAGTATGAGATTCTGTCATGTGCAAATAATATTTTACTTCTTCTTTGCTATGTATATTATTTTAATTTCTTTCTTTTGTCTTATTTGGTTAATACTATATACTATATTGAATACAAGCAGAGAAAGTATAGTAAATACCACTAGGAAAAAATTTTTTAAATGTATTCAACTGCCAGGCATGGTGGCGCACACCTTTAATCCCAGCACTCGGGAGGCAGAGGTAGGAGGATCGCCGGGAGCTCAAGGCCACCCTGAGAATACAAGTGAGTTCCAGGTCAGCCTGGGCTACAGCGAGACCTTACCTTGAAAAAAAAAAAAAAAAAAAAAAAAGTATTAAACTAAATAAAAATAGAGTATATCAAATTTTATGGGACATGGCTAAAATAGCACTAAAAGGGAAATGTATAACCCTAAATTCATACATTGAAAAAGAAGAAAACTCAAATAACCTAAACTTTCACTTCAAAAAACTTAGGAAAATAAAAAAACAAGTCAATCTAAGTGGAAACAGAATAAAAGAGATTTATATCTTCATTGTATCAGTGTTGATATACTGGGTGTGAAATTTCCCATCATCCTACAATATGTCACCATCTAGATAGATAGATAGATAGATAGATAGATAGATAGATATAGAAATACAGATATAGATACAGATATATACAACTTCTTGTATTGTTTCTTACATTTGAAAATGAACTGTATTTATCTTAAAATGACATTTTAAAATGATTTAAAATAAACATATAAAATGTAGCAAAGAAATTATAAAGATTATCAGAAATGTTTAAACCTTAACTGGAAATTTTAGTATCTACTTTTTCCTCCTTTCATCACAAAATTCTCCTGAGGAGTCAGATGTGAAAATAGCTCTTCTTCCCTTTTTCTGCATGTGAAGAGAAGGTTAGAGTGGGTTTTCTTATAATTATAATTAAAGACTTGCTACAAATCTAAAGCTAAAAGACTCTGCAGCATTGATCCTTTAACTCAGTTTTTTCAAATTTTTATTTTATTTTATTTTATTTGTTTGAGAGAGAGAATGGGCATGCCAGGACCTCAGCTGCTGCAAATGAATCCCAGACATGTGTGCCACCTTGTGCATCTGGCTTGTATGAGTCCTGGGAATTGAACCTGGGTCCTTTGACTTCTCATGTAAGCACCTTTACCACTTAGCAATCTCTCCAGCCCTAAACTCAGTTTTTTTTTCTTTTGGAGAGAGACAGAGACACAGAGAGAGACAGAGAGAGAGAGAGAGGGAGAGGGAGACAGAGAATGGGTCTCCAGTAGTCTCTCAGCTGCTGTGAACGAAATCCAGGTGCTTGCGCCCCCTTGTGGGCAAGTGTGGCATGGCGTCCTTGTGTCACTTTGCATCTGGCTAAACGTGGGACCTGGAGATTGGAACTGGGTTCTTAGGCTTAGCAGGCAGGCGCCTTAACCACTAAGCCATCTCTCCAGCCCTAAACTCAGTTTTTACTACATTATGTCAGAATTGAATTTGCTTTTTGGGTTGCTAGTAAAAGTCCTATATGGAATTTCTTATACTTCACAATGTCTGAAGCCTCAGAGAACACTCTGAAAATTCCTCAACATACTGTGTGGGGGGGGTTGAGTGGAATTGACCCAAGACCACATTACAATGACATCAGCAGCAGTCTTATTTCCAGGTTGGCCCCTCCTGCCTGCCATCTCCTGTTGTACACTGGATGTCTAAAAGCCATTTATCAAAGGACAGAGAAGGAAATCCAAGGGAGAAAAATACAGTTCTCTCCTTAACTTGGCCAGCTTTCTCTGAGATCATTTCCTTCATGCAGAGCAGTCACTTTCACAATTTCACCACCTTTTTCTTTCGTCTATTTCATTCTAAATCTGAACCTAACTGTTGCAGTCAGCTTTTCATTGCAGGGACAAACATACAACCAGAAGCAGCTTACGGGAAGAAAGGGCTTATTTCAGGCTTACAAATTCCAGGGCATTCCATCAAGGACTGAAGAAACTGGCTTACTTGTATAAATCCAAGCAGAGAGACACCATGCAACAGCCAGGGCACAAACAGGTAGAGCTCCAAACTGCTCTCTACACACTTTAGGGCTGGACTCACAATTGGTCCCCAAACACAACTTGGGGTGGACTCAAAGATCTCCCCTATTGGCATACCTCTTTCCAGTAGGGATCCTCACACTGGAGACTCAAGATTCAAGCCTGAGTCTGTGGGGCCACACATTTAAACCACCACACAAAGCACTCTTGTTAATGCTCTGGATAAGTCTAGGGATGTAATGCATACTGCCTATTAAATGTTGACCTGATGTCCACTCTTCTTCGTGACTTTGCAAATCATGTTTCCTCTACCTACTTCAATTTCCAGTTAAGTAATATCTGCACTTACCGATTTCTTGAGGATTAAGACTAAGAAGGTGTTAGTAACACTGACTTTAACATTCCATTTCCATACCATAATGTTTATTGATTTATTACCAAATTCCAAATACTATGAGAAAGAAATGTACATTCTAAGTTCACTGTATGATGTTATGTCAATTTAAAATAAAATCTTGATGGCAAAGGTTTCAATTAAAAATAAGTTCTTTAACTCCAAACAGATGGTAAAGAAATGTGGTGTGTGGGTAGAATGTGCAGAGATAAATAATTAATAAGGAAAATGTCATTTAGTAGCTAATTTCTAGGAATGTGTATTTGGAAAAGACCACAAGGAACATTTGGTCCTATAAGAGTTTGCAGAAATTGGAACAGAAGATTTTCTCTGGTGAGCTAATGACTACTCTACTGGTTTAGTTCAAGGCTGTATTAGGCAGTTCATTCATTCCCAGACAGCTCTCTGAAATACCTTCTTCAATGTGAACCAGTTTTCTTCTTTCTCACTACCAAACTTTGGTTCCAGTTTCACCTTGTGGTGTAAGATAAAAACAATCGCCCTTTTTTACCTGAAAATTTACCCAAACTGTGTGCAGACAGATGGCGAAACAACACTTGTATGAAATTCTTGGCATATACATTCATGACATATTTTTTGTAGTTAGCCCAATAATGGAATCATCCCTGAGGTATTTCAATAGGTAAAGAATTAAACAAACTGATATGTCAATGCCATAGGATGCTACTTCACAATGTTGACACGTGCAAGGACTAGAATAAATCTTGGACATTTTTTTCTGAGAAATTAGAAACCATTCCAAAATGATTACATACCACATGCTTAGATGACAAGTCTTAGAAATGGAGGACAGATTAGCTTTTGGCAGAGGTGAGAAGCAAGGAGGGCTGGAGGGTTAGAATGTGGCCATAGAGGAACGATATGGCAGGAGCTTGTCGTGGTGAGGCAGCTGCCCTATGTTTTGACTATCAGGAAGCCTGCAGAAGTCTGCACATTTAATAAGCCTGCATAAGACTATACACACAAATACCAAGTAACTACACATAAAACAATAAATCTGAAAAAGGTGGATGAGTTTAAAAAAACCACATCAATAGCCTGATTGAGCTAATTATGCAAGATACTAATGCTAAAAATACATAAAAGGTTTATGGACTCTTTTATGTTATTGCTTATAAATGGATATGAATTTATGTTTTCTCAGTAAAACATAATTATATATAATTTACAGTCTTTTTCCTACACACACGCATGCATGTGCACGCACACACACACACACACACACACACACACACACACACACACCCCTGTTCATGTAACTTATACCTAGACTTTCTTTTAGGCAACCTTAAAGAATCCAGGCTAAAATTTCTATCTCCTTAAACCAGTGCCTTCTGTCTCTATAGACATGGAAGTCAGCTCCCTGTATCTTATCTTGACTGGGAACATTCTATGTTTCTTGCCCACAATATTTATTAGTTACCCATCAATTTTAGAAAGCAATCCATTTTGGAAGAATTAGACATTTAGCAGTATTGGAACAGGAAATCTAGAAATAAATGCAGTGAAGTGTAGTGTGCAAAGGAATCTTTCTGGTTGGGTACTGAGGAATTTACTTTTCAGGAAAAGAAAGGAATCACAGAGACAGGTAAAGCTTGTACACATGGCAGATCAACAAACATGGGGATTTTCAGGGTCTTTAGACCTAGCATGATGAATGGGGACTTCATTTTAGAAAGTAGTTCTGTCAGTTAAATTTCCTCTTGCTAAGATAGAACACCTAACAAAAGTAACTTAAGAAAGGAAAGGTGGGGCTTAGCGGTTAAGGCATTTGCCTGTGAAGCCAAAGGACCCAGGTTCAATTCCCCAGGACCCATGTAAACCAGATGCACAAGGAGCACATTCATCTGGAGTTTGCTTGCAGTGGCTAGAGGCCCTGGCGTGCCCATTCTCTCCTCTCTTCTCTCTCTCTCTTGTCCTTGCAAATAAATAAATAAATAAATAAAATTTAAAAAAAAAAGAAAGGAAAGGTGTATTTGGGCTCATATTTCTTATATCCACTTTATTATGTAGAAACTTTGTATGGACACATCATCTGTTGGTATCATTTCCCTCCTCCGTACCCCATTCCTCTGAGGGTCTTCCTCAGAAGTATTCACCATGGGGTTATGGGTTATGAGTCGTGAGAGCAGCAGTCAGTCATTGTTGGTGGGGGGGGGGGGTCAATGCTTCTGGATATTCCCTCCCACTCTATGGCTCTTACAATCTTTCTGCCCTTTCTTCCACAAAATTCCCTGAGCCACAGGAGGGAATTCATGACTGGTACTGAAAACCTAGTCAAAAGCCTACAGCTAGGGAGGTCTTAAGCCCTAGTGGGGAAACTCCTACTGGTGTTTGTTTGTTTGTTTGTTTGTTTTTGGCAAAATGTATATAACATCCCCACCAAACTGCCATCTAAATGTTCATGTTTATGCCCATATATTAATGTTACTGTCACTTTTGGTGAGAGAAGCTTCTCTTTTCAGATGATGTTGACCACTAGGGTGATTCAAAACTCACCAAAGTGCTGGGAGGTGACAGTGGATTATTGAGTATTAAATGAGACACCTCTATCACACTCTCCAAGGCTCAGGGATCATTGTGGAAGAGGTAGCAGTAAGAATGTAAGAACCAAAAGAAGGGGAGGAATCCTTACAATACTGTCCTCCAGACACAAAGTGGCCTTGTTATTCATGACCCCAAAGTGGCTGAAGCTACCTACACAAGACCTGCACAATAGGAGAAAAAAAGGATGACACCAAAATAGAAGAGACTAGTTGGACAGGAGTGATTCTACTGGAGAGGGGATTTTGGAGGGGAGAAAAGGGAAGGTGGTGAGAAGGGATTATGATCAAAGAATATTATTTATATTTATGAAGATTGTCAATAAAAATGTTTTAAAAAAAGAATGCCTGGACTGGAGGGATGGCTTAACAGTTGGGGCATTTGCCTGCAAAGCCGAAGGACCCAGGTTCAATTGCCAAGGACCCACGTTAGCCAGATGCACAAGGGGGCACATGAGTCTGGAGTTCGTTTGCAGTGGCTGGAGGCCCTGGCGTGCCCATTCTCTCTGTCTCTCTGTCTCTCTGTCTCTCTGTCTCTCTCTCTCTCTCTCTCTCTCTCTCTCTCTCTCTGACTATCATAAATAAATAAATAAGTAAACTTTGAAAAAAAGAATGCCTGGTCATCTATGGACATCAGAGTGAAGCAAAGGCCTGGAAAGTATAATCTAACATAAATATAAAATCTCATAAAAGTTTGGGCATCTGATTTGAAGAAGTGTTAAAGATGTGAAGTCTGGTGTAATTTTATTAACTATTATCAGAATACTGGAAGAAAAATCACTGAAAAATTATCACCCCCACAGTACTGTCAAAATTTCCGAGAAGAATAAAAGCAAAAATTCAATTCTTGCCACTCATAATTCAATTATTCTTTCTGTTGCAGAAAGGACTGATATTATTTTTCAAGAGAACATTAACAGAACAAGGAGATTTTCAAATAAACACTCTGTGAAGGAGGGAACAGAAATAACTGATTTTTTTCACTCTTTTATATTTCTAAAAAAATCCATTAAAAGATTTGGGTGCTTGAAGTATTACCAAAATTATCCTATTATTGAAGCAATGAAAGGATTTCACAGCCATCCATTTACTTCTGATTTGATTTCCCTCCATGAAAAAAATCTTTGTTTTTGAAAAATATTTGTCCTGCTGCAGACATAATTCGCATTAATGAAGGAGTATATTTTAAAGGTACGGTTTAAAGTATCCCATTAAGAAAAAAAAAAAGTCTGGCCTTACATAGCTACTTAACAATATACTTCTTATCAGTATATTTGCCAGCCACTTAAAATTAATTGTCCTTAGAAACTTATAATAGAAAAGCAATTTCACTGCAAGGCTTACAACTTGTATCTCTTCTGCTAAAGAGCCTATTTGATACATGTCAGAGCTGATGAAGCCTTGCTGGTTGCACGTTGCCTACAGAGTGCTTGCATGAAGGCTGTCAGTTCAGTCCCCTAAAAATAGTCCCCACACCACAAAATCTACAAGACTGGGTCCTAAGATGTGTCTGGAGACGGTTAGCCACAGGGAGGGTAGGAATGAGCTCTCCAATGAAATCCGACCTTCAGTCGCTGAAAGCCTAGGAAGAAATGATTGAGGATCTAGGGGAAAGGAAAAATTCTCTGAGACTAAGAGATTTCCTCAAGATTAGAAAGAGGAAAAAAGAAACCAGCAGAATTCTCAAGAACAAAAGATTAGATGACCAGTCTCTAGACAGATCAACTGACTTGGCCTAGGAAATCAGGGTCACAGACACGCCAGGAACAGAATCCTGAACACCACAATGGCAATATGGAGGCCAGTGACCATTCTCCCTTCCCTACCTCAACATCATGACACAGGTAAGACAATTTTATGAGCAATACCTATGTGGTCATGTGGTGTGAAACTCCAAGGGAGAGCTAATATTCAGCCTTTATACTTACTTCCAATAGACTGAAGGCTCAAAATTAAGAAAATTAAATTATTATTTAATGTAAAGTCACACTTGCCCATCTGATGTAATTGACATTTATCACACCACAAATAATATGCACACATAGAATACTAGTATTATAGAGCATAAATATAATCTACATACATATGCCATATATATATGTTTTGTACTGTGTAGTATAAATATATACTGTACAATGCTGGTGCTGAGTGATAGACCATTACTTTTTGTCTTTCATTAAATGACAAATGCAGGGCTGGAGAGATGGCTTGGCTGGAGCACTTGTCTGAGAATCCTGTGGACCCAGGTTTGCAGGTCCCATGTAGGCCAGATACACAAGGTGGTACATGCATCTGGAGTTTGTTTGCAGTGGTTGGAGGCCCTGGCACAATCATTCTCTCATTTTCTCTCTCTCTCTCTCTCTCTTTCTTGTAAATAAATAAAAGTTTTTAAAAATTACAAATGCAGCTGGGTATGGTGGCTCATGTCTTCAATCCCAGTACCTGGAGGCCAAGATAGAAGAATTGCCATGAATTTAAAGCCAGCCTGGGCTACAGAGTAAGTTCCAGGTCAGCTTGAGATACACTGAGACCTTGCCTCAAAGGAAACAAAAAAATAAAAAGAAAGGGAAAGACAAATTACAGTGTGCTATATCACCGAAGTAGTTGTCATACGTTTTCCAATTTATATTTAGATATAAATTTTGAGATGCTTTGTGGTAAAAGCAAAGCATTATATGTATACAGAGAAGATGTGGTGGGTACTGGGGAAGGAGAGGCATAATGGGAAGAAAATTCAATCTTTTAAAATATTTTTATTTACTTATTTAAGGGAGAGAAATGGAGGGAGAGACAAAGAGAGAGAGATTGGGTACACCAGGGCCTCCTGCCACTGCAAACAAACTCCAGACACAGGCACCACTTTGTGCATCTGGCTTTTTGTGTGTACTGACGTCGTCAGGCTTTCCAAGGAAGTGCCTTTAACCGCTGAGCCATTTCCCCTGCTCAGGAAGATCAACTTTTGACCTATTTAACTTATAATTGGGCTATACTCCAAACATGGAATGTTTCTCTCCATTTGTCCACTATGGTGGCCAAGTAAATCCTTGTTCACAAAACATCACTGGGATCAAAATAGCTTGATTTGGCCTACAAGATTTTTCTGAGTTTCTCATATTGCAATCTTTTTCTATTGTGGTATTTCAATCAAAAAAAATGGCTTGAGGGCTAGACAGATGGCTAGCCAGGAAGAGAGCTTGCTATGCAAGCATGATGGCCTGAGGGGACCTGATTTGCTCTGAGTTTGATTTCCAAGCACCCACATAAATAGTTATCCCTAGCTATGCATGCCTATTATACCATTCTGTGGGGAGTGGAGACCAGAGTGGCTGAGGCTTGTAGGCCAGCCCGTCTGACTGTAAACATCGCAGAGCCAGGTTCGGTGAGAGACTCTGTCTCAAGGCAACACATGGATGAGTGACAGAGGACACCTGACATTCTTCTCTGGCCTCTACACATGTGCACTTGGGGGATGCAAATCTATACATACATGTAAATACACACTCCAGAATGCATACTGCACATACACATGCAAAACAAAGAGAAATAAAAGAGATTACATTGGGGGTCAATGTGGGATGGGCATAACTATTTTTAATTTATTCCATGCATATTCATGTATGCTTGTCAAAGTGCTATCTTCCTCTCCAACATACACTATCCCCAACTTCAAAACTCACGTGGAATCTCAAAATAGACAAACCAAAAATTAAATAAGAACATTGACTAAAGAAATAAATGAAGATCAAACTTGCTTTCCCCAGACTTGTGAGCTCACTACTTGAGGAATCCAAAGAGACAAAACCAAAGGACAAATTGAAATTTTGAACAAAAATTTCAATTTTAAATGAAGCTATCCAAGTCAAATAGAACTAATGAGAAACAGTAAGCCCATTCAATTCCTATTAGCAAACATGCACACAGAAACGGAATCAATCAGTGCCCATGAGGTGAGAAACAGGAGCAAATTGAAAAGCACCTCAAGTGTAGATATAAAGCAATTTAGATAAAGAGACATTACCAAATCGATCACAGTAAGCCTCCATCCCAAGAGCCTGCTTCTTAAAACTTAAACATATAGTCAGAAACAAAGGTCTCATTTAAATGAAGAAGTGCCATAATCAAGGTTTGGCAAACAATCTGCATAATATAACTAACTGTTCTCCACCCAAATCATGCTCCTCCTTGCCTTGGGCATCCATGTTCAACTCAAGAGCTATGGCCCCAGCATCCCTTTGATGTCCATGCCCTTGTTCTCCCACTTTCCTTTTGGTTTTAAATTTTCCTGATAGATACGTTCTCTCTTTCCCTCTCCCCTTCTCTTTCTCTCTCTATCTCTGTCTTCCTCTCCACACACACACACACACACACACACACACACACACACACACACACCTTTTCTAAAGTAACACATTCACCAATCCCACAAAGTAATAGAATTTTCCCTACAGGAATTATTTTATTTGAGCTACAGGGTTACATTCACAAAATCTCTGGGAAGGTAAATGCCTGGAGAAGGGTTGGGTAACATGATTACCCCTCAATTGAAACACAGTCTGTCTAAGTGTGGGATATAAGAAATAGATAATGACCCAGTATAGTGGTGCATGCCTTTAATCCCAGCACTTGGGAGGCAGAGTAGGAGGATCACCATGAGTTTGAGGCTAGCCTGAGACAACAGATCAGCCTGGACTAGAGTGAGACCCTTCTTTAAAAAAAAACAAAAGAAAAGAAAAAGAAAGAAAGAAAGAAAGAAAGAAAGAAAGAAAGAAAGAAAGGAGAGAAAAAGAGAAAGAGAAAAAGAAGGAAGAGATAATGCTCTGATGCTCTGATTGGGGGAAAAGGAGACTAAACTCAAGAATAGAAGCCTGAGGGCACAGCTCAGGGAGCGAGGTGCTCGGATGTCTCTCAGGCTCTAGGCCTTCTACACTGTTCGCCAAAGGATGGGCTGAACTCACAGCCCTGGGACTGCAATCCAAAGGTCTAGGTTAGAGCCCTTGTCCTGTTACTGACAGACTGTAACCCCCTCTGCCTTGTAAAGATTCAAAAGGTATGTCTAGAGGGCTAGACAGATGGCTTGGCGGTTAAGTGCTTGCCTGTGAAGCCTAAGGACCCCAGTGTTGTGGTCCCCCAAGGTCAGCTCAGGAGGGATGGTAGGGTCTCTGCTGAGTTGGGGTGAGCAGCACAGAGTCACGACACAGACTCTGGGAGTTGGGTGAAAAGCAGGAAGCAAGACTCTGCAAACTCATTTATTTAGGAAAATGCACGTGGGTTTTAAGGGCTTGGCTGGCTAATCCTTGTATGGGGTGGTCCCCTTTTTGTGACCAATGACAGCCTGTCTCTGGATAGGACATCTCGTAGTAGGCTTCTCGCGAGCATGGGACTGTAGTTATTGTCACACCAAGCCTGCGCAGAACGCCATTTCCACAGAAGCCACTTCCTGTTTTCTTCTGCCATGCGGTCTGGCTAGGACCAGGCCTGTATTGTGCCATACACCCCAGTTCAAGGCTCGATTCACTAGTATCCACATAAGCCAGATGCACAAGATGGCACATGCATCTGGAGGTCATTTGCAGTGGCTGGAGGCCTTGGTGTGCCCATTCTCTCTCCCTCTCTATCTCTGCCTCTTTATCTCTCTGTCTGTCTGTCTCTCTCTCTCTCTCAAATAAATATATAAAAATAAACAAAACAAAATGTTAGTCTAGTATTTATTCAGCCCCTGCATACACCTGTTAGTCCATCTGGATTAATCAGTATTTCTCAGACTTTAATATGCACACAACTCCCAACAGGGAAGTCAGTAGGAAGGGCCAGGGATCCTCCTTTTGTCTTTTCTTTTCCTTTCTTCTCTTTTCTCTCTCTCTCCCATATGCACACGTGAATGCAGATGTACTTGCCCCATGCCTATGCACAGAGACAAGAGAATTATATCAGGTGTCCTTCTCCATCACTCTTCCACTTCATTTCTTTGAGAAGGAGGCTCTCTGAACCTGGGGTCTACCATCTTTGGTGAGACTGGCTGACCAGAAAGCCCCAAGGATCCTCCTTCTCCACGCCCCTCAGCACTGAGGTTATAGGCACACACTGTCACACCTGGCTTCTTTTTTCGTGGGTGCTGGTCCTCATGCTTGCCCAGCAAAAAATTCTTACCTGCTGAGCCAACTCCCTAGCAACAACTGCTGCACGCCTAGCAAGCCGCCAGGTGATGCTGGAGTGGCTGCTGCATCTGCTCTGTGCAGGGCAAAGTGAATCACACAGGTCAGTTGAATTCTCACACTAGTCTTAGGCAGACAGACGATGATCACCTACACAAAGCCTTCTCTAGGGAGGCTTGAAGAAAAGAAAAGTGCAAATACTGTCACAATAACAAAGGTCCCCCCACCTGCTTTAATTAAGCAGGCTTGCATGTAGCTTCTCCTTATTACTCAAGGTGTGGATCCAGAGGCCCACAGCACCTGCCTCACCTGGGAGCCTGTCAGAAATGAAGACTCGCTCTCAAGCTTCAGGCTGGACACAATCTGAATTTTAATAGGACCTCGGATGACTCACATGCATATTAAAGTTTGAGAAGCAATAGATTAAAGGATTGACTTTCATTTTTCAATAGGTTTCTCAATGACTACTAAGAAGTTTTCTTTATGCAAAATTAAATTTTAAGGCTGCACAGATGGCTTAGCAATTAAGGTGCTTGCCTGCAAAGCCTAAAGGCCCAGGTTCGATTCCCCAGTACCCACGTAAGCCAGATGCACAGATTGGTGCCTGCATCTGGAGTTTGTGTGCAGCAGCTGGAGGCCCTGGCACACCCATTCTCTCTCTCTCTCTCTCTCTCTCTCTCTCTCTCTCTTTATCTCTCTATATTTGAATTAATGAAATTTTAAAAAAATTATATAAAATCAAAATGATAATTTTTAAAAGACAAGATCTCAAGATGATAATTTTAAATAACAAAACAAAGAACTAAATCTGTCCCCTACCCCCACACATGGCTAATGACAAGTGAATGAAGTCTTCCCCGATACATACTTTTTTTTCAGGATGGTTAGTCACACTCCTGCTCAAGGTCTAACAATATTGATGCTCCCAAAATATCACCCTTGGGAAATGTAAAATAATGAAATAAGTGATAACCTTCAATATGACTTAACAAGTTATCAGAGTGGCTAAATACATTACCGTGCTTCGTTAATGGCTTGAGAAACTCACAGTTGGGAACTGCACATAACATCCTTTCACACACCCGCAAGACTAGCCTCTCTCTGGAAGGTCTCACCTATCGAGGATGTTTGTGGAAAATTAGGAAGCTCAGAGGTTGGTGTTCATTTTATCTAAGTGAAGACATTCAAGATGGAGTACTGCAGAGGTAAAGAAATAGATATAATCAAACATCATCCGAGGAAATGTCTTTTCAGTTCTGGAGTCCACCTCCAGGAGAGCAATTCTTAGCAAAATGATTTTTGACCGCAGCCTCAACACACGGTCTTACAGACTGGTTGAGCCTAACTAAGGTTGCATTCCATGAAGAGTTGAGTTCAGTTCCCAGCATGAGTGTGCAGAGGCTCACCCGATTGTGGTGTTCTATAGCCACAATGCAGGAAAGAATATATAGCTATTAATTCCACTGCTACTTTCAACAGATAGGACTCACCATACATTGAAGTATAATAATGACAGGAAGGGACTAAGATCCTGACCACAGCAGAGAAGAGGATCGCAGGAGGTTGGGAAGATGGTTCAATCAATAAAGTTCTTGCCATGCAAGACCCCGGTTTAGATCTTCCAGACCCTCTTAAGAAAGCAGGAGTAGAAGTGAGCCTGTATTCCCAGCAGTGGGGAGACAGACACTGGGGATCCTTGGAGTTTCTGGCCAGATAGTCTAACCAAATCCATGAGCTCAGAGAGAGACATCTTCTCAAAAATGAAGGTGAGGAGCAAATGAGGATGATATTAAAGGTTGACACATGTACACGTGCATGAATATGTACATACACACACACTCACACACAAAGAGAAGAGAGTTTAAATAGTGCAATGTAATAGGGCACTCCCACCTTCTCAAGGAACCTATTGTCATGTACTCATGAAGTGCCAATGTCAGGGCACAGAGAAGGGAACTGCACCCACCAGCACACCAGGCTGTGTTCAGACCCAAGCCTTTGCTTTGGAACAAAGAGCATCCAGAAGAAAATGGACAAGAAGTCTGGCTGTTTGTCCCAACTATCCTCCTTTGTTGAATCTGAAATGTCATAGTGTGTGATTATGCAAACATTTTAGGTATGTTTTTATCCATAAATTATAATTTATACTATGGTGGTATCTCCTGGAAACTTGCTATGATAATACACATAAAAGGAAAAAAGAAAAATATCTGAGTTACCACACTGCAATTTTAATAGTTTTTAAATTATCCATCATACGTGGTATAAAAGTTACCAATCTGCAGTTACTTTAAATATGGATTGTATATTAAATTTTCATTTTAGCCAGGTGTGGAAGCACACACCTTTAATCTCAGCATTCAGAATGCAGAGGTAGGAGGATCGCCATAAGTTCAAGGCTGCCCTGAGACTACATAGAGAATTTCAGTTCAGCCTGGGCTAGAATGAGACCTTACCTTAAAAAAAAACAAACAAAATTTTTTTAAAATTCATTTTAGCTGTGGATACAGCTCAAGAGTACAGCAATTCCCTAAGATGCCTAAGGCCTTGAGTTAAGTTCCCATGATGTAATAATAATAAAAATAAGAAGAGGAGAAAAGAATAATAATAACAAATAAAAAATTTCTTAAATCTTCACTTTAATAAATAATTTAAAAAGAAAATGTAGCAGCTAGGACTATCACAGTACTTGCCTTTAATTAAAGTAAACCAAGAGCCGGGTGTGGTGGCGCACACGCCTTTAATCCCAGCATTTGGGAGGCAGAGGTAGGAGGATCATCGTGAGTTTGAGGCCACCCTGAGACTACAGAGTGAATTCTAAGTCAGCCTGGGCTACAGTGAAACCCTACCTCGAAAAACTAAAACAAAATCAATCAATCAATCAAACTGAGCCCTAACTATGCACAGAGCACAGGTGGCGAGAGGTGACACCAGAGAACCAAAGGAAGTTGCCAAGGGTGTCTCAGTCTCTACCCTCTGGGGTTCTTCTCTAGAATATTATTCTCCTGAGCGACTCTGTCGCAAAATACAAGCTATATTTTTCTAACAGGAAAAAAAAAATAGAATCCTGCCCTATTGTCAATGAGGATGTGTCTAGATTAATGAAAAATGGACACAGATTATTTTCATGAAAGGTAGTGGGTAAGAGATGGCAAGAAGATTCTACTGAGAAACAGCCCCGTGCAGACCAAAAGAGGAGATTACTGAAAATGGTGGTCTCGGAAGCTGATCAAGACTTTGAACGGCATAAAAGTCAAAGCAGCACAGACTCATCCCTGATGTAATAGTGCAAGAATTTCTTTCCGTCTTTAATCCTTCTCTCCATGCCCTTGCTGTTACGTCCTGAAAGATGTGCATTGTTCTCTACTACCACCTCTTTTATGCCAGTTTTCACTCACATTTTAATTGTTATAATTGTTTTGTTTGAATTTGTGAGCCTTACATTTGTAACATTTTAATGACTTGTAATCTCTGAGCTGAAGAAGAATAAAGCCTAAACATGAAGGACATAGTAAAGGACATTCTTGTTTCCATTTTGATTGCTACCGAGAAGAATGTATGTTCTGAGCAGATAATCCAGTGTTGTGTAGCAGATTCCACCAAAATGAAATATTCTCTCCCTAAAGAGAGGTAAGAGGCTCAGATTCAGGAAGTGAAGTCTGAAATGTAAAGGTTACATAACCACTCCCCAAGGAAAGGGTTGAGAGACCCTGCCCTAAGGTTATATAAAGAGAAAACAACTGCTCACAGACAGGACTCTCCCACTGAGCTGCCTACAAGTGATGCAGTGTGCTTAAGACTCTCCAACTAGCTGTGCTGCCCGCGAGTTATGCAGTGTGCTCCAGAGATGCAGCTTCTCTGAGCTGTCACCTGGGCTGGGGTGGGCTTTTCCATGATGTAGCTGCCTTTGAGTCAAAGCAGGTATGGAGAGATCATCATCTACAATGTTATGAGATTTCTCAATGGTGCAGCTGCCTTGAAGTCATCCATTGCTCCTGTAAGACACCCCTCCTCACCTTGATCTGTAAGAAACCCCAATAAATTCACTGGTTCACCAAAACTGGTTTTGGTGCATACTTTAGTCCCCTATCTGGGGAAAAGACGTGTATTCATAGCACCCGAGAGAAAAAGTTTCCTGAGACAGCCAGGAAAAAAAAATACATACATATATGGATGTGTGTGTGTGTGTATATATATATATATATATATATATATATATATATATATATATATATACATTTTCAGCAAATATTAGGTTCATTGAATTCATAATTTATAAATGTTATAATAAAGAGCCTCCAGGGTATATTCCAAATGAGGCTAGATTCAGGAATACAAAATTAATCATCCCACCTAGTGCTAAAACATCAGATTGATTACATTTAATTAAGTAACTCAGTGATCTCGCCAGCTCTCAGAAGTTGTCTTTGTACTGTGTGGAAATACAGATGTTAGCAGTCAAAGAGAACATGAAACCTTCAAACAGGGTCATTTTCATTATGAATGATTTTTGTCCTGTTTGATGTAAGAATGACTCTTCAACTAAATGCTGCTTGTCTGTGTTGCACACTCAGACACAGGTCTGCAGTACTTCTTTGCCTCTTTTCTGAGTGCAGCTGTGGCCAGAGGCTCAGCTCCTTAGAAGCTCTCCCCACTTGCACCTAACAGCACTTGTCCCCCACACATGCTCAAGGGAGAATAGCAAGGCAGGTGTCACCAACGGGGGAAGGGAACAATTCTGATAAGCACCCTCCATGTGATAGAATTGCCCCCGGGGAATCAAGCCTAAGACACACAGCATCTTCTCTAATTCATCCTTGCCACAAAGCACTCCGTTTTTTTCACTAACAGCCCAGCTCACTCCCAACATGAGCTACCTGATCACAAGCCTGTTTTCTCAGCCTCTGCTTTTAGGGGCACTTTAGCTGAAGCAGCCTTAAATGCACAGATTCAAAAGCAGGGAAATAGTCATTTTAGCAAATTGAGGTGATTTCAAAAATCTATAATGTTGGCCTAAATTATAAAAGGGACATTTATTTTAATTTAGAAAAAAATAATATTATACAAAATTTCCAGCAGAATTTCTTTTTCATTCTTTCATTATTTTAAAGCCAATTTGGAGTTTTGAACATATATAGCAGTCATCTTGTCACTGCCACTGACATTCACCCAGATCCTACTTGGCAATATTAAATTTAGGAATGTGCTATATTGAGCAGGAAGTCAGATTGTTGAGTTTGTAGCAGATATGATTGCTAATTTAGTCTTTGTTTTAAATTAGAATATAACAAAGCTGCCTTTTTAAAAATAAAGCTTTCCTGATTATTAAACAGTGCCTTATTATTTTGGCAAATTGATATTTAGATAAAATATATTTATTAATAAAGAGACTATTCAGTAGAGCTTTATGAGAACTATCATCATCACAAATAGAAATAATACCTAAGACCTACGAGTTGGTTCATGATATGAGGACAATTTGTGGGTGAGAGAAATATCTTCAAACAGGATTTCATACAGCCTTAAATATAATAAACATATAAAATTCATCTGAAAACTCAGAAATCTCAGAATCTAAAAAATATAAATCAATATCCTAGGGTTGGAGAGATGGCTCCATTGGTCACATGCTTGTCCTGAGTTTGGGTTCCCAGTGCCCATGTCTGAGCTGAGTGTGATAGCAAGCACCTGCAATGTCATCTCAGCAGTGGGAAGACAGAAACAGAGGGAAGCTAGGTGGATAAGCTCGACCCATATGCGAGCCCCAGTTTCATTGAGAGATTTTTTCCCCAAAACATAAGGTGGAGGGGAGTTGAAGAAGACACCTGATGCCAATTTCTGGCCTACACATGCACACACACACACACACACACGTGCATGCACATTTACAAGCATATATACACATGCAGAACACCCCCCCCACACACACACACACACACATTCAAAAAAAAAAAAGAAACATCCCAAGACTTTGGTTCCCAGGGAGAAGGAAGTAATCGTGTGACATCGGTGGTCTACTGGGCAGTTCTGTAATGAGACAAGGCAGGGGATAAAGGGACATTGAATGCTCTGCCCAACATCTTTGGAAGATGTGAGTATTGAGAACTGGACTGGATACAAGTCATTCTAGTAGGTGCCATGACTTTCCCACACTGAGGATGAAGAAACACTGGCTTCAAGCAGACCGCTTATTCTCCTGGAGCTCCAAACAGTAGACTGCTGAGTTCTTCGCGTAGTGGATGTGTCATTTGTTTTTTTTTTTTTTCGAGGTAGAGTCTCACTCTGGCCATTTCAAGTTTATTTGCAGCAGCAGGATGCCCTGGTATGCCCATACTCACTCTCTCTGAAATAAACAAAAATATTTTACTGTAACAACTGGTGCAATGATGGCATGTCTTTTTTGGCGGGGTGGGGAGGGGGACCAATTGCTCTTGGATTGCATTTGATGCCCTCTCCACAGGAAGGAATCCATCCATGCCTGATATCAAAAACCTAGTCAAAAAAACCTATGGTGGAGGGGAGGTCATAAACCCTATTGGGGAAACTACTACTGTTGTCTGGCTAAATGTATGCATTCTGACCACTAAACTTCCTTCTAAACACGTGTGTTTGTGCCCATATATTAATGCTACTCTTGCTTTTGATTAGACAAGCTTCTTTTCAGACAGTGTGACACACTGCTACTTCCTCCCATGTCATGTTTTCCTACGACCCTCGCCACCCACCTCTTCTTCTTTTACACCTATTGTAATCCCAGAGCAGACACGCCTTGTCTTTAGAGGAAAAAATATTGTCTTTGCAAAGGAGTGTCCATTTCCTTTTCAGCATTTAAATTAAATGTTCATTACAGAAAAAAAATAAAAGACTTTATTTGACACTGTATAAGTATACTTACCAGGCATCACATATTCTTTTGATGAGTTTTTTAGTTTGGATTACAGTTTTCCAGCAAAGACAATGTCATATTCACCTGAATTCTCAACAGCGAACAAAAATGCCAGCACCTGATAAACATTCAGTAAATGTTTGCTTTAATTTAAAAAATTCAAAAGCCGGGCATGGTGGCACACGCCTTTAACCCTAACATTTAGAAGGCAGAGGCAGCAGGATCTCCATAAGTTCAAGGCCACCCTGAGACTACATAGTGAATTCCAGATCAGCCTGGGCTAGAGCAAGACCCTAACTCCAAAAACCAAAAAAAAGAAAGAAAGAAGAAAATAAAAGTCAAGACACCTCAGCTGAGTTCTTGAGAAACCCTATCATTCTTAGTTAATTGTATAATAAACACATCTGTAGCCCAGGACCTGAAAATGAGGGAAGTTCAGCTGTTTGGCTAGAACAAAATGATCTGTGGAGGCAACATGGAAACTCTGTGCCACTATTATTTTCCAATTAATTTTCTTTTGTATAAAAAAGTATACTGTTTTTTTCAGCTGGGTGTGGTGTTGCACATCTTTAATCCCAGCACTCAGGAGGCAGTGGAAGGAGGATTGCCATGAGTCCAAGGCCAGCTTGACACTACATAGTGAATTCCAGGTCAGCCTGGGATACAATGAGACCCTAACTAGAAAATAAAATATGTATGTATGTATATATCCTTTTTCAGGATACCATTATTTTCACTACTTTTCTGAGAACTTGTAAAATCAAAGGGCCTAATTCTGAAATGCTAATATTTCATGAGGTATAAAAGATTTTCTGTTTAAATACTATCTTTAAAAATTCTGTTATTGAGCAAAATATTAGCTACCATAACTATAATGTGGTGGATTTGAATGAAAAAGGCTCACGTGCTTTGAATCCTGGTCCCCAGCTGATAGCAATTGGAGAACGTGGTAGGGCCTTTGGGAGCTGGAGCATTGCTGGAGGAGGTGTGTTGCAGGGCGCGGGCACTGCAATAATAACTCGCAGTTCCAAGCCCAGTGCATAGACCGCTTCCTTCCTACTGCTGTAGAGATGTACTGCCTGCCTGGCTCTTAGCTCTTGTCATCATGATTTACCCACTGTGATGAAACTTCCCCCTTAAAACTAGAAGCGGAAAATAAACCCTTTCCTTCCATAAGCTACTTCTGGTAGGGTGACTGCTACAAATAACAAAAGCTCTTTCAACTTTACATCATGCGCCTTGGCCAGTTTTCACAGCACTTCCACAATATTTGACATTATCACCTGCCATCTCACCACACAGGTCTATACTTCCCTGGCTGCCTCCTTTTTATAGAGAGAAATTATATGATTGCCTTTGTCCAAAAAATAAAAAAAACAAGAATCAAAAAATGTCCTTAACCTAAGAAATATCCACTTAACTCATAATGGACATATCCAAACTCCTTTTTCATTCATTGGCTTACAAAGAACCTCAACAAAGTCCCTTTATTTCTCAGACCAAGGTTATCTTGTACCTAAGATTTTTCAGTGACTTAACAGCCCCACAGAAGCTCAAAAAACAACCTCTCATTCATGTAACAGTTTATCCAGGCCCATTTTCAAGTACACTGTTTTGTTGATTCCAATCTCCCCTCCTATTCCCTGCCTTTCTTTCCTCCCCAGTTCTATCTCCCCGATACCTCCCCCGCTTCTGTTCTTTAGCTTGCTTTTGGTTACAGCATGAAATTTGAAGGAAAATGGATGGACCTGGAAAGATCATATTAAATGATGTGACTCAAACTCAGAAAGAGCAAAACCACATGTTCTGTCTTGTATGCAGGTCTTTGCTTATAATATTATAATATCTGTAAATATATACATATAGATATATACATGGGGAAAATGTGAATAAAACCTATGAATAACAAAATATAGATAGTAAATATAAGCATTAATGGTGAAATGAAATGACAGTAGAAGACGCATCACACAGATTTTCAAGGGGACAGGCCACATGACAAAGTAGCAAGGAAGTGAATGAGTCTTCCTACATTAGTGATGCTTTCTGAAATGTCAACTTGCAAGGCCTCCAAAATAAGTGTTGAGAATTAACCCCAGAAAGATGACTTGGGTGAGGTTTATAAACACATGAGCAACCAGAAATAACCTCATCTCATTCATGAAATGCATTTTGAACTCTCCCCATATCCTTGCAGTTTTTCATATAGTACGTTTCTGAGAACACAGAACTCGCAAGTTTGCTTATCTCAGATAAGTATTCAGCCTATGTTACATGTTGTTTCCTGTCCTTAACCCTTCTTCTTCCTTGCCTTAGACAATTATCTTGGTTAAAGCATTGGGCCCAAAAGTCTCTATGTTTTGTCTTGTTTTTTAGTAAGCAGATGGGTGTATCAGCAAGCGTTCTCCAGAAGGAAAAAGCCGATGGGGACTAGATCAATGACTCATTGATTAAGGCACTTGCCTGAGAAGCTTGACAACCTGGGTTTGATTCCCCAGTACCCATGTAAAGCCAGATGCACAAAGAGGTGCATGAATCTGGAGTTCATTTGCAGAGGCTGAAAGCCCGGGCACTCTCTCTTTCTTCCCTTTCTCTCTCTCTCTCTCTCTCTCCCCCCTCTCTCCTTGCAAATAAATAAAAATATTTTGAAAAAATCAAAAAGAACCAATAGAAGAGACAGATAACCAGATGAAAGGGATTCAGCAAGGAAAGTGGTTTCTGCAATTACAGAGACTAAGAAGGACCTTATCAGGTCATCAACACTTTAGAGGTCCTGGGATTCCAGTGATATAGTTCAGTCCAAAGTCCTTAAAACCAGGAAAGTAAATAATGAATTCTGAGTTCAAGGTGAAAGACCTGAGAAACCAGGGATGCTAGCTAGCTGAAAAGCCAGAGGTCCTGGAATTCTGATGCACAAATGCCATTCCTTCTAAATGAACTGGGATAGAGAAAGAGAGAGAGGAAAAGGAGGAGGAAGGGAAAGAGAAAGGGAGAAGACAGAAAAGAAGAAGACAGAGAAAAGAGAGAGAAAGAACTAGAAAAAAAGAAGATGAAGAGAAAAAGAGGCTGAGCAACACTTTTCTCTATCCTGGCCCCATGTCAACTTGAAGGTACCTGATTACATTGAGGATGAGTCATCCATACACGATCTAATGTCTTACATGCCAATCCCCTCAGTATATAATATAGTCCCATTTTGAATGATAGTCTTTCAACCAACAATGGACTTCAGCAGGGAATGGTGGAATATTTCTGTAATCCTAGCACTTGGAAAGGGGAGGTAGGTAGATCAAGATTTCAAAATTGGGGGAGAGGGCTGAAGAGATGGCTTAGCATTTAAGACACTTGCTTGGGAAGCCAAAGGACCCAGTTTCAATTCCCCAGTTCCCATGTAAGCCAGAAACACAAGGTGGTGCATGTATCTGGAGTTCATTTGCAGTGGCTAGAGGCCCTGATGCACCCATTCTCTATCTGTCCCCCTCTCTCTTTCCCTCTCTCGTGGATAAATAAATACATTTTTTAAAGAAAAAGTTCAAAGTCATCCTTAGCTACATACCACGTCCACATACAGCCAGGGCTACATGAGACTGTGCTTCAAAAGCAAGCAAGCAAAAAACAAACAAAAACAATGGGCCACATATACAGTGGCATTTATCTGTATCCTAACTGTATCATAGCTTATGCCATCTAGATTTGTGTAAATATATTCTATAATGTATACACAATGACAAAACTCTCTTGACAATGCACTCCTACATTCACATATTCATCAAAACATATTTGCTATATTCTTCCCAAGAGTGTGGTCCTGGAATAGATGCTGGAGATACAGCTGAAGCAAAGCCTCCACCCTCATTGATCTTTAGTGTAGAGCTGGCAGGTTAGACATTCATTTCGAGTATATCATTACAACTGCCTAACAGCCAAGAGGTGAAGTCAAGGTGTTACAGAGATGTGTGTCCATGTGGACTTAATGCAGAGTGAGAGAGTGAACACAACATGGCTGTCTCTTGGTTTACAGAAAGATCAAGAGGAGAAAATCAAATTAAGTCTTAATGGCTTGTTTAATTTGTTTTGTAAAGATCTGGCATCCTGGTGGGTTTAGCTCACTTTATTTAATGTTATATCATGCTGCCTTCTGGAGAAAGAAAATAAATTTAAATCAAAGTGTTTTCTTAACCTCTTTGGGAAATTAAGCCTATAAGCAAACCATAACAGTAAAGATCTCTTCTTTTTCAAAATTCTTTATTTTATTTTATTTATTTATTTTTTTTTTTTGATTTTTCGAGGTAGGGTCTAGCTCTAGCCCAGGCTGACCTAGAATTCACTCTGTAGTCTCAGGGTGGCTTTGAACTCATGGCGATCCTCCTACCTCTGCTTCCCAAGTGCTGGGATTAAAGGTGCAAAATTCTTATTTTTAAAACTGCCTACCACATTCTTCAACAGGGTGAAACAGAATGAGGTAAGTGAATATTGTAAAATTCTTTTCTATAGTAAAATATTTATCATGACCAACAATCATATTTTGAGGAAGTGTATCAAAGAGAGACATATTTCACAGATGAGATAGATTTACATATTGCCAAAACAGTATTATTAATGTTAGCTATCAAAAACATAGCCTCTTTTTGTCACAGATCCATATACCAAACTATTTAAATATCTAAAGCTGTTCAATTGTGTCAAACACAATTTAGAAGTTCAGAGATAATCTCTGCAAAATGTGAAGGGAAACTTAACTTTTTCCAATTATATGATTAATTCTCCCTGAAATTTTTCTGCAGTTGTGAACTGAACTGTGTGAATTTAGAACTTTAAGTATGTAAGAAATCTAGCAGCTGGGCGGATGGGTCCATGGATAGGGCACTTTTTGCACAAGCAAGGGGAATGGAGTTTGCATCCCCAGTGTCCACATAAATTCTGGATGAATATGGCAACCCACTTGTGTCCCCAGAGCAAGAGATGTCCAGGGAAACCTGGCTAGCTAGACTAGCCAAATGAGTGAACCCTGGGTTCAAGTGAGAAGGAGGTTCAAGTAAATAAAATGGAGGCCTGATGTCACCATCTGGCCTGCACACATGTGCATGTGTGCGCACGCATGTGCACACACACACACACAGAGACACACACACATACTACTTTTTTATTTATTTATGAGAGAGAGAGAGAATTGGTGCAACAGGGCCTCTAGCCACTGCAATCAAACGCGTGCTCCAGCTTGTGTGCATGCACGTATGCATCACCTTGTGCGTCTGGTTTATGTGTCTTCTAAAGAGTCAAACCTGGATCCTTAGGCTTCGCAGGCAAGTACCTTAACCACTAAGCCATCTCTCCAGCCCCACATATACTCTTTCAAAGAAAAGATTATGGAGGGAACCAGCCACTCTCTAATTGGATTCATGGCCCACTCCATGCCTGGTACTGAAAATCTAGTCAAAAGTCTATGGCTGGGGAAGGCATAAGCCCTAAAAGAGAAGCTATTACTGATGCTTAGCTAAATGGATATCTTACGCCCACCAAACTTACTTCAAACTACTTATGTCTATGCCCATACATTAATGCTGCTCTCACTTTTGTTTTGAGAAGCTTCTCTTTTCAGATGGCTGTGATTACTAGGGAGGCTCAGTATTCATCAAAATGCTAAGAAGCAGTAACAGTGAAGTGTTCAGTGCCAAATTAGACATCGGTATTACACCCTTCAAGGCTCAGGGACCATTGCAGATGAGTTGGTGGAAAGAATATCGGAGCCAAAGGATGGGAGGAGTAGATGGTGCAATTATGACCTCACAGCACCGTCTTGCAGAGTTTCTAGAGCCAGCTGCTGTAGTATCTGGGTGGGAGGCACCATGACAAGTCATGGAGCAGTGGGGAGCTTGGGATGCGGAAGTCACAGTCTCACTGGCCCTACTCTCTGTGGTTAGTGGTTCACGGTGGGGGCTGGGTCTGGAAGCACCTTTAAGGTGTTTGAGTTAACAGAGGGAAGTGGCCATCTCCTCTGTGCTTCGGATCCAGAATGTGCTACTTTCAGGAGTAGCTCTACCACTATGTCTCTGGTTGCTCTCTTGGAGGCAAAAGTGTAGCTTAGGATATCTGGGGAATACAGTCCTTATGTTGATGTCCCCATATGTAAGCCTTGCACAGTGGCACACACCTGCAATTACACAGCTTGGGAGATTGAGACAGGAGGGTCATGACTTCCTTGATATCCCAGACTGCATAGTGAGATACTGGCTCAAAAAAAATTAAAAATAAGCTGGGAGTGGTGGCGCACGCCCTTAATCCCAGCACTCGGGAGGCAGAGGTAGGAGGATCACCGTGAGTTCGAGGCCACCCTGAGACTACATAGTTAATTCCAGGTCAGCCTGGGCTAGAGTGAGACCCTACCTTGAAAAAACCAAATAAATAAATAAATAAATAAATAAATAAATAAATAAATAAAGTTACATGGAAACACAAAAAAATGACACAATATCTAATTTCAAATTGTATCACAGAGTCATAATAATGAAAACAACATGACATTGACATTGAAAACAGACACTGTGAAAAATGATAATGCATGCAGTGCCCAGAAATAAGCTCATGCATCTATAACAAACCAATCCTTAATAAAGTTGCCAGGCTGAAGAGATGGCTTAGCAGTTAAGGCACCTGCCTGCCAAGCCTAAGAACGCCGATTCAATTCTCCAGGTCCCACATTTAGCCAGATGCCAAGTGACATACGCTCACATTGCCGAGCTTGCCCACAAGGGAGCAAACACATTTGGAGTTCGTTCACAGAGGCTGAAATGGCCCTAGCACACCCATTCTCTCTCTCTCTCTCTCTGCCTCTTCCTCTCTCTCTCTCTCAAAAAAAAAAATTAAAAAAATAAAGCTGCCAAAAAAAAAAAAAAAAAACATACTTTGGAGAAAAGACAGCGTCTTTGACAAGTGGCAGCGAGCACACTGGTTACCCATCTGCAGAATATGGATACTAGATACTCTATCTATACAAAGATTACCACAAAATGGACCACAGATCAATAGCTAAAACTTTGAAACTACTTCAGAAAAACAAAAGGGAAGCATTTCAAGATATCCACACAAGTAATGATTTTCTGACTAGGGCTCAGGAAATAAGAGCAAGAATTAATATATGTCACTATGTTAGGTTGAAAAGCTTCTGTGCAGCAAAGGAAAGACCAGATTGAAAAGACAACCTACACAATCCCAGAAAAATCTTCCTCTATCATTGCTCTGACAGAGACTAATATTCACAATATATAAAAGAACTCAAAACTTTAACATCAAAAATAATCCGAGGACTGGATAGATGGCTCAGCATTTAAGGTGCTTGCCTGCCAAGTGCCAAGCCTAATACCTGGGTTCTATCCCCAGTACCCATGTAAAGCCAGATGCCCAAAGTAGCTCATGTAGCAGCTGGAGGACCTGGCAAACCCATTCATTCTTTCTCTCTCTCTCTGATTGAATAT
Organism: Orientallactaga sibirica; assembly: GCA_036365145.1. Taxonomy (NCBI): domain Eukaryota; kingdom Metazoa; phylum Chordata; class Mammalia; order Rodentia; family Dipodidae; genus Orientallactaga; species Orientallactaga sibirica. The sequence continues at coordinate 23,316,872 of JAEOAD010000006.1, forward strand.
AAGTAAATAAAAATATTTTAAAAGTATTCTAATCAATAAGTGAACAAATGATGTAAACAGACATTTCAAATGAATTATAAATGGCCAATAAAATATGGAAAATATTTAATATTTTTTAACCATTGAAATATGCAAATAAAAATTAAGATTCCACCTTATACCAGTCAGAATGACTTTAAAGAAAAAAAATCTAGCAACACATTGTTGCTACAAATGTAAATTAGTATAGCCATTATGGAAAACATAATGGAGGTTCCTTTAGAAGTTAACAGTAAACTGTTTTATCATTGAATTGTAACAGTCCTGGGTACATACTCAAAGTAAACAAAGTCATCATGCATAAGAGAAACCTTGTTCACCATGTTCAGTGTGGCACTGCTCGTGGTCATCAAGCTATGGAGCCAGCTAGACCATGGAACTATCAACAGATTACAGTATAAAGGATAGATGATGTTTATATATACATTAGAAGTTTATTCAGCCACAATGAAGGATAAAATCATGTCAGTGGTAGAAAATTGGATGGAGGGCTGGAGAGATAGCTTAGTGGTTAAACGCTTACCTGTGAAGCCTAAGGACCCCAGTTCGAGGCTCGATTCTCCAGGACCCACATAAGCGAGATGCACAAGGGGGCACTTGCATCTGGAGTTTGTTTGCAGTGGCTGGAGGCCTTGGCATGCCCATTCTCTCCCTTCCTCCCCTCTCTCTCTCTCCTGCCTATTTCTGTATCTCTCTCTCTCTCAAATAAATAAATAAATAAGAAAAGAAAAGAAAAGAAAAGAAAAGAAAAGAAAAGAAAAGAAAAGAAAGTTGGATGGAAAAAGAGGTCATCGTGTGTATTAAAGTGAACCATAGAAAGAAAAGTATGATGTACTTTCTCTCACGTGTGCAGGCTAGAAAAGAGGGACAATGTGGCAGTAGCAGAGGACTACTAGGGAGAGCTAAGGGGACCTGGGAAATGAGGAGACAGGGGAGGGTAAAACAGGGAACTGGGTTTTAAGGAGGATGGATACAAGCAAATTATGTATATACATGCATAGAATGTTACAGTGAAGCCCATTCATATGTACAGTTCACATACATTAATAATTATAAGAAAAATAGTGTCACAATATTGGAATATAGTATAAGTGGGGAAAAATTCTCCATAGATAGCCATAAATGAACCTCAATCCAGAATGGGAAGCATGAGCTGATAATGTTTGGACTCAGGGAAGCAAGACAAACTGAGTCACAGTTTCTCTGAAGGTTTCTTAGGCTTCAGTTAGCCCCATCCCAGCTCGTGGTTTCTATTCCCACCACTAAAGCCATGTTTAAAAAATTGTATATACCCAAATAATTTTAAATACTTATTTTACTATTTTGCATGATAACTGCTTTAGTTTACATTCTTCATAATATTTTGTAAGGATTAATGAGAAGAAACATGACTCTTGATTGAAAGAATGAGAGATATTGAAAAATTTTTATGCAAGTAATGTCATGAACTGGAATGCTTTGGAGAAGGCACACTTTAATAATCATTAGAGCCTTACAAAATAAATTAAATTCCACAGGTTCCAATTTACCAACTTGACTATAACACTGGGAAATTTGCTTGATGTGTTTATCTCAATTTAGGCATTTATAAACCAATTTACTAATAGTCTTGCTTTACTGCTAATATCACTAGAAGACTTAATTAATGTTGGTAAACTAATTTTCCTTGGTTAAAGACTAGATAATTATGCATTAATTTAGTCTTCCCAATTTTGAAAGTACTTTAATATATTTAAATGATTAAATTTGAGCACTTTTCAGTGGACTTTAATTTGATTAATCACAAGATATTTTAATTTTTAAAGCATATCTATGTGGCTTTTAAAAGCAATAAAGGTGCCCCCCCATGTAATTTGTTAAATTATAGAGAAAAGCTTCTCCTAAATGTAAAACCCTTTGTTTCTTAGTTCTTACAGTGTCTCCATTTTTACCAAAAGTAAAAGTAATTAAACTGTCTACAGTACACATTATCATATAAATATTCATACATTATATTAAGTGATAAATGCTCAACTCATGCATTCTATACTGTGAATATGTGTGGGTGTGTATATGCGTGTTTATAGTCTCAACATGTGCACTGGAGATAAACTTCATTGAAAGTGTGTAGTCAATGCAAAGAAGATGAAAGTAAGCCAAATCAGAACTCAGGTATTTAAGAAAGCATACGTGTTGCCATACATCTTTTCTTCCCATGACATGACAAAAGTAATTTAAGGAAAGTGATCATTGTCTGTTTTATCACGGGCCACCTTTTTCCTATTATCCTCATCTTCTTTCTACCTAATGCATTTCTCTCGCTTCCTTTTATGTCTGCAAATGATTCAGATCTCCTTCTGAGACTAGGTAATGTGAAGAAAACTGCTTTAAAATTAGTTTTCTATAAGAGATGACATAAAATACCAGTGCAAAGAGAGCTAACAGGAGACCCGGAGCAAGCATGTCAGGGCAGGTATTGTGAGCCATTTCTTAGTCTTTTTCATAAAGACAGAAATTGTCAAGTCCATTAATGACAGTTTTCATGAGGTTTTTGTGTTCCAGGAAAGGTGTGAGGGACATGTGCAAAGCCAGCCTTTACTTACTGAAAAATAGTTTTTCCATGCCTTACGACAGCCTGTGTCCCAGCTCCATCCATTTAAGAGCATCTGCGCTTATTACTGGCCTGGTCCTGTTGCCACCTCCTTCGCCATTAACCTAGCTACATGTGTTTTCTCATTAAATCTATCATTAAAACACTTGTCAGTGTTTTGGAGGAAATCCAGCATTTGTTCATGTGTAGGTGATTGTTGAGCCTGTTGAGGCAAAAACATTCTGCATGCAGGACACTGTGATTCTGTTGACACTGTGTTTCAAGAAGAAGGACACCTGTGCCTGCTTCTGGAATGCTTGGAACAATGCTTGCTGGGTCTACTTCACCAGTGGTTAGGGAGGTCTGGTATTCATTTAAGCCCAAGTTAGCCAAGCTGTCTGCAGCTTCTACGATAAGGAAGTTAATGCTTTGTTTTTGCACAAGACATTACCTGTATAAACTCTGCATGAACCCTGTACACTAAGCTGTTCTAATAAAAATCTGCAAGTGTTGATCTTGGGACTTACAAGTGGGAACAGCTTGGAGTCCCCTAGTTCTGTTGACCTGCCCCAGTCTCATCTTCAGCTCCTCAGCACCAGTCATTCAGGACCTGCAACAAGTTCAGTTGGCCCCAGCATGTGACGCCAACAATCATGTCTAAGTTATCCACATGTTAACTCTTCTGTGCATCGACAGGTAAGCCAGGGAGAGTGATACAATGCTGAAAAGGTATTAAAGTCGGATGATGAAAAACCCCGGAAGTTGCACTACAGGATTTACCTTCTCCTTACGGAAACAAAACAGCTGGCCAGAAGCAGCTTATGGGAGGAGAGGGTTTCTTTCTGACTTGCAGTTGCACAGGGAAGTTTCATCATGGCATACCATACAGGAGCTAGGTGTCACATCCTGCCACAGCAAGTAGGAGGAAGCTACAAGAGTGAGCTAGTTCTGCGAGGGGGCCAAGGCTCACTCCAAGAGTCATGCTCCCTCCAGTAAAGCTCTATCCACCAAACTGCCACCACATGGGGGTTGAATGGGCGGCTTAATCACAAACACATGAAGCTATGGGCAACATTACACAGTCAAGGTACCACTTGTTCTAAGGATTTGTGCGCCTTATACAGATTGGCAATGAGGAGCGATGGGTCGTGTTTGAACAGTGAAATATAATGTGTTAATTTTACTCAAAGTGAATGCTTAAAACTTATTAAAAGGGCAGAGGAGATCTGGGTGGGTCAGAGTTTCTACTGCACAAGCATGAGGTTTGATCCCCTGCACACATGTAAAAACAAATAAACAAAAATGTGCAGCCACACATACCTATAACCCCAGAGTTGACTATGCTGAAGACAAGAAGATTATTGGGGCTCACTGATCAGCCAGTCTAGTAATAAGCTTCAGGTTCAGCGAGAGACTCTGTCTCCAGAAAACAAGGTGGAAGAGTGGTACATAAAATATGGACACCAGACATCCTCCTTTTCCCTCTACATATGTGCACACAGGAAACACATGTGTGTGCACATGCACACACACAGAGGATGGAAGATAAAGCACAGATGAAAAACTAGATTATTGTAATCAATGAAAAAGTAAGGAGGGCACAAACTAAGTTAACATTACTCATCACTGCGGATGCAGAGACTAGGACACATTAGAGAGAGACTTCAGAGAGTCAGAGGTGTCCCCACATGTGTACATACTCATTCAGTAGCCGGGAGGATTGGGGTGACAAGCACAGGAGGAATACCATGGTATGCTGATACACTGAAGCCAGTGGGCCATCAAGTGAGACTAGAGAGGAAAGTCGAGAATCCACTGAGGGCCAAGGGGAATGAGGAAGGAGCACAGAGACTACGGAGAAGAGAACAGAAAGCTAACTCTGAGAGCTAGTGAAGGTATTGGAGAGCTCAGAGGCAAAAGCAGGAAGAAAGGAGCCCAAGAAGGAGTCAGGCTGGGTCTTCTCAGAGATGGCCAGAGACCAAGAATAAAGAGGACTCTGCTATTAGGTGATATTTTTATATTAGTGATGTGCATACTCCCAGCTTTGCTATAAGCAACAGAGGATGAAACTGAGAAAGGCAGCAAACAGTGCAGCCGTTTTGTAGAGCTGAGCAGTTTCGGAGGTACCCATCCAAGGTCTGTGGGGTCTATTGCTGTGGGCCTTTAATGAACCTCATTTCCAGCCCGTCAAAACCAAGTCCAAAGAACGATCCAGAAGGGCAAAAGGCTCCTCCTCTTTCAGAACCTGGCTCCCCAGGTCTGATGGCCATTTTCCTCAAAGGGAATAAAGTGGTTTTTTCAAGCCAAATGTCAGTGGCTATGGCTTGTGGACATGGATTCAGGTTGGCCCCAATGCTATCTTCTTGTAAAATGACTTGGGGAGGGGGTGTTATTTATTTACCCACTGTGTGTGTGTGTGTGTGTGTGTGTGTGTGTGTGTGTGTGTGTGCACATGTGTGAGTTCAGGCATGTGCAGGCCATGGTAATATGTGGACAACTTCTGGGTCCTTTATTTCCTCCTACCTTATTGTGAAGAAGGGTCTCTAGTTGTTCAACACTCTCCTCAAAAGCTTCCACTAGATTCTCCCATATCCCTAACCTCTCCTGCCATAGATGCATTGAGATTGTGGAGGTCCATTACAACTTCCAGCTTCTAGCTAGAGTCTAGAGATCTGAGCTCATGCACTTAGAGTTGCATGCTAGGAGTTTAGGAATCGTCTTCTGAACCCTTAACTTCTTTGGTTTGTTTGAGGAAGGATCATGTAGCTCTGGATGAACTCCTGATTTTCCTGTTTCTACCTCCCAAGTGCTGGGATTTAAGCCATATGCTACCATACTTGGCTACAAATTGATTTTTTAATATATTTTTAAATATTTTTATTTGCAAACAGAGAGAGATAGAGAGGTAAGAGACAGACAGAAAGAAGGGGCATAACAGGACCTCCAGCCACTACAAATGAACTCCAGATGCATGCACCACTTTTTGCATCTCGCTTTACATAGGTATCAAACCAGATCATTAGGCTTTGCAGGCAAGCACCTTAACCGCTGAGCCATCTCTCCAGCCTACAAACTGATTTAATATACATTCTTTTTTGTTATTGGTATGTGAGTGAGGGGATATATGCACATGCATAATGATACCAATTCTTTCTGTCAGCTTGAAATGAAACCTATGCCCCTTCAGCCACAGTTGTGGTTGCCTCTGTATGCCTAGGGAGTAGTTTTCTAGTAATGAATCTCCCCCAATGGAATTCTCTATTCAGGCTCTCTCTAAATGGATTGGTTCTCAGGATACTGGTAGAACAAAGCAATACATTTTACCACAATATCACACAAATGGCACCTAGCCCAGTTCCTGATAGAATCCTTGTTCGCCTCTGAAACCCCATGAGATGAACTCTACTCTTCACATTTCTGTCAGAATTCCTGTCCTCCAAGCTCCCACTGGAATACCCCATAAGCTGTTTACAGTATTTAAAGGCTTTTCTAGCCCAAAATTCCAATCTCTTCTACACCTCCCACCTACCAGTTCCAAAGGCTTATGAACCTCATAATCCAATTTTCTGTGTTAGTTACTTCCCTTTTGCTGTGATCAAAGAACTGAAAAGATACAATTTAAAGAAGACAAGATATATTTCAGCTTACAGTTCAAGGTTTCAGTCCGTGTTGGTGCAGAAGATGAGGAGCTTGAGGGCACTGATCAGCCAGTTCACAATGGTAAAGCAGAGAGTGCTGAATACACATTGGTGTTCAGCCACTTTTTCCTTTCCAGATAGACCAGGATCCTAGCCCATGAATTATTATCACACACGTTTAGGATGGGTCTTCCCACCTCAATTAACCTAATCTTAAAAAAAAAAAAAAATCCTTCACTGACATGCCCTGAGATGTGTTTCCATGGTGATCCTAAATCCTCTCACTTTAACAACCCAGATTAACCATCACACATAGGATCCTGAAGAGCTGTAGATTTACTTGAGTTTTGCTGACCTTTTTCAGATAGGTCCTCATGCGTCCCAGGCTGGACTTAACATCCCATGTAACTGAGGGTGACCATTATCCTGCTGCCTCAGCCTATCAAGTGCTGGGATTAAAAGCAGGCAACACCACACTTGGCAAACTGTGTGTTGGAGCAGGGGTGTTGTTCACACTTTAGTCACTTCTTTGTTCTTGTTTGGGTGTTTTTAAAATATTTTTTGAGGTAGGGTCTCAGTCTAGCCCAGACTGACATCCAATTCATTGGCAATCCTTCTATCTCGGCCGCCCAAGTGGGAGTGCAAGGATTAAAGGTGTGGTGCACACACTTGGCTTTGTTTGTGGGGGGTGGAGGAGGTTCGTGTGAAGCAGGGTCTCACTGTAGCCCATGTTGAACTTGAACTCATTCTGTAGCCCAGGTTAGCCTTGAACTCATGGTGATCCTCCTACCTCACTCTCCCAAGTGCTGGAATTAAACGCATGCACCAGCTTAATTTTTTTTTTAATCCTTTGACATTTTCATACTGTACACATGAAAGACTAGATTTTGTATTGGCTACAACCCAAATGAGAGGGACCAGTCAGGTAGTTTTGGTAGACAAGCAGTTAGTTAGGAAAAAAAACTTACAAAGGCTTATAAGAGAGAAATCTGTTTTACATCACACAGTTACCCTGCCTGCCCCAGCAGTATCTGCTCATCTTATCCCATCAGATCTCTTGAGAGAGGTCACCACACCCAAGGCTGTGTGAGTGTATGTGTGTGTGTGCATGTGTGTATGTGTGTGTCTCTTCTCTGTGTGAGCCCAAGCCAGTCAGCTGTCCTGCTGCCCTGGTGTGCCAACCTCTTCCAGATACAACCCCCCACCAAAGAAAATAAATAACCTTACCTGGGTCCTCAGGCAGGAATTCCTTTCGGCTTCTTGACTCTTCAGATCTCCACATCTGAGTCCTGGGGATCCCAACACCAGCAACATCATGTCCTTAGTTCCCACTCTGGCAGCTAGCTGCCAAAATTAGAAAGATATTTTGTTTTGATCATTTTTGCCTTTTGATATATTTTTAAAGTGCTCACCTTTCTTGAGAAATCCCTTTTCACATCTTTTTTCCCAGGCCCACGTTCCACTCTGGGGTCACGTGGGTGTAGCCGTTTTCCCTTCCTCATTTCTTGCACTCTCTCTTTCCCTCCTATATTCCTGAATAAAAATGTAATGGTTTAGAAATCATCGTTCTCAATCTTGTTTTATTCCAGTTCTTTAGTAAACTACACTCAAGCTCAGGGTTTGGAGTTTAAGGACTTTTCCTGAACCCCAAAAAACCCATTATACAAAGGTTGAAAGGAACCACAACTCACTCTTCATGGTCGTTTGATCTTGCTTTGGACTTAACGTTTTCGAATCTGACACTGGTAGTGATTCCCTTTCAGTAATCAACAGACAGGCTAGATTTTGTTCTCTTGTGTAAAGTCTAAGCAGACAGCTCCAGGCAGTATGGTTTCTCCAAGGCTCCTATTTTCCCCCACTGCCATTGAAGGCATGTGGCTTCCTCAAGGTTACATCAGGGTCACAAAACGGTAACTGAAGCTCAAGCTAGCATATCAAAATTCTGGGCAGGAAAAGAGGAAGCTAAGTTAGTTTCCCTTAAAGCAAACAATTGTCGAATTTTAATGCATGAGCAAATCAGCAGGTGAACTGGTTAATATGCAAATGCAGATTCTCAGGGTCAGGGCTGGGCCTCCGACTCTGCATTTCTAAGATGTCACACTGAGTAGCAAGGCTGAAAGGAACTTTCTTCAAGCCCTGCTCAGTAACTTATGCTTTTACTTCATTGGCCAGAACTCTAGCCTATAACCAGCTCTTCATGCAGTAGAGGCTGAGGATGTGACCAAGTACTATGTCACCCTGAATAACACTGTTTATTTTTAATTTTTTTGTTTATTTTTATTTATTTTATTTGAGAGCAACAGACAGAGAAAGAGAGAGAGCAAGAGAATGGGCGCACCAGGGCCTCCAGCCACTGCAAACAAACTCCAGATTCATGTGCCACCTTGTGCATCTCGCTTACGTGGGTACTGGGGAATAGAACCTCGAACCAGGGTCCTTAGGCTTCACAAGCAAGTGCTTAACCGCTAAGCCATCTCTCCAGCCCCTGTTTTATTGGTAGAAAGAAAAGGGAAGGGTGATACAGGTGACCAGCAATCGACAGCATGAGGCACAAGTTACACAAATACACATATGAAAGTCTAAACGTGTCAAAAAAATTTTTTTCCCTCAATGTCTCATCGCCCAGGCTACCACAAACACTATATCCCAGGCTGTCCCTGAACTCTTGGTAATTCCTCTACTTCACTCTTTCTAGTGCTGGCATTATAGGTGTATGCCACCACACCCAACTTGGAAAAGTTAAAACCAATACTTAGAGGTTGCAGACAGAGGAAGAGGAATCATCCTTGGCTGTACAGTATATTTCAGGCCAGTTCAGGCTACACAAGACCCTGTTTCAAACAAAAATTATACATGGGAGATAGTTCAGTCAGGAAAGCATTTGCTTTGCAAGCATGATGAACTGAATTTGATTCCCAGAACCCACATAAATAAAGCTGAGTGGGGTGATATATGCCTATAAACTCAGTGCTGGCAAGACAGAGACAGGCAGATCCTTAGGATTCTCTGACCAGCCAGTCTAACCAACTTGCCAAATCATAGGCCAATGAGAAACACTATCTAAAAGAAAGTGTGCACTAACGGGACTGGAGATTTTCTTCTCCTCGCCACAGCATATATGTGCATACATAGCCAAATACACATGAACATGCACACACATGAACATGGACACACCCACAATAAAATAAGAGTGGGTGGGCTGGAGAGATGACTTAGTGGTTAAAGGTGCTTGCCTGCAAAGCCAAAGGACCCAGGTTTGATTCCCCAGGACCCATGTAAGCCAGATGCACAAGGAGGCACATGCATCTGGAGTTTATTTGCAGCATCTGGAAGCCTAGTGCACCCATTCTCTCTTTATCTCTCTCTTTCTTTCTCTCTCTCTCTCTGCTTCTCCCTCTCAAATAAATAAATAAAAATAAAATATTAAAAAATAAGAGTGGGTTTGTTGGGCAATAATTTAATAAAGTAAAATTTACCTCTTCTAGGTACACAGCTCAATAAACTCAGAAAAAATACCTGCTAGGAACAAATACCTGACCAGAAGCATCTTAAGGAAGCAAAGGGTTTAATTTGGCTTGCAGTCTCCACAGGATACAATCTATCAATCATGAAAGGCGTAATAGCACAAGAATAGAGCATAGTTGATCACACTGCATGCAGATTCAGGGAGAGCCAGGCCCGATGGCACATACCTTGAATCCCAGAACTAGGGAGGCAGGTGTAGGAGGATTGCTGTGAGTTTGAGATCACCATGAGACTACATAGTGAATTCAAGGTTAGCCTGGGGTAAATTGAGATACTATCTCAAAAAAAAAAAAAAAAAACAGGAAATAGGGCGAGACGATAATACTTCAAGGTCTTCTCTCAGTAATCCACATACTCTAGCAAGACTGGACATCATAAATCCCACAGCTGTCCTAGAATTCATAATTGTCTTTGCCTGAGTCTCCAGATTACTGGGATTACAGGCCTGTACCACCATACCCAGCTAAATAAATGTTATTTTCTTCTCTATTTCCTTCCTCCTTTCCTTCCTTACTCACTTCTTTCTTTTGTTCATCCTTCCTTTTCTTGTTTTTTTTTTTTTTTTTTTAATTTTTGAGACAAGGTCTCATTCTAGGCCAAGCTAACCTAGAACTCACTTTGTAGGCAAGACTAACCTCAAATTCACATAAATCCTTTGGCTTTAGGCTCCTGAGTGTTAGAATGTTAAGTGTGAGCTACCATACATGGTTCACTTATATCACTGTGTTCTGAGAATCCACAGCCAGCCCGGGCTACATCGCAAGATCCTGTTTCAAACAAAACCACAACATATAATAAAAAAGAAAATGTCTAATATGTGAGGTTAAATTAAGTTCCATATTTTTGGACAAAAGTATTAATGCAAGTTGTTAATCCCTCTTTAAAAATATCACACACACACACACACACACAAACACACACACACACACAAAGCAATCTGGAAGTAGGCAAAAAGGTATCACTAAATTACAAGTTCAACAAAATGGGTGACATAGAATCTATAAAATCCAAAGTTGCCTAAATGCTTCTAAAAGCATTACCAAAGACACTGCGTAAGTATCAGGTGCAGTAGCTACCAGAGGGGGAATGAAAGGATTAGAAAAAGGCCAGTGGTGTCAGGTCTCAGGAAGCATTAGAAAAACTCTATTGCTTGTGTGCAAAGGGCTCACTCCAAGTGATCAGCCTACATCCTTCATGTACCACAAGAGCAGAGGATGCTGGAAATTATCAGCCAGAAAACAACTGGTTGAAAAGAGTCTGGTAAGAAATACAATAATAGCAAAATGAGAATAGAGGGGAAAAAACAGGTCTCAGGAGACGCCTCTAGCAAATAAATGGGTCAGAAAAATCCAACTCACCACATAAAAATAATAAGAAAGGAATTGACCCATCAATACTGTAGAGACACTAACAGAACAAAGATGAGAAAGAAGAGCAGAATTTAACAAATGGACAGACAGACACGGAACAGATGAAAATTTGGGCCAAAAGGAACAGAGTACAGAAGTGACAGAGAAAAAAAGAAAGAAATGGAAAAGGCTGTGTTCAGGTGAAAGACTCTACAAAATAATTTCCTGTGAAGATAAAAATGATCTGCATACAATGTGCTGCCCCACACGGAAGCCTATAGCGACATGTGAAATGCAGCTAGTGTGAATTTGGAGGAACTGAATTTTCAATTAATTAATTTTTAAGTATCTTTTTAAACACTTTACATTAACTTTAGCTTTTAAAATTTTTATTTTCTTTATCCATTTTGAGAGAGAAAGTGAAAAAGAGAGAGGCAGATACAGAGGATGGGTGTTCCAGGGCATCCAGCCACTACAAATGAACTCCAGATGCACGCACCCCTTTGTGCATCTGGCTTACGTGGGTACTGGGGAATTGAACCTGGGTCCATAGGCTTCACAGGCAAGTGCCTTAACCACTAATCCATTTCTCCAGCCCTTAATTAATTTTTGTTGGTATGAGGAATCACACCTAACGCATCTTGTATGCTAGGGAAGTACTCTATCACTGAGCTATATCCCCAGACTAATTTAATATATTTAAACTAACTTAATTGTCACATGTAGCTAATGGCTACTATATGAGACAGTGAGAGATTATACAAAAAAAAAAAAAAGGTATTTGTAGAAAATGAACAAAGGCAAGCCAATCCCAGTAATCATTATTTCACTTAAATACTACCTGTTTATATCAAAATACATTACAAGGTATGAATTAATTTTTTTTCTGTAGCTGGGGAAATATATCAGCTGGTTAACTGCTTACCTAATAAGCAAGGGGGCAGGAGTTCATTTCCTAGTATCCAGATTTGGCCAATATGGGACTGATACCTAAATTATGGTAATCCATATGTTGAAGTATGAGTAATATTTTAGAAGAATAAATATATTGGATATGGAATATCTCAAAGATATACCAAATGAAAAAAGAGCAAGACATCAGGCATTTAATTGAAAGAGCTAACCTTTTCACTAAACAGGAAAGATGGAATACTAAATGTCTATTATATGAGTTTATTCCTAATGCAATTCTGGAAGGATAAATAGTAAACCAAGAACAGTTATTTCCTATGAGTAAAAAGCAAGCTGACAGGAACAAGTATAAGAGAACGCTTAATGGGCCAGATCTTACGAATGTACAGAATGTGGGAACGTTTGCTATTGCAGGTAAGACAACCCTGCGTATCAGAGAATCCATATAGATGAGAATCCTTTTGAGTTATGAAATTTTAGAAATCTTCCTACTACAAGTCAAAACTCACTGTATATCAGAAAACTCAATCAGAAGAGAAGCCCTACAAGTATTCAGATTTAGAGAAGTTTTACACTGCAGGTCACAACTCACTCCATATCAGGGTACTATACAGAAAGTATTAAAGACTTCTAATGCAATACAGTCCTCTTTTATTTATTTTATTTTATTTTTTTATTTTTTTGGAGAGAGACACAGAGAGACAGAGAGGGGGAGAGGGAGACAGAGAATGGGCACACCAGCAGCCTCTCAACTGCTGTGAATGAACTCCAGATGCGTGCGCCCCCTTGTGGTCAAGTGCGGCATTGCACCTTTGCATCACTTTGCATCTGGCTAAACGTGGGACCTGGAGATTGGAACCGGCATTCTTGGGCTTAGCAGGCAGGCACCTTAACCATTAAGCCATCTCTCCAGCCCTACAGTCCTCTTTTAATATCAGGGAACTCAGATGTGGGAGAAACCCTATAAATAATTATAATGTAGGATATTTTCTTATCACAGAGCTCAATTTACATCAGATAACTCATACTGATGACAAGCCCTATGAATGTACAAAATGAAGAGAGCTTCTTTCTTAAGAGAGAGAGATACAGAGAGAAATAGACAGATAGAGAATGGGCATGTCAAGTTCTCTAGCCATGGCAAATGAACTCCAGATGCATGTACCACCTTATGCATCTGGCTTATGTGGACACTGGGGAATCAAACCCAGATCCTTTGGCTCCACAGGCAAGCTTAATTACTAAGCCATCTCTCCAGCCCAAGAAAGCTTTTTCCTTCATGCTAAACCTAACATGACATACGTCATGCATATGAGAACTCATACATATGAGGGACCAACCCTGTGACTAGAAGGGGTACAGAACAGCTTATGCAAGTTACAGCTATGTTAGTTACTTTTCTCACTCTGGCAAAAGAGCCTGGTAAAAGAAACTTAAACAAGATTGGATTTATTTATCATGTCAGGGAAGAGTTTAGTTACTATGGCAGGGAAAGTGCGGAGGCAAGAACATGAAGCAAATGGTCACATTGTGTGTATAATCAGAAAGAAGAGTGATAACTGCCAGTGATCTGTTTACTCTCTCCTTTTATTCTTTCCAGGACCTGGCCATTAGAACTGTTGCCCACAGTTAAGGTGGGTCTTCCCATCTCAATTAACCTCATCAAGATAACCCCTCACAGGCATAGCCACAGGCTAGCCTGATCTAGATAATCTCTTGCAATCATGCCCAGAAGCTGATTTTCAGAGCAATTTAGGTCTTGTCAAGTTGGCAACTAAGAATGGCCATCACATGTCCACCCCTTGACAACTTGACACTCAAACATACTTACAAGTTATAACCTTACACCCCTTGTCCCCATAGGGTCACGGACATCTCATAATGCAAAATGTGTTCAATCAAACTATAAAAGTCTCTATGGTTTTTAACAATAAAAGTCTCCATGGTTTTTAACAGTTCCAACTCCACTCAAACTCTAAGTGCTGTATCTCTTCTGATACAGAAGCTACATCTTAACTGTGAGCTCCTATAACATCAAAAAAGTTGTATACTTCCACTCACAATAGCATTTAATAAATATTATTATTCCAAAAGGGAGGAATGGAGGCGTAACAAGCCTGTGGTGGTTTTAATTAGATGTCCCCTATAAACTTATGTATTCTGGATGCTAGGCAGCTGGTGGAAATTTGGGAATAGGAGCCTTGCTGGAGGAGGTGTGGTGTTGGAGGAGGGGTATGTATGGTATGGCCACTTTGCCCTTGCCAGTGTTCCTCTCACTCTTCTGCTGCTGTTTCTTCCTGCCCCGGAGGTGATGTCCACCCTTTGCTCATGCCGTATTTTCTCTGCCATCATGGAACTTTTCCTTGAGTCTGTCATCTAAAACGAGCCCTTCCCTCCCATCAGCTGCTTTTGGTTAGGCATCTTGTGCCCTGAGGGTGAAGGTAACTACAACAGGGCCCACTTGTTTCCAGGGTCATAGTGCCTTTGGAACTGAGGTGTCAACCTCTCAGGTCCAGCACTTGGAATAAAGCCTGCTCTTTGCCATTGGGGGAAAAAAATGTACTGAACAGCATCTAGTGGTCCAAATGTGAGTGGACAAAAGAATCATCTGAAGGATTGGAAAGGTAGATGACAGAGTCCCACAGCTAGAATATGACTTAGTGTGTCTGCGTGAGGGCCTGAGAACTGCCACTTTTCACAAGTTTGCAAATGATGCTGCATGAGGACCTTTACTACTGAAAGCAGTTATATTTAGACTGCTACCTTGTGGTGGTCTGTCCCCATAAACAGCCACTAGGGCATGCTGCTAATGTGGTCAATGCACCTGATTAAACATTATGTTGTTAGCTCAACATTCTCAATTGACAGGTATCCTATTCCTGGGAGCCATTTAGTAACATTAGAAGATTTTTGATGCCACCAGGACTAACTTGTTTTATCAGCTTCGGCTGCTACTCCTTTGGGGTTTGTTTGCTATTTAATTTTGTCATGCATAAACATTTTCTCTTCCACTAGTCTATGAGCACAGAACCTCCCCAGAACTTCTCAGTGCTCTACACAGCTAGCCATATCCACTTGTTGAAGTGAAGAGTAACTGAAGAAATGAATGAATTAGTGAGAGAAGGAATGAATGATTAGGAAAACTAGAAGATACAGTTAGGATTAAATGTCATATCTGATTGAGATATATATATATATATATATATATATATATATATTAGGGTCTTCCTGTAGCCCAAACTGACCTGGAATACATTATGTATTCACTGTGGGCTGGCTTCAAACTCGCATTCACTGTGGGCTGGCTTCAAACTCACAGCTTCTGCCTCCCCAGTGCTGGGATTAAAGGTGTACACCACCCACCAGACCCGACTCTATAATATTTTGTTTTATAAAGACCTTGGGTCATTCTGTAAGGTATTACTGAGCCCACCGTAGCTAATAAATTAACTATAATGTTCCACTCTTGGGGAGACGGCAGTGAGGGTGAGAAGGTTGAACAGTCCAAGGTCATGAAGTATTTCCACCAACAAAGTAACGATTTTATGCAGTAGCAAGACCAGTTCTAGAGACTTCTCCAGTGGAAAGTGGCTTTTATTTTTAAAACAAGGTCTCACTATGTAGCCCAGTTGGGCCTTGAACTCACAATCCTCCTGCTTCTACCTCTTCCATGCTGGGAGTACAGGTGTACCCAAACATGCAAGTCTATTAACACCTTATAAAGGTAATCCCAGAAGAAGACAGAAGTATTGCTGGTGATGGTCACTACAATAAGGTTGGGTTTGGGGCTGGAGTGATTGCTTAGTAATTAAGGCACTTGCCTGCAAAGCCTAAGGATCCAGGTTTGATTCCCCAGGAGCCATGTAAGCCAGATGCACAAGATGGCCCATGTGTCCAGAGTTCATTTGCAGTGGCTAAGGTCCTGGTGCACTCATTCATATTCTCTCTCTCTCTCTCTCTCTGAAAGAAAGAAACAAAGAGAAATAAAGAGAGAAAATTTAAAAGCCAAGTTTCGGGGCACCTCCTGCAAAAGTTCTGGTCCTGTTTGTCCAATATCAGCAAACATCCCATTCTTTTAATGTTGCACCTCCATTCTGAAGCTTCTACACTATATGTCTGGGATTGGCAAATGGGTTAAGTGAGTTTGAAAAGGACAGCAGGGATGGTCTGTTAACAGAATTTACTTAATAACACAGAAACTCAGAATCTAAAGCTCAGCTCATTAGCAAGAGGACTCTCTAAAGGGAAGCATGCCAGGCCTCAGGAGTGGTTGCTGGGCAGAGCACGAGCCAGTCATCCCGTGAGAATGAGGTGCAGCAGGGCTGCTCAACGCCCACCAGCTGAGGCCCCAGGCAGCCTTCCACAACCTAACAGCCCACACACACTTCCTCTCTCTCTCATTTACCTCCACCATCTCCCTTCTTGGAAAACACCTTCCTTTGTTCTGTTTGTAACAGTATTGAAGTAGGAAGCAAACCAGCTGACCTTTGGAACTCACAAGATGAACTGAGAGAGCAGCGAGTCTCATATGGACATCAAAATGTGGGGAAATGAACTGACAGTTGAGCACCAGGATGAACTCAAGAAGACGCTAACTATGGAGTCAAATCACAAGGTTTGGGGAAAGAAGAATGTCATAATGGTTTATAATTGTCACAGAAGAGTTGAGCAAGGAGGTGGCATTTTTAGCAAATCCTTGAAGTTCTGACTGAGTAGGAATGAGGAGGAATATTTGGAATGCTGTCTTCTGGACACAGATACCAGGTGGCTGCTGCATTTATGACCTCACAGCGGCTGTTGTTCCTGCACAATATTCGACCCATCAACATTCTATCACGGATGGAAAAAAAAAGAAAGAGTTTGGTGCAAGTCGGTGTGGGAGGAGGGCTAAAGAAAGTGATAGGGGAGGGGAAAAATAACAAGAAGAAAAAAAGACACGAATGACCAAGGCCACAAAGAGGTAGTGTCTGAATCCAGGATGAATGAAGCCCAGCCTCAGCTTAGGGATGACTGGGGAGCATGCATCTGCGTCCCCAAATTACCACTGACTTGTTGGAGAACAGGCACCAACTTGTGTGTGAGTTCCTTGGAGGAAAGGAAGGTCAGATGAGGAACTGCCCACCAGCGACACCTCCCCCCACCCCTCTACCCTCCCCACTCACCCCCCCCGCCCTTCCCCCTTCCCCCCTCGGCCCTGCATGGAATGCTGCAGCAGCACAGCTGCCCACATGGAGAAGGCATCTTCTCTCTAAGTACTCAGATTCATCACAGCAGGTGAGGACCTTATTCAGACTGGTCGGATCTCCTTAAACCAACCAAACTGCCTTGTTTGTTTGCTCTTCAATATATAAACCTCCAGACGAGAGCAATACTCAGCAACATTTTCAGGACTTCTTCTGCTACCCAGTGAGCTTCTTTGTTTCTTTTCTTTCCTTTTGGCTAAACTTCTCTAAACGGGATTTGTTTTTGTAATAGTTTTTCATATAAAACGCATCCTTCTTGTTTATGAGCGTCCATATTATATTTAAGACAGAGAACCAGGAGCCTGACTCAGTAGCGCTCTTGTGAATCGAGAGCTTAGTAGCCTGGTTCCTGAGTTAAGCTCACTTGTGAACTGAGTGAAAGCTCCATCATGTTCAGAGAGAACTGCTTTGCTTGTTCTGGCAAGGCAAGCACATTCCCAACTGAGCCATCTCCTCAGCCCAAATCTATCATTCCATTTACACACATGCACAAAACCCCAGCTGAGAAGGTGAAAGACTGAGATACAGATGTGCAATGGGAAATGGTGAGGAACATGAGGCACAGCAATAGGAAGGTGACGGACAAAGCACTCTTCTGCCTCCAGTTACATTTCATGAACATACCACCTCCACATCCAGCTGTAACAATGTGGGTGGCTGGGGACCCCTGCACACAACCCTCACCCGAGGCTTTGGTAGGCTGATTTTAGCTGTTACCTCTTCTGCCCCCAGCCCTCCCCACACTGCTTAAGGCCAAGAGTGAATGTTAGAACAGAGCTTGTCAATCAAAGCTCTAGGATGGTTCCAGAGCGGGAGGCAGCTGCAGTGTTGCCATGGCAATTCCAAGAGCCTGCTCATCATGCCTACTAGAGGTAGAAGAAGTCCAATACGCATCCACAGGTGGAGGGCTGGGCCTCTGGACCAGAAGCATCAGCTATAATTGCTGTTCTGAGCTCGTCTGAGCCAGGCCTGTAGAAGGAGAAGTTTCTTTTGATAGGTTGGCATTGTAGTCAGCTCCATGTTGCTCGGATGAACATCTAAACCAGACACAGCTTAGGGGAGGAAGGGATTTATTTCAAGCTTACATATCCAAGGAAATTCCTCAATGGCAGAAGAAGCTGGCACCCATTAATAAATCCAAACACAGAGAGACACTGCCAAACAGTGGCCAGCACCACAAGCAAGCACAAATGGGCAGCAAACAGCAGGGACCCAGTAAGCCAGCAGCAGGGACCCGAGTAGAGCTCAAAACCTCTCTGCATACCTTTAGGCTTGAAATAAGATCTGCCCCCCAACACACCTTAGGGCTGGACCCCAGGATCCACCCACAGTGACACTTCTTCCAGCCAGGCAGCTGGAAATACAAATTACAAGCTTTAATAAAATACCCGAGTCTATTGGAGGGGCATATATTCAAACTACCACAAGGGGTATGCATATACCTGGAGAAAAACAAAAAACCAAAAAAAGACAGAGCAAGTGAGAGTCTGGGGTCTGGGAGGAGGCTTATGGGGGGGGGGGAGAAAGTCCCCTTGCAAGGGAGAAGCCTTGGATGTGCGCAGAAGTGAGCTCAGGATAGGAGTGGTCTTTCCTTCTCTTAGCCCAGGAGTATCCTCAATTACTACGCCAGGAGGCAGCTCAGAGAATCAGGGTTAGCATGGCCAGGTGGTAGAGGAATACGAAGGGGATAGGTAGTGAACTCTGAGACTAACATTCCAACTTTTTTGTTTACATTTTTCTAATAAAGGAACAGAGAGACAAAGTTTTGGAAGGGACAGAGGGGAAGTCTTGTGGGATCATAAATAGTGGTCACTTCTCAAACTGCTTTGAAATTGGTCATTGTGCTGAGATGGAAGCTGCCCCACTTCAGGGTGCTGGAATCAAAGGTCCATATTTGTATTCTTCTGTCAGGAGGATAAAGAAGTGTCATGTCAGGCTGGGGTGGTCTGGAGAAATCAAGCTATCAGAGGGCTGGAGAGGGGCCTATAAATATAAGAATCAACATGGTTTTTGAGGAAGTGACAATGAGATTTCTGAAACCATTTGGAATTGGATCTGCTTAAATGAATTGTATAAGTAGGCAACCAAAAGGGTGACTTGTGACACTGGTAAGCAGAAAAATCTCAGTAGATGTGAGGGAGCCCTGGAATAGAAGAGAATGAGTTGTACCTGGTAGCACATAAGCAGGGTCTCCTGGATAAGTCTAGCTTAATAAGAATATGTCTACATGAACCACTACTCAGAAAAGGCTGTCTATTTTAAAAGGCTAATATAGCCAAAATAATTTTGGCTATACAGCTACAACACTTAACTCTCCACAGACATGACTTCTGAGAGCCTCAGCTTTTGATTACCTTTCCACCAAGCACCATTTTGTGTTCACATAGTAAGCTGTTGTTGTCCCACATGGCTAGGAGACTTACTCCTAGGTTCTGTTATAGATTAGGCTGAACAGGAGAGAGAGAATTTAGAGAGCCATTAGGAAAGAACCTTCTGGATCGCACTGAAGAAGAAATAGGAGAAAGGTAGTTCTTTTTTGTAGGTAGCTAGGGGAGGTCCCAAAGAGGAAACCAAAAGCTATCACCCCAGCTGCAGTGGCAGAAGTGGAATTGGGGGTCGGATCCATCCAGTCTCATTCCTCAGTACCCCCGAGGCTTCCCCAGTCTAGTTCCTAGATGTCCTAGCCTCTGGGTCAGCCCCTTTGAGTCCAGACCAATCAGCTCTCTCCCAGACTAACCTGAGCCTGATGATAAAGCCCACGCCAACAAGCTATGAGGGGCTTGCCAGGTGGGCTTCTTCTGGGCTGTTCATCTCTCCTGATGCCTGAACCTCTGGGTCCCTGTTTTGGATAGCTCTCCAGTTCCAGCCAGGCTCTAATCCCCCCAGAATCACATAAAAATATTAATCTATGAGCTATTATTATCTAGTCTTTATATATTTAGATATGATTTGTTTTCTGTGTGTGACATGACATTTCCAGGTGTCACATCACAGGTGTATTATACCTAAAGTGTAAAATAGTAACTAACATAGAAGACAAGTAAAGATCCAGGGACAGTTATCTATAGAAGTAAGGAAGAAGGCATTCTCATTTGGATAAGGAGAGTTAATTAATTTTTTTTATAAATATGAAGTCTGTCTGAGTAAGATAGGAAGTATAAGCAACTAATATTTTTCCTGACCGCTTAATTATAATTAAGACAGCCCTGTTTTTATATATCAAGAAACACTTAAAATATCTTGGACAATGTTATATTAAATATGAAAGAATTTAAGGAATTAACCAATTTTGAAGTTTTTAGTTGTCAGGTTTAAAAGTTCTTTACAGTAGACATGACTTAACGATTTTTTTACTTACTTGGTAGATTTAGAAGAACTAATGAAAGTGTGTCAGACTAAAAAAGCTAAACATTTTTATTAATCCTGACAATATTATTGTCAGTTGTTTATTTCATAGGCACAACGAAATTTTGTATAAGTATTCTTATCTATTAGAATAAGTTTCCTATCAAAAAAATAAGGGCTTTACCCAGTGGAAAAATACAAAAGGCAAAATAATATTCAAGACATTTGTTGTAAACAAAGAATCAGGCATTTTTTCAGTGTTACTAAGAGAACAATGATATTTAAGAAAACTTGAATTTTGACCTTAAAATTTAATCACCTCCTTTCATATAATCACTTCATCTTCTTTAGTTTAAATTTCAAACATACCTTAATCAGAAATTTAATAACCTTTAATCTATATTTTATTTAACCTTTTAATTTAAAAGTATATATTTTTATATCTCCATTCAGGACCAGTCCCCTGTTTAGGAGGAAATGGCTCTTCCTTTCTAACATCACCATGTAAAAAGGAAATTGGCCTTGTCCTTCAGTGACCTCCAAGCCTAATTTCTGCCTAAATATCCATCATTGTCCAGTTCAAGAGTGCAGGCACTAAATTCACTTAGGCGATGGGTGTTGACTAGATCTAGTGAATTCAGGCTGTAGTGAGATGAGGAAGGGCTTTGGGGTGTCTACTCTTACTGACTTAAGCCTTGAAGAACAATCAAAGGGGACACAGATAGATGGAGATTGACTGTTGAAGGACCATCTGAGGGTGGATTGGTGAAATTTTAGGACCTGTTAAAGGTGTCCCATTTTATTTTTGAATATCCAGAAGGTCAGTTATACCAGTCTTGTACTTTTGGCTGTCATATAATGCTTAGATAAAGCTTAAACAAAAAAGGCAAAAAGGGCTGGAGAGATGTCTTAGTGGTTAAGGTTCTTGGTTGCAAAGCCTAAGGACCTAGGTTTGATTTCCTAGTACCCATGTAAAGGCAGATGTGCAAAGTGGCACATGTTTATGGAGTTTGTTTGCAGTGGCTAAAGGCTCTGGAACACCCATTCTCTTTCTCTCTCTCAAATAAATAAAATATTTTTTTTAAAAGCAAATAGTTTAAATAAATCTTGTTTTGATCAAGACTCAATTTCCCAAGCCTAACAGTAGAAAACCTAGGTATCTTGATTGAACACTTTAAAGTCAGTTTTTGTAAATATTATTGTGAGCAGATCAATATCAGTGAACTGAATTTAACCTTGATATCACAGACATGGCAACATAAACAAATTTACCAACTTATTTTTTTATTATTTTTTTTTGGAGAGAGACACAGAGAGAGACAGAGAGAGAGAGAGAGAGAGGAAGACAGAGATGGGTGCGCCAGCAGTGTCTCAGCTGCTATGAACGAAATCCAGACGTGTTCGCCCCCTTGTGGTCAAGTGTGGCATTGCGCCCTTGCGTCACTTTGCATCTGGCTAAACGTGGGACCTGGAGATTGGAACCAGTGTTCTTAGGCTTAGGAGGCAGGCGCCTTAACCCCTAAGCCATCTCTCCAGCCCTACCAACTTATTAAAAAAAGAGTTCAGTCTGAATTACATTCTATGAAGAGCTAGTAAAGATGAGAGTTGCCAAACACCACGGACAGTGAAATATCTTGTAAGTAATTAAGGCAAGAGAGAAAATATGGAGAACAAACTTTTCCTATGTTAACCCTTTTTACCACAGGCAAACAGTAAACCCTTTTCAGTTTAACTCCTGCACCATCAACTCTCATAACCTTTTTACACAAACTTTATTCTTTAATTTCTTTCTCTATTTCCATTAAAAATTTTAAAAAGTTCTTTCTCATCTAAAAATGCATCCTTTCTTTCAACATTCTTTACTGGAAACAATTTATATTGCTTTTTACTTGATGGTCCCTTTCTCTATTATTTTTCTTATTATCATTATAAAATTTAGAGATTATTTCTAAATGAAAATCCAAGAAGCTGTATCTGACAAAAATGTATATTTTATCATAGGAGTTATAAATATGGGTGAAACATATCAACAGGCCTTGTTAGTAAGCCTAAATTAATCAACCTGGTAAAGACAGAGGTTGTTGTAGCTAGCTCCTCATTACTGAAGAAATACTCCATCAAAAGTAGCTTATAGGAGGAAAGCGTTTAAATTTCCAGAATTACAAATTCCAGGAGAACACCATTTATAACAGAAGAAGATCTAAGATCTAAGGAGACAGACACCATCAGTGAGCAAACACCAACAGGCAAGAATGGCCACAGCCCCACACTGCTCTCTCTCCACACATTAGGGCTGGGCTCCAGTGACATGCGCCCTGTAGCAGAGATTTGCTTGCATAAGCTCAATGTTAGTAAAACACCTGAGTCTAAGGGGCCATACATTCAAACTATCATTCAAAACTACTACAGAGGTCATTATAATAAGCATTTAGAAACCATCTAAAATCTTGACCTGTTGGGTTCCTCACCAGCAGTCATCCTGTGCATGCATGCAGGATGCACAAGCAGGCACTCCTAGCTCTGTCGCAGGGGCTTCAGCTCAACAGGGCTCTCACTTCTCTTCCGGGCCTGGAACAGCTCTGTGCCTGGCTTCCTTATGTTAATAACTCATCTAATCACCTGAATTAACTCCCTTTACATCTATATCAACTCTCTGTTATTGCTTAGTATGGCCTTTTTGAACCCTCTAGTTGCTTTCACCCTTTCATCACCATTTTGTAACTTATATATCGTATATGTGAAATGCAATATTTAATTTATGGGTTCATATTAGTGATTAAAATATTGAAGCAAAAGAACCCGTGATTGCCAAAGGCGACAAGTACCAAGTAAAATCACTAGCACTTGATGAATTAAAGCCATGGAAAGGAAGTAACTTGTAAATTTATTGTTATTCAATAAGTTCTAACATTGCAGAATGACCAAAACAGCAACAACAATAAAAAAGAATGGCCTTAATACTGGACTCTACAATTAAAATGGTTACAGTAATGGATTTTATGTCATCTGTATTTTATAATAAAAAATAGCAGTTAGAGAGGCAGTGGCACAGAACCACCCAAGAATTCTTGCAGGCACCCTTACTGTGACTCAGCAATTCTACAGGAGGGAGTATGGCTTGGTCTGCTCTGGCAGCCTGTACCTCTTTCTATCAGGGACCCTCTATGACTGTGGCCTCAGCATCAGACTCTGACAGCTGTCCTGAGAGGACAGGGTTTTCCAAATGATGTATGAAGCATACTTGAAAATGAGAATGTTCAATAAATACTGAGAGTTTACAGCCAGCCAGCTTTGTAGCACACACCAGTGATGGCAGTGTTCAGGAAGCTGAAGCAGAATCAAATGGAAAGATAGAAGTATGGAAGGATGAAAGGATGGAGGGATGAAAGAAAGACATTTTCAACACTTTGAATCCCTCCCTTGTTCCCACATGGCTACCATATTCTTAGATAGCCTTGCCTGGTTTTGAGCCATATATAAATGGAAATCAGGTAGCTGGGGTTTCTTTCAGGTTCAGCTTTTCTCACTCACTCCATGTTTATGAGCTGCACACCTTGGCTGTGTGAAGCCCATGGCTAAGCTCAACCATACCAGTATTGACGCGGGTACAGATGTGGCCAGAGAGATCCACATGCACACACTGCTGCTGGGAGCTAACAGTGGAAGACTACTCAAAACAATCAGATGGCCATGTCTCCTAATGCTGGCCAGCCACTGACCCTACCAATAGTAATTAGGAGCAAGGTAGCCCCAATTTTGTGTGTAGTTAGTCATTGTCACAGGCCCAATGAACAACAACAACAAAAATCTAGATGCCCTGACAAATACTAGTAACATTTCATGAGAACATCCATAGAAGCATTCTACCATCAAGATACAGACACAGGACCCCAACTGGAATCACCCAATAAGGAGGCCTTGTGAACACCACTGCCAGACATGGATAAGAAAAAATTCTGGGATTCAAATTATTTCAGACAACAAGACTTACTTACTTCTATTCAATGTGAGATTCTTGAAAAGGGGAAATGGAGGGGAAAGACCCCAGATCTTCTTAAGGGCCTTATTCAGTCTGGTGGGCTCTCCTTGAGACCACTACTTTCCTTTTTCTCCAACATATAGAAACCCTCAATACAGTCTCCATCTTGGCAGCACAATTTTGGATCCCCCCCTCCACCCGCTCTGTCTCAGAGAGCTGTTACTTATCTTCAATAAAACTCTGCTTGCTTGCTTTCTTGCAATATATGTACTTAATTCTTTGTGAATGTCAGACAGTGAGAGGCTGGAGAGATGGCTTAGCAGATGCACAAACTGGCACATGCATCTGGAGTTTGTTTGCAGTGGCTGGAGGCCCTGGTGCACCCGTTCTCTCTCTCCTCTCTCTCTCTCTCTCTCTCTCTCTCTCTCTCTGTCTCTTTCTCTCTCTGTCTGTTCCTAATAAATAAATAAAAGTAAAAAATAAAAAGACAATGAACTCAACCAGAAACAGAATCTTGTAACACTATGACTCAGCGTGGCCACTCCTGGATATACATGCAACAGAAAGGGACCCAAGCAACATTTATGATAGTTCTGAGATCAGCATTATGTATAATAACCTAAAACTCAAAACCCAAACATCCAGTCATAGGGAAACAAATAAACCAACAGTGGCATATTGACAAGTGGAATTATGCCCCCGGACAAGGGTCTGTATGTGTGTTTAGAAAGTTGATCTGTCCAGACAACTTGCCTTCTCATATGGCTTGGCTGTGCAACATAGGAACATGGGCACCTGGGGACTTGAGATTAACTTGATTTGGGGTGGAAAAATCAAGAGGGCTGGTTGAAGTGAGGCCTAGTCTCAGGAGCCGTTCTGAGGACACCCTGAGTATAGAATAGAGTATAGAATCCTGCTTCCCAGAAATCTGTCTCCATTTGGCAAAGGAATTTATATAGAGAGATGAGAATTGGTCCCTTGATGTACTCAAAGCAAAGAGCAAATTAGCCACCACACCCACCTTCCAGGGTCATACCCTCTTCCTAGAATCCACTGATCAAAGATCCAGATTCAAGACCCAGGTTTGCACTTTGTGGTGGTTTGAATCAGATGTCTCCCATAGACTCATGTCTTTTGAATGGTTGGTCCCCAGCTGGTAGCAAGTTAGGAAGCGGAACCTGATTGGAAGAAGTGCGCTGCTGTGGGCAGACTAAGGGGTGTATGAATCAGCTCCCCTTGCTAGAGCTCAGTTCACTCTCTTACTGATTTCTGCCAGGTGCTGTGGCAAGACATGGTGCTCAGCCTCTGCTCTACCATCCTTTCTCTACCATGCAGCTTCCCCTTGATACTATAAGCCAAAATAAGCCCCTTTTTCCCCATTACTGTTTCTGGCCAGGCGTTTTATCCCAGTGATGAGAAGTGAACTACAACACACTCCTGACCCAGTGAGTGTCGGCTTCCTGAAGAAATGTCCCCCTCCCTCACCTCACTGAGAGGGCAGACCTGAAGAGCTATGACCTCACCTGTGGTAGACAGCTTCACATTGCTGGGGTGAACCTCCAAACCAGGCACAGGTTATGGGAAGAATAGCATTTATTTGAAGCTTTCAGATCAAAAGGAAGTTCCATAATGGCAGAATAAGTTGGCCCCCTTTTATAGGATCAAGCAGAGAGTGAAAAGACACCACCAAAAAGCAAGCAACATAGCACACTGAGGAATTCCTGGCAAAGCACAGGCACTTTGCATATTTTTAAGACTGGAATTCCTCCACGCCTTAGGGCTGGAACCTAGAATCCACCTAGTGAGACCAGGCAGTGCAGCTCTAAATTACAAACTTCCACAAAATCCCCACTGTATTGGTGGTTATCTATGTAAACTACCACATCACCCTTCTCATTCTCTGTGGGGACCAAGGACCAGACTCTGCCCTGAGGAATATTCTCTTAGTTACTGCATTTGATGACTAAAGTTAGGTCCCTTGTTGGAAGCGCTCGGTGACTCAGTTTCCACTAGACTTCCTTGCTTCAGGGCTGTCCCCCGCCCCCACCCTCAGCTGTTTGTGGGTGCCTTAGACATGGAAGGGTTCCATCAAGCTGCACCACACCCAGCTGCTCCCCCCCAGGGAGTTCTCTGGTCCCGCCTGCTGTTGCAGATTTTCTTACTATCCAGTCCTTGTTTGTAAGGAATCAGGCACCTGGATAATGTGATGCAAATAAACAAGCGCTCGCTTCAAAGGGAGTGAAAGGTTTATTTCAGAGCCAAATATAAATGGTCATGGCCCAGGAACACAGATTCAGGTAACTTCAAATTGTGTATTCCAACGTGATAGCAGTTTTATGAAGTTTTTTGTAGTAATGAAAGTCATAAATCCAAACACACTTTTCAAACACATTGGCAGAAACATCAGGTGGGCAGGTTATAGAAAGGTGGAGCATTTAACAGGATGTTAGATCAGACACAGAGGTGGGCAAGAAATGGTTACTAAAGGGGCCAAGATATCCCATCTGCCTTGAAGGCTTCACACCTGTGTGGCGTCTCTCCAGGAACTTTAGTTCACAATGTCCAGGACTGGATAAGCAAAGGAAATTTTTTTTTTTTTTTAAATATGGCGAGAAAGCCCAGAGTGTCAGGGGCAAGCATGTTTAAGATTTTAGCCAATATTTAAAGTAAAGACTTAAAAGGGGAGAGGATCTGGGGACAAGTCTCAGTGGGTGGAGTACTTGCTAAGCACGCATCAAGCCCCAGGTTGATCCCCAGAAGCACATAAATCAGGTGTGCTGGCACAAGCCTATATTCCCAACACTGAGGAGAGAGGCGGAGACAGGAGAATCAAGAGTTAAAGAGCATACTCCACCACATAGCTACAAACAACAATCCTAATCAGCTGGGCATGGTGGTACCTGTGTGTCATCCCAGCACTCAGGACGGTCACAAGTTTAAGCCCAGCCTGGGCTTCAGAGCAGGACCCCTAACACAGCCAAACCAAACCTCTCTTATTCAGTCTCTGAGATGCATCTCATTACCCATGATGCTTCACTGTTCTTTAGAGCCTTTATTTCCTTGGTTGCAGGATGAAAACAGATGATGGGGCGTTTCAATGAGGTTCTTCGTGTAAGCCCCGTGCACGGGGCACCAGAAATAACAGCATTAGTTCTGGGCAGCACTGCCCATGGGACTGGGGTCCTCAGAGCTCACGTAATTTGCTCTAAATCCGACAGCATTCCAGGATAAAGCCAGAGGAATGACTCTTTGAACTCCTGATTCCTGTGCTCTGAGTTGGATATCGGGCCATGCACAATCCTGTGGCTCTGGTTCCCTCCTTCACCCTGTCTCAATAATGAAGGATGAGGTTTACTCACCTCTGTTGACACGTGGGACCTGATCATTTCTTTCTGGAGGGAGGGGACCCTCCTGTGCATTGTAGGGTATTTAGCATTGTCTCTGGCCTCTGTTCACTGGATTCTAGCAGGACCCCTCCCAGTAGTGACAATCAGAAATGGTGGGATGAGGAAATAGCTCTGTCAGTAAAGTGCTTGCTGTACAAGTGTGAAGACCCAAGTTCAGATCCCTAGCACCCACAGAGATGCTGGGTGGCATCCAGCATGCCTGTAATCCCAGCACTTGGGAGGCAGAGACAAGCAGATCCCAGGGCAAACTGGCTAGCTAGACAAGTTCAATCACTGAGCCCTGCATTCAATGAGAGACACTATCTCAATAAATAATATAGAGGGTGACACAGATGTCAACCTCTGATCTTCACACATGTGCATGCATATCCATATTCGCAGATATACACAGGTGCACCACTCACACACAAATGTGTATGTGCATGTATGCACCCCCCCCACATAGATACATGAAAAAAAATAAAAACAGAAATGTCCCCTGCATTGTCTAGTGTCCCCTGGAGGATGCAATCTCCCCCAGTTTGAGGACTCCTAGGGAAGAAGGAAGGAAGAAAGCTAGCTGCTTTTAGGTAGCTTCAGTTGGAGGTTAGACCCAGAGAGAACCAGGAGATGCCACCCCACATACCGCTTTGCCCTGGCACAAGAACGGAACTCTTGGCAGGAATGGAACGTGTGTCTGACTGAGACTGCTCTACAGCGCCCCCTGCTGCCCACATTCTAGCCCACTTGCTAAATAAAATGGCCCGGGTGGACTAGCTCTGGGACCCACTCTCCAAATTTGCAAACCGATCAGGTCTTCCCCTTACATTCCTGAATCTGATGCTATAAAGGCTGCTGCCTTCCAGGCCCTCCCTCTCTCTTGACATGACCCTCGGTGCATGTGGGGGTTTTGTTCATTTGCAAACAAAGCTTTGTGTAACTGCACACAAGCCTATGATGCAAGTCAAGTGACAAAGCAAATATCTCAGCCCTGGTCCTTCAGCCCGCTTCACACGCTGTTCTCTGACCCGGTATCCTCCTGATGGCTCCCACCTCCTCCACCTCTCTTCAACTGGCCAGCTTCTTCTTGCTCTCTGACTGTCAACTGAGATGTCACCTGCTTCACCGATCTCCACAGCATGGCTTCCAGGCCTCAGGCCCCTGTGCTGCTCCCTTCCAGCACCTGTCACCCTGTGTTGTGACTGTCTCCCTAGAAGGACCCACAGGGACCAAAAGGTTTGTCCTTTACCAGTAGAATTTCCATGATCATTGTCCATTGAATCATTTATACTCCTGTCAAATGTCAGATGGTGGGGCTGGAGAGATGGCTTAGTAGTTAAAGAGCTTACCTGTGAAACCTAAGGATTCGGGTTTGATTCCCCAGTACCCACGTAAACCAGATACACAAGGTGGCGCATGTATCTGGAGTTCATTTGCAGTGGCTGGAGCCCCTGGTGCCTCTTCCTCCCTCTCTCTCCCTCCCTCTCTCAAATAAATAAAATATTAAAGAAAGGAAAAAATGATTTCAAAAATAAAAAAAGAATAAAAAACGTCAGATGGTATTGCAAACTCATTAGCTGTGACATTCTTGTTGCCACAAACCCAGTTCTACAGTCTAAGCCACACAGCAGCCAAATAGAATCTTGATGCAACAATCCTGGCTGTTACCATGAAACTATATATGGGTTCTGAAATTTGGATTTGATGTGAACTTCATACATATTAAAATATTATGGAAGCCATGCATAGTGGCTCATACTCTTAATCCCAGCACATGGGAGGCTGCAGAAGGAGAATCACTATGAGTCAAGCCCAGACTGGGCTACAGAGTGAGTTCTAGATTAGCCGAAGCTAGAATGACTCTCAAGGAAAAAAAAATAAAAAAAAAATAACAAAAAAAATAAAATAAAATAAAACTATGAGCCAGACCCAGTGGCGACAGCCCTGTAATTCCAGCACTTACTCAGGAAGCCGAGGAGGAAGAATCAATAGTGCAAGGCCGGCCCAGGGCAACTTAGTGAGGCCCAGTCTCAAAAGTTTTAAAAAGTTGAAAAAGGACTGGGGATATGGCTTAGAGGTACAACATTTGCTTAGTAGCCTTGAAGTCCTAGGTATAATCCCCAGTACCTCAAAAAAATATTTTAAAACATTCTTCACCCACCTAAAACTATAAAATCCATTCTTAAAGGATCATGAGCCATACGCACACAGGCAAGGGACCACAGTCTGTAGACCCTGACGAAGGCTGGGTTGCAGTGTTGGCTTTCCAGCTCATTCTCAGGGAGACGACAGGGATACTTAAGCCATAATACAGTGTTTGTTCATTAAACAACTTGGTTATCACAAACTAGAAGACTATTTTTAGGAGATAAAAAATGATTGTTTTTAAATTTCACATTCTATTCTCATTAGGCAGGAAAAGAAATGCATTCATTACCAATTACAAAAAAAAAAAAAAAATGCAGTTATAAATCCCAGCACTCAGGATGTGGAGGCAGGAGGATTGGGTTCAAAGTTATCCTCAGCTACGTAGCTAGTTTGAAACCAGCCTGACCTACATGAGACACCCTGTGTAAAAACACAAACAAACAACAAACAAAAATCCAGCATTCTGGAGGCTGAAGTCAGGTGACTTGAATTGCTATGAGGCAGAGGCCAGATTGTGGTGAGAGTGAGTTCCAAGTCAGCCTGGGCTGGAGTGAAACCCCGTGGGGTTTGTTTTGTTTTGTTTTGTTTTGTTTTGTTTTGTTTTGTTTTGTTTTGTTTTGTTTTGTTTGAGGCAAACCCAACAGACTTTTTTTTTTTTTTTTTTTTAAAGTAAGATTGCAAGAGTGAGACAAAGAGAGAGAATTGGCATGCCAGGACCTCCAACCACTGCAATCAAACTCCAGATGTGTGTGCCCCTTTTGCACATGTGCAACATTGCACGCTTGCATCACTTTGTGTGTCTGGCTTATGGGGACCTGGGGAGTTGAACATGGATCCTTAGGCTTATGGGCAAGCACCTTAACTGCTAAGCATCTCGCCAGGCAAACCCTGTGTTTTTAAAAATGAGATCCTATCTCAAAAAGGAGGAGGACTGAATATATAGCTCAGTGGTTGAGCTCTAACCTACATGTGAAAGACTCTGGATTTAACCACAGTACTGGAAAAAAATATGGTGGATAAATAGAGAAATGTTAGCAAAATTGCTATCTCTTGCAAAACCACAACTGCATACCCAGGAAATAGGGATGAACTGAAAGCTTTAGATTGGTGGCATGAAGGATCCTAGAGGCCAAATAAACACATACCAAAAAGTCAAATTTTCTTATTTAATATGGTTTACTAAAATTTTCTGTTTACTATTTACTTAATTTTTATATAACCAGGTAGAAGTATGATAGCAGATATTACCCACTGACAATAACAATTTTAAAACACACCAAACAGTGCCCCCCCAAATCATGTGAGATCTATAATAGGCATAAAGCATTTGAGTAAATATAAAGAAATTAGTATGCTTGAATGGAAAGCTTATGAAAAATAATTTCCTACCTGATTACTTCACAGTCCATCACATTCCCAAATGAAATTCTAGAAGAACTGAACACAATTAGAATTTAGACACTGACAAAATTGCTCTGGCTATTTGGCACTTGGGAAATTAACAATAAGATTACTATAAAAATTTTTGAAAGGATGCTTATCCTGGTGGCACACACCTGTAATCCCAACATTTGGTAGGTGAAGAAGGGAGGATCAAAGTCCAAGCTCATCTTTGTTTGCATAGCAAGTTCAAGGACAGCTTGGGATATATGAACCCTGCCTCAAAAAAAAAAAAAAAAAAAACAAAAGAAAGAAAGAAAGAAAGAAAGAAAGAAAGGAGGGAGGGAGGGAGGAGGGAGGGAGGAGGGAGGGAGGAGGAGGAAGGAAGGAAGGAAGGAAGGAAGGAAGGAAGGAAGGAAGGAAGGGGAGGAAGGAAGGAAGGGGAAAGAAGGAAGGAAGGAAGGGAGGGAGGGAGGGAGGGAAGAAGGAAGGAAGGAAGGAAGGAAGGAAGGAAGGAAGGAAGGAAGGAAGGAAGGAAGGAAGGAAGAAAATTAGGGTGAAGGACAATTTACTCTTTAGATAGTAAATGTATTAAGATAAGGATTATTAAAGGCAATACTGGCAAGAATTAGGGAGCTAATCTCTGGGGAGAGGAAGAGAGAGAGCCCTGAACTCATTCCACATAGTATATGAGTACATGTGGAGAAAGAAAGATTAGAAGCTCGTGAGAGATGGTCACATAGCTAGTGAGGAAGAAGCTGGCTGGAGATGGGGAAGAGTTGAATTAGATCCATAGTTTATGCTGTGTCCCCCAAATCTCCATATGAACTAATACATCACAAATAAAAATATCAAAATGTTAAAAAGTGGGTAAATAACTAAATTTTGGTGAAGGCCTTCCTGAAGCCAGAACCAACAAGGAGAGGCGTCACATAAAGAACAAATGACTGGGATGGGGGAGAGATGACTCAGCAAAGCCTAAAGACCCAGGTTTTATCCCCTTGTACCCACATGAAGCCAGATGCACAAGGTGGCACATGTGTCTGGAGTTCTTTTGCAGTGGCTAGAGGTGCACCTGTAATTATTCTCTCTCTAATAAGTAAATAAAATAAAATTTTAAAAAGAACAAATGAGAGACTTAATTTAGGCATAGATTATAAACATGCATGCAAAAATTCTGTAGTAAGTTAAAAGGCAAGCAGCAAAGTGGGAGAAATCAACTGTGACAAATAATACAGGGACAACGTCACTCTTCTGATTTTATAAAAGATATAAATTTTTTTTAAAAAGTCAGGTACAGCCGGGTGTGGTGGCGCATGCCTTTAATCCCAGCACTCAGGAGGCAGAGGTAGGAGGATCGCCAAGAGTTCGAGGCCACCCTGAGACTACATAGTTAATTCCAGGTCAGCCTGGACCAGAGTGAGACCCTACCTCGAAAAACCAAAATAATAATAATAATAAAATAAAATAAAATAAAATAAAATAAAATAAAATAAAATAAAATAAAATAAAATAAAATAAAAAGTCAGGTACAGTGGAAGGTGTTTATAGTCCCAGCACCAAGGAGGCTGAGGCGGAGGATCACTTGAGTTCAGAAGTTCAAGACAAGCCTGAACAACAGAGTAAGACTCCAGTCACAAAAGATAATTACACGCAAAATAAATATAAAATTTGAAAATATTGAACATGCAATATATGTTTGATTTGCTCTGAACATATAACTGTGTATCTCATACATGGTCATGTCTGTGCCTTATGCGCAACACAATATTAAGTAGAAACATTGAGACATATGCAGAGTAGTTCACATGATATTAAAGCCAATGTCTATTGTTTTTCTTTCGTTGTTAATTTGTTGGTTTTGGATTTGTTGTTGTTGTTTTGTGACAAGGATTCAGATATCCCAGTCTGGCCTTTAACTTACCATGTAGCGCAAATTGGTCTTGAACTCCTGACCTTCCTGCCTCCACCTCCCAAGTTCAGGGATGACAGGATGCACTACCACACCTGGTGTATGTCATGCTGGGGATTGAAGCCAGGGTCCCATGCATGCTCGACAGACACTCTACCAACTTATGCAAGTTGGTTTGGTTTGAAGATAGAGTCTCGTTATGTAGCTCAGACTGGCCTTGAACTCATGATCCTCCTACCTCTGACATGGGTGCTATTGAAGGGGACAGAGCCTTAGTTCAGCTCTTCGGTGGGTTTAACTCAGGAAGTGGAATGTCAGACTTTCAAGGTTAATAATGCTTTATGGACTTAGAGAGGCTCTGGCTTCTTTGCCCATAGTAATTTGAAGAATGAATCTCATGGACAAAAAAGTTCTTAATTAAAAAAAAAAGTTTTCCTGGGCTGGAGAGATGGCTTAGTGGTTAAGGTGCTTGCCTGGGAAGCCTAAGGACCCAGATTCAATCCCCCAGTTCCCATGTAAGCCAGATGCAGAGGGTGGTGCATGTGTCTGGAGTTCAGTGACTGGGGGCCCTGGCATGCCCATTCTCTTTGTCTGCGTCTTTCTCTCCCTCTCTCCAATAAATAAAAATAAAAAATAATAAAAATAAAAATATTAAAAAAAGATGGAGCTCGCTGAAACCATAGCTTGAACTAAAACCAGATGTTGGTCTCTGCTGCAGGCAGTTTTCTATACAGATCATGCTCAGACAAGATGGTTGATCACTTCAGGCAGCCCTCTGCCCACCCAGTGCATGGTAGCCACACTCCAGCTAACAGAGGGACGAAGGGGTGCAAAGAGTCAGGGCTGGCAAATCAGACCATTCCAGCAAGCCAGGGATTCCACCCAGAAAAGTTAACAACAGGACTGTGAAACAGAATTTCATTAAATTCCGTTAGCTTTAAAACAGCTCCATCTGGACCTTGGCAGGGCTGTTTGGAACATGTCAGAAGAGCTGGAAGATGGCTACTTGAAGGGTCAAGAAGGAGGAGGTGGAAGAGACCAGGCTGGTGGGTGGCCCTGGCGGGCAGTTCTGACAGACCACTGTGCACCCTTGCAGATCTGATAGCTCTCTCTGCAGACAGTCCTCCTCATCCAGTGAAGATGGGATCATTCAGGCTCTATCCTCATGGGGTGTCCTGTTCAGCTCTGGGCAGCCTCGCATCTCCCTCTTGTCCCACTCAGTACCTCTGCCCACCCTTGTCTCTGTGCTTCTTGTCCACCCACAGCTCCAACTCCTCCACCGTGATCTGCAGCTGGACCAGGTCCAACTTGACCACCTTAGGTTTCTCCACATTCTGGGCTGAGATCACAGCAGCTATATCTGAAGGAGGAAGCTGCGTTGAAGGTGAGCATGCTTCCTGGCACTGGCTACCGTATAGCTGCAATGCACCTGAGACCATACTTGTGGATGGCAAGTGGAACATACAAGTAGATGGTCTTCCTGGGGGCATGTGGATGGGGTTAGGGCAGGACGAGGCCAAGCTCATTCTGGCACCAGTGTAACATAAACAGCGGCCAGGGTACCATTTGCTGAAATGTTGTGCTGGTCTTTTTCCAGCCCTGTGAAAATGGCCCTTCAAGGAACTCCTTGTCCCCTGGTACCCTTCAGACTACCCTGAATCAAGCACGTGACACAGGGACCTCCATGTGAGAGCCACAGCCCTGTTCCCCCATACTAAGAGGATGAAGAGACATTACCTCCGTTTTTACCACTCTCTCACCATAATGTATCACTTCTTTGGGTGAGAAAATGCTAGGGTGCCTGTTGTCACCGGTAAAACAAATAAATAAGCAGATGTTTTTGCATCACCTCAGAGTTGATAAATGAAATTGTAAAATACCATTTACACACACTTAGTTGGAGTCATGGTGCTAATTACAACAATTCCACGCTGCAATTATTTAATGTGCTAATGAAGAGCCACATACATAGCTGTTGCTTCCCAGTTTGCATTTTCCAATATTGTTGACAACTGTATCTCGGGAGCATCGTTCCTTTGTAATTTAATGCGCTTTATTTTATGAATTTGTTAATTTTTGAGACAGGGTCTCATGTAGCCCATACTGGCCTCAAACTCACTGTAGCTGAGGATGACTTTGAACTTGAGATCCTCCTGTTTTCACCTCTTGAATGCTGGGATCACAGACGTGCACCATCTTCCCCAGTTTATGGGGATCCAATCACGGGCATCTTGCACTCTACCATTTGAGCTACATTCCCAGCCCCTGTTTTACGAATTTACAACTGTTCTGAGAAGGGATTGGCAGGCTGTGCTAGATACCAAGGAAGGCTGGGCTCCAAATTAGCAGGAACTCTTGGTAGTAACCTTTCCACTTCATCTGGTCAGAGTCTGGGGTGGGTGGGATAGGCGGGGGAAGCACAGCACTCCTCCTTCCTCTGCAGGACAGTGGGAGACATCCATCCAGCTACCTGACCTAAGTTCTCTATACTACACTACAGTACTGGAGCTGGGCAGGCAGGGAGGGTCAGAACATGTAGCTAGAGGAACAGCCAGCTCCAGCCTGGGGAACCCCAGACCATCTTCAAATGTTGATATCAAGCCTGTGTCAACCAGTGGCAACTCCCTCTCTCCCAGCCCAGCCACCACCTCAGCCCAGGCCTCCCGCTACCCACTCCAAGCATGGTTTCCATCTGCTTCCTGATTCATCCCATTCTGCTGGCAGCTTTAAGGAAGAAGAGGAGCAGATGAGGCACAAGGCAGATCCACCCCCCTCCTAAGAATCATGGGGAAGGTCACCAAGCCACTCCTTTGTCTCTACAGCCCCTCGCCTGCCGTTACCTGCTTCAGGATGGGACTAAGCAGCTTACCATAAAGACACAAGGATTTTTGTTTATAGGTTAGAACATTTCATATGTGATCTATCCTCATCACAATTATATTTAATTGAAACCATAATGGGGTGTATCAGGCTCTCACATTTAGCCCAATCTCGCCCCAAACTCATACCATTCATTCTCCTGCCTCATCCTTCCAAATGCTGGGATTACAGGGATGAGTCAGCATGTTAGCTCTACTATTTTTTTAAGTGCATGTCTCTATACTGTTAATTCTTGTCAACACTGCTCTACGACAGATTTGGAGAGATGACTCTTCTAGCCCAACTGATGTTTTATGCCTGTTGAACAACACCTTCATCTCCTCCTCTTCCCTGTCCCTGCCAAGCCCCTTCCCATGGACTGCTTCTGTGAGTATGTCCTTCATGTAAGAGAATCACTCGGTGCTCCTGGCTTACTTAACTTAGCTGTATGGCCTCCAGGTCCATCCACATTATCATAACCAGCAGGGTCTCTCTCTCTTTTAAAGGTCATATCCATATTCTACTATATATGGAAACATCATTTTAGTTTTTATCTTTATTAGCATACATTCATCACACAAAACAATGTGTTTCATTGTGACATTTGCATATATGTATATCATGTACTTTGATGTATCCTATTTTGGTCTCTTGTAGTACCATTCTTTTGCTGGTCCACTCTTCCCAAATATCCCCCTCTAGTTTCAGGTCTTCTTGTTCATTTGTTTGCTTGGTATTTGTTTTGGTGAGACAAGGTTTTCCTTGACCTTGCTGTGTAACCAAGGTTGGCCTTGATTGTTCTCTCTCCCTCTCTCTCTCTCCCGATTTTTTTGAAACAGGTTTTCTTGTAGTCCACACTGGCTTGGAACTCCTGACCCTCCTGCTTCTACCTACCAAACTCTAGGATTAAAAAGCATGTGTTACCGGGCTGGAGAGATGGCTTAGCGGTTAAGGCACCTGCCTTCTAAGCCTAAGAATGCTGGTTCCAATCTCCAGCGGTTCCAATCTCCAGGTCCCACGTTTAGCCAGATGCAAAGTGACACAAGGGCGCAATGCCACACTTGACCACAAGGGGGCACACGCACCTGGATTTAGTTCACAGTGGCTGAGAGGCTGCTGGCACGCCCATCTCTATCTGTCATCCTCCCCCTCTCTCTCTCTCTCTCTCCAAAAAAAAAAAAAAGCATGTGTTTCCTACCATGTGTGGTGGTTGAGTCAGGTGTCCCCCATAAACATAAGTAATTTGAATGCTAGTCTCCTCAGCTGATGGCAATTGGAAATTAAAGCCTCCTGGAGGCAGAGTATTGTTGGTGGGGGGGCTTATGAGTTTTATAGCAGGTTTTCCCCTTGCCAGTGTTTGGCACACTCTCCTGTTCCTGTTGTCCACCTTATGTGGGCCAGGGGGTGCTGTCCACCCTCTGCTCATGTCATGGTTTTCCATGCCATTGTAGAGCTTCCCCTCTAGTCTGTAAGCCAAAATAAACCCTCCCAAAAAAAAAGCTGCTCTTGGTTGGGTGATTTCTTCCAGCAATGTGAACCTGACTGCAACAGTAACGTTGGTACTGAGGAGTGGTGTCATTTGCTGCTAGACACCTGACTGTGTGGCTTTGGCCTTTTGGAGCTGATTTTCAAGAGGAATGTGGAAGGATTTGAAACCTTGGCCTAAGAGATGACTTGCAGTGCTGTAAGTACAGCTTGATGGACTATTCTGGTCAGAGTTGAAAGACCTGAATGCAGTAAGAACTATGGACTGTGAGCTGTGGCTTATAAGGGTGAAAAAGAGCTCTGGACTGGGCTAGAAGCGGTTTGTGTGAGAGGCTTGATGTTATGCCTGTGTCCTGAGAATCTGTGTAGGGTTGCTTTGTGTAGAAACAGACTGGTGTATGCAGAGGGATACGGCAAAGAAAAAAATGAAATCTTTGGACCAAAACCGCTGCCCATTCAGCTGCAATTGTAAGAGAGATTACAACCATTGATATTGGGCCAGCTGACCTGCATTGGGACAATAGAAAAAATGCAGTCTTCTGAAGGGGCCCGAATGCTGAAGGAGTGTCCTATTCTTCAAAGTCTGCTTTATTCCCCCCTGGATTAACAAATTGGCACCTTACCTGGTATTGTGGAGTATAAGAAATGCAGGAAAGAGAGGGTCATTGAATGTGCAACATGGTCTTGTGTTTTGGAAATGGCCATGGGCAGTGTGAAGCAGGTTTGCTAGATGCCTGCATGGAGACTGGATGGAGCCGTGAGGATGGACCGTGGGTTGCACTGGAGACCCAGTGAAGATGCCGGGACCATGAGATGGTTGCCAAGGAGATCTGTTGGCCCTGATGAAGTTTTCCAGGACTGCGAGTAGCCTAGCTGGAGGGGTGGAATTGGAACTCCAGAGACTTGCTGCTGGTTAGGATTATCAGATTTAGAGATTTGTCACTGGCTAGAGTTGTTGGTCTTGGAACTACAGAGTTTGATGTTTTCCCTGGTTGTTTTAAATCTTGTATTGGTTGAATATTTCTTTGCTATTCCCAATGCCATCTTTTGCAGTGTGAATGTTTATTCTTTGCCATTATGGGTTTTTTAGGGATTTTTTTTTTTTTTTTTTTTGGTATTATGGCTCAGTTAAAAGACCTTGGTTATGGGGATGTTTGAATATCATTAAGATTGATAAAAACTATGGGAACTTCTAAGGTTGGACTGCATGCATTTTACATCATGGATTTTATCAGTGTATGAGGGGGGTGAATGTAGTGGTTTGATTCAGGTGTCCCCCATAAACTTAGGTATTCTGAATGCTAGTCTCCCCAGCTGATGGCAATTGGAAATTAAAGCCTCCTGGAGGCAGTGTATTGTTGGGGGTGGGCTTAGGGGTTTTGTAGCCGGTTTCCCCTTGCAGTGTTTGGCACACTCTCCTGTTCCTGTTGTTCACCTCATGTGGGCCAGAGGGTGCTGTCCACCCTCTGCTCATGCCATCGTTTTCCCTGCCATCGCAGAGCTTCCCCTCTAGTCTGCAAGCCAAAATAAGCCCTTTTTTTTTCCCAACGGCTGCTCTTGGTCAGGTGATTTCTGCCAGCAATGTGAACCTGACTGCAACACCATGCCTGACTCACTTTCTAAGTCCGGTTTATTTTGCTTAACATGATAGTTTACGGTTATGTTTGTTTTCCTGTAAATGATATTATCTCATTCTTTATGGCTGAATACAGAAGTGATGTATACCACATTCTTTATCTGTTGGTGGACATGAAGGTTGATTCCATGGCTTGAGTTTTGTGAATAGTGCTGCAGATTACTTTGGGTATATTCTCAAAGGAATATTTTAAAATTTTGCTGCATGTTTTGTTTTATGAAAAATGGTCTCATGTAGCAAAGACTGGCCTTAAACTCCCTTTGTAGCTGAGATTGGCCTTAAACTCCTTTTCTGAAGCTCTGGCTGGCACGGATTTCATGATAGACACCAGACATCCATAAAGAATCAGGCCTTGAAAGAGAATCCTCCCCTGTGATGTGGTGTGTGCCTTAGCTTGAAGGAATGCCCTGTGATGAATGCCTTCTTCACTAGTTGAAGCTGCCTGCCTGAAGAGGCTGCAGAAGTCATCGGGTGAAAGTTGACTGGCATGAAGAGAAATAGATGGCTGCTTTTGGAGTGTTAACACTGTCACCGTGCTGTGGCACAAAACATTGCAAGTTGACTCTGAAAACAATGCTATAATGGTGTGTATTGTCATGGTCCCTTCCCTTTGTTTTATTTTCTAGTTTCCTCTTGACTTTGAATAACAAATCAAGTGTTTGGGAACCAGACTGACTCTTAAGTATTTCTCTGAAGTACTGGGAACCTGGTGTTTAGATGATTTGAAGTGGGCGTTTGCAAGTTAAGTCTTTCCCAAAGTGTAGTTCTTGGCTATTAAAATTCCAATTCTACAGAGAAATGAGTAAAATGTTTCTTTTGAAAAGAGAATTTGGATTTTCTAGAAAATGCTCTTTGTCATAACTGTGAGCACCTTTCTAGAAATAGATGCCAAGAGACCTGTTCCATAGTGACCACTTACTTCACTGAGTGGCCTTTTTTTTTTTGTTTTGTTTTTCAAAGTCATGTCTCAGTCCCACCCACCCAGGCTGACCTGTAATTCACTATGTAGTCTCAGACTGGCCTCTAACTCACTGCCATCCTCCTACCTTGGCCATGTTTGCATATGCCACCATCAGAGTGGCTTTTGTTTTTTCAGGTGATAAGAGGATGTTTCCCAGGTCCAGCCACATTTCGAACTCCAGATGCACTCCACTGTGAGCTTGCTGTGGTCGGGAAGCTGGGGATGGCAGACTGCTCTATTAATTCAGCTTCAGAACAAGGTTGATTTATTTATTTATTTGGAATTTATTTATTTTAGAGATGTGAGAAAGCCCTTTCTCAAGTGGGCAAAGCCTCCATCCTTGGGAATGACACCCAGATGCATTCAATTTCACTTTGGTAGAGTGCTCTCCTTCCAGTCTACTTTAAGGCTGGATTCACATAAATTTTTCACTTTAAGCAGGTAATATCCTTTGGATAACATAACAAATTGTTCCTTTATATGCACAATGGGTTTTCACCTGTATGTACTACAGTTAGTATATACAAAATGAAACAATACGCAGAATTGTGATGAAACCATGATTAATTTTCCCCAAATTGATTGCCAATAAATTCTGAAGAATTTAAGAAGTCTGTCCATAGAGCAGGGAGTCCCTTCAATGTATTAATTTTCATTTTTTAGATGAGGTTCAAAATTAGATTCCGATCACAAATGAGAGCTTTGTACGGGCTCCCCACTGTTAGCTAGTGAAATCCTTTGGCTGCTGGGGATGAAGCAATTTGGCTTCCCATAATAGGTCTGTGAGGACCTTATTTCCCACTGGTGGAATAATATGTCTGCAGCCTGAAGTGCAGGAATCCCACATTTGCTCTTTGACTGGGTCACCAGAAGTGACACACTGAGAGCAAAGAAAACAGGCGTGCAAAATCAGCAAGCGAGCAGTGTTTTTAATTTATTCCACAGCCTGCCCTCCATCTCCTCTTACCCAGCTTTTCAGATGTGACTTACAAAACTGCACTTTCTTTTCTATGGAAAGAATTAACCTTCTGGTACTTTGGGGACATGTGACATATATACCTTGGCGTTTCTCATACTCCAATCACACAGTAGCAGCGGATGCTCCAACGGGTTCTTTCTTCAGGCATAAAATGAAGGTTCGTTCAGTGGAGACATTTGAAATCTATCACCGACTGCTTGGTGACAAAATGTGTGGTGATTAATTGCTACACATGCACCTTACTTGGGGGCTAAGGAATAGGATTAGAGCCAGCTACCAGGAAGCAGCGGTCCCTTTACAAGCTAGCTATATTCCAATTGAATGGCTGACTTCACACTCCATCAGGAATTCTTCCTCTGTCTAGGGGATGTTTCCCCAGTGGAGACTATTGACTCAGTCATGCATCTAGTTTTCAAATATGCGTCCCTCCTCAGTTTCTTGGAACTTCCTGTGCCCTTTCAATTAATTTCACTGCCTCTTTTAGTTACTTGAGGGTAGAGGGGAGAAGGAAGGGATCCAGAAAAAGAGAACAGATTTCTTAGCAGTTTATCAAAATTATTTTGCCTCATGTGGTTTTCTGTTGCCCTTTCTGCTGGGTCTTTACTGTTTAGAAGCAATTTGTGTTGCATGAAGACTGTGTTTTCTTTCAGAAGTCCCTGAATTTGAAATTCAAATCTCAACTGTCAGCAGGCTGTTTGTTCCAACTGTGTGTTTTCATGAGGCCCTTAGCAGGGTCCCTTATGGCATGTTCCTCACACCGGAAGTTTCCTGGCTCCAAAAGCCCAGGAGGCTCCTATGCTAGCTGGTGGGTAGAGAGCGGTTTAAAACATCAAGTTCATGCTTCTTGCCTTCTGAGGCAGGTCCTACTGACAGCTGTTTGCCTCACATCCAGGTTATATCTTTGCTGACTTCGTGCACCTATAATGGTTCTTGGTTTGTCTTGTCTAATTACAAGAGGACCCAGGATTAGTAACCACTGGG
The DNA here is from genome assembly GCA_036365145.1 of Orientallactaga sibirica. Lineage (NCBI taxonomy): Eukaryota > Metazoa > Chordata > Mammalia > Rodentia > Dipodidae > Orientallactaga > Orientallactaga sibirica. The sequence goes on from JAEOAD010000006.1 coordinate 23,359,198, forward strand.
AAAAATGACTTCAATCTTGTTCTCTCTTTTGTCATCACTGATGTAAATTGGCAACACTTTTCTTTTCTCTCTCTCTCTTTAGGTAGGGTCTCACTCTAGCCCATGCTAACCTGGACTTCACTATGTAGTCTCAGGCTGGCCTCAATGGTACATGTCGATCCTCCTTTGAGCATCCCGAATTGAATAGCAGCTACTAGAATTAAAGGTGTCTCAGGCTAGTGCCTCCACACCCTGCACCATTTTTCTTCAGGTTTTTCCTTCTTGCAAACAAAGTAGTAAAACAAGCCCAGGACTGAGAGATTGCTTAGTGGTTAAGCCAAGATGGCCTCCATGCCCTGGTCTTCCTTCTACCTCCCAAGTGCTGGGATTACAAACTGGCACCCTGGCACCCATGCACTACTATACCTGGTGTGGTAGTTTGAATATATGTCCCCCATTATATTCAGTATTTCAATTAAATTATAGTTTAAAAAATGCAATCACCTTGCTAGAGGCAAGGTCACTGAGGTGCCCGGTCTTAAGGTGTGGTGATGGGTTTGAGATTCCATTGTAAAGATATGCAAATGTGTCTATCAAGGAGTTCCTGAAGTCTGCTGTGTGACCTTTTGGCTGAAGTTAGTTTTGCTCTCTGTGCTGGGGTGGCTGGTTGGCTTACCTTCTCTCTCTGCTGGCCTTGTGAGAGCAGGCTGCTACTTCTGCCATTATGGAACTTCCCTGGATCTGTAAGCTTCAATAAATAATATCCCTTCCTCCATAACTGTGCCCGGTCTGGAAGTTCATCTCAGCGAACCTGAAGCTGTCTGCTACAGTAAAGTGGTACCAGAAGTGGGGTGAGATGAACCTGAACAAGGTGGATATTCGTCTTTTGGAACCTTTGTTTTGGAGGAATGGGCATGGACTTGGTGCTTGCAACTGAAGATGCCTTCTGGAGTGGTAAGCCAAGTTTTATGGACTATTCTGATGAGAGTTTGAGAATGCTAAGTGCAGATACTATTGAACTTCGAGGCTTGGCATAACAAATTGAGCTTTCTAAGGGAAGGAAAGACTGCAGAGGACTTTGTTGGAACTGGGCTACTGGCATAATGGGATGGCTAACGTTCTGCTATCCAGGCCCAGGGTGTTTGATCAAGGTTAAATTTGTAATGGACTGATGTGCTTGGCTAAAGATATTGGACTGAGATTTTAAGATTTTAAGTTGGAAAACCTGAAGCAAGCTAAAAGTAGAGGCACTGAGACTGGTTAAGCTGCTTTTGTTGACACATTAGCAATCTTAAGGAAGGTGGAAGGAAGGTGGCCTGACTTGATTTACATTAAAACAATGGAGAGGATGCCTGAGGAAAGACTGTTAAAAATGCAAACTTTTGGAAAGAGAGTTGACTGGAGAAGGAACCTGCCCTTCAAGGCTATGATTTATTTTGTCCCTTGATTAAGAATATGGCTGTGTCCTGCACACCTGGTATTAGTTTTGGAAGCATGAAAAATGCATGGAGTGGTCATGAGTTGCACACGGTTCCAGGAGCCGCTGCTGAGATGCGGCATGAAGCAGGGCATGAAGTTCCTGAGGAATAGGCTGCAAGAGCCTTTTGGAAGATGGACTGTGGTTTGCATGGAGACCTGAAGATGTTTTGGATATACCAGGACTGTGCAAAAGGGCTACCATGGAGTGCAGTGTTGGCATGGGATGAAAGTTTTGCCCAGCTGGAGGGGCGGAATTGGTAAACATGGAGACTGTTAGTCTCTGGTTATATTGAACTTGAACTGCAGAAGTTTGATGACGGCTGATGATAGTTGAGTTTGCATTATTCTAGTCTCTCTTTGCTTTTTACCAGTTAAAAATGTTTACTCTGTGCCTTTACATGTTGAAAGTATTTAACTTGTTTGATTTTACAGGACTCACTATCTTAAGTTGGTCAAGACTGTGAGAACCTTTGAAATTGGACTGAGTACAATTTACAATGTGTGATAGTTATAAATCTATTGGGGGCCAAGAGCTAAATATATTGGGGGCCAGGGGCGGAATGTGGTAGTTTGAATATATGTCCCCCAATATATTCAGTATTTTATTAGTTTATAGTTTGCATCTGCAATCACCTTGCTAGAGGCAAGGTCACTGGGGGCCCGGTCTTAAGGTGTGGTGATGGGTTTGAGATTCCATTGTAAAGATATGCAAATGTGTCTAGCAGGAGTTCCTGAAGTCTGCTGTGTGACCTTTTGGCTGTAGTTAGTTTTGCTCTGTGTGCTGGGGTGGCTGGTTGGCTTTTGGTCTCTCTGCCTGGCCTTGTGAGAGCAGGCTGCTACTTCTGCCATTATGGAACTTCCCCTGGATCTGTAAGCTTCAATAAATAATATCCCTTCCTCCATAACTGTGCCCGGTCTGGAAGTTCATCTCAGCGAACCTGAAGCTGTCTGCTACACCTGGCTAAAAGACTGATAGAGAACACACTTGAAGGTGACCTTGGGCTCTGTGTGTGTATATATAAACATTTAATTTTCTTTTTGATTTTTCTTTTTAGGTTCTGGGGATTGAATCCAAGATTTAAACTAGGCTAGGCAAGCGTTCTCTGCCTGAGCTACATCCCCAACCCCTCAGCACTTTTAAGAACAAAGAACATGAGATTTCTAAATCTTTAGTAGTCACAACTTTAGTCAAACTTACTAAGCTATGTTATTACATTAATAATAATCTTTTGTAATATTCAACTTTGTATATGACTCAAAATTTCTCCTTTATACTGGCCAAACAAAAAAGATCTTTTTTGCTTCTTTCTTTAGCAAGATGTCCTGTAAAAGAACCGCTGGAATGGGCATGGCACCCAGTATGGAGATTTTTTTAAAAATATTTTTATTTATTGATTTACAAGCAGAGATGGAGGAGAGAGAATGGGCACAGCAGGGCCTCCCACCACTGTAAATGAACTCCAGACACATGTGCTACTGTGCTTTCTGTGGGTCCTGGGTTATGGGACATTGGGTTTTCCTGCAAGCACCTTAACCACTGAGCCATCTCTCCAGCCCCAGTATGGAGATTTCTGCAGCTCCTAAAAACACTGCCAGAGACCATTCACCACAGAAAAGGTAGGAACTGGAAAAGGAAAAACAAACAGAAATAAAGCCATTTGCCATTAGTCAGGCTTCATTAGCCATCATCCCCAGTGGGCAAGAAGGACACATGCATGGAGTAGCCACGGCGGCCAAGCTGGGAAGCTGCTGCCCACACAACAGCATAGATTTACTTCTCAAAGGGATCAAATGACCTCTTGGAAACAACTGACTACTTTGGACCTCTGTGATCGTAGAAGGGCCTATAGACCCTCACAAAGATAGAGATGTGTTTGGAAGCAGTTACCTTCTCACGCCTGGGACAAAACACCCAAACAGAAGCATCTTAGAAGTGGGCAAGGTTTATTTCAGCCTACAGTTTCAAGGGGAAGCTTCATCGTGGCAGGGAGAGTATGGCATGAGCAGACACCTGGGCATCATATCTCCACAGCAATAGAAAAGACGTAGCCCATCTACTGGGCTTAGGGCTGGACTCTATCACTCCAAAGCCTGCCCCCAGCAACACACCTTCTCCAGCAGGCTCCACCTCCCAAAGCCTCCCCAACTTTCCCCAGTTTTCCGCCAGCTGTACTCCAAAAGGTGTGAGTCTATAGTGGACACTCCATTACATCAGAGTTAGTTTCCAACATAAGAATTTTAGACAACACAAATATTGAAGCCATAGCACTGTGTCTTTTTCTGTTCTCCTCAGGCTCACTGGGATCAGGGAGATCCTATTTCCCAACTTGGGTGGGAAAAGTAGATCTGTGCAGTGCAAGCAATAGATTGTTCTGGCCATGAAAGAGTTTACAGCAGAAAGATGGTTTACAGCAGAAACCACACTTAAATGACAGTCCCAGATGCTGCCACACTCTTGTCCAGGCCACGCTTGCCTAAGACTTCTGCCCCTTCAGTGATTAAACACAGTGGGTCAACTAGAGTGGGCTCTGCCTGTGATGCTCAGCCCTCTTCTGTGGGGTTGGAGGAGCCCCATTGGCCTGGCTAAATCTCTCCTGGAACTGTTCCTCGGTATGAGATTCTTCCACCCAGCCCAGCCTCCTTCCTGTCCTGCACAAGGGTCCAACCTGAAGCAGTCTGAGGTTGTGTCTCAGAGGAAGGGCATTTCTTACACCATTCCTAGCAACAGAACTAGTTCATTCTTCTCAGGCTGATTCAAATCCTTCAAAACACACTAGAATCCAATTGGACATGCAGCAGGTTCATTGGGGAGCTACATAGAAATGTTAAGGATCCAGAGGGCTGGAGGGATGGCTCAGTGGTTGAGTGCTTCCCATATAAGCGCAAGAGCCTAATAGGGCCTGAGACTCTCGAGTTCAAATCCCAGCACCCATGTCAATAGCCGGGCATGGCCATGAACACCTATCATGCCCGCCCTATGCAGAGCAGAGACTGGAGATTCACTGAGGTTTGGGAAAACAGCAAGCTCTAGAACCAGAAAGAGACTCCATCTCAAGGAAACAAGCAGATGAGCCATGGAGAAGGGACACCTGATGTTCTTCTCTGGTCTCGACACACACATCCAAGGGGCACACACATCTTCACACACCCTGTGTACAGCACATAAACAGCATACCATAATACTTCACACACACACACACACACACACACACACACACACATACAAGAAAAAAATTAAGAATCCAGAGAAGGCAATTAAGTGATGGCTTGGCCAACAGTCCCCAAAATGATATTCCCATTTCCATAAACTATAAATGTTACCTTTATTAGAAAGCAATGCTGATGCAACTAAGTTAGGAATCTCAATACAACATCTGAAATTATCCAAGTTGGTCCTAAATCAAGTGATAATGCCTCATGAGAACAAGCTGAGAGAGGTTTGGGGGAAAGGGGATGCAGTAGACAGCTTCAGCTGCTGGGGTGAACTTCCAAACCAAGCACAGTTATGGGAGTTTATTAAGCTTACAGATTGAGGGGAATTTCCATCATGGCAGAAGAAGCTGGCCCACTTTCACAGATCCAGGCAGAGAGACAAACCAAAAGCCACTGTCACCAATACAAACAAGGACACATTTCAGGAACACCAGGCTGAACTCTGGCACTTTGCATATCTTTGGATGGAAATTCCAGATCCACCCCCACACCTTAGAACTGGACCCTAGGATCAGCCCACGGTGACACCTCCTCCAGCCAGGAGGCTGCAGGTCTAAATTACAAGCTTTAATATTCTCCTGAAACTATCACGGGACATCCACTCAAACCACCGCAGGGGAGAAGGCCATACAAAGTTAGAGGCAGAGATTAAAATTATACCCACACAGCAAGGAATTCATGGAAGCATAGCATATTGAATGTGGCATATTCACGGAACCATAACATATTGCATTCTCCCCTACACCCTGGAGAAGAAACAGAGCTCTGCTGACCTCTTAATTTTGGACTTCTGGCCTCCAAACTATGGCTAAATTTCTGCTGATTTTGTCCAGGAGGTTTGTGGTAATTTTTATACAAGAGCCTTTAGGAAATTAATGCTGGTGGAAAGAGCCATCTGATCATGAAGTGTGTCCAGTCATGTGAAGAACAGGGAGGAAAGACTGGCAGGGCTTCAGAGCAGTCACAAGGATGTTTTGGCTAGGGAGTCCTCAAACCCATTAAAAGAGTCTCCCTTCATTTTCCTTCACAGCAATTCCACTGATGAATCCACCCACAGTAGTGAGCAAAACAAGCCAGCCGTGAGAGAAAGGGAGCAACGTGCTTCATTCACATACAGTTCAAAAGCAGGCAAATTAGCCTCCGTTGCTCAGAAATGCTCCCAGAAGTGGTTCAACTGTAACAAGAAGACACAGATGATCATCCTGGAAAGAGGGCTCTACAAATCCAGGAGGGATGCTGGAGCCTCCCGGGAACCATCAGAAAGCTATTTCTTTGCCTACATTCTCACGACACATGTACTTACATTCTAGCAATTTCTGAGTCATGTGTCTCTATTTGACCCACTCTTTCACATGTTTCAGACGTTTCACAGTGTAATAAAATAAAAATCATTTATAGGGGCTTAGGTTTATCAGATAATAAGATACAACTTTCAGATAAGTGTTTCAATGTCTTCAGAAGCGATGAGCAAAGAAGCTCAGTCTTGTTAGTGAGTAAAAATTCAAACTTACCCAGAACTAACATTTGTCACTTATCAAACCAGAAGATACGAAAGGATAATGCTACCCAGTTAAAGCAAATGATGCAAGGAGAAGTCTGTGCTTATACATTCGCTTCAAGAGGTGAGATCAGATGTTCTGGACAACTCGTTGGCAGTATATGTTAAAATAGAATACATGTTCCTAACTGAAAAGCTAGATGTATAAACATAGGGTGATATTTTTATTATTATTTAAATACTAAATTATTTTAATATGCTAATTACTATGCACATATCATCTATAACTATTTTAAGACAACATCCAGAAAAATGTGTCAAGTTATACAAGCTGTCCACTAAATCATGCATTCATTCATAAAAATATGTTATTATACATCTATATAACAGAAAGCTATTCAACCATTACAAATCATGATGTACATAGAGATTTATTTGATCACAAAGAAAGACGAATGCAATAGGTTAAGGGGGGAAACAAGTCTGAACATATCTGTAATGTAAAAAGAGTAAAGTTTTTCTAGAAATATATCTGAGCATATGCAGCTTATACCTAACACCAAAAAAAAAAAAAAAAACAGCAAGCATAATTATCTCATGGTGATATTACGATGACTGGATATAAACTGCCAGGCTCAAGCGTTGAACACGTGGTCCCCAGCTGCAGGCACTGTTTTGGAGGAGATAGGTCCTGGGCTATGCCTTCGCAGGGCATATACTGTCCCTGGACCCTTTCTGCTTTGTCTTCTTTGCTTCCTGTCCACTATGAGGTGGCCCACTGGGTTCTGCCATATGCTTCTCCCACATCCGTGGTGGCTGGCCTCACTTTAGGCTCACAGCCATGGAGCGAGACAGCCATGGACTGAACAGTGTGAGCTCAAGTGAATCTCTTCTACTGTTTAAACTGTTTCTCTCAGACACGTGTCCCACTAACTACCACAGTAACTTTCTTAAAAGTATCAAACACAAGCATAACCAAGAAAAAAGTCATTACAATATTGAAAGTACCCAGATGTGTCCAACCCCCCCAGCCATATGCCTTGACGTAGGGAGCATGGGCCAAACTAAGCCCTCAAGTGGATTTTAAGATTTCATTTCCTGCAGTAGCACTGGAAATAGGAACAAAGTGCATTTTACATGAATACTATTTTCCTTTTCCTACCACTTCAGAACACTCGCAAGGTTTGTGTAATTTTCCTTTCCACATGTAATCATAACAAAGACAAAATTTCCAGAAACTAAATTTCTTGTAAGAAGAAGCTATGTCAATTTTCATTCAGATAACAGCAATTGAGTACTTTGGACCCAGTGGAGGGGAGCTAAATATGACAATCTAGCACAGAACAATGTTTCAGTGGAACATGCAGGAGGTACCTAAGATAACTTTGTGGGCCTTACCCCTCTCCCTCCCTCCTCAGGGATTGCTTGCAGAATATTCAAATAGTTGATGCTTCCTCAAAGTCAAAGAAGAGAAAGTCTTTGAGCAACTTCTGATGAAGGCATACAAATGATGTAAGGTATGTATGAGGTCACAGGAGAGTAAGAAAAGAAGAAGAAAACAGCCAACACAAGTAAACATTCTTTTGGGTTCTTCTCCAGTAGGCACAAGCAGAAAGCTGGCTTGCCCTGTCCACACCAGCTGGGAGGAAGCAACAAGAGTGAGTCAAACTAGCACCGGCCTATGGGGCTGGATTATAAAATCCAAGGCCCACCCACAGTGACACATCGCCTACAGCAAAACTCCACCTCTCAAAGACTCCACCAGCTGAGGATTCAGTTTGAAGCTTAATCACAAGCACATAAGGCTGTGGGGGAGGCATTTTATATTCTACCCCCCATGGCCATCTATTGACTAAGTGCAAAGTGCAAGGAAATAAGAACACTTGATTTTGTAACCATCCCTCTTCTTTCTGGTAACAGACATGCATGCATACATACATACATACATACATACATACATACATTATGTAGCATCAATATATTGTAACATGTATGTATTCATCATTACCTCTCATTTTTGCAAAGTCCCAATGTAAATCTTACTGTTGCTAGGATATAATATTAAAAGGCTTCCATGCTTTTTGTGCAATTTCCCACATCGGCATTAGTGGTTCATTAATATTAAAGAGGCCTGTAGTATCATATTAGCTAATCACATCAATGCCTATCTTTGGAATCCGTCAAACATAGACCCAGCTTCTATTTTTATAACTTAATGTGTAGCACAGACTGTGATTTGACTATTTTTAAAGCTATCAATCCCACTTTGTCAAGAAGAAAATTGTCTGATTTAACATGCATGCTCTAACTGAGTCAAGTATCACCTGAGAATAACATAATTTGAATTGCTAGTTCTGAATAATAAAAGAAAAAGGCAAATACATAATTCTACTGGGTTCACCAGGCAAAAATGGTGCCTGGAGGGACTTGCCAATGTAACCAGAGGACAAACACTACTTACCATCCTTCAGCAACACACATGGCTGTTCTGTTCTCAGTTTCCACTGGGCACAAGTACATCTCAACATCTACCTGGAACTACATGCTAAGATATCCACCCCTTAAACTTGGTCATGTCCAGGTAACCTTCATAATTAAATAGAAGAATGTCAACGAGAGCAGGTGTGGTGGCACATGCCTTTGATACCAGCACTCGGAAGGCAGAGGTAGGAAGATCACCATGAGTTCTAGGACAGACTGGAAATACACAGTGCGTTCCAGGTCAGCTTGGGCTAGAGTGAGACCCTACCTTAAGAAAAAGAAAGAAAGAAAGAAAGAAAGAAAGAAAGAAAGAAAGAAAGAAAGAAAGAAAGAAAGAAAGAAAGAAGGAGAAAGAGAGAAAGAAAGAAAAGGAACGATATCAAAGTCAAGGTGCAGAGAACATCTTCATATGGCTGACTTCATTCCTTAGGCAGAGAAGAAAAAAAATGTCTCAATTTACATTCAGTAATTAGTATGTTTAGGTATTCATTACCAGACATTTCTCGCAAAAAAAAAAAAATTAGTAAACGCCTATTGTATAAGTAGTATTCTGTTTTACCCTGTCGAGAAGTCCAAAAGGGGAAGAGACAACTTGCCCACAAGCCCTTTCAACCTGGTTAGGAAGACAAGAAAGACTCAGATATGAGCTGACAGCCAAAATGAGCCACTATAAGGGGCAGATGTAGGTGACATTTATAGAAACTGGGGCAACTATGTAAAATTTTAAAAGCTCTTTATACTTAATACTAAGTTTAAAAGGGGGAAGCTGGGGGCTGGGGAGATGGCTTAGTGGTTAAGGTGCCTGCCTACTAAACCTAAGAACACCAGTTTGATTCTCCAGGTCCCACGTTTAGCCAGATGCAGTGATTCAAGGGCACAATACTGCACTTGCCCACAAGAGGGTGCACGTATCTGGAGTTCATTCACAAAGGCTGAGAGGCTGCTGGCATGCCCATTCTCTATCTGTCTCTCTCTCTCTCTCTCTCTCTCCAAAAAAAGGGGGGAGCTGGAAAAATTGCTCAGGGGTTAAGGTGCTTACCTGTGAAGCCTAATGATCAGGGCTCAATTCCCCAGTACCCAAGTAAAGCCAGATGCACAGTGGCACATGCACCTGGAGTTCATTTCTAGTGGCTGAAGGCCCTGAAACACCCATTAATTAATTAATTAATTAATTCTCTCTCTCTCTCTCTCTCTCTGTCTTCTCTGTATCTCTCTGTGCTTGCAAATAAATAATTTAAAAAATAACAACTGAAGGACTTAAGGGGGACTGAGATCCTCTGAGTTCTAGTCCCTAGCATCCATTTAAACAGCTGGGCGCAGCCAGACATGTCTGTAACCCTAGTCCACCAGGGGCAAACACTGGAGAATCCTAGGGGCTCACTGGCAGAATAGCTCAGGGTTGAGAGAGACAGCCCGTCTCAAAGAAAGACATAGATGAACAGTAAGAGAAGGACACGCTACATTCTGCTCTGGCCTCTGCATGCATGTGGCCTACTCACATGCATGCATTACACACACAGGCAAAAACAAACAAACAAAAAAAAAATAGAAATAGACTCAGAAGAAAGCTCCAGGGCAAGTGTATTAGTGGTTGAAAGAAAAACTATAGTGAGGGCTGTTAATTTCAGCAGTTGCTGGGAGGAGGGAGATGGATAATAGGAAGAAAGATGGATAAAAGGGTCCAGAAAACAGGCAGGTTACTCAGTGTGGGGGTCAGCAAGCAGCTGCATGGAGTTGAGAGTCTTCAGAGAATCAGTGAGAAAACCCAAACTCTCAGGGCAAGCATGCTTAGGACTGGAGCTAGGATCCAAAGTGGAGCTAGAATGGTAGAAAAGGAAGTTGGGCTTTAGAGTTAGAACTCAGGAAAGCAGCAGGCTTAGCAAATGTCTGCAAGAAACCTGAGGGAGTGGCTTCCGCAGTCTGAAGTACATCATCTCATTAAGGAGCTAAGCATTCCTCCCACCTCTTTAGCGTGTCTTTAGGTGAGGGGTGGGCTCTAGGCCGGGTGAGTGACAAGCTTAGTTGGGTTAATTCTTAAGGGAGGAGATTATAAACCTATGTTTAGGTGGCTCCGAATGTCACATCTCTACCCAAGGCCAGAGTCAGAACTCAAATTCTAATCTATTGGCCAGGAAGAAGTAGCTTTGCCTCAAAAAGATGATCACTCCACCCACCTTTCTTTACCAGGCAAAAGGTAGTGGGGTTCAAAGGTAATCATGAGGAAGAACTCCATTCACAATAGCCTCCAAGCCGGCAAATGCTGTCTCACTACCTCACTGCTTTCCATCCTCAGTGCCTGTAGTTCATGGTGAAGACTAAGCGTCGGAGGAGGGGAAGGAGGAGGACAAAAATAAATATGTACTATGAAAGCAGAAAGGAGGCTATGATGAGGAGGGCTTAAGGGAGAAGGGATAGAGTAAAGAAAAAAAGGGCTGGAGAGCTGGCTTAGTGGATAAGGTACTTGCTAGCAAAGCCTAAGGACCCACGTTCAATTCTCCAGATCCCACATAAGCAGATGCACATGGTGGCACATGCATCTGGAGTTTGTTTACAGTGGCTAGAGGCCCTGGCATGCCCATTCTTTCTCTCTCTCTCTCTCTCTCTCTCTCTCTTTCTCTCTCTAATAAATAAATAAAAATAAAATATTTTATAAAAAGAGCTGGAAAAGAGAACAAAATGTGCTTGAAAACCACCATAATGAAACCTTGTTCTTTGTATGCTAATAAGAAAAATGACTAAATGTCACCACTACTTTAAAACTTTTTTTAAATTTATTTTTATTTATTTATTTATTTTTGGAGCGAGACACACAGAGAGAGGGGGGAGGAGAGGAAGACAGATAGAGATGGGCACGCCAACAGCCTCTCAGCTGCTGCGAATGAAATCCTGATGCGTGGGCCCCCCCCCTTGTGGTCAAGTGCGGCATTGCACCCTTGCATCACTTTGCATCTGGCTAAATGTGGGACCTGGAGATTGGAACTGCTGGAGATTGGAACCACCGTTCTTAGGCTTAGGAGGCAGGCGCCTTAACCGCTAAGCCATCTCCAGCCCAGGAACTAACATCTAAATACTCACAGAGGATTTGATGGAAGATTCCTTAAAGTTTAGACATTTAGCCCACAATGGAGCTAGCAAGTTTTGTTTTCAAAGGAGAAGGGGAGAGATGAAGTGGCTATGAACATCTCTTTTCCATTGTCTGTCAGGTTGACTACTTCGAGGCACTTCTTACTTAGAACACTCTGGAAGTTTTGATTTTGTTTATTTATCTATCTATTTATTTATTTATTTATTTATTTATTTGAGAGAGGGAGAGAGAGAGAGGAAGAGGCAGATAGAAGAATGGGCACACCAAGGCCCCAGCCACTGCAAACAAAGTCCAGACACACATGCCACCTTGTACATCTGGCTTACATGGGTCCTGGGGAATCAAATCTGGGCCCTTAGGCCCAAGAGGTGAAAATTTTTAACTTTTATTGACAACTTCCATACATGTAGACAATATACCATTATCATACTCCCCAACCACTCCCCTCCTTTTTCTTTCTCCCCATTCTCGCCCTCCACTGAATCCCTTCTTCTTTCCAAGCAGTCGCTCTTTATTTTGATGTCATCATTTCCCCCTCCTGTCACACAGATCTTGTGCGGATAGTATCAGCCACTGTGAAAACATGAATAACATGGCCACTTTGTATCTGGAATACAGTATTGCAAAGCACTCCTCCCCTTTCTTTGTATCTTTTACCTTCATTCTGCCAGAGGCAAAATTTTGAAACAATAAAAGTGTTCTTTAGGAGAATCAAAAGAAAAGTGAAACATGCAGACAGACAGCATCCTTGATCTGTTCAAAACTCAGGGAGAATGAATACTTAGTTAGAGGTAAGGGCACGGAGGTAATTTTATGCCCTATTTGACCAATGCAAGGGGAGATTGTATAGGACTGAGCTGCATGCTTAGGAAACAAACTTGGGAGGAAACTATCTTGGCACAAACTGGAAATCTAAGCTTCTGGGGGATCACCTTTGTGTTTCTCTAGCATCAACATCCCTTTAAATTAACCCAGGAAATAATTTTATTGAGTTATTAATGGCAAAAAGGGAGAAACATCGATAAACAATTTATATGTCAGGGATATATATATATAGACAAATGCCGAAGGGAAGAATAAAAGGTCAGGGTAGAAGGGAAATAGAAAATGAACATGAAATGTCTCATAATGGCCATAATTTAAAAAATGTATTTATTAAGATTGATTTGTGTAAAGAAAACCAGAATGGAGCCATACCCTGGGTGCTACAGAGACATGGGTCAAGAAGGAAATAGACATCCAAAAGATCTAAGATCTCAAGGAGACTTGTACCTAAGAGAGACCTAAACATGACACAGAGGAGATGGGTGACATTAATGCTGATGAGTGGCCTAATATTTTATAAGAAAATGATGATGCTAAGATGTCTGACAAAAAGGAAATAGTTTTAGCACAATTTGCAACATGGACAAAAGTAACAGGAAGATATTCCTTACACATGATTACATGGTAAGATGTGCACTTTCAGATAGTTTTCTGAACATGATAAAAGATAGAAATGATAAGACCATGGATCACAGGGGCTATTAATTGAGCAGAAATTGTTTAGAGACTGTGTGATAGGAAAAAACAAGGAGAATCTGTTTCCTAAATGTACTGAGATGTGTTTACAGCCTTACATAAATTATTGAAGTCAACATCCTAAAAGCACATTCACACTTTCGTCCTTGGAAATGAATCAGATGTGTAATGAGGAAGGCTGGAGCGGAGGTGCTGTAAAACGATTCCAGGCTGTCTGTCTTTACAGTCTAATGGGCTTGGTGGGATTAAGATATGGCTTAAAGGTTGGCGTCACTAACCTTTTTATGTCTCATCTTTCCCTGTGTGCAATAAAGGGTCTGACTAAATGGGCTCTATGATTCTTGTACTTCCAGAACTGAAGGTGAAGTGTGTCAGTAATGGCTGTGTAATATTCTGTTGATCCCAATCTAATAGTTTTAACCCAGGCCTCAGCATGATAACTTATCATGCTTCTGACTTGAAGCCTTCATTTTGACTTGAAATCTTCTTTTCAGCAGTAGGGGACAATTCCTCTTTCAGCAACTCAAATTTACTTGTTTCTTAGACTATTCCTGCGTATCTCATGATTCACATATTGCTAGCAAAATCCTACCTAAGAACTAAATTATATGCTAAACTAACTCAAAGGGTGTTCCATCTCAGTCACTCACTCCAAGATTTATAGTTCTTCGCATGAGTTTCTGGACCACACCTAAGCTCTTGAATATATATGGCTTCACCACTGCTGTGCAACAGGAGAGAGAGACGTGACTGAAATGAACTTGGTGTGAATTCATTCAAAGTCTGCATAGGAATGACTGTCCACCTTGGATTCGTCCCCCTGCCCCCCCCTCCGAGTCTTCATCACCTAGCAGTAACAACAAAGACGGGGCATTTTATCCCTAGGCACAATGAGAAGCTGCTTTCTAAAGAATATGAATTAACCATCTGGGAAAGCTCAAGGTGATATTTGGGCTTCAAAGAAAACCTATCCTCACTGGCGTTTGGGCAACCTCAAGTATTCTGAGTTTTCTGATGACTAAAGTGTATGAGTAGACTTCCCTGCCCCACCTCTGATATGCACATACAGATCCATGCCCTGCTCATAGGAAAATTTACCTGCTGTCAGTAAGCAGGGAGACATCAACATTTTAAAAAAACAAAGTGTAGCAATTACCTTCTTATTGCTGGTACAAAACACCCAATCAGCCAGGTGTGGTGGCACATGCATTTAATCCCAGCACTCAGGAGGCAGAGGTAGGAGGATCGCTGTGACTTCAAGGCCACCATAAAACTACATAGTGAATTCCAGGTCAGCCTGGGCTAGAGTGAAACCCTACCTTGAAAAACCAAAGAACCAACCAAACAAAAAAAAAATACCCAATGACAAACAGCTTATGGAAGGAAAGGGTTAATTTCAGCTTATAGTTTTGAAGGGAAGTTTTAATATGGTAGAGAAAGCCTCCCTCTAGGCTCCCGAGGGGTAAACAGAGTGTTAGTGACTGAGCAAGGCATGCGTCTTTAGGGGAAGACACCTGAGTGAAAGTGCTTTTGAACTACCTCTCCATTTCCTGCCAAAGCTTTACAGTGCAAACTGAGCATGCCCAGAGGCATTTCTAATATTTTCTGTATGTCTCCAGAAGTTTGAGCTTAAGTATGTGCAAAACTGTGTCTACCATCTTTTTAAAAATATTTTTATTCATTTATTTCAGACAGTGACAGACAGAGAAAGAGGCAGACACAGAGAGAGAAACATAGAGACAGTGAGTGAGTATGGGCATGCCAGGGCCTCCTGCCACTGCAAATGAACTCCAGATGCATGCCCTACTTTGTGCACCTGGCTCTACATGGATTGGTACCCTCGCTGTCAGGCTTTGCAAACAAAGCACCTCTACCCACTGAGCTATCTCTGCAGCCCATGTCTACTATCTGTTTAAGAAAATATATGGCCTCGGGGCTGGAGAGATGGCTTAGCAGTTCAGGCACCTGCCTGTGAAGCCTAAGAACACTTGTTCAAGTCTCCAGGTCCCACGTATAGCCAGATGCAAAAGTGACACAAGTGCGCAATGTCACACATGCCCAAAAGGGGGCGTATGTGTCTGGAATTTGTTCACAGCAGCTGAAAAGGCCCTGGTGCACCCATTCTCTCTCAGCCTCTTCCTCTCTCATGCTGTCTTTCAAATTTGTATATATATATATGTATATATATGTGTATATATATATATATGTCCTCAACTGAGCATACTTAAGAATTGTCCTGCCCATATGCCCCTACATGAGTATGGATACACATCCTAAATGAAATCCCCATGCTTCCTTTGTTTCCTGTACTTTGGAGATGACTCCAGCTCACTCTCTCATCTGCTGCAGGTAATGGATCTTCTCCTTTCTTTCATGTCTTGGCTTTCATCTGGGCCTCACTTTAAACTGTTACATTTGGTTACAGGAGAACATAAACAGTAATCTGCTGTAGAGGTGGCTCCATAGTTAAGAGCTCTTAGTGCTTAAGCATGAGGGGCAGGGAGGGTCTGAGACTGCTGGACTTCTTTTCCCCAGAACCCATGTGAAAAACTGGGAGTGGTCACACAAATCTGGAACTCCAGTTGAGGGGTGGAGACCTAAGACTCACTGGGGCTTGCTGACTGAAAGTGGCAGCTACAGTTTGAGAGAGAAACCCTGTGTCAAGGAAGTATAGGAAATACAAAGTTGGGTGAACCCGAAGTTCTCCTCTGGCAGACACGTGGTGCAGGCATTTGCATGCCCACACACACAGGGTGAAACAGTGATAGTTACAAACAAATAGGCTTGTGTCTCTATAGGTTGAGATCTGAAGTAGGGAAAATGAGACAAGAAACTTTATTATTCTTCTTGGGCACTTTTGCTTACTGTGTCTCTCTCTCTCTCTCTCTCTCTCTCTCTCTCAATTAATGGGAGTAGAGATAAGAAAGGCTGTTCTCCCCCTTTACTCTTGCTTTTAAATTGTTCCCCAGTTTCCCCAGTGGCTCTCTCCCTCTTCTCTGATACACTCATCAGCTGTAACCACAGATCTTCTGGGTCCAGTGAAATTCTTCTTAATGTGTCTCACTTTGAAACAAATCTTTTCTCCTTGGTCAATGCCTGATAAATTTCCTCCTTGTTGTTAAATTACCATGCTTAGTTTTACTTGCTATTTACTTAATCTTTTTTCTTTCTTTTTTTTTTTTTTTTTTTAAAAAAAAGCAACTTTTTATAGCAGTTAAAGGCACTTGCATATAAAGCCTACCTACTCAGGTTCAATTTCTCAGTCATCCCACAAGAAGCTGAAGGGCTTTGTTTGCAGCAGTAAAGAGACCCTAATACATATAATAAATAAATTAATTAATTAATTAATTAATTTTCATAAAAAACAAAGCTTTTGCTGTTGTTGTTGTTGTTGTTTTGATTTTCTGAGGTTGAGTCTTACTCTAGCCCAGGCTGACCTGGAATTCACTATGTAGTCATGTAGTCTCAGGGCAGACTCAAACTCATAGTGATCCTCCTACCTCTGCATCCCCAGTGCTGGAATCAAAGGTGTGTGCCATCATGCCTGACTGAAAAAACAAAGCTTTTTTTTTTTTTTTTTTTTTTTTTTTTTTGAAGTAGGGTCTCACTCTAGCCCAGGATGACCTGGAATTCACTATGTAGTCTCAGGGTGGCCTTGAACTTGTGGTGATCCTCCTACTTCTGCCTCCCAAGTGCTGGGATCAATGGCATGCACCACCACACCCAGCAAAAAACAAAGCTTTTTAATGAGTATTTTTATGCACATATATGAGGAATTTTGACCCTAATCCCCTCTTCATGACTTTGTCTTACCCCTCTGCCCTATCTGCAACTGAGCCCTTTCTTTTTTCCCAACCAGTCGCTCTTCTATTTTGATGTCTGGTTTTTGTTCTTTTCTCTTGTATGTGTGTGACCACTGAGCTGACTTAGGGCGGCTGCCTTCATGATCATGAGTGGTGTATTATCTACCAGAGCACATGCACTGTACCAGTGACTACACCACTGCAGAAAAGGTCCTGGCTCTCCCAACAACCATTAACCACCAATAAGTCTCAGGGAAGGATGGGGGCCTCAGGCCCTCCTTCATCGTCCACGTCAAATGTGGATGGGCTCAGTACTGCGCATGACTTGTGTAGATACCAGCCATGAGGAACGAACGCAGCAGCTTTTTCATGCCTGGAATGTAGCATTTCACAGCGCTCTATCCCATCCTGTGGGTCTCATGTTCTTTCCACCTCCCTCTTCCACAGTGCTCCTTGAACCTTGCACGGTTCGACAGAGATGCTTCACATGGCACTGAGCACTCTGTGGTGACTTATTCTGGACCCACTGATGGGTTTTGAGTCTCTCCGGTAGTCACTGCGAGCGACACGATGAAGCTTCTCTAAGCAAAGGTGAGAGCAGCACTAATCTATAGGCCCAACATAAAGATTCAGTAGGCAACTTGATACGAACAACATATCCATTTGGCCAAACATCAGAGGTCTCTTCCCCTCTAGGTCCCATGCCCTTCCTATACTTAGGCTTTTGACTAGGTTTTCAGTACCAGGCATGAGTTCCCTCCCATGGAGCAGGCTTCAAATACAACCAGAGAGCAGCTGGTTATCCCCCGTAATAGTCATGCTTTAATTGCATCAAAGGCTATGGGATAAAGTGCTTTGGCATAAAGTGGCTGGCTGGTTGGTTGTGTAGCTCACTGGATCCCCTGCTGGTTAAGGTGGTTGACTTTTCTCCCCTGGAAGCCTGCATAGCACCTTCTAGCACTATGATATTCAGCCAGCAGGGAAGAGATTTCCAGCTTGATTTCTCAGTGTCCTGCAGCCAAAGCCAGTAATACCTTCAGTGATAGGGCCTTACCATGCAGCTCTGGTAGATAACCAAGAGCATTAGCAACTGCCTGTATTGTTTGGGAGGCCCCAGGGGTCTCCCTGACCAATAATGCACCACTGGGATTTTCCTAACTTTGCCTTACAGAAACTAGTAGAATTGAATAGCATCTCTTCATAATAAAATTAGCTAGTAATTACCAGAAAATGGCTTTCCTACACCGAGGCCAGCCAGACTGGGTGAAATGCATGTCTGTGAGTAGGATAGACAGCGGAGAGCTCTCGCATGCTAAGAATGTGAGCTTCTTTCCCCTCCCTTCATTTTCTGTTTCCCCATACTAATCCTCAGCATTGTTGAGAGATTTTGACAATTAGGGTTTAAGTTTTGAATTACCTATGATCCATTTAGCAGATTTTATGGCAGATGTAATTTATTCCTTCTTTTCTTGGCAGGAAATACAACCTGAAGTAAGAGAGGTCATGTAAACAGACTCCTGGAAAGATCTGGTTCAACACAAAGCAGCACTTCGCGTGCATGCAAATGAATAATTAAATCTCTCTAACAGCAGTCCCTGCTGTTAAAATATATGTCTAAGAAAAATAAGAAATGTTAGTAATATCTCTTGGAGAAAAAAAGAACTGCTTCCAATAAAAAAATTGCTTACAAAGAAAACTTACAGAATCACAAGTAAAAATAACAAGTATACCTTATTTAATTATACTAATTTTAAATTCAGAAACATAGAGTTATAAAAAATTATATTGTGAAAACATCTGTGGTGTAAGGAAGATAATTTTCTATGAAGACTTGAAAAAAGTAATCTACTCTTTCTCGCGGCTATGCAGAGATAGAGACCCATATTCTGGGGGAAGCAGCTGTAGCCTGCACATAGACCCCAAGCCCTCCTCCTCATTCTACCAAGTGTAATCCAGAAAGCACTGAGCCAGAATGAGTAAAGTGTAGATTCCAGTCCTGCCTCCATCAGGGCTGCCAAACACCCTTAAATAAATCATTTATCATTTGTGGGCTGCTTAATATACAAAATGAGGCCACTTAATTACATTATCTGTGAGACCCATTTCATCTATAAATCTGTGGGTGTTTTCACAGAAAGACTTTAAAATGTACCAAGAGCAAAATCTAAACTAACATGACCTATTTTTTGTTCTACTTTCATTCAAGAGAAAACAGGAGCATATAAACACATCTATTCTAAAAAGTCTTTCCATCTATCCAGAAAGAGTATAATTACACACACACACACACACACACACAGAGAGAGAGAGAGAGAGACAGAGAGAGAGAGCGAGAGACAGAGAGAGAGAGAGAGAGAAACTAGAAATACAGCAAAGGGTATGACAATACAAAATTCTGCTTTTTAAGTTACACATAAGGGCTGGAGGGATGGCTTAGCAGTTAAGACACTTGCCTGCAAAGCCTAAAGACCCATGTTCAACTCTCCAGGTCCCACATAAGCCAGATGCACAAGGTGACACAAGAGCACAGGTTGCACAGGTTGCACATGTGCACAAGATGGCACATGGCTCTGAGTTGGATTGCAGTGCCTGGAGACCCTGGTGCACCAATTCTCTCTCTCTCTCTTTCTCTCTCTCTCTCTCATAAAAACAATTGCATTACACACACACAAAAATGGCCATAAATGACACCATTGCTTGATGTTTTCAGGGTCTTGAGTGATGAATAGGATTTAACTTCATCAGCCCTCAAAATAAATGTAGAAGGCAACAAGGAGGTTCCTTCAGCACAGGCACTTGCTTCCTCCAACCCAAAGGAGAATCATGTCACCAACTTTATCCCAGGGCTCATCAACCATTTCCCACATAAAGCACATGACTCCATGACTCACTCACATGAGAGTTCTCCCCAAAAGTTCTCTCTGCAGGCACTGCCGATCAGAACCAGTTAAGTTCCCCCTCATTTGTGTACCACTTTATGTATACAAAATTCAGGCACATGAATTCTCACTAGCTATGTGAGATTAACAGAACAGGGCAGACTGTAATCTTGAACTGTCAGATGAAATAAACCCTTGCTTCCTTACCTTGCTTTTAAAGGGGCATTGATGACCCCAAGGAGAAAAGAAACTAATATAGGTGCTAAATAGATAAGTAGATAGATGATATACAAATGGATTGTAGAGATATTTAGATGATAAATAGATGATATAAACAATTGCCCCCCCCCCTTTCTAACCTCAGCTCAGCTTTCAACTATTAGTGAAATCCTCTCTCTACGTTGTACTCCGGGTTAACCACACTGTACTGTTCATACTTATAAGTGGCTACTGGATTTCTCTCCCCTTTTAGTTGATAAGTTCTTGGAGGAAGACGATGCATGCTATTTAACCTTAGCTCTGGTACTTAGGTACTTACTATATACTTAATGACTAGATGAAAAGACATGAATTTGACACAGGTTTGGCATACCTTACCTCTTTTATTAGCTGAATGACACTGAACTAATTTCATTTTTCAAATATTATGAATCTCAGACAGTTATATATATAAAGATACTGCTGCCTAATCTTCAGTGTGTTTGAGAGAACTAAGAATTATGGGGCTGGAGAGATGGATCAGTGGTTAAAAGTGCTTGCTTGCAAAGCCTGCCAGCCTGGGTTGGCCTGAGTTCAGTTCCCCAGTACCTGCGTAAAGCCAGATGCACCAAGTAGTGCATGCATCTGGAGTTTGTTCGCAGTGGCAAGAGACACAATGCCAGATACACTGTAGGAATTCAATACCTGCTATCTTCCCTTCTCCCATAACAATGAGATTGCATTAATCACTAGATATGTATTGCATACAAAAGTCAAAGATTAGTTCACACTCAAATGTAGCAAAAATAATCAGGGTGCATTCTCACTACATATAGCTAATCTAAAAGGGAGTATAATTTCATATTTGATATTGTCAAAAACATGCCTGCTTATTGCCTAAAAAACAACAGCTATACACAAGCACAAACCTTCCGGTAGTTAAATGTGCTCTAAAGATCCACTATCTGTTGCCTCCAGTTAACCCACCCATTGAGGCATCCTCCCAAGGGTGCTTTTAATACAGTAACTAAAGATTCCCAAGCTACATTTTTAAATGCTTGTAAAACACAGAACATCCCAAAGGGAAAACTGCTCAGCACTCAAGGGCAGAAGAATGCAGCCAGCACAAGAAAGCTAAGATTTGTCCACCATCCAGTCCAGCACAGGCTGTTCTATGTGGCTGAAGCAACCGAGGGAACAGACAGCCCAGCCTAATGGCAAGTTCTCCCAGGGAAGGTCTTAGTGGCCCATCACTACAGCCATTGCTTTCCAACTTCCCATCTTCCCATCTCCCTGTTATAAATACTAGGCACTCCCTGGCTAACTGGAATTGCATATGGGTGTTTGAGAAGCATCCAGAGCATCCAAAGAACCAAAATGAAGTAGAAACAAGTAGAGAAGGGCATGCCAAGACTCTACCACTCACCAGGCCTGACCGCTGATAGAGTGGACTCTGGTGATGCTCACCCCCTGCCCCACCAAGAACCAGCTGTAGGCTTAGGAAGCAGCCAAAAAAATATCTCTACAAAATCGGTTTTGTGCCTGAGATTCTGACTTGCACACTATGAAAGGAGGAAGTATGAGGTAAAGGAACACGTCTCCCATCTGTATTGAGCATCCCTTGGGAATTAAGGCATGTTTGGCTCTGACGCCAAGTTCTAGTGTTCCTTTTTTTTATTTGACAGAGACAGAGAGAAAGACATAGAGAGAGAGAGAATGGGCAGAGAGACAGAATGGGCATGCCAGTAGCCTCTCGGCCACTGTGAATGAACTCCAGGTGCGTGTGCCTCCCTTCTGGGCAAGTGCGGCATTGCACCCTTACGTCACTTTTTGCTTCTGGCCAAATGTGGGACCTGGAGATTCGAACAGGCGTTCTTAGGCTTGGCAGGCAGGTGCCTTAACCGTCAAGCCATCTCTCCAGCCCTCTAGTGTTCCTTTTGATAAATGTTATGTTGCCTTTTTAACACTGGAAGAAACTTGCCATCCTGCTTCCACCGCACACTTACACTGC
Organism: Orientallactaga sibirica; assembly: GCA_036365145.1. Taxonomy (NCBI): domain Eukaryota; kingdom Metazoa; phylum Chordata; class Mammalia; order Rodentia; family Dipodidae; genus Orientallactaga; species Orientallactaga sibirica. The sequence goes on from JAEOAD010000006.1 coordinate 23,381,345, forward strand.
AATCACTTATTAATCTAGTTTGACTTTTTAAATTGATTAAATTTACCATCTTCCTGCCAAGTCACTTTCATTGTCCCCAGGTATAGCCTGGGATTTACAGTCCTTACAGTTCTTCCAGCCTCTTAATGGCTTTTCATTTTCCTTTTAAAGGCATTTTCAGCTGCTATAAAACCTGGAAGTCTGCATGTCCTTTTCCACCAAGAGCAAATTGAACAATGGTCCTGTAAAGTTATGAGAAAGTCCACACTTTCGGTGTAGGCAGACATCACCACATTGTTTGAACCATCACAGGACACTTAATCTCACCACTACCCCACCTGGAGGAGTTAATCACCTTCCAGGGAGGATTAGTAACTTCTTAGACTGTGCTTGGGCCATGCTTCGGCCCCAGAGCCCAACTCACTGGGAAGCATTTGTGTCTGCCCTTGAGGATGCACCACCACAGTGCTCAGCTGAGCCCAGTACCTCACCAAAGCCCAGTACTACACAGAAGCTCAGTACCTCAGGGATGCTCAGTACTCCACAAAAAGCCCAGTACCTCACGGAAGCCCATACTCCATAGAATCTCCATACCTTAGTGAAACCCAGTACCTCACTGATGTTCAGTACCCCACAGCAGCCCAGTACCTCACTGAAGCTCAGTACCTCATTCAAGTCCAGTGCTTCACAGAATCTCGGTCCCTCACTGAAGCCCAGTACTCCACTGATGCTCAGCATCTCACCAAAGCCCATTACCCCACAGAATCTTAGCACCTCACTGAAGCCCAGTATCTTAGTACCCCACAGCAGCCCGGTACCTAACTGAAGCTCAGGAAGCCCAGTACACCTCAGCCTCTCAAGTACACAGGTCATTTACGTAGATCTTTCAAAGAGCTGCCTGTCTTCCCTAATCACCAAATCTGAGATCAATTATGGAACTTAGTCAGCCTTTACACTTTATTTACTACCTGACACAGAGGTTTGCCTTCATGTTCAGGGTTCCTTGTCAGCTGCAAAAAAAATATATTCAGCTATCTCCCGTAATAACCAATTCCTGGGGTAACTTTTCATGCCAAGAGTTTGCAGCCATTTGGTGTCTGCTGTAGATAGAGAGGCATCACTGCCAGGAAAAAGTAGCACATGCAATCCCAGTTCAACCTAATTGTTGTCTTCCATGTCTACAGGTGCTAAAAGTCATTCTCAGATTGCTTTGCCATGAAAAAGGTAGCCCCACGCACACAGTTAATGACAGGGCACAAGAAGACTGCCGTGAATGTCTGGGCAAGTTTCTGATTTTCTCACATAGGGACCACCTTCTACTACTCCCTTTTCTCCCTGCCTGGCTGAATTAGAACTGGGTTGACAAGGGCTGCAGCAACCATTTGGGACCATGAGGACCAAACATATTTGATATTGTCAAAAACATGCCTGCTTATTGCCTAAAAACAACAGCTATACACAAGCACAAACCTTCCGGTAGTTAAATGTGCTCTAAAGATCCACTATCTGTTGCCTCCAGTTAACCCACCCATTGAGGCATCCTCCCAAGGGTGCTTTTAATACAGTAACTAAAGATTCCCAAGCTACATTTTTAAATGCTTGTAAAACACAGAACATCCCAAAGGGAAAACTGCTCAGCACTCAAGGGCAGAAGAATGCAGCCAGCACAAGAAAGCTAAGATTTGTCCACCATCCAGTCCAGCACAGGCTGTTCTATGTGGCTGAAGCAACCGAGGGGACAGCCCAGCCTAGTGGCAAGTTCTCCCAGGGAAGATCTTAGCGGCCCATCACTACAGCCATTGCTTTCCAACTTCCCATCTTTCCATCTCCCTGTTATAAATACTAGGCACTCCCTGGCTAACTGGAATAGCATATGGGTGTTTGAGAAGCATCCAGAGCATCCAAAGAACCAAAATGAAGTAGAAACAAGTAGAGAAGGGCATGCCAAGACTCTGCCACTCACCAGGCCTGACCGCTGATAGAGTGGACTCTGGTGATGCTCACCCCCTGCCCCACCAAGAACCAGCTGTAGGCTTAGGAAGCAGCCAAAAAAATATCTCTACAAAATCGGTTTTGTGCCTGAGATTCTGACTTGCACACTATGAAAGGAGGAAGTCTGAGGTAAAGGAACACGTCTCCCATCTATATTGAGCATCCCTTGGGAATTAAGGCATGTTTGGCTCTGACGCCAAGTTCTAGTGTTCCTTTTTTTTTACTTGACAGAGACAGAGAGAAAGACATAGAGAGAGAGAGAATGGGCAGAGAGACAGAATGGGCACGCCAGTAGCCTCTTGGCCACTGTGAATGAACTCCAGATGCATGTGCCTCCCTTGCGGGCAAGTGCGGCATTGCACCCTTACGTCACTTTTTGCTTCTGGCCAAATGTGGGACCTGGAGATTCGAACAGGCGTTCTTAGGCTTGGCAGGCAGGTGCCTTAACCGTCAAGCCATCTCTCCAGCCCTCTAGTGTTCCTTTTGATAAATGTTATGTTGCCTTTTTAACACTGGAAGAAACTTGCCATCCTGCTTCCACCGCGCACTTACACTGCAATCACTTATTAATCTAGTTTGACTTTTTAAATTGATTAAATTTACCATCTTCCTGCCAAGTCACTTTCATTGTCCCCAGGTATAGCCTGGGATTTACAGTCCTTACAGTTCTTCCAGCCTCTTAATGGCTTTTCATTTTCCTTTTAAAGGCATTTTCAGCTGCTATAAAACCTGGAAGTCTGCATGTCCTTTTCCACCAAGAGCAAATTGAACAATGGTCCTGTAAAGTTATGAGAAAGTCCACACTTTCGGTGTAGGCAGACATCACCACATTGTTTGAACCATCACAGGACACTTAATCTCACCACTACCCCACCTGGAGGGAGTTAATCACCTTCCAGGGAGGATTAGTAACTTCTTAGACTGTGCTTGGGCCATGCTTCGGCCCCAGAGCCCAACTCACTGGGAAGCATTTGTGTCTGCCCTTGAGGATGCACCACCACAGTGCTCAGCTGAGCCCAGTACCTCACCAAAGCCCAGTACTACACAGAAGCTCAGTACCTCAGGGATGCTCAGTACTCCACAAAAAGCCCAGTACCTCACGGAAGCCCATACTCCATAGAATCTCCATACCTTAGTGAAACCCAGTACCTCACTGATGTTCAGTACCCCACAGCAGCCCAGTACCTCACTGAAGCTCAGTACCTCATTCAAGTCCAGTGCTTCACAGAATCTCGGTCCCTCACTGAAGCCCAGTACTCCACTGATGCTCAGCATCTCACCAAAGCCCATTACCCCACAGAATCTTAGCACCTCACTGAAGCCCAGTATCTTAGTACCCCACAGCAGCCCGGTACCTAACTGAAGCTCAGGGAAGCCCAGTACACCTCAGCCTCTCAAGTACACAGGTCATTTACGTAGATCTTTCAAAGAGCTGCCTGTCTTCCCTAATCACCAAATCTGAGATCAATTATGGAACTTAGTCAGCCTTTACACTTTATTTACTACCTGACACAGAGGTTTGCCTTCATGTTCAGGGTTCCTTGTCAGCTGCAAAAAAATATATTCAGCTATCTCCCGTAATAACCAATTCCTGGGGTAACTTTTCATGCCAAGAGTTTGCAGCCATTTGGTGTCTGCTGTAGATAGAGAGGCATCACTGCCAGGGAAAAAGTAGCACATGCAATCCCAGTTCAACCTAATTGTTGTCTTCCATGTCTACAGGTGCTAAAAGTCATTCTCAGATTGCTTTGCCATGAAAAAGGTAGCCCCACGCACACAGTTAATGACAGGGCACAAGAAGACTGCCGTGAATGTCTGGGCAAGTTTCTGATTTTCTCACATAGGGACCACCTTCTACTACTCCCTTTTCTCCCTGCCTGGCTGAATTAGAACTGGGTTGACAAGGGCTGCAGCAACCATTTGGGACCATGAGGACCAAAAGAATTGCAAAAGAGGGCTAGAGAAATGGCTTAGTGGTTAAGGTGCTTGCCCATGAAGCCTAAGGAACCAGGTTCGATTCCCCATTTCCCACATAAGCCAGATACACAAAGAGGCGAAGACATCTGGAGTTTGTTTGCAGTGGCTAAAGGCCCTGGTGTGTCTCTCTCTCTCTCTCTCTCTCTCTCATTTGCTTGCTTGCTCTCTCACTTGCTCTTGCTCTTTCTCTCCCTCTCTCTTAAACAAATAAATAAATAAAATATTATTTTAAAGTTGCAAAAGAAGTGAACTCTGTTAAAAGTTTGAGCCTCTAAACCACTTGTCTGATCTGAATTTGTTGCATAAAGAGTAAATTAGTAAATCAATATGCTTTTATCTTTCACCATCAAAAGCAATCATGCATGGACTGGAGAGATGTCCCAATGGTTAAGGCACTTGCCTGCAAAGCCTAACAACCTGAGTTCAATTCCCCAGTACCCACATAAAGCCAGATGCACAAAGTGGCACATGCATCTGAAGATTTTGCAACAGCTAAAAGCCCTGGTGTGCCCATTCTGTCTTTGTCTCTTTGTTTCTCTCCCTCTATCTCCTTGCAAATAGACAAATAAAACTATTTTTTTTTAAATCAATCATTCCAGGGCTGGAAAGATGGCTTAGCGGCTAAGGTGCCTGCCTGCTAAGCCTAAGAACGCTGGTCCCAATGTCCAGCTGTTCCAATCTCCAGTTCCCACATTTAGCCAGATGCAAAGTGAAGCAAGGGCGCAATGCCAAACTTGACCACAAGGGAGCGCACGCATCTGGATTTCGTTCACAGCATCTGAGAGACTGCTGGCACGCCCATCTCTGTCTCCCTCTCCCTCTCTGTCTATCTCTCTCTGTCTCTCTCTTCAAAAATAAATAAAAAATAATTTAAATTTTTTTTTAAAAAAATCAATCATTCTCTTTAAATCAGAAACATTATGAATCAACCCTGAAGGGCACACAGTTCCCTGTGGCAGAGTTGATGGTGAGATTAAATGTTCTGTGATGGTGCAAGCCATGTGGTGATGTCTACCTACACCACTAGTGTGGACTTCAAGGGCCTTGATCTCTATAGCAAAAAGCCATCTAAACTGGCATACCGGTCTTCAACAATGCCTTGAGTTAATTTCTTAATCTCAATTAACCTTAATTAACATTACTGTTCATTACCATCTTAATCTCATCCTAAGCGTTTCTAAATCGGCTAATTGAGAAAAAGTAATATATTGTGGTCATTGCTCATCACTTAAACTCACTTTTTAATATTCAAAAAAGGCTTTGGCACATGACATTAAATGTTCTATGTTGCTCTCCTTGAACCATTTTCAGAACAAACACTTCCATGATTTCTTGGTGTCCACCGAATAAAATCCCAACTCCCTGCAGTGGCTTTGCGTGAACTAACCCTTCTCTCCAACCTTATCAAACAGCTTCCCCTAGTCTAGCTGTGTCCACTGGACACACTCACTGTTTCCAATTGTAGGAGCCCGACCTGTCTCTTAGATTTTGTTGGCATCATGAGCCTGCACTCTTCCCTACTCTCCAAGCTTTAAAAAGAAAAGAACATCCCTCTCCAGAGCAGCCTTCTCTCACCACTCCACTTCAGTAGCCTCAACACTGCACTCATTCCATTCACAGAGCTGTGGCGCTTACCTTCTCATTGCTAGGACAAAACACCTAACCAGAAAAAACTTATGGAAGGAAAGGGTTTATTTGGTCTCACAGTTCCAAGGGGAAGTCAATCATGGCAAGGAAGCCAAAAAACACACTGTATGTTTTTCTATCTCAAAATTTCCTCTGCCAAACACATTAGTCCATTACTTTTAAATTCAACTGTGCTCAAGTTCTCACAACATGGGCAGAATGCAGTCAGTCTCAGTGCCAGAACAACACATGAACTGCTTCTAATCCAGTTCTCAATAAAGTCCTTTTCCCCACTCTGAAATCCCATAAGCCAAGACTCCATTGTACATACTGCTCTCTGCATTCTGGTCTTCCAAGCTTTCACCACAATGGCCTATGAAGTTCTCTCTACAGCATCATAAGGCTAGCAAAGCCCTCCACATTCCTCCTATACATCAGTTGCAAAAGACTAAGAACCACATGTTAGGTTTATCATAGTCGCAAACCCACTTCCTGGCACCAATTTTCTGTATGTAACTGTCAACTTCTCCTTGAAAAGACAAAATACCTGAAAAAATTCATTTTAAGGGAAGAAGGGCTTATTCCAGCTTACAGTTCCAGGTTAGATTCCATCATGGCTAAAAGGCATGATAGCAGGGACAGGTCACATTCAGTCCAAGAGCGAGGACTCAGAGAGTGAAGAATGCTGGTGCTGGGCTAGCTTTATCCTTTTATATACAGCCCAGGACCCCAAGCCCATGGAATGGCGCCACCCACAGTTAGGGTGGGTCTTTCCTCCTCAATCAATCTAAAGTAGAAACTCCATGATAGACATACCATATCATAACATATCAAAAAAAGATTTGTTTCCAGGGTGATTCTAAATCCTGTCAAGGTGACAAACAGAGTTTCACCATCACAACACCTTCTAAATAGATTGTTGAGAATTAGCATGCCAAGGCCTTGGCTAATAAAATTGAATTCCAGATGTTTCCATCACCTAGTGGGCATGTGCGACCTTGTGCTTGCCTCAGCTTTGTGCTTCTGGCTTCTGTGGGATCTGGAGAGTCAAACATGGGTCCCAAGGCTTTGGAAGCAAGCACCTTAACCACTAAGCCATCTCTAGTCCCTAAATAGATTGTTTTTGTCATTTCAGTGTATTTTCATGACTGTTGACCCAACTTCTCTGTCCATCCTATTAAAATATATATCCATGAGGGCAGGGATAATCCATGTCATACCCAGGAACATGGAAATGTGTGGATCAGAAAAAGAATGGTTTTATATATTCTCTCTTCTCTCACTATTTCCCAGCATATCAAGAGTACACCAAACTACATGTGTTTTATTTTTAAGGTCATTCTTGAAATTAGCAAGAATAATATCTAATAACAATATAACTCTTTGTGTTAGGGTTCTCTAGAAGAATAGAGCTGATATGTATTATAAAGAAGATTTATTAGCTTAGCTAACAGGATACAGGATGGGCCATCCAAAAATGGCTGTCTACAGGCTGGAGAGTCATAGAATCCAGTAGCTGCTCAGTCCATGAGGGTGGATGCCTCAGCAGTCCCAACCTGATACTGAAGGAAGAGCAGAAGGATACCTAGAGAGCTTATTGTCTTTACTCCATGTTTAAGGCTGATGAAGATGGGTTCCAATGTCTGCACAGGGCGGTAGCAACACCAGTGAACAGAACAGCAAGGCAAAATAATCTGTATTCTCTTGTGCTTCTTTATATACAGCCTTCCACCTAAAGGGCCACCCATTCTGAGGGAAGGCCTTCCTCCCTCCAGCAATCTTTTCTGGACACTCTCTCCCAAACACACCCCTGAGGCAGCTTCTTCCTTGATTCCTAATCTGATTAACTTGGCAGAATTTAAACAACACACTTTCTGTGCCAAGAAATATTAGTGCTCTTTGCTGAATTCCTTGCTTGCTCTTCACACAACTTCTGTAAGGTTGGTGCTATCATTACAGGCACATTTTTTTTTTCTTTTTTTTTTTTTTCTTTTCTTTTCTTTTTTTCGAGGTAGGGTCTCACTCTAGCTCAGGCTGACCTAGAATTCACTCTGTATTCTCACAGTGGCCTCGAACTCATGGCGATCCTCCTACCTCTGCCTCCCGAGTACTGGGATTAAAGGCTTGTGTCACCACGCCCTGCAGTACCGGCACATTTTATAGATAATATTTCACAGGTGGGAAGTTGGGAGAGATCTCCAGGACACTTGACTGGAGAAGCCCTCTTCACAAGCATCACCCTGCTGCTGACTCTTGGGCTCCCACTAGTGTCCCACTGGTATCGCTTTATTCCTTAACTCATTTGAAATTCTCTCATGTTGTGATAGTTTGAATATATGTCCCCCAATATAGTCATTGTTTTATTAGTTTATAGTTTGCATCTGCAATCACCTTGCTACAGGCAATGTCACTGGGGCAGATCTTAAGGTGTGGTGGTGGGTTTGAGATTCCATTGTAAAGATATGCAAAGTGTGTCTAATAGGAGTTCCTGAAGTGTGCTGTGGTTTGACTGTAGCTTTGCTCTGTGTGCTGTGTGGCTGTTTGGTTTTTCTCTCTTGCTTGGCCCTGTGAAGGCAGGCCAGTTTCTTCTGCCATTATGGAACTTCCCCTGGATCTTTAAGCTTCAATAAATAATATCCCTTCCTCCATAACTGTGCCTGGTCTGGAAGTTCATCTCAGTGAACCTGAAGCTGTCTGCTACACATGTGTGACATATTAGATGCTAAAAGTTGTCATGACCATGGATGGTATCAATAACCCTGTTCTACAGACAAGAAGACCAAGGTGCCACCATAATTCATTAACGGTTCAAGCAACACCTGATGGAAGGAAAATGTTTCCCAAGGGTTTGGATTCCTGGTCCAGTGTTGTTCTCCTGGCATGGTGATACTCACAGGCCTACCACAAATCCATATGAAGAGTCCTTTTCAACAACCCGCTGCCAGAAGATGTTTTATTTCTTTTCTACATTGTGATGATCATACATATTATGAATAGACCCTGAACAAACTTTCTCACAAGCAATCATGATGTGCCATGTCACCCTAGACATAGTCATTTTCATAAGGAAATGAAAGCAACTGAATGCCACATGACATTTACAAGCACAAATGTACTAGGGTCACTAGTTTAATATTAGTAAGTATTCTAATTAACAAGAGTTCTATCTCCCAACTTGCAAGCTCTCAAATAGGAACACTCTAGAAGACTTGGTTTTGCCTGGTGGTTAAAAATTCTGAGATCATCAGAAGGTCCCCTCCCTATAAGCATCTGGCTTCTCCCTAGATTTACAACCTCTCTAGAGCTAGGGTCATCTTCCAATACCCTTGCTTCTTGTGGCTGCACTGAACAGCAGAGCTGGGAGCTCCGTAGATGTTAAAATCAGACTCGTGACAATATGTCTCAGTGGTTAGAGCACTGGCAAAGTCCATACTGTGAGAACAGGACATGGAGCTGCTACCAGAAGCCAATCTCATCTTGGCCCTCAGCTCCTCTACCTCCTCACTTCCTGGTCTACATCTTCCTCTCTAGAATACTGGTCTTCTAGAACATCATACTTTACAAATGCTATCCTGACAATTTCCCTTGAAGCTTATCAGTGAAACCTCCCTGAGTCCATACAATTTAATTCCCCCCTTTTCCCTTCTAATCCAGCAGTCTTTCAAAAAAGAATCAGTGAGGAGGGATTATTTCACTGACCTTGAAACTTCCCACAGCACTCCTTCTTGAAATAGAGTGATCTGACTGGACACCTTTGCTGCCACTCACAGTATCTGCCTTCTAAGGGTCCTGAGGTTAAAGGACAATTTTTGTCCTATGGACCCCTGCTTGCCTTTCCAGACCTGTCTCTGGTCATAGTTTGGCTTCTTCACTTCTCAAGGTCTTACCTGTTCTTTATTACCTATGAGCTCTTCAAGGACTCCATACTGCTTCATCAGCCTGGAAGAACCCTTTCTGTTTGCTGTTTTGTTTTATTTTGTGTTTTTTTTTTTGTTTTTGTTTTATTTTTTTTTTTTTTTTTTTTTTTTTTTTTTTTTGGCCTTGAGTTGTATTCTGCCTGCTCTAAGAAGCCTTCTTTGCCCTCTCAGTCTAGGTTAGATACCAACAAGATGTCTTACAGCACACTTTCACTCCATTAACACACTGTATTCTATAAATGAGTGAGAGAAAAAGAATTAGTGGGTGGTGTGGAAAGAGACACATGACATCTAGATCCTCTTTTCCAAAAAGGGGGCTACAAAAGGATGGAGGAGCATTAAAAACAAGAATAAAGTGTGGGAGGGGGTAGGGCTGGAGAGATGGCTTAGCAATTAAAGGCACTTGCTTGCAAAGCCTGACAACCCAGGTTTGATTTTCCAGTACCCACGTAAAGACAGATGCACAAAGCAGTGCGTGCATCTGGAGTTCTTGCAGTAGCAAGAGGCCCTGGTTCACCCATACTCACTTTCTCTGTCTGTCTGTCTGTCTGTCTGTCTCTCTGTCTGTGTCTCTCTCCAATAAATAAATGAAAACAAACAAGCTGGGCGTGGTGGCACACTCCTGTAATCCCAGCACTTGGGAGAAAGAGGTAGGAGGATCACTGTGAGTTCAAGAGCCACTCTGAGACTACATAGTGAATTCTAGGTCAGCCAGAGCTAGAGTGAGACCCTCCCTCAAAAAACCAGTAAATAAACAAATAAAATAAAATAAAATAAAAAACAAACATAAGGGATATAAAATGAAGTCAACTTATCAAGGATAGAGCTAGAACTGAATGGGGAGGGCCACAGACCCAAAGCTTGGACAGCAAGGCTAGTCTTGGATAATTACAATAATTAATATTTATTGAGTACTTTGCACTGGGTGCTATTTGAAGCAATCTATAGTTGAAGAAACAGAGATTAAGATTACATAGCTGAATTATAATATGCGGAAATGAAAACGCATAACTTAAATTTGGCTGAGTCCAAAGAAAGTGATCTGAGTTACCCGCTAACCTGGTGCTAACCACATTTCCCTCTTTACATGTCAGGACAGATGTTTCTCTGGAAGCGCAGAGTAAAAAGGGGTGCATCCCATCAATGTCCTCTGTTAAGTTGGGAGTAGAGGAGGTCAGAGAGAAACTGAAGGGAACACTAAAGCTGGAGGCCCTGCTTTGTTGTCTCAGGACATTTTATTTACAAGTGTGTCCCTTAGATCTGACTACTCAGGAGTGTGGCCTGTGGACCAGCCTGCAAACTGCACATTGCCCGTCCCTGACCCAAGAAGCACAGAGCTAGGGAATCAGTGTTTAGAGAGTTTTAGAGCAAGTACGTAAATGATCTCCTCGCCTTGACTCATTAAAGACTCAAGAACTCACACATGCAGTAAGAACATTGGAAAAAAAATTAAGCATAATGATAACAGCAATCACTGCTCCTGTTGTTGGTCTCTTTGGAGAAGCACTGGTTACACGAATAGAAAGGAGTAAGTCTCTGCAAGACAGCACCGCTGGCTGACTCCATGACGACAGCACATGACCTCTAACATCTGAGCCACAGTCCATGGAAAAAGAAAAGCGCCACTTCTCCACAAATGCACACTCTGGGGAACGGTATCAATGAACGTGGGCAGCTCATGCAGAAACCCTGCCGAGAGTCGTGCCCTGTACGCTGGAACCTACATCAAAGGAGCAGTGTTGCGAAGAAAGGGCCCGGTCTCACAATGAGATGGCCTTGGTCCCAGCCTCAGCTCTGCTGACAACCTCTGTAATCTTGAGAAAGTCACTGACCTTCTCAAATCCCCTTGGGCCTCAGAACACCCAGCTGGGGAGGGAGGAACAGCATGTGAAGAACATGAGTCGAGAGAAGAGAACTGTTGCCTGGGATGATCCCTTGGACTTCTTAGAGCCTCAGGATCCCACAGCCACCCATCCAAGGATGCTGAGAAACTCCACCCATGAAATTCCATCACACTTAGTCTGTGACTACTACAGAGAAATGAAAATTATAAATTACAAATAGCTGTTATATGGGGCAAAATCCCAGTAAGTAGGGCACTTTTCTTACAATGTGTTCCTCACAAGTGTGTTGACAAGCTCACAGTAACTTTGCAGTATTTCTTGAGTTGATGCACATCTCATGTTTCCTCTTCCATAGGACACACTGTGCTCTTGTGTAGCATCTTCATGAACACATGCCTTAACTACAACTGCTATGTGAAGCTTCACTGGTCTTTGCTTTTAATAACTAGAATCTAAACATAATATTCACCTAATAATTGTGTGGCATAATCACTTAAATATATAGCATTTTTAGTTCAATGATGGTACTGAGGTGGGGTTTTTTTTGCCACACCCTCCTGTACCTGCAGCTCTGTGATTAATGGTTTAATCATTGTATATTCTTATGTAGGGATGGATAGACTCCACAAAGTAAATGGGGCCCTCATTATAAAGTTAGATAATGCAGGACCAGATGGGTCACAGCCCAACTGTTCATTTCTATTTTGGTGAGAACACCAAACATACCTTTCTATAGAACTTAACTTCTTCTGAGTGGTTCTAAAGACTGTCCTATGCATCTCCTGTTTTACTTGGTTCTGTTCAAAATCTCCAACTGAACTATAACAAGTATCACCCCAAGATTGGTTTCTACAGAACAAAATAATAAACTCTGGAGCTGCGCATGGTGGCACATGCCTTTAATCCCGGCACTCAGGAAGCAGAAGGCAAGGATCACTGTGAGTTTGAGGCTACCCTGAGACTACAGGGTGAGTTCCAGGTCAGCCTGGGCTAGACTGAGACCCTACCTTGGAAAAAGCAAATAATTATAATAATAAATAATAATAGTAAACCTTGATTGGTGCTTCCTTTTGTAATCTTATGCTCAGCAGGTGTTGCTAAAATTCTTAGTTTGCATTCAGTAATATGCTAATTCATTCCTTTGCATGATTTTTATGAGAAAATAATGTTGCAGATCATTTTCTGATCTATGGTTTAATATTTGGCGACTTGCAGAAATTTTATTTTGCTGCTAGCATCTGTTCAATGGCATGCTGTGTATTTCTAGATACATTAACAAGCACAGCCTTAAATAATAAAAGGTAGATTATGCCTACTCTTTAGTAAAAGCAAATTCCACTTCCTACTCAGTAATCATCTTAAAAGAGCCAAAACACAATCATTAAGACAAAATTAGATTTGCCATTTACTTGTCCACAGACCAATGTTAATTTTACTTAAGTGAAAATGCCTCTACTGAGAATTTCTTCCCTGAAAATCTATTATCAGGTTTTCCTATCTATGGCTTTATTTGGATTAGACACTATTTTCATTTTTTAAAAATTCTCCAGGCCTTTTAATATAGTTCTAATAGTCATTTAATATATTTAGTATGACATTTTTGTCTTAGCAAAACAAGAAACAAATCCTACTTTATTTTCAAACATTAATTCTTGAGTCTCCCATTGTCAGTTGCCCTGGGTTTCTTGTTTGTTTCTGTTTGTTTGTGTGAGGTGGGATCTCGCTTTAGCTCAGGCTGACCTGCCATTCACTATGTAATTTCAGGCTGGCCTGGAACTCATGGCAATCCTCTTACCTCTACCTCCCAAGTGCTGGAATTAAAAGCATGTGCCGCTATGCCTGGCCTTGCCCTGAGTTTCTTTAAAGAGGGATGTGAGCTATCGTGTTCAGAAAGAAGCCACACCTGTGTTCAGCATTCAAAGCTGATTAGAACTTACTTCAGTGATGGTGAGGAATTGGAATGTTGGAGATCTACAGACAATTTGTCTTGAGCTATCAAAGCCCCTTTAATAGCCATGGATTGTCCATCTCTGTATGTGACCTAACATGTTATTACTATTAGGTAAATTCTTCAGAGAGTATGGACAGACCTCCTAAATTCCCCAACCCCAAAGTAAGAATGCCATCCGATAACATCCAACATTTATAGCATAGGTTGCCTTGATTTACTGTAACCCACTAATCTGATGTTTCTACCAACATATTTGAAAAATATTTTGATTTATGACTTCCTTTGTCTTAGAATGATAAAAACTTCATAAATTTTTAATACTTGGTGACACAGAATTTGGATAACCTAAATCTATGTTTCTGGGCCAATGCCTCTCCTATTTGGCACCGGAAGAAACTACCACTTTTTCCCTATGAAGTGAGAGCTGTTTGGTTGTTTGGGTTTTGTTTTGTTTTGTTTTTTGCATTATCAGATATAAGGGAGACTTTAAGGGCTTGAGATCTCAGAAAGCTACACAGCTGAAAGGGAAAAGGTGAGTAAGGGGATAGCTAAAATGTAAAATAAAGAGAAATGTTGTAATATTCATCAGCTCTCTAAAATTCTAGTTTAATTTTTCTGCTTAATCTCAAACTTATAACCACAAGGTAATTTTGAACATTTTGTTACTAAAACCTAAAACCTAGATTTTTTTTTATATTTGTTAAAGTGTAACAACTGAGTTGGTCTTAGCACCACTGAATTTTAGTTATATTAGAGATTTACTGAGTTTTTATTTCTGAAAATTGTTATATTTCAAGGGCAAAAGTTTTGTATATTAAAAAGCTCATAATATTTTACCATCCCAAGCTCTCATCCCCCCGCCCAGAAGGAGACAAAGATTCTATCAATTTACAGAGTCAAAACCTGGACCACCTACAGCCTCGTTCACTGGTCACCAAAGGTCATACTGTGGGTGAGCCCTCGAAGACCAGAAAACCAAGCTGGTTTCCCCACCAATGTATTTTTTCTGCATATTCCCAGGTATCAACACAATTTAGTGGCCATTTAATGATGAGAGACACATATGCTATCCTGATAAACAAAAATGCACAATGGCTATGCTCAGCTAATCAAGTCCTTTCAATGTTGTGAGTCTCCTTTCTACTCTGCTCCCTATAGACAAGGTAGGTGTTTAATACCAATTAAAGATGCATTTAATACCTTCGCTGATGCTAAGCCATCTGTTATCAGTTCTGCTCAGCTTACATTTCTAGAACAATTCTCAATGCCTGAATTGCATACCATTCCTGTGTTTGTATTTGCTCACTATCATCCTAGAAATATGAAATGTCTATCTATGTGACAATATAAGAAATGATTGGGTTTACCAAGTTTCGATTACCTGTGGAAAAAAAATCCTCCCACTTTTAAAAGACAAATAAGGGAAAGGTTTTTCTTTAAAGATTGAAAATATATCAAAGTTTGTGGAATCAAATGAGAAAGTGATTGAAAAAAAAGAAAGACAAAACTCTTTCACAATGTTATTTTGATTCATAACTAAATGTGCAATAGTTGAGTCATTGGTGATATCTTCTCTCATATATTCTTTTACTATCCCTTCAATATCCTTTCACATGGAATCATCCCTGTGCAACCCCTTCAGCCCTGGTACGCTTGCTTAGACTGTCTTTAATATCAATTAATGACAACTTACTAGGAACAGAAAACTTTAAGTATTCATTTAATATTGAAACTGATCTCAAACCCCACCTCTAATGTGAGACCTTCTATACCTAAAAGAAAACATATTAAAAGACCCCTTAAAAGGACCTAAGATCTTTTTAAAATATTTATTTGTTTGCAAGCAGGGTCAGAGAGAAAAAGAATGGGTGGTCTAGGACATCTAGCCACTGCAAATGAACTCCAGATGCAGCCATTTTGTGCAACCGCCTTTACGTGTGCACTGGGGAATTGAACCAGATTGTTAGACTTTGCGGGCAAGTGCCTTCACTGCTGAGCCATCTCTCCAGCCCAGGACCGAAGATGTAAGCCTGCTGGTGCCAGAGTGTGAAAGTTTGGCCCTCCCCGCAGTTCATGTTGAAATTTAATTGCTACCATAACAGTACTAAGAGGAAGGCTCTCTATTTCATGGTTAGGCCATGAGGGCACTATGCTCACAATGGTCCTATGCCATGGTCATGGCAGTGAGTTTCTGCCATAAAAAGAGCAAATTTGCTCTCTCTCCTTCTCCTTTTCCTTTTCCCTCCCTTCCTACCTCCCTGGCCATTTTTCCCTTCACAGTCCAAATAATACAGCAAGATGGCTCTGGCCAGATGCCAGCACCTTCATATCCAGTCTCTCAGCCTCTAGACCTGTGGAAAACACATTTCTATTCATTGTAAATGATCCCATCTGAGCTATGATGTTACGGCAGCACAAATCAGGCTAAGCTATGTGGAGAAAATGTGCAAGGCCAGGGGAGAAAGATCCCAGATGGACCAAAGATAGAAGAAAAAGGACAGTCACTCCCTGATTTAGCTCCCGTCTATTCTCAGAAGAGTTATAAAAGTTCATACAACTGTAAAGGCTCTAGGAATATGTCTCTGCTGGGAGTTTCTTGACAAAAGCAAGGCGAGGAAAGGACTGAGCTTTGCACTTAAGACAATAAGGCAGCACATGCAGATGCTGGAGGAGTGAGGAGGTGTAGCAAAGGTCAGAAACACTAAGCCAGGGCTGGAGAGATGGCTTAGTGGTGAAGGTGCTTGCCTACAAAATCATCATGTAAGCCAGATGCACCAGATGCACAAGGGGGTGCATGCATCTGGAGTGCGTTTGCATTGGCTGGAGGCCCTGGTGTGCCCATTCTCTCTCTCTCTCTCAAATAAATAAAGAAAAATAAAATATTTTTTAAAAACTAAGCCAGATACCTGAGAAAATCTCAGACAGATCTCACAGATTGGCAGAATTGGGCCAGGTGCAGGTACATTTCCAAGAAATGGAGACTTCTGGAATATAGCATTGGACATCGTAGAGTAGCCAAGGCTTCACATGCCCCCACCCATATTCCCTTCTCAGTGCTTCCCCCACTGGCCCTTGAGAGAGACGATTGTCCTGGGCCACTTTCGCCATAAGTTGGGAAGCTCTAAGCCTTAGAAAGGAAATAAAATAGAGATTGGATGGTCCATTATTTAACATTAAATTAGAGGATGAAATTTGGGCAGTTAATAGGGCCAATCAGAAGGCAATATGAAGAATCTTGTGGTAAAGAAAAGATTGCAGGCTGGAGAGATGACTCAGTGGTTAAGGCACTTGCCTGCTAAGCCTAAGGACCCTGGTTTGACTCCCCAGGACCCACGTAAGCCAGATGCACAAGGTGGCATAAGTGTCCGGAGTTCATTTGCAATGGCTAGAGGCCCTGGCATGCACTCTCTCTCTCTCTCTCTCTCTCTCTCTCTCTCTCTCACACACACACACACACACACACATACATACAAACATACATACATACAAACAAACATACATACATACGATTACAAAGAAAAGAGCATGTCTGGGAGAAATGCACAGAAGGATAAGCGAAATCTGATGAAGCAATGCTATGTGGCAGTGTGTTCTGTGAACTTTTCTTCTTTGGCCTGATTTCAGTGCCTTCCTACACACCATGAGGTGGTGTCTGTGGGTGGTCATTCACTTGTGGTTTTGAAACTACACATTTTAAAGAAGCTTAATGGCCAGATACACCAGAGCCAGTGATGAGAGCTCAAACTCTCCTTCAGAAAATGAGTAGCTATAGCAGACAGCTTCAGGTTCACTGAGATGAACTTACAAAGCAGGCACAGTTATGGAGGAAGGGATGTATTGAAGCTTACAGATCCTGGGGAAGTTCCATAAAGGCAGAATAAGCTGGCCTTCTTTCTCAGGTCCAAGCATAAAGAGAGAGAGAAGCCCCAAGCCAAAAGCCACACAGCACACTTCAGGAACTCCAGGTGGACCTAAGCACCTTGCATATCTTTAGGCTGGAATTTCAAACCCTCCATCATACCTTCGGGCTGGACCCTAAGATCCACTCAGTGACACTGCCTCCACTCAGGTGGCTGAGATGCAAACTAAAAACTAATAAAACACTGAATATATTGGGGGACATCTATTCAAACTACCACAGTAGCTTATCTATTTCCATCAGTACTGTTAATTATATGAATAAGAAAAAAACACAACTTTCCTGGAACCTTTGTGAATGGTTAAAATTTAAAATAAGATACACTGTACCTATTCATTTTTTATGACTCTACCCATATGCTACAGAGTAAAATAGGCCATGTTTGTCTAAAATTGACACATTCAAATTTTCATCTTTGTTAAGAATCTCATTAAACTCATTACACTTCTTCAAAGTCAAGTATGAACCTGACTACATTTCCTTATGCATCTAGGGCTACTGCCTTCTCTTCCCAACTGCTGATTCTTACCCAGCGAACTGGATTTACTTAGCAAATTGTTTGAGCACTCATATGTGTAAGGCATATTCATTCCCCTCAGTGCTATAGAGGTTTTCCAGATTATATGATGTCAAAAATCACTCCAAGGCCTGTTCTAAACTCACTGCATCAGAACATGCAAAAACACAGGCCCAGGCAGTTCTTATCTCCAAGGCAACTAGAAAACACTGTTGCCCAGTAACTCCAGAGTGGGAAGGGTGAGATGAGCATTTACAAAACTGTAGCTTCAAATCAAGGAGGAAAAGATCATATACTGCAAGGAAAAGGACATCCTACACAGGTTAATGGGTGGCATATGGCACAGAGACCATGGAATTTGACTAAACATGTATAGACAGTATCACATATGGCTGGAGAGGAACATGATGTCTGCTTGGGAAACATATGACTAGCCGTACTCAACCATGAGATGCAATTTTGGTAAATACAGGAAGTCCCCCCCTTATTCACCAGGGATAAGTTCCAAAACCCCCTCCCCCCATGAATATCTGAAAGAGCAGATCTTACTGAGCCTGGTGTGTGCTGTGCTTTATCCTGTACATGGATGTCTCTAAAAAAGTTTTATTTGTAATTAAGGCTCAGCAATAGAGAAATAGCAATATGCTGTAATAAAAGTTATTTAAAACTTATAAATTATTTCTGTAATTTTCCATTTAGTGTTTTCAGATCGCAGTGGACCATGGGTCACTCAGCTTTAGAAAAAGTGAAACTATGGGCAAGGGGCTGGTGCTGCTACAGTGAGAGGACAGACTGAGAACATACTGTATGGGATCTTGATGGCCAGGAATGGGCAGTGTGACTGTGATAAAATTTGTTCCTTAGAAGCATCAGCGTGCCAAAGGTAACTAGAACACTTTCAATTAATCCAAGAGAGTAAACTAGAAACCGAAAAAGGATTTCATTCCAGAAGAGCCATAGGGAGGGTGATAATGGACTAGAAAGGCCATAATTCCTGTGAGGTGCCTATCCTGTTCATTTTAAACATGCAAATGTATTCATCAAATATTCAGTAAGCATTTACTATGTGTCAGACACTTTGTAAGACCTTGGTGTCCCAGCCATTGTCACATCCCTAACAGGCTCATGTGGAAGAGAGAGGAATAAGTCAACCGCTATAAGGTCCTGAGGGGAAACAGCAATGGCTAGGGGATTCAGAGTGTTTATTTTGCCACATTCTTCTTGTGATTAAATTCCCAAGATCCAGTCACTTTTCTGAACCATATATGAACCTTTTTATTTTAATATATTTTTATTAGTTATGTATATAGTATATATACAGCCATGATGGTACCATCGTTAGCCTTCTCCCTGTCCTCCCCCCATGGGTATTTTTTTTTTTTTTGAGGCAAGCCCAATAGACTGCCTTTTGTTATGTAAGAGTGAAAGAGAGAAAGAGAGAACTGACATGCCAGGGCCTCCAGCCACTACAATCAAACTCCAGATGCTTGCACACTCTTTGTGTGCATGTGTGACCTTGAGCATCACTGTGCGTCTGGCTAACGTGGGACCTGGAGAGTAGAACATGAGTCCTTAGGCTTCACAGACAAGTGTCTTAACTGCTAAGCCATCTCTCCAGCCCTATGAACAGTTTTTAATCCTAATATTAAAGCAAACTACCCAAAAGTGATGGGCTGAGAATTGATTGAACTTTAACTATAATGGAAATACATTAAATGTATCAAAACCCTATATTTATGGGTATAACTGCACAAATATACATACACGTTCACAAATTCCACCCACACAGTCACATACAGTAAAGGTAACCAATAATTATAACAGGGCTTGGATGTAAATTACCAACCTCTCTGATAAGTAGGTGTGGTAGTTTGAGTGGATATCCCCCATAGACTCAGGTGTTTTATTAAAGCTTGTAACTTGGGTTTCCTGGCTGTAGGAGGTGTCACAGAGGGTGGATCCTAGGATCCAGCCCTGAGGTGTGTTGGGGGAAGACATGATTTCCAGCCCAGAGGTATGCAGAGCAGTCTGAGCTCTTGCAGGCTCCCTGCTGCTTGCTAAGTCTCATTTTTCTCTCTGCTTGGATGTATGTAAACAGCCTCTTCTGCCATTGTGGAATCTCCTCTCAATCTGTAAGCTTCCTCCGATAAACTGGGCCTGGTTTGCATGTTCATACCAGTCACATGGAGCTGTCTACAACAGCAAGGTAATAGTGGATTCCATCACTTGAACTAGCCCTCAGATGCCATTTGAGTCAGAACACTACTTCTGCCATTGTGCAAAGCTCAGTACCAATCCACTTTTGCATCCCACACCAGCACATATCCCTCCTGACACATGTTCTCTCACAGAACCTTGGGATTTCCCTTTGTCAAGAGTAAGCACTAAGGATACCGCTAGCTCAGTAGTACAGCACTTACCTAGTATGCCTGAAGTCCTAGCTTCAATGTCCCCTTGTGGGTTGAGTGTGGATAAAACCTTGCTGGAGGAAGTGAGTTACTGGGGGTGGGCCTTGAAGTTTCATAGCCAGACCTACTTCCTGACTGTTCTCTGCTTCCTGTTTTTTTTTTAATTTTTTTTATTTTATTTATTTTTGGAGAGAGACACAGAGAGAGACAGACAGAGAGAGAGGGAGAGGGAGATAGATAGAGATGGGCGCACCAGCAGTCTCTCAGCTGCTGTGAACGAAATCCAGGTGCGTGTGCCCCTTTGTGGGCAAGTGCGGCATTGCGCCCTTGCGTCATTTTGCATCTGGCTAAACGTGGGAACTAGAGATTGGAACCGGGTTCTTAGGCTTAGGAGGCAGGCGCCTTAACCGCTAAGCCATCTCTCCAGCCCTCTGCTTCCTGTTTTGCACACTCCTGCCACCATGGACCCACCTGGTGGTAATCAACAGGCAACTTTGGATGATGCACCTGGGTTGACTCTTCATTCAGGGGAAGGTTTGTGGGGACAGACTACTTTTCTCTCTCTCCCTCTCTATGTCTCTAATAAATAAACAAATAAAAATAAAATCTTTTTTAAAAAAGAAAAAAAAACTTCTCAACAAAAGACTAGCCAGCCAATCTATAGAATAATGTTAAATATATATCCACTATGATGAAGTGATTCATTCCAGGGATGCAAAAAACCAAATCAACAGAATTAAAGTCTAAAACTGAATGGCCATGTCAATAGGTGCAGAAAAGGCATTTTTGGATAAAACTCACCATTCTTTTATGAGAGCATTTAACAAATTAGGTATACAAGTATTATACCTCAATATAATGAGGGACATTTATTTATTTTAAAAAATATTTTATATTTAGTTATTAGAGAGAGATAGAGAGAGAGAGAATGAGAATGGGTGCAGCAGGGCCTCTAGCCACAGCAAATGAACTCCAGACACATGTACCATCTGGCTCATGTGTGTTCTAGGAAATTAAACCTGGGTCCTTAGGCTTTGCAGGCAAGTGCCCTACCTACCCCAAAAAGGGACATTTATAATAAGCTAACTGCTAACATTATATAGTATAAACTCTAAAAACTTTATTTAAAAAACCTATTAAAATTAATGAGTTTGATTCCTCAGCACCTCCGTAAAGCCACATGTACAAAGTGGCACATGCATCTGGAGTTCATTTGCAATTGCTTGAGGCCCTAATACACCCATATTTTCTCTCTTTTTCTCTGTCTCTTTCTTCTTTCTTTCTTTCTTTCTTTCTTCCTTTCTTCCTCTCTATCTCCCTCTCAAATAAAATTATTTTTATTTATTTATTTGAGTGAGAATGGGCATACCAGGGCCTCTATCCACTGCAGAGGAACTCCAGACGTATGCACCACCGTGTGAATCTGGCTTACGTGGGATCTGGAGAATTGAACTGGGGTCCTTAGGCTTCACAGGCATGGGCCTTAACCACTCAGCCATCTCCCCAGCCCTTGTTGAGAAGTTTTGCATCTGTGTTCATCAATCATACCAGCCTGTCCTATTCTTTGTGTGTGTGTTCTCACCCAGTACTGATATCAGGGTAATGCTGGCACCCTAGAGTGTGTTTGAGAGAACTCCTTTGTTTTCTGGAATAAGAAGAATTGGCATTAGTTCTTCATAAAATTTTTGGTAGGATTTAGGAGTGAAGCTGTGGTAGTTTGAATATATGTCCCCCAATATATTCAGTGTTTTACTAGTTATAGTTTGCATCTGCAATCACCTTACTAGAGGCAATGTCACTGGGGGCCGGTCTTAAGGTGGTAATGGTGTGGGTTTGAGATTCCATTGTAAAGATATGCAAATGTGCCTAGCAGGAGTTCCTGAAGTGTGCTGTGTGACCTTTTGGCTGTAGTTTTGCTCTGTGTGCTGTGGTAGCTGGTTGGCTTTCTCTCTCTTGCTTGGCCCTGTGGAGAGCAGGCCGCTTCTCTTGCCATTATGGAACTTCCCCTGGATCTGTAAGCTTCAATAAATAATATCCCTTCCTCCATAACTGTGCCCGGTCTGGAAGTTCATCTCAGTGAACCTGAAGCTGTCTGCTACAGAAGCCATCTCTTCTTGAGCTTTTCTTTGACATTTATTACAGGTGCAATCTTATTATCTATTATTGATCTATTCAGGTTTTTCTCTTTCTTCATGATTCAGGCTTGGTAAGGTGTATATATGTCCAAGACTGGCCAGTTGCTAAATATTGGCATGTAGTGGTTGTAGCAGCTACCTTCTCATCACTGTGACAAAACACCCAACCAGATGCAACTTATGGAAAGAAAAGGTTCATTTCAGCTTTCTGTCTTCAGGGGAAGTTTCATCATGCTGATTTATGCTTTAAATTTATGGAACAATACATAAGAGATCAAGCCCGTGGAGAAGGGAGCTGGATATGTGGAAAATAAAAATGACAGTTCAATATTTTGCTCTATACCCTCTTGTGCTATGCATTTTAAACTATGTAAATGAATTACCTAGTCCAAATTTTAAGTTAAAACTATAAAAAATGAGGGCTGGAGTGATGGCTTGGTGGTTAAGGTGCTTGTCTGCAAAGCCAAAGGACCCAGGTTCAATTCCCCAGGACCCATGTAAGCCAGATGCACAAAGTGGCTCATGCGTCTGAAGTGTGTTTGCAGTGGTAGGAGGCCCTGGCATGCCCATTTTTTCTCTCTCTCTCTCTTTCTATCTCTCTCTAAAAAAATAAATAAAAATAAAAAATACTTTAAAAACTATTAAAATGAAACACATAGAAAGACAATGAAAGGAGAACTCATTCCACAGTAGACAACCAGGACTGTGTAGACATCCCTGCATGGAAGGGAACTGGTTCTAGGACCCTATGGATGAGAACTCATTCTATAGTAGAAATTCCTGACTATGCAGACATCTCTGTGTACAGGGGAACTGGTTCTAGGGCACTGTGGATGGAGAACTCATTCAGAAGTAGACATCCCTGACTGTGGCCAACATCCCTATATGCAGGGGAACTGGTTCTAGGACCCCATGGATGGAGAACTTATTCCATAGCGGACATCCTGACTGTAGCCGACATCCCTTATATGCAGAGGAACTGGTTCTGGGACCCCATGGATGGAAAATGCACTCCATAGTGGACATCCATGACTGTGCAGACATCCCTGTATGCTTGGGAATGTGGATATCAAAATCCTTAGACACCCCAGTCCTGTGTAAGATGGTATCAAATTTGCATACACATACACACATATTCTAAATCTTCTAGGTGATGTATAGCATCCAACATAAATGTTGGTCATACTGTATCCTTAGGGAATAATGACAAGAATAAAGTCTGTAATATCTAACAGAAGAAAAGACTTTTTCAGCTGGGTGTGGTGGCGCACGCCTTTAATCCCAGCACTTGGGAGGCAGAAGTAGGAGGATCACCATGAGTTCGAGGCCACCCTGAGACTACAGAGTGAATTCCAGGCCAGCCTGAACTAGACTGAGACCCTACCTCGAAAATCAAAAAGAAAACAAAACAAAACAAAAAAGCATTTTTCAATCTTACTGAATATGGACATGGACGTGAAGATGTATAGAGAGTTGCTGGTATATGTATGGTATATGTGTGGAGAGACCTGGAGAGAACTAGCAATGTGGTTTGTCCTTTGGCATCTCATAGTGACTCAAGATTGGCCATGTTGCTTCCACAGTAACTGTTTTATTACTATTTGAAAACCAATGCAAAGGTCTGGAGAGATGGCGTAGTGGTTAAAGGTCCTTACTTGCTATGGTGTTTTGATTCAGGTGTCCCCCATAAACTTAAGTGTTCTGAATGCTAGGTTCCCAGCTGATGGCAATTTGGGAATTAACACCTCCTGGAGACAGAGTATTGTTGGGGGCAGGCTTATGGGTGTTATAGTCAGCTCCCTCTTGCCAGTGTTTGGCATACTCTCCTGTTGCTATGATTCACCTTATGTTGGCCAGGGGGTGATGCCCACCCTCTGCTCATGCCATCATTTTCCCTGCCATCATGGAGCTTCCCCCTCGAGCCTGTAAGCCAAAATAAACCTCTTTTTCCCCCCACAAGCTGCTTTGGCCGAGTGATTTCTACCAGCAGTGCGAACCTGACTGCAACACTTGCAAAGCCTGATTGCCCTGTACCCATGTAAAGCCAGATCCACAAAGTGGTGCATATGTCTGGAATTCATTTGCAGAGGCAGGAGGCCCTAGAGAGCACATACTAACTCTATGTGTCTCTCTCTTTCTCTCTCTGCCTTTCTCTCTGTCTCTTTTTTATCTCTGCCTCTTTCTCTCTCTCCCTCTTTCTCTCTGTCTCTCCCTCAAATAAAAACCAGTAAAAACCAGTAAAAAAAAATAGGCTCAAGGAATTTTGATAGCAGTTGCAGATACAGACATACAAATACTTTCCTCTCAAAGTTGCAATATCTGACTAAGGTAACTGATTTCTGTAAAATTAAACTCATCCATTTATGATTATATTTAAGAACCTGGTCTTAAAACATCAGAACAGATTTGAGTTTGACTCTCAACTTTTTCCCTGTCCCTTTATGTGATCTCAGATAACTTGCTTAACATTTCTAAGCTTCACATTCACTAGAGTGAGAGTGTAATGACACGTATGTCACAAAGCTGCCATGGGAATTAAACTTTAAATATATGCAAAGCATTTTTATCATTACTATTATTACTTGGCAGGAAATCCTGGATGCCCCATAATAAAACTAGTTGACTTGAAACCTCTGACAAAGGTTTTTGTTAAGGAAAATAGGATTCTGGGGCTGGAGAGATTGCTTAGCAGTTAAGGCACTTGCCTGCAAAGCCAAAGGACCTCGGTTTGATTCCCCAGGACCCACAGAAGCCAGATGCACAAGGTGATACACGTGTCTGGAGTTCTTTTGCAGTGGGTGGAGGCCCTGATTCACCCATTTTCCCTCTCTCTCTCTCTCTCTCTCTCTGCCTCTCTCTCTCTCTCAAATAAATAAATAATACTAAAAAAATTAAAAGGAATATAGGATTCAATTGTTGCTAGCAGGTTCCTCTGTAAACCATTTTTTCCTTTCTTCATAATTGCACCCCAAAATAAACATTTGGCTGAAAGCTTAGCCAGAATACAGAATGACTCCCAAAGAGAGGGGCACCTTCCCAAAATCCATGATAAACATCCCTCAGCCAAATAACTCCACAGGCTTAAACCCTACTTGTAGCCAGATCCTAGGGCATTAACCTTCTTGGCAGTTTCAAGTAACACACTGTGCAGAAATCAATTTCTTTGGGGGAAATATGTCACATACTGGAACAGGTTAAATTGCATGAGGTTTATGTGTACTCTTCCCAGTTTGTTTGTTTGTTTGTTTTTCCTTTTTTTCACATTTTTAAGCTTTGCACTTAAGAAAGTCCATAGTGCCATGAAATAAAGATAGATAAAAGCCAAACACGGTGACTCACACCTGTAATTGTAGCACTTTAGAAGGCTAAAATACAAGGATCATGGCAAGGTCAGAGCCAGCCTGGACTACATAATGAGTTCTAGGGACCAGCCTATGCTATAGAATGAAAGCCCGTTTCAAAACACCACAAAGTATAAATTTAAAAAGACGGATACATATTACATATATCCCCAAAATATCATATGTGCCTGTTGGAATCCTTCCAAGGCCAGCCCAGGAGGGACTGCAGGGTCTCCACCAGGCAGGGGGTGAGAGGTGCAGAGTCAAGACACAGACACCGGGAGTCGGGTGAAAGCAGGCAGAGGGCAAGCTGCTGCAGACTCATGTATTCAGGAAGTATAGGGGGTTTTAAGGGTTTGGCTGACCAATTGTTGTATGGGGTGGATCCCTTCTTGTGACCAATGACAGCCTGTCTCCGGGCAGATCATCTCGCAGCAGGTTGCTCGTGGGCATGGGGCTGTAGCTGTTGTCATGCCAGGCCTGCCCAGAATGCCATGTCCACAGAATCCACTTCCTGGTTCCTCCTAGCAGGCGGCCTAGCTAGGGCCCAACCAGCATTGTGCCATGTGCCTAGCAAAAGATAATAAGAAAACAGAAAGTCAAGGGCTGGGGAGAGGGCTCAGTGAATAAAACATTTGCTTTCTCAGATCTCACATAAAAGCCAGAAGCTATGGTTGAAGTCTGCGATCCCAGCATACACATGACAAGAAGAGAGGTGGAGACAAGACAATCACTGGAAGCTAGATGACCAGCTAGACTGGCAAACACAGCAGTGGACATGGAGAGGCTGCCTCAAACACAAAGGGAGAAATGAAGACTGACCCCTGGAAGTTGTCCTTCTAGCCACATATGCTATGGCATGTGCTTGCCATTTCTCACACATGAATACATATATTCACACATATCATATGCCATATGCACACAGCCGAAAAGAAAGAAACAAAGGGAGGAAGGGTGGTCATAAAACAAATAGAGGAAAAACATTTGCCATTTATTTAATATTCAAAATGAATTTTGCTAATATACACAGAGCTCCCACAAATTGAGTGAGGGAAATTAATCCAACAGAAAAGATAACCAAAGAATCTGAACAGACTGTTCACAAAAAAAGAATGGAAATAGCTCATAACATGAAAATATGGGCAAATTTAACTGATTTATCAATTTTCATTTAAGCTACTGGCAAAAAAAATATGAGTTTAATTACATAACCTGCTTAGTGAGACAGGGGGAATTTGTCTTGTGCATGAGAGATGGACATGTAAACTGGCATGATTCCTGTGGAGGCCGATGGGCTCAGGCCACACTAACCCCAAATATGTCACATTGGCATACTGAATATTTCTAGCTGAAGAAACTTGAGGAAACAGCAAACCAGACCTTCCCGCTACCCTCTCCCCTAAAGCAGGTTATAAATCCTGGGAAGCACTTTCTGAACTTCATGTGAGGGGTCATCTCCCTGTGCTGTGAGAAAACGAACACCCTTTTCCCCAACCAAAAGTGTTTCCTCAGTTTCTTTCCATTAGTTCAAACCCTTCCTGCCCTGCCTTACTTCTCTAAGACTGTACTCTTCACTGACATGACACAAAGATACTCAGATCTAACTCTCTTCGGCTCTTCATTTCCTTCCTTTTTTTTTTTTTAACCTCTCTGAAAGGGTCTTATTGGATAGCCTTCTCCTCTCCAATTTTCTCCTTCCCCCTGTTAGGGCCAAGAGTGTTATAATCCTAGTTGCAGAGGCATCATATTATGTCAAATCTAAAATAATTTGTAGTACAGGGTATGAGAAGAGAGAGAGAAGAGAGAGAGAGAGACAGAGGGAGAGACAGAGAATAGTTTATATATGGGTGAGGCAGGGGAGAGGGAGCTGACAAAATTGTCTCTGATGTTCACTGACAGAATGAAGACTTCAAATCATCCATTGTAAATATGTTTAAAGAATTAAAGGAAGACGTTCAATAAATTAGAGCAAAGTATGACTACTATGTTTAATCATATAAATATTAATAAAGAGGTAAAATGATTTTTAAATGTTTAAAAACCAAGCAGATACTCTTGAGTTAAAAATACATGATACCTGAAAGTAACAAATAGAGACACTCAGCAACATGTTTGTACTAACAGAGCAAAGAACTGGTGAACTTGAAAACAGGTTAATAAAGATACCTCGGGTTAAGAAACAGAGAGAAAAATTAATGAATAAAAATGAGCACAGGGGCTGGCAAGATGGCTTAATGGTTAAGGCACTTGCCTGCAAAGCCTAAGAATTCATGTTCAAATCTCTAGGTCCCACCTAGCCAGACACACAGTGACACAAGCATACAATGCTGCACATGCACCACAAGGGGGCACATGCATCGGGAGTTTGTTCACAGCCCTGGCATGCCCATTCTCTCCCTCTCTATCTCTGTCTCTGTCTCTCTCTCTCTCTCAAAAATAAAAAATAATTTTTTTTTAAATGAGCAGAGGGCTCAGCAGTTAAGTCACTTGCCTGCAAAGCCTAATGATCCAGGTTCGATTCCATAGTACCCACATAAAACAAGATGCAACAAATGGTGAATGCATCTGGAGTTCATTTGCAATGGCTGGAGACCTTGATGCACCCATTCTGTCTGTCTCTCTTCTCTCTATCTCTCTCTGCTTGGAAATAAATAAATATTTTTTTTTTAGAGTGAGCAGAGACCAGTCTCTCTTCCTCATGACCCCAG
The DNA here is from genome assembly GCA_036365145.1 of Orientallactaga sibirica. NCBI lineage: Eukaryota > Metazoa > Chordata > Mammalia > Rodentia > Dipodidae > Orientallactaga > Orientallactaga sibirica. The sequence goes on from JAEOAD010000006.1 coordinate 23,409,659, forward strand.
ATCAGATGGGGATATACTAACTGCCCACTCTGACCCTAAGCAAGATAATCTAGGCCCTCAGTTGCCCAGCAAGCAGTGCACCATAAATTCACCCCTCTTGTACCCTGACCAAACATATGTGTAGACTGTCCATGGGCACCTGCCTGGAACACAGCAAATGAGGCCATACAGGACCTAGGTAAGCCCTCCCTGTGTCTTGGGCCCAGCTCAATCACAGTAGACTGCCTATCCACTCTGGCACTGTTTGTTCCTGCTCTATTTACAAAAGCTAGGGAATGAAATCAGCCCAGCTGCTCATCAACTATGAGTAGGTAATGAAGATGTGGTATTCAGAGTTCTATTCAGTGGTAAGGAAAACTGAAATTATGAAATTCATAGAAAAAATGGATAGACCTAGAAAAATTATATTAGTGATGTTGCCCAGGCTCAGAAAGACAAACCCCACATGTTCTCTCTCATATGCCAGTCCTAACATGCAATAATTTGATTTGTTTATAAGTTTTAGTAAATATCAATATTATTGGCTAAGAAGCTTGAATGAGGTTTGGAGAGGAGAAGTGGGGAGGGATAAGTGGAGGGGATAGTAGACATGAAAATGGAAGGAGAGAATACAGGGGGTGGAAGGGTCTGGGGAAAGACAGGGGTAAGTGGGGAAGGAAGGGAGGAATTCACAAAACTAAGAAACAGCATGAATCAGTACCATAGAAACTTACCTCTTGGTTAGCTAATTAAAAGATCTAACTCTCTTAAAAAGAGAAGAGAGGGGCTAGAGAGATGGCTTAGCTGTTAAGGCACTTGCCTGCAAAGCCAAAGGACCCAGGTTCGACTCCCCAGGACCCACATAAGCCAGATGCACAAGTGGGCGCATGCATCTGGAGTTCGTTTGCAGTGGCTGGAGCCCCTGGCGTGCCCATTCTCTCTCTCTCTCTCTCTCTCTCTCTACCTGCCTAGTTCTGTCTCTCTCAAATAAATAAATAAAATTTAAAAAAATTAAAATTAAAATTAAAAAAAGAGAAGAGAAAGTAAGGGGAGCTATTTTGGGTGAAGTACCCTTCTGGAGTGAAGAAAGTTTTACTCTAAAACCATAGGCTGTTCCAGGTGAATTTAGTGTCAGAATTGGGTCACCCCCCACAGTGAGGCTTATGAGACCCCCAAACAATACAGAACAATGCTAATGCATTTGGTTACGCATAATAAGTAGCTGGTTAGACCCTATTGCTGAAGACATCACAGGCTGCCATTGCAGGACATTGAGAAATCAAACACTATGCAAGCTGCCTGGAAAAAAATTCACCAACAGTGTGAACAAGCAGTGTATCTTGTCACCTACAAAGTCAACGAGCCAGACAAGATACACTCTGCAGTGCAATAGTGACACGTAAGTTATGGAGGTAAACAACTGCTGTCTGATTGGATATGAGCCTACTCTGTGGGTGGCAGGGAGGACTGGTAATTCATGCCTGGTACTGAGATCCAAGGCAAAAGTTTATGGTGTGGAAAATCAGAATACAGAGGAAGCCTGCACTTTTCTCTGGACAAATGGAGAAGTCATGCCCATAAAATAGTATTCTAATTGTATATATTTGTCCCTTGTCATCAATGCTGCTCTCACTCAGGGTTAAATAACCTGCTTTTTACAGATTGCAGTGAATACCGGGGAGACACAAGACCCATCAGGATGGCAAAAAAAAAAAAAAAAAAGGAAACAAGTGCCTACCACAAGAAATGACTCACCTCTATCACACCCCCTCCCCAGGGACAAGGAAGCATTACAGAGGAAGAGGTGGATTAAAGATGAGTGCTGCTCTCATGGCTAGTCAGAGAACCTTCCCCAAGGAGGTGGTGGCAGAGACTGAGGAAATTCAAATCTCTTCAAAGCAGAAAATAAGAGGCTACAGAGAACTCAATAGGAAAGTAGACGTCTAACACACCCCGCAAGGCTCAGGTAACATTAGAGAACAGGGCGCAGAAAAATGTTAGAGTCTCAGGGTGGGAAGGTGTACTGTGAGGTGCTGTCTTCTCCATAGGAAATGACTAGTGCATTCGTGATCCCACAGTGATTACCGGTAACCCCACTAAAGAGGATCCTCTGGGGGAATGGGGTGGGGAAGAAGGGACATAAGAGGATAACCATATGGAAATACAACTAATTTGCACTATATTAAGATATTAAAGTTCACAGTAAAACTTAAAATTTTAAAAATGAACAGACTCCCAGAGGCCTGTAAGATACCATTGAATAATAATATATTCATGATATAAATCCCAAGAACTGAAGGAAAGGTGGAAAAGCAAATATATTTGAAGATACTATTTGACATAATAATTGAAAATTTCACAATGTGGGGGCTATGGAAGTGGCTCAGGGGTTAAGAGGCTTTGCTGCACAAGCACGAGACCTGCAGGGTTTGATGCCCTGGCATCCATGTAAACAGCTGGTGTCGCAGCCAGCTTCATGTTTCTGGCATGAAGCACCCATCCAAGCAGCTGGTGGGAGGAATGGGTTTATTTTGGCTGACAGACTCAAGGGGAAACTCCATGATGGCAGGGGAAAACGTGGCACGAGCAGAGGCTGGACATCACCTCCTGGCTAACGAGGTGGACAACAGCAGCAGGAAAAGTGTGCCAAACACTGGCAAGGGGAAGCTGGCTATAACACACATAAGCCTGCCCCCCAACAACACAGCTCCTCCAAAAGACTCCAAGTCCCAAGTTGTCATCAGCTGGGGACTCAGCATTAAGAACACACGAGTTTATGGGGGACACCTAGTTGAAACCACCACAGCAGAATACGACCATGCATGTACCCCATAGAACCCCAGTCCTACTGGGAGCAGAGACTCTTGGGCTTGCTGTTCAACAAATAAGATGAAAAATGACAGCACAGGGTTGAATGAGAGAATCTGCCTCAAAGAAACAGGCAGGTGAGTGAAAAGAGGAGGATGCCCGATATTCTCCTCTGGCTTCTGCACACATACACACAGAGCATGCACATCTGCACACACACTACACACACATCACCTCACAGTACACACACACAAACAGGACATGCACATCTGCACACACATTACACACACATGACCTTACACTACATATACACACCAAAAAAAAATTTTTTTAAAGCAAAAGAAAATTTAACAATTAAAAAAACATTTTTATTTATTTATTTGAGAGAGAAAGAGGGGAGAGAGAGAATAAGAAGAGAGAGAGAATGGGCACATCAGGGCCTCCAGCCACTGCAGATGAACTCCAGATATATGTGCCCCTTGTGCATCTGGCTTACATGGGTCCTGGAGAATTGAACTGGGATCCTTTGGCTTTGCAGGCCACTAAGTCATCTTTCCAGCCCCTAACAATTTCAATGAAAACAATAATCCACTCCTTCAAGAAGCTCCAGAAAATTTAGTAGAATAAGTTCAAAGAGATTCATACCTAGACATATCATACACATTTTTTTAAAATCAAAAACAACAGCAAAGACATATTCTATTCAAAGGAACACCAGGACTGGCTTAGACCAGTGTAAGTCCACTTACATATGGGGCTGGCCTCCTCAGGCACCTATGAAAGAAGTAGAATAGAGAGCTCAAATATAAACCCATAGGTGCCAAGAAGACACAATGGCGAAAGGATATTCCCTTAATGAAGTAGTAATGTTAAGAACGCAGTCAGGCAAGTGTGTAAACATATATGTACAAAGATAAATGTGACTATTATTTCATAATATAATATTAGAAGTAATTTAACCATTGCATACATTTCCAGTGGGCTATGCTTGGGAATTTAAGTGAAGATTATAGTTTGTTTTGATAGAGAAAAGATGCCCATTTATAATTTGGACTTAAAGTTGCTACATAAGAGCACAAAGACAATAATGTCATTAAACACTCGAGTATGAACACTTTGCCAAAATATTTTCATTTAGGACATCTCTCAAACATGTCCAACCATTTAGTTTTTTGTTTGAAGCTCTCAGAAAATACTTAGGAATGCTTAATGCTAGGATATATATTTTTAAATCTAGGTAAGATAATTGGCTCTCTTTGATGTTATTTTTAGTGGATTTTTAAAAAAACTTTTTATTGGCAACTTCCACAAAGATAAACAATATATCATGATCATAATTTCCTCCCAACATTCCCCTTTTCCCCTTCCCAAATCTGACTTCCACTGAATCCCATATTCTTTCCAACTAGTCTCTCTTCTATTCTTATGCCATCATTTTTTTCTACCTATTATGCAGGTCGTGTGTAGGTAGCATCAGCCACTATGAGCTCATGAATATCAAGGCCGCTTTGTGTCTGGAAGACAGTATTATAAGCCCTCCTCCCCTTCCTTTGGCTCTTACATTCTTTCTTCCCCCTCTTCCCAAAAGGTCCTTGAGATTTGGAGATCTGTCACTTAATGCTGAACACTCCACTGTCACTTCTCAGCATTTTAGCCAATTTTAAGTCACCCCAGTAGTCACCACCATCTGAAAAAAAAGAAGCTTTGAAGCTCCTCTCACCAAAAGTGAGAGTAGTATTAATATATGGGCATAAACAAGTGTTTAGAGAGCAGTGTGGTAGGTATAATGTGTTCATTTACCCAGACAACAGTTTTATTTTCCTCCTAGGGCTTAGGACCCCGTCAGCCATGAATTGGTTTGTTTGTTGTTGTTGTTGTTTATTTGTTTTGTTTTTAAGGCAAGCCCAAAAAACTGGCTTTTTTTATAAGAGAGAGAGAAAGAGAGGGAGAGGAGGAGGGAGAGAGAGAGAGAGAATTGGTGTGCCAGGGCCTCTAGCCACTTAATCAAACTCTAGACGCATGTGCCCCTTGTGCACATATGTAACATTGCATGCTTGTGTCACTGTGCATCTGGCTTACGTGTGACCTGAAGAGTCGAACGTGAGTCCTTAGGCTTTGCAGGCAAGTGCCTTAACTGCTAAGCCATCTCTCCAGTCAGCCATAGGTTTCTGACTAGGTTTTCCAGCACCAGGCATGAATACCCTACCATGAGGTGGGTCACAAATCCAATCAGGGAACAACTGGTTTTCCCAAAAACAGACATGGCACCATTGCACCAGTTGGTTCATTTGCCTGGCCATAAAGCTTGCAGGGCCCACTGCTAGTTAACACTGTTTATGGCATTCCTTTTCTCAAAGGTGACATACTGAACAGCTCTTTCCAGCATCTTGGCAGCTAATGAATAGCGAGAAGGCTTCCCACTCAACTCCAGCTTGATTTCTCAGTGACCTACAGCCCAAGCATGGAGTCTTCAGCAATTGACTTAATCTTTTAGCTCTGGTGGGCAACCAAGAGCCTTGACAATAACCTGTAATGTTTGGGGTCTCAACAGCCTCCCTGGCAACAATTTTTAATGGATTTTAAGGAATGTTTCTTTATTCCTTTTACTGGAAATTAGTATAGTAGGAAGAGCAGGTTGAACATTTTAAGCTGGTAAAGAGTTGATCCGCCTTGGTAGATACTAAAAACTATTCATTGTTGACTTTTGCAGTTCTGGGGACAGAAATCAGGCTGTTGCACATGCCAATATTCACATCCCCAAAAGACTATCTTATTTCTATTGTGTGCATGCTTTCTTTATAGGTGAGAATACTCCTGGTTGGAATTCTACCATGTCTATAACTGACTCATAAAATGTTCCCCTGATAATGTTAGTTAAGATTTCTGAGAATTGGAATTAATCCATTTCTAGAGAGCTTATTGAGCAATTTTCTTTTAGCCTCTGCTGTTTTTTAGTTATGCAAAAAGAAAAAGTCAACTTAAACTCGTCTATCTTCAGTTTTCTGCTATAAAAAGACCCTATAAAGGTTATATTTCTCATTATATTAACAACTACTTTCCAATTGTACTATTAAAATATGTCCCATTAAATTTTTGATGTTTCTTGAACAAGGATACATGTGATACATACTTTTTGGAACTTAATGCAAAGCTAATTTTTTCTGGAATGATTTCCTTGTGAAATTTACTGAATATTCCTTTAGTTTTGATCATTAGGAAGCTTAGAATTATATTTCATCCTCACAGAAACTGTGTGTAGTTCTATAAGTTAAATTAATTAACTATGTTTTGTTCTGTAAAATGGTACTATTTATTTGGTACTACTTATTAAGAAGGTATTTTCCTACTAAAATTTCCATTATTTTAATCTCTAATTTAGTTTTTATATGTACTTTTCAGGGGAGGTGTGGAAGCAAGAGTACAAGGTAGCTGGTCACATTGCATCCACAGTCAGGAAACAGAGAGATATGGATGCTGAATTTCTACTTTTATTCAGACCAGGAACTCAGCCCATGGGATAGTGTTGCCCATATTCAGGGAGGCTCTTCCCTCCTCAGCTAAGCCTTTCTGTAAAGACCCTTATGGACACACTCCGAGGTATGTTTCCATGGTGATTCTAAATCCCTTCAAGTTTACAGTGAAGACTAATGACCACATATGGATAGAGGATAAAATAGAAAATGATATTTATTTTTTCCTCCTCTATGAGGATAATTTGGTGATATCTGTATATATATATATATATGAGACTTGACTTCTGAGGATTTCTTCTACATCTATATTTGTATATCTTTGAAATGACAATTTACAAGGTTTTACATTCACATTTTTTGTAATATAAACAATTAGAAACAACCCAATGTCAGATATTTGTTCAGAGGCGACTGGTTAAAGAAAGAAATTAAGAGATTTCTGTATCATAGAATACTAAGAACTGGTTTAAAAAAATAGGTTAGAGCTGGGTGTGGTGGCACATGCCTTTAATCCCAGCACTTGGGAGGCAGAGGTAGGAGGATCACTGTGAGTTTGAGGCCACCCTGAGACTACAGAGTGAATTCCTGGTCAGCCTGGGCTAGAGTGAGACCCTACCTCAAAAAAAAAAAAAAAAAAAAAAAAAAAAAACAGGTTAGTTTTGCCATTTTAAAAAGTGAGGTTCAGGCTGGAGAGATGGCTTAGCAGCTAAGGTGCCTGCCTGCTAAGCCTAAGAACGCTGGTTCCAATCTCCAGGTCCCACGTTTAGCCAGATGCAAAGTGACACAAGGGTGCAATGCCTCACTTGCCCACAAGGGGGTGCACACATCTGGATTTCATTCACAGCAGCTGAGAGACTGCTGGCGTGCCCATCTCTATCTGTCTCCCTCTCCCTCTCTGTCTGTCTCTCTCTCTCTCTCTCTGTGTCTCTCTCCAAAAATAAATGAAATAATAAAACATAAATAAAATTTTAAAAGTGAGGTTCTCTATGTACTTAAATGGAAAGAACTACTATATATTTATTGTTAAGTCAGGGAAAAGCAAACATTATTCATTATATTCTCTTCTATGTTTTATGGAAATAATGTTGTACAATGAGAACTTTTGTTCTGAATAAAATATCTTGCAACTAATAGCAGTGAATAGTCAGGAGCGGATGGGACCTGGCATCTGGGGGCAAAAATGGGAGAAGAAAAAATACAATTGTTTCCATTTTGTGTTTTTTTTTTTTTTGTCTGTGAAAATAAATTAAATGTTGAAAACTAAAATAAAAATGTAGATGATATATCCATTCCCCTAGAAATAATCTTTCTGTGTATTCCCAGGTTCTAGTCAAAGACAATATGTTACATTCACAGGGGTTGCTGTGATGTAGGTGGCAACTGACAGGCAAAGCTTGGGTCAAGGCTGGCTGCCTCGAGAAAGGAACAGTTTCACAAGAAGGAGGTGAAGCTGGAATGTGAAGCCCAAAATAAACCATCTCCCACTTCATTATGATAAGAACTGTTCAAAGGTGAAAGGTTAGAGATTTAAGTTGGAATTCACTGTATCTTTGAGTTTCTGAGAGAGAATCACATAAGCTCTACTATGTTACTTGTATACAATGTGATTGGAAATGAGGATTGTGGCATTCCTTAGAAGATTATAGAATGTTCCAAACCTTTGTGAATAACCTTACAATTTTAGAGTCAGAGTGGATTTGTTATCACTTCTCTCAGATGTTTCATGTTTAAAGCCTTTGGTGGCTCATGTTTAATCTGGGACTGACATGGATACAAGACAGTCTGTATAGTATGATGAGGAATTTAGAATCTAAACTGATTGGATTCAAATACTGGCTTCAGTTCATACTTAATGCATGGCTTTCAACAGGTAACATTGCTTCTCTGAGCCTGTTTCTCACATGTTACAGCAAGGATCAGGACATAAATTTGTTAGAATTCAATTGCACGCATGCACATGTTGAGTGCACACACACAGCACTCAGAAAAGAGCATGTACATTGGAGGCCACAGTAAACACATCTTGTTCAACAAGACCATGGCCAGAATAAAGGGGACTCAGTCCTAAAGAGATGCAGTGAGGAAAGCCTTTGTCAATTTAGTGAAAAGATATAATGTGTATCAATAAGTAGACTCAAACTAGTAGAATTTGCAAAACAGAAGTTGCAGATCATTTGGAAGTGTCCTGTATATGTAAGGCATCAAAATACTCTTCAGAGAAAGAAGTTTCTAGATGAACATCCTGCCCTATATAATGCTAATGATTCCTAGTGGAAAGTCATTTAAGTGATTCCACATCCATTTATATACTGAAATCCATAATCAGTGACTTTGTAGGAGAAGCAGTTTTTAAATTACAGTGTAGGAAAATATTATTTAGACTTACTCTACAGAAAGATTTACATCTTCTGATTAATTAACGGGTCATGACCAAGGACAGCTTACATTATTATATGTGCAGCAATGAGCCATTTTCCTCCTTAATAAAAGCCAACAGTCCTAAGTTCTTGCAGGCTGCTGTTGCATCTGTCATACTTATTTTTATAAATGACTGTAATGATCACATAATGTTGTTGTTACCAAGGTTTGGAAATGATCCAGGATTTGTTTTCTTAGAATTTCATGTGAGCCCCTCCATTTCAAATGCAGAATGTATAAAATATTTAGTGTGCTTCCATTGAGGAATGGAAATGTATTTCACCAATTATTGAGAAGTAATAAATATACAATAAACCAGACATAAAAGTTCAGTCCTTTCAATGCCCATTCATCACAATATAGTGTCATAAGAAAGAGTAAGAAGAAAATTGACTAGCTATTATACTTTCTAATAGCTTGGGGGAGGGTCAATATCTTCAACCATGTAGATAACACCAAACCTCACAAAGGAATCTATTTCCCATCATAATTCAAAAGCCTAAGTGTGGTTTCTCTCTTACCTTACTTTCCTCCCCACCTAGCAGCCACACTGTTTACATCTGAAGAGTAAGACTGAGTAAGATGAGGTTCTAAGCATCCTGAGAATTTCAGCCTTACCATAGTCAGTTTCACCAGGAATCTCAGAGTGTATAATAAAACCCTGTGCCCATCATCCTCCCGCACCAACCCCTGCATTGACATCTCTCCAGCACAAGACAGCTTTCTTCTATAAACAAAGACTGAAGGTCATGGAGCAGTCAACATCAAAGTCTTGCACACTGTTACACGTGTCTTACATAGCTTAAATTATACTGCGATGTGCCTTTACATTGAGAGTTAAATAAAACAGCTTTATCATTGTAAATATTCCAACTCAAGAAGAGAGGAAAGGGGGCATTGAGAGACTTATTTGCTTTGGGGAGATAGGAGATGCTGAAGAAAGAACTGCGGGCTTTCTACTAGAAAGAACAAGATATAAATTCCTTCCAGCCTGGGACTGCTTCTCTCCCTCAAGCCCCTCAGCCACCAGCAGAGTGTTCTCTCATATTCTTCCATCTGTTCGGGCAGCTGTTCAAGACAACTTGGGGTTTATTGATTTCTTCAAAAATTAATCACTCTGGAACAAGAATACAGTACATCAAATTAAATTATCTTATCCATATAGGGCTCTTGTGATAGTATAAAATGTCATCTATGTCTATGTCTATAATACAAGCAGAGGAGAGGAGGGAGGGGGAGGGAGGAAAAGATCCTCCTTTTCCCTAAGGTCCCCATAGTGTATGAATTATTTATGAATATCTACCAGTCAAGACACTGCGATAATGAAAATGCCTAAGACATGAAACTCACAAAAGGATTTATCGTACTTGTTTTTACTATAATGATTTTGTACATGCAGTGCATATACAAATACATATATTTTGTACATGTAGTAACTTAGGACTCTGAATATGTATATAGATTTAACCCAATAAGACAATTTCTTAGCAATGTTGTCTGAGTATCACAACTTCTGCGAAAACTAATTCATTAAAGCTGATTTAAAAAAAAAACAACCTGAAACTACATGTGCTATTTGTTTATTCATAGTGACATGATTTTAAGACTCATAATTAAGCAGGTATTTTGACTTCTGTTCAAAGTAATTTCTCTGGGGTTCACAAAAATAACCTCTTATTCAGATCCAATCTTCGTCTTATTTCCAAATGGAGGTAAACAATGAGTGCACAGCAAGCAAGCTGCTGACAGCTTCCAGGGAATACATGCACCTGGAAGCTTCAGCATTTAAATTAGTTGATATAATGTCATAAGATGTGTGTGAGAAAGGGAGGTGGTTGTTGTCACCATGACTCCCATTAGGTTCTCATTCATCCTTATAAGGTTACTCCCTAAGAAAAGTAAATGGGTTATTCCTGATCATTTGAAGTGCAAGGAGTGTGGGGGTAGGATATGTCCAAAAGAAGCAAATTTTAGGTTGCTTCGTTTGGTTTCAGGGAACAAACAAAGATGTGAAAAGAGGAAAATAGTGACATTAAAATAATGGCATTAGGACTGGAGTGATTGCTCAGCCATCAAGGCACTTGTTTAAAAAACTCTAAAGGCCTGAGTTCCATTCCCCAGTACCCCATAAAGCCAGAAGCACAAAGTGGTACATGTATCTGGAGTTTATCTGCAGTGGCTGGAGGTCTGGTGCACCCATCTCTCTCTCTCTCTCTCTCTCTCTCTCTGTCTGTCTGTTTGCAAATAAAATTAAAAATTAAAAAATAATAATGGCATTATAGGTGATTTGAACACTCTTTGACCTTTTAAAATAGGCAGATAAATACTTTCTACTCATTAAATTTTTGTTACTATCACCATATATGCCAATCTGTTATCAATAATGTGTTCATATTTGGAGTGAATTTGGAGATCCAGTTGAACCTTAGGAATGTAAAATCCTCTCGTTATGTAAAGCGTGGGAATACATATACATAAATGAAAGCTGTGGGTAGATGTTGCAAAGGAGGCACTCATAAGCAACTGGAAACTGACTCTGCTAAGCTGTCTGGACCTACACATGGTTCAGTGATACTTAAGAAACAGTAAATGCTCTTGGGAGAAGACTCGGGATTCTATATGATGCTGATGGTGCACTCACAGGTTCTCAGTCACAGCCCCCTTCATACCTCCCTCCCCAAGCAAAAGGAGACCATGTAGATGTATATATCTGTATCTCTGTCTGTGTCTGTATATGTATATGTAAAGCAATGCTCACATACACACAAAGCTTAAGTCAGGTTATGTGGCTGATTGGTTGTCTGGATGACAAGCTTTAAGTAGGATATTGTCCCACCTTTATGGACATAAATAAGGCCCCTGAAACAAGAAATGCTAATCATTATATACAAGATTTAAAAAAAAAAAAAAAAAAAAAGGAGCCACCAATGCTAGATATCCTCTCTGTAGCTTCAAGTAGCCCACCTAATTTGATTGAGCCTCACCTTGTTGAAAGGGAGAATGTATTGTGTGTGTAGTGTTGTATGGTGAAGTGTGTGTAGTGTGTGTGGTGCATGCACCACAAGTATGTGCTGGTCTAGCACCGCATGGGGTTGCCGGTGAGGAAGCATCAGGCGTCCCCCTCTATCACTCACCTGTCTGCTTTATCCTTGTGAAGGATTCCAGGGTTTGCCCTTTATGAACCCTAGTGATTTTCTGGTCTCCACTCCCCACAGGACTGGAATTGTGTATATGTGTGATGCACCCAGCTATTTATTCGGGTTCTGGAGATTCAAACCCAGATGATCTTGTACCCTACCCCCTCTGATCCCCATGCTTGTGCAGGAAGCACACTTAGCCACTAAACCATCTCTCCAGCCTGCAAAGAACTCTAAGATCTCAGTTTCCCTCCTGCTGTAAAGTTCTAAATCACAAATTCACTTCTTTAATGTGTCTATGGCCTCTTTACTATGAAAGGCCTTACAGATGAGGCAACTTCTCTTATAATTCTGCTTATCATTTTAAATAGAAACAATTACTACCCCTGCACATGTCCTCATCTGAGGCTTTGGAGGTAGGCATTATTCTACATTTTAAGGTAAGCATTGTTTTTAATTATTAGAGAGAAAATTGAAATTCTTTTCATGAACACTATCTCCAAAGATATTATTATTTGTGTTTTGTTTTCTATCACACAAATCTTAATGCCAAAGCCTAGGACTTCTAAGTTACCTGATTCTCCAGTGCTTCTGAACCAGTGCTTTTTTAAGGCACTGCTTTGCTCCTGGAAGTTATAATTAAGCTCTGCGAGCTTTTTATATCCCGAGGAGTGAAGTGCACATAGGCTTGAATAGCATAAAAGAGAGGACTCGGGGCCCTCCTACAATCATCTGAGGCTGTGAAAGTTTCCAAGAATCCACATTCATCAGTGCACAGTTTATTTCCAAAAATTAGTCCAGGGCTTCCCACATTTCACAGATGGGCACAAAGCATATTTAGTGTGGATCACAACCTGTGGTGGGGATAATCCCCCAGAAGAATAATGCAACTTTCCCTCAAATGGGGCCCTTCCAATGGAGGAAAAGCAAAGTAATATTTTTCCTCAATTATAGCTCTATAGGCCAATCCCTGCATTTCAGACTCCAAGAGTATGCAAATGTTTCTTTGGGGAGAAATATTATTAAGTGTATTGGCAAGAAAAGATGACTTTCCTGCCTTCCCCTCATGTGGGTGTTAATCCCGGGGCCTTCGACCTGAGATGGATGGATTAGTGCTTTTAATAACACAGAGGGCATGTTAAAACCAATTGCTTACATTTCTATGGAGTTGACTGGTGACTGGAGCAAAAGCAATTAGACTCCTGAAGTGTCAACAGAACTAATGTTGATTATGCCAAAGCCCCCACCCTGGAAGGATGTCTTGATAATAAAATTCTAAGATCCAGGGAAACAATTACTACCCCAGCACATGTCCTCAAACTGAGGCTTTGGAGGTAGGCATTATTCTACATTTTAAGGTAAGCATTGTTTTTAATTATTAGAGAGAAAATTGAAATTCTATTTTCATGAACACTATCTCCAAAGATATTATTATTTTTCTCCAAAACAGCTATAGTTTTGTTTTCTATCACACAAATCTTAATGCTTTCAAATGCCTAGGACTTCTAAGGTACCTGATTCTCCAGTCAAGAGCCGTTAACAGTCACCATTACAAGATGGCGCTGGTGTCTGAACCAGCCGCTACTAGTTGTACAATCTGCGCATGGTCATGGGAACTTTAATCTAGCTCAGCTCATCTGGGCTCTCCAATAAAGTTTAAAGCATTTTTCAAAGGTTTCACATCTCAAAAATATTTTAAAATATGCTACTACTTATTTCATATTACTCCCTCCAAAACTGCCCATTTGAAATGCATATTTGTGACATCCCAAATTAATCTTTGGAAATCTGTGAGCCATTTTTGTTTTAAAAAATGCCTTATGAGACATTATAAAGAATAATTATTATAATCTTAAAAAAATCCTGAAAATGCTGGGCATTTCTATCAACTAACTTGCTGGGGTTGAACAGAATATTTGCAATCTAAATTTTCCAAAGTGAACGTCCAAACACTTGAAGGAAAAATTTAAATAGCCCCTGAGCAGCACTGAATATGATGAACACCTCAACGGGGGCTCAGGAAAACGTGAGCGTCGGAAGCTAGGAGGCTTGGAGCAAGGTTTTGTTTGATTTGAGCTTCTATTAATGTCAACACAGTCTCTCAGGACAACAAGGAAAAAGAGGCAGACAGAAAGAGAGTAAGCATGAACACAGCAGGGCCTCCCGCTATGGCAACAAGCTCCAAACACATGCGCCACTTTGTGCATCTGGCTTTATGTGGGTATTGGGGAATCGAACCCTAGTTGTCATCAGGCTTTCAAGCTTGGTAAGCAAGCACGTGCCTTTAACTGCTGACCCATCTCTCCAGCCCCCTAGATGCTATTTCTAATACAAATCTTTCACTGGCAATAAACAAGTGTAGTAACACACAAATGACCAGATGACTCTGCTTGTCTTTGACTTTCTAGTGCTGCAAGGACATGTGTTCAAAGGTCTTCACATATCTTACCCAGGTAACAAAGCTACCAGGTAGACAGGAAATGCACCCTCACCTTCGTTTTACATGTAAGGATTCAGAGATGTATAGAGATTAAGAAGCCAATTTCAAGTGATAGGGCTGGATATGGGTAGGTAGACCAGGAGGTCCACCCAAGTCTCCTGTTTCCATCCCCAAACGTGCTTTCCACGACCCTTCCCTGATTGAGAAGTTCTTAAGGGATCCATTGCTGTCTCCCTCAGCAAACAAAAGGCTCCAAAAGAATCGATAGCTCAAGTGAGAGTAAAGATCTGAGATCAGAGCATCCGAGATTGTGAGTCCCTTTAACCTATAAACAATTTGTCTACGAAGTAACCTGGGATCGCTTCCCAGTGACCTGATTGGGAGGAACACATGAGAATAGCAGCTCTGGTTCACGGCATCATGTTTTATAATTTTTCATTCTGATAGCTTTCCTCCCTGGTCAGGTACAAGCCACGGTTGTAAATAAATGGTTTTTATTTGTCTGTGTCCTCCTTAATGGTGGACACATGCAATGCATTTCCCAGCAGCTCATTACCCAAGAGAGACAGGAGAGCTGGCAGCTCTCATGACCTCATTTGCAGGATGCGCCACAATCTGTCTTGCCCATTAGCTTGCTAAGCCATCTTATTGTAGGATAAATGCAAAGCATGGGGTATAGGCAAGTGGGTTGGATTAGGCAGCCGCATCCTACTCGTACCTGTGCAGATCAGGAAACCAGTAGGTGACTGCCATGGGGGTCAGAGCAGATGGCATCTTTGGCAGAGCCTATGACAGAAGTTTGTAAAATGCCCAATAATTGGTTCCAGTAGGATTTCCTGGGCAGGTATCTAAGGGCTGAAACAGCCAATGCTCTCATTTCTTTATGCTTTCTCCAGTGAGAGCCAGTGCCGTCAGAATCAAAGCTTGCTCTGGATCAAAAGGTGCTCTATCTTTGAGTAACTTATTTTTATAGCTCGCCATTAGTTTTCAAAGACTGATTCCTTTCCCTCTCACCCTTCACATTCCTCCTTTGCTCTTGAAACTTGTTATGTTTTATATCTGTGGACAAAAGCAGCTGGAAATAAGGGGTCATTTCCACTCTTTCACATCCTCCCTTTTCAGACAAAGCATAACAAAGTAAGGCCCCGTAAGCGAATTGTGAAATTGGGATTATTCCCCTGATCATAATTTTTACACAAATAGACATTTGATAGCACACCTGAACATACCCTTGTCAGTATGTGTACCTTACAAGTAGCAGTCACCTCAAAAATGATTTTTGGTGGACACAGAACACCTTTTCATAGAGAAGAAAAGAGAAAACTCTTAATAGAATACTTTCAATAGCTCTTCAGCATCTATGAGGTGGTGTTTGTCAAAAATATGATAAGTTAGCTTTGAAGCATTCCTACACACACACACACACACACACACACACACAATCTGCACATGTCAAAAGCCTGCCTTGTATAGCTATCCCCTTATCTATTAATTGAAGGAAATGTTTTCCTGCTTAGTGTTTCCTTGCTATGTTAGAAGCTCATGTGTCTGAACAGAAAGGGAGTAGAACAGCCATCTTAGCTTCACACAGGAGAACAGCAGCCTCCAGAGAAAGTGACTTTGCCACAGCAGAAGGTGGTAGAAGCTGGCTTTGGATCTCAGTTCACTTCTCTTTCCACCAGGCTAGCCACTTCTTAAAGAACAGAATCAGAAATATTTCATCCCTTCCACAAATATTTTCTGGATATTACTGTGGGTCTGTTCCTAAGCAAGGTCGTGATGGCTAAGATGTATAGAGAATAGTGTATGTCCTAGTTCTTGAGGGGTACTCCATTCTTAGTGTCATTTTGTTATTTGAAGAACGATAATGAGTGATAAAAGATTTGTGTAAGATGAAAATGCGAAAGTTATATTTGTCTTTCCTAGGTTTTTCTTACCTTTGAGAACAATATGTTAATATCACTGCGGATATGATACATCATACAGATATCCACAATACAAAATGAATGTCTTTGAAAGCAAGAAAAAAATAACATGTTATAGAGTACATAAGTTATTTTCCTTGTTGCTACATGTGACCAAATACCTAAAAAGAAACAACGTAAGGGTGGAAGAGTTTATCAGGAGCATGGTCTGGGGAGATACTGTCTGTCATGGAGGGGAAGATGTGGCAGCAGGTGGTTTTTGGAGGCAGGAAGGTCCCATTGAGACTCCTAACCTCCTCATGTCTTGAGGAACAGGAAGTTGAGGGCAGACAGGAACAAGGTGTGGTCCATAAGACCTAAAGGCCATTCTCCAGAAGCCCACTTCCTCCAAAGAGGCTCCTCCACCTCCTAAAGATTCCAAAACCTCCCCAAATAACATCACCTGATGGGGACCAAGTGTTCAAAAAACATCAGCCTATGGGGGATATTTCATATTCAAACCACACACACACACACAAATCACATCCTGTGGTTTGGTTCAGGTGTCCCCATAAATTTAGGTGTTCTGAATGTTAGGTTCCCAGCTGATGGAGATTTGGGAATTAACGCATCCTGGAGGCAGCGTATTGTTGGGGGCAGGCTTATGGGTAGCCAGTGTCCCCTTGTCAGTGTTTGGCAAACTCTTCTGTTGCTATTTTCCACCTTATGTTGGCCAGGGGTGATGTCTACCCTCTGCTCATGCCATCATTTTCCCCTGCCATCATGGAGCTTCCCCTCGAGCCTGTAAGCCAAAATAAACCCTTTTTTGCCCAAAAGCCGCTCTTGGTCAGGTGATTTCTGCCAGCATGCGAACCTGACTACAACACATTCTACTTTAGGAATCTTACACTAAACTGATTAATTTTCATTCAAATACCTTCATTGACTAATCAAATTATACCTAGAAATGCATAGCATAAAGTTTAATCGAATTAACTTCTCATGTTGTTTCCTGTGTCAGTGTTTCATAGGATAGAGTATATTGAGTCTATTAATAAAGAATTCTATAGGTAACAAGACCGTATTTTTTCATCTCTCCTTTTGCATTCATCAAGCTTTGTACAAAGACACAGACACGCTTTCATTGTTTGTGAGGATACCCCAGCCTTATAAAAATGAAGCCATTTGTTCCTCCTAGCCTGAAAAGACGGACAGGGAAGTCAGATTTGAAAGATGCATCGCGTGACTCTCTTTCATTTTCTTCTGTGCATTTCACTTTTGATCTTCTGTAGTTCCTGCTCCACTTTTGAGTGGCCCCAGGTTCAGTGAGATAGGCAGAGCATTAAATTCCAAACAGGAACAGCATCTGAATTGGCCTTGGGTGACTGACACACAACCTCAGGATGCAATCCATTTCACTGAAGAAGAAAAAAATAAGCTACCTGCTCTATCTCCAGGCTCTTTGAAACCTTCCCATGAATAAAATTTGGCTGCTGAGACCTGCCGTGGCTGTGTGACTCACAGCCCAAACTATGGCTAGACGTGCTTTCTCCTGCACGTGCTTTCTTCTCTCCCTCCCCTTGCTTTTACACTCCTTCATCATCCCCAATCTTTCAGTTTCCAACTAGAATCCTAGTAGTGGCCATTTATTATTTATTGTGTGCTGAGGACTTGGCAGTTCACAGAAACAGCATTGAGGATATACAAGGCAAATACCCGTGCCCCATATTTGAATGATGTTAAGTGATTGAACCAACGTTCCATAAGTAGCACGGGCGGGGGTCTAGATTCCATTTTTCTGTGCCCACAATCACATGCTCTTCTGATAGTAACACCTGAAGTGTGCTGTGTGTGTTTCACACCAACCATAAATCCATGGAGTTGTGTTTTAGGATGACTTCGTCCCTCTAGTGGGCTCAGAGTAATGTAAAATAGATTTAGGTATGTCCCAAATGATTTTAGGGATGCTCATTGTTGTAGTCAGATTTGATTGCTGGCAGAAATCACCCAATCAAGGGCAGTTTATGGGTGGAAAAGGGGGGGTTATTTTGGCTTACAGACTCAAGGGGAAGCTCCATGATGGCAGGAGAAAATGATGGCATGAGCAGAGGGTGAACATCACCTCCTGGCCAACATCAGGTGGCCAACAACAACATGAGAGTGTGCCAAACACTCTCAAAGGGAAGTTGGCTATAACACCCATAAGCCCGCCCCCAACAATACACTACCTCCAGGATGCGTTAATTCCCAAATCTCCATTAGCTGGGATCCTAGTGTGGTAGTTTGAATATATGTCCCCCAATATATTCAGCGTTTTACTACTTATAGTTTGCATCTGCAATCACATTGCTAGAGGCAATGTCACTGGGGGCCTGTCTTATGGTGTTAATGGTGTGGGTTTGAGATTCCATTGTAAAGATATGTAAATGTGCCTAGCAGGAGTTCCTGAAGTGTGCTGTGTGACCTTTTGGCTGTAGTTTTGCTCTGTGTGCTGTGGTGGCTGGTTGGCTTTTGGCTCTCTTGCCTGGTCCTGTGGAGAGCAGGTCTCTTCTTCTGCCATTATGGAACTTCCCCTGGATCTGTAAGCTTCAATAAATATTATTCCTTCCTCCATAACTGTGCCTTGTCTGGAAGTTCATCTCAGCGAACCTGAAGCTGTCTGCTACACTAGCATTCAGAACACCCAAGTTTATGGGGACACCTGAATCAAACCACCACATTCATAAAACACAATCCTATTTGTTTTCTATTTATACATAACACATGTCCACAAACTGTGGCTTGTGTCTTTTCTCATGGTGATCATTCCTCTGTGTCCACAGGGTTCTTCGTCCGCAGAATCAACCATGTGCAGACTGAAACTATTCCAAAAATAAAACTTCACTGAACCCATAACCTTTCTCCCACAACAACAATCTGACAACTGTTCATAGAACATTTACATTGTATCAGGTAGAAGTAATCTATTATAAAAGGGTGTTTAGGTTATGCAAGTTCTATACCATTTAATATAGAATCTATGGATTCTGGTGTCCTTTTGGTGTCCTGGAGGAAAGCCTGTATGTCTAGAAGTCAGACAAACCAAAAAATAAATAAATAAAAATAAAATAAGATAAAATAAAATAAAATAAAATAAAATAAAATAAAATAAAATAAAACAGCTGGATCTTCTACTCAAGGTCTCACAGGGCTAAAGTCACAATGTCAGCTACTTTCATCCCCATATAAGAGTTTCTACTAAGGAAAATTCTCTTGCAGGCTTCCTCGGGTTATTGATATAATTCATTTCACTGGCTGTCAGCTCTCAGAGGCTGTCCTCTGGTCCTGAGTGTATGTACCCCTCATCCCAGCAATGGAGAACATCTTCCCTCCTAATTCCTTTCAGGCATCTGATCTCTCTGACTTCTGCAGCCAGCTAGAGGAAGCTCTGCTTTTAAAGAGCACGTGTAATTAGGTCAGGCCTACCTGGATAATCTCCTTCTTTGTGTCACCTCATTGGTGACCTTAATTGCATCTGAAAATCCCTTTTGCCAGGTAATGTAACATAATCACAGGAGTAAAAGGAGGCTTCAGAGACTATCAGAAAATTCCACCTGTTGTACGAGTCCGAAGGTAACTGAGCTTTAGCTCGGTATTTTTTTTTAATCTAGCACACTAATCTCTTCCATTGTTTGAAGAACCAATAAGCACTAAAGAATGAAATTTAGCCAAAATGCAACCTTGATCCACATAGACTGCAAAGTAAAGGTTAGTTTGACAATAGTCTAGTTTGAGCTGGTGCATGCTGGGAAGGGCCCCTCTGGCTCTGTGGTCACACTCTTCTGTGAACATTGGCTGCCACAATTCAAACTTCCTGTGTTGTGGACTGGGGAGATGGCTCAGCAGCTAAAGGTCTTAGCTTGCAAACTTCACATACCTACCTCTAAACGAGTCCTCTGACCCTCCAGTACAACAATGAACCTCAGATGAACCTGAATGTGCCCCTTGTGGATGATAGGAAGAAAATTCCTGCACCCCGAACTCTCTTTCCTCTGTCCTCGATCCCTTATCCGTGTTTTATCTCTGTCCCAATGCATTCCCTCTGAGAAAGTCTTTATCACTCCCATTTCTGACACAATGTTTTATACCCACCTCCAAGGTTCTTGATTTTAAAATAAAATGAAAAAAGTACTATATCTATATTTAGCTCTACTTGTTATCTCAAGCCAAGTATTAAAGAAACATTTAGAGGACATTCTTATTAAGTTTTGGGATGGATGTGACAAATCAATAGTTTAGGTAGCTTATGAAAAACAGAAATTTGTTTTCTGAAGTTATGATAGGGGAACTTCAAGATCAAGCCCCGAAAGCATCATACAGGGTGCCTCTGTGCTTTCTTATGTATCTTTCATAAAGCGACTAACCACATTCAGGGAAGCTTCCTCTAAAAGACCCCATCTCCTAATAGCCTTGAGGGCTCGGATTTTAATATTTCAATGGATCATAGTAAGGGCTGGTTCATCAATTTTTTTCATCAGCTCAGAAAGTAAGTCATTGATTTTGACATGGCTCATGCACCCTCGAGCAAGGCATCTTAAATAAGAGAGAACTTGAAGGCATTTTTAATATCTCAAGTCATTGGAACGGGGGAGATAGCTCAGTCACTCAAGTACCTGAGTTCAAATCCCCAGAACTCACAAGAAAGATAGATGTGGTGATATAATCCTATAAACCCAGCAATGTGGAGGTGCAGACAAGAGGATCCTAAGACCTGCTGGCTAGCTTGTCCAGGTGAATTGATGAACTGGTTCAATGAGAGATCCTATCTCATACAGCAAGCTGGAGACTGATTGAGAAAGACAGCTGGCATTGACCTGTGGCCTTCACATGCACACACTTACACTTGTGCCAACACACATGTACACTCATAAAAAAATCTCAGTTCACAAATCTAATGTGTTTGATTTTAAACATGATCCAGCAAGCACCTCCTGTCCCCACTCCACTAATTCAAGTAGAAAGACATGAAAGTAACAAACAAACTACTTGGCATGAACAAGAGGACCAGGAGGAATGGGAGGAGTGAAAATGAGGGTAATGGGGATGGATATGATCAAAGTATATTATATACATGTACAAAACTACAAAAAATAAATATTTTTAAAATATTGTATTTATTTATTTGAGAGAGAGAGGAGAGAATGGGTGCACCATTTAGCCTCTTCAAAAGAACTCCAGAAACATGTGCCACCTTGTTCATCTGCCTTTACATGGTAGTGGGGAATCAAACTCGAGTCCTTAGGCTTTGCAGGCAAGAGCCTTAACCACTGAGCAGTCTTTCCAGCCCCCTAAATATTTTTTTAAGTAGCATGTAGAACATAGATTTTAGCCTGGTTCTTACAAACTACTCCAACTGAAAATGGAAAGAATTATTTTAGACAGCTCTTAGGGCTTTCTAGCAAATGACTTGCCTCAAGCTCAAAGTGGTAATGCTGCTGGATTACCCAATGGCTGGCTCTCCACATTCAGGTAGCATTCGGAAAGAATCAACATTGTTTGGGGGATTGGAGGCTTGGGGAGAGTGGGAAGATTGCTGAATTGTTTCTACCTACAGTAAATGGGGTTCTCTTGTGCTTTGATGAGTTAGTTCACAACAAATCATGGGAGGAGCTTACAGGTGAGGTTCCCTGACCCACTGCCTTGGCCAGAGGCTCGGGCATGGGCAAACACTGTTCTGAACATTGTCAAGAACAGAAATTCAATAAACTCTCACCCCTGATTTTATAAATGGTAAAGAGAGTCTACGATTTATTCTTAAAAAATGGCTTTGGGTAGGTGGAGGAAAGTAAGCCTGAGTGACCAGGAACCAGCATGGATGCATAATCAGAACAAGCATTAACTTGTGGGCTGTATTCCCTGTGCAGCCTGGACGAAGAAGAAACCTTGCATCTGTGTAACAGCAGTGGTCCCCAGAGAGAGCAAGCATGAATCTAAATGGGAAGGAGGGCTAAAGGGACAAATGCAAGTGAGCGGGAGTGAGAAAGAAAGGGCAGGGAGAGATGCTAATAGAAGGAGACGGTAAGAGAAGAAAAGGCTCAGCCCAGAGGGGAAAGAGCAAAAGGCCAGCTCACTCGCTGGAGAGAGAGAGAGAGAGAGACAGAGAGAAAGAGAGAGAGAGAGAAGATCTGTGGTGCTTCCCGGTCCCAGAAAGCAGCAGGAAGAAGCCTCCACTCTCCACATTGAGAGGAGACACTATAAGCATCTTCCAGAATGGCAGTACCAGTGTTGACACCCTGGGATTGAGGCATGCTTAGTTCAGGATACTGAATAGACTGCAGAGAAATGAGAAGAAATGAAAGTCCTGGGCCATGAGACCCAGAACCCAGCCCAGCCAGAGGAGCTATGCCGCCGCTCTGGAAGCCTGGGAACAACAACCAGCAGTTGATAAGCGGAGCTCTGATGGAGCGCGGTTGGGCTTCAGAGAATGGAGCACCTTATGTTCTCATTTCAGTTCCTCCAAGGAATAGAAAGCTACCCAGCAGAGTGAACAGCAGGTTTCTGCAGTCCTTGTAACTGGACTGAATCCCTGACTGGGCCCAGATTACTCACCTCCACAAGCTTTGTTTTATTCATCCATAAACTGGAGATACTACAACTACCTCCCTACCAGGATGCTTAGAAAATCAAAAGACGAGGCTGGAGAGATTGCTTAGCAGTTAAGCCTAAGGACCCCAGTTCGAGGCTCGATTCCCCAGTACCCACATAAGACAGATGCACAAGGTGACACATGTATCTGGAGTTTGTTTGCAGTGTCTGGAGGCCCTAGTGCGCCCATTCTCTCTCTCTCTCTCTCTCTCTCCCTTTTATCTCTCCCTGTCTGTCCCTCTCAAATAAAAATAAACAAAAATTTAAAAGAAAAATGCAAAAGAAAATCAAAAGACAATTATCCATAGAAAGTGCTTAAGCAATATTAGATGTCATCAGTCCTTAGCCCTGCTTTTGGCTGAGGACACCTTAGCAAAGCTTTACATGATGTATTTGTGCACAAAGTAAAGAAATGAGGAATGGGAATCGACACAATTTCACTACTTATAACTTGTTAAACAAAAAGAAAAGAATGCAAATTAATGAAAATGTATCCGCTTGGAGAATTACTGTGAATTACAAAAGACCTCTTGTGAGTTTTCAAATTGATTCCAAATTGCCCGTGATTACTTTAATTCTAAGCACAAGTAAAGGACAAGCGATGATGCTAAAGTCTGAGAACAGATTCCAAGCCCATCTCTCTACTCAGTTCACCTGAGCCCTCTTTTCTTCCACAATAATCAGCTGAAGTATGGATTGGTTTCTGTGCGAGCTATAATACTTACAATACTGGGCTATCGAGCACATGAAAAGCCAGAGATGTTGCCGTTTTTTTTTTTTTTTTCTTTTCATGATATGTATTGTTTTCAAGTGTCAATATATATTGCATTAAGTACTATATCTCTTTACACGTTAGCAAACATCTTTCTACCATCAACCAGTTTGTAAATGTGCCCTCGCTGGTCCCTAGTGTGCCTGCGTTCCTGCAAAGGGACCTACCCCAGGGATCCCTTGAGTACACAGTGCATCTTGGGTTCAGATGACAGGACAGGCATGTTCTTGGGACTATCTCTCCTTAATCATGATTCCTCTACATTGACTAAGCTTCCATGCACATCCTTCTGTCTGTGTTGCCCTCTCCATCTTCCTGAGCCTCACTCGTCCTCTTCCTTTACCACCTCCTCATTCTTTAAGGACTCCTGATTCACCCGTGGCAATATTCCTCTTTGCTGCAATCCTGCCGTTGTGCAGGGTGGATGCAGTGCTCATGTGGAAAACCAACCTAGACCCTCATCTCTCCATCTCCCTTCTGTTTTATTCCCAGAATCACATAAAGACCCCCATTTCTCTCTAATATAGTAATGCGTTACTTATATATGTGTTCTAGCTTGAGTTTTATACTTCTCTACGGATCCTCTCACAGTTCTGTAAAGCACAGACAGAAATCACAGTGTCCTAGCCTGAGTTACATGGTGAGTTCCAGACCAAAGACCAACAGAGTGAGACCTTGCTCATTGCACCACAAAAAGAAATAAAGAAGAAAGAAAAAGAGAGAAAGAAAGAAAGAAAGAAAGAAAGAAAGAAAGAAAGAAAGAAAGAAAAAAAGAAGAGAGGAGAGGAGAGGAGAAGAAAGGAAAGGAAAGGAAAGGAAAGGAAAGGAAAGGAAAGGAAAGGAAAGGAAAGGAAAGGAAAAGAAAGGAAAGGAAAGGGAATATGTCATAATTTCATCAGGGCTACCTGCTCTCCAATGGGTCTGGGACAAACACTGTCCTCCACCTGTCTCTTGATCCCTGGTGACTCTTGGCCCCCCTTGACTTGTGGCCCTATCACTCCAGTCTCTGGCTCTTCATATCACCTCCTGTTATTGTCTTTTATTTTTTATTTTTCTTAATTTTCTTTATTTACTTATTTGAGAGAGAAGCAGATAGAGAGAGAGAGAGAAAATGAGTGCATCAGGGCCTCCCACTGCTGCAAACAAACTCCAGATGCATATGCCACCTTGTGCATCTGGCTAACATGGGTCCTGTTAAGTACCTTAACTGCTAAGCCATCTCTCCAGCCCTCTTTTATTTATTTTTTTATTTTATTTACTTATTTGCAAGGGGAGAAAGAGAAAATGGGTGTGCGAGAGCCTCCAGCCACTACAAAAAAAAATCTTAAAATACCATGCTGTATGGCTTCAATTGAACTGATCTACCAGTCAAAATGAGCCCCATAATGGAAGACTTTTTTGAGAGAGAAAGCTCCATAGGCCCAAACATGCAGGACTCACTTGAGATGGAAGAGGAGTTGTGCACAGCCCATGAGCAATCAGACTGTTTTCTGCATACTGTCCAACTCTACCACTCTGAGACAAATTAATTAGCATGTCGGACACTCGGGTACTTAGCAGTTCTGAAACATCCTCAGCGCCTTTGTGCTGCGTGGGAGTACACAGCCTTGACAAATGCACTCCTGGCATTCAAGTGGAGACAATTCCAGCCAAATCTTTCAGTATGATTGGATTTTTTTTCTCCCTTCCAACTGTCTGTCAGTTGTTACAAAATTGTGTGTTTTGCTTTATAATACCTGTGACAAACTGCCTTAAGAGTCAAGCTGAGAAAACAGGAGTAAACATTTATTTTTCAGTACTGCAGAAGCCTGAGAATAGAGTGTGGCCACTTCCTCAGCTGATAGCATGCTTTCTTGTTAGTATCTAATAATTTCCTTATTCTTCAGCTGACCTGCTTGGCTTATGGTTCTTAATAACTTCGAAGTAATGCATTGATAATTATAGCCACCCTATTGATAAAGCTACCAAACCCAAAGCCATTGAATCATACACTCTCCACCTCCAGCCAACTGGTTTGTAATATGAATATTCACATAGGGCTGAGTCCACTAATACAGGCATTCACTCTGGGACTGAATCTTTAAATACTCTAGAAAATCTGCCCACTGCATGTTACTAATCAACTCACACCATTTTGCTTTATCCATTTCCAATATTTACACACAGTCCCAGAAACTTAGCACAAACCTATATATAAATATATGTGTGTATGTGTGTGTGCATACCTCTTTCATGTATGTTTTAGGTATTCAAATAAAAATGATCATATGAGGGCTGGAAAGATGGCTTAGTGGTTAAGGTACTTGTCTGCAAAGACTAAAGACCCAGGTTCAATTCCCCAGTACCCACACAAGCCAGATGCACAAGGTGGCACATGGATCTGGAAGTCATTTGTAATGGCTGGAAGCCCTCCCTAGCACACCCATTTGTTCTGTCTCTCTGTCTCTCTCCATATATATATATGTCTCTCTCCAATAAATAAATAAAATATTATTTTATTTTTTTTATTTATTGGAGAGAGGGAAAGAGGCAGAGAGAGAGAGCGAGAGAGAGAGAGAATGCCAGGGCTTCCATCCACTGCAAACGAATTCTAGATGCATGCACCACCTTGTGCATCTGGCTTACATGGGTACTGTGGAATTGAACTGAGGTCCTTTGGCTTTGCAGGCAAGCGCCTTAGCTGCTAAGCCATCTCTCCAGCCCAAATAAAATATTTTTAATAAGTAATCATATGAAGCAAGGAAAAATTCACTTACTTTCTTAAAAACAGATACCATTCTTAAGTGCTATTTTATGAAAAGTGGGTCAAACTACTAAGAGAAGAAAATAAGAAAGTAGCCACGAACATTTCCTCTTCCTCTAAAACAGTCTGCCTGAGGTAAGTTTTCGTGATGGATTGCTAAGCTATTAAGCTGCTGGTTTTGGTCTCGTTTTATCCGTGTGTATGTTTCCCTATGAGACCCATAAACAGCTTTTTAAGTCTGGTCATTTTGCTCATGTTTAATGGGCCTGGTGTATTTGCTGCTCTCTGCCCTGCAATTTGCTGAGCTCGCCACCTTCAATATTCCAAACACAGCTTGAAGGACTGGGCGGAGCAGGCCATTAATCAACTCTGTCAAAAGAAGGTGACTGGAATCTCCTACTTGTGCAGTTGAAGCCCTGTCCAGATTAGGCATTTTCCAGTCTTCACAGCTTTGTCCACAGTTGGTTAGTGTTTTCCACTGTGTGGTGCCATGGAAAAATGCCTGGATGAGAGGCAGAGAATAGGAGCTGCTTCCCATTCTGCCAGTGACCAGTTGAGATATAAGGGTAAAGCCAAAATCCCCATCATCTCTCTGCAAAGGAAAAGATTCTCAACCTACCTGGACTAAATCAGGAAGAAAGTGAAGTTACACAGGAAGCAAAAACACACAGTGAGTGACAAGTGACTGGTTAAACATCTGACCATGGCACTTGAGATGACTGTAGAGAAGGATTTAGTACTATTCAGTGCAGGCAAAGAAAGAGGGGCATATCATGGGTGAGAAGGAGTTTCACACACGCACACACACACACACATACACAGAGCTATTGCTTAATTTATGTATAGCAACTATATATAACTTATTTCTGAGTTAGTCTAATATGAGACCTTCATAAATATAATCAGACAAGGGCTGGAGAGATGGCTTAGCAGTTAAGGCATTTGTCTGCAAAGCCAAAGGGTCCCGGTTTGATTCTCCAGGACCCACGTAAGCCAGATGCACTAGGGGGCGCATGCATCTGAAGTCTGTTTGCAATGGCTGGAGCCCTGGCGCACCCATTCTCTCCTCTCTCTCTCTCTCTCTCTCTCTCTCTCTCTCTCTCTCTCTCTCTCTCTCTCTCCCTTTCTCTCTCTCTTACAAATAAATAAATAAATAAAATATATTTTTAAAAAGCACAATCAGGGCTGGAGAGATGGCTTAGCAGTTAAGGAGCCTGCCTCCTAAGCCTAAGAACGCTGGTTCCAATCTCCAGGTCCCACGTTTAGCCAGATGCAAAGTGAGGCAAGGGCGCAATGCCGCACTTGACCATAAGGGGGCGCACGCATCTAGATTTCACAGCAGCTGAGAGGCTGCTGGCATGCGCATCTATCTGTCTTCCTCTCCCTCTCTCTCTCTGTCTCTCTCTCTCTCTCTCTCTCTCTCTCTCTCAAAAAAAAAAAAAAAAAAAAAAACATAACCAAACAAGCTGTCTCTAGATTGTGCTAATGACATATATGTGGCTATGTACCAAACAACTGCAGACAGACAAAAAGAGGCGCAATCGCTCTCCAGATTCATGTATCAGTGTTACCACACAGTGTGTAAATGGCAGTTTACTGGTCCATTTCTCACCCTCTGTGAACTCCACTGGGACAGTGATGATTTTCTGTTCTTTGTCCCTAGCAAGTGTAGTTTCCTAGGCTACCCATGAACAGAACTGACTGATTCTATGCTCTGTAAACCAGAGGTGAAGATAACCCCAAGCTATGATCTTAACATGACAGCAGTCAAATACAGTGAGGGTCACAAGGTGGGGTGGGGTATCAGACCCAAGATTAAGGCATCCCATTGCCACAGCAAAAAGCCCATAGGAAAGTTTTGTTTTGTTTTGTTTTGTTTTGTTTTGTTGAGAGAGAGAGAGAGAGAAAGAGGCAGATAGAGAGAGAGAATATTGGCATGCCAGGGTTTCTAGCCAATTCCAGACACAAGTGCCACCTTATGAATCTGGCTTTATGTGGGTCCTGAGGATTCAAGCGCAGGTCCTTAGGCTTTGCAGTCAAGAACCTTAACCACTAAGCCATCTCTCCAGTCCCCCACAGGAAAGTTTTTAAAGGACTAAGTAGAAATGGCAGTTTCCCCTTGTTCTCTAAAAGTTCTTTTGAAGGAAGTAAGGGGTATGAGGCAATGCAAACTCATCTGTGGCATTAAAAGGAAGACTTGTCAGGAACATTGAAGGTCAAGCTGGATACTGGAAGATGACGAGAATGTCCCTAGATTCAAGGCTCAAACCTAAGGACAGAGCACAGTTCTCTGAAATAAGGACACCCTCTGAGGGATAAAGTCAGCAGTCCCTTGGATGGAATAACAAAATGGTTATGAGAGAGGCCAGAGCTTATATAGGCCTTGGCACAAAGGAAATTCCACATGGATATAGAATCCCATAAACCATAAATATACCCAATAGTCTGCCACTGAAGTAGGATGGGGGAGACTTCCAGCTGCCAATATTATCTAATCAGGGAGAAATCAAGACAAAATAATTCACACCTATAATTCTGTAGCACAGGAGAATTCCTGAAACATGGAATCATGACAATGTGACTACTGGGGAGACCAAAAATTTATGGAAATGCTGAGATCAACTGTTGAGTGTTCAGAATTTATTGGGACATTTTTATCACACCCATCCCTCAAGGTTCAGGAAACATTGCAAAAGAGGGGTGGAAAAATGTAAGAGGCAGAGGATGTGAGAGAGCTCTTTAGAGTCCTGCCTTCCACACATGGATTGCTTGTTGAATTCATGACCTCACATGGCTATTGTTACCTGCACAGGATCTTCATAATATTAGACCTATCAACATTCCATTATGGATGATGTAGGAGGCCAAAAACAGACATTAATATATAAAGGGAGCTAGTTGGATAGAAGAGGGTGTTTAATGGAAAGGTATGGGGAACAAAAGAATTTATTGGGAAGGGATTATGATCAAATTAAATTCTCTACATGTATGAAAATTAGCAATAAAAAGGCTTAAAAAAGAATAATCAGTTGTCTGAGGAGATGGTTCAGTGGATAAAGTGCTTGCTACACAAGCTGAGCACCTAAGTTCTGATCCCCAAAACCCACATCAAAATCAGATGCTATGGTGGGCTTCTGTCACACCAGCACATCTCCAACAAGATAAGAGGCAGAGATAGGAGAATTATCCAGAAGCTCACAGACCAACTAGCCTGGTTAATGGAGTGATAGATAATAAGAAACCTTGTCTCAAACAAGGTGGAAGGTGAGAACAACACCAGAAAGTTGTTCTCTCTCTCTCTCTCTCTCTCTCTCTCTCTCACACACACACACACACATACACACACACAGAGGCAAAGAAAACAGACTTGAGCTCCATATGTACTGATACAGAAGAATATCCATGACCTCACAGTGGCTGACACTACCTATATAAGACCATCATAACAGGAGGAAAAGATCATGACATCAAACTGAAAAGAGAGACTGATTGAGAGGGGTAGGGGATATGATGGACAGTGAAGTCTCAAAGGGGAAAGTGGGGGGAGGGGGGGAAATAACATGGGATATTGTCTACAATTAAAGAAGCTGTCAATAAAAATAAAATTAATTTTAAAAATACTAAATATAATAAAGCCTAATGCAGCCAGGCAAAAAAAAAGAAGAAGAAGAATCTATAAGATATATTCTTCAGGAGAAAAAACAAAATACATATGCTCTATTTGTGTTTTTAAACTCATGGACATATAGATGTATGTGTATTTACTTATATGTACACATACTTGTATGTGCAAGTTGTCTATATGTGTATGGGTATACACATGTAGATGTTTACTTCTATTCACACACATAAACACACACAAAAAAACCCCACATAACATATCCCTGGAAGGATGTGTGAAAAACAGATTGGAGCAGCTAAGAGTACAAGTGACTAAGAAAGAGGTAAGGGTTAGAGATTTTTAATTTCCATTCTAATATGATTTCTTTTTAAAAATTTTTATACATGTGTATATGTGACCTGTTCAGAAAATAACGTTTCACAAATAGGGCACTCACTGCTTGAGGTGTATCCTGAAACTGGAAGCCAAGAGGTCAGTAGAGAGGAGGGAGTTTACACTGCTTCTCAAGGTCAGACCCAGGTAGTGGGAACATGAGAAGACTGAATACCGTAAATGTAAGTGTGGACAGCAGGTCTCAACTGGGACGGAATTAAGAGCTCATAGCTGACTGGAATAAAAGGTGGAAACCAGATGTTCTGACCTTGGACAACAGCTTTATTCCAGTTCTAATAAAGTCAACATTCCTTCATTGAAAGCTTCATTCACTTCCAGGGTCAGGCAAGTCCATTGCTAGGTGTGGACAGGCAGATAGAAAAACTGGAAAGACAAGGTAGAAAGGAAGGGGAAGAAGTAAGAAATTGGCCACTGTTGGCAGGTTGCAGCGATATGGTTCATCCACTTTGGGCCAGTTTCACATTTTATGAAGCCTGCTGCAAAATAAATGCCCAGGGTCTCTTGCTCAAAAAAAGTAGGGGCTGGAAAGATGGCTCAGCATTTAAGGCACTTGCCTTCAAAGCCTAATGACCTGGGTTTGATTCCCCAGTACCCATTTAAAGCCAGACACACAAGGTGGTACCCACATCTGAAGTGCCCATTCTCTCTCTCTCTCTCTTTCTCTGTGTGACTGTGTGTGTGTCTCTTTTCTCTCTCTGCTCACAAATAAAATAAAATAAATGAAATATTTTTTTTTAAAGTAAGAAAAGAAAGCCGGGCATGGTGGCGCATGCCTTTAATCCCAGCATTCAGGAGGTAGAGGTAGGAGGATCGCCATGAGGCCACCCTGAGACTACATAGATAATTACAGGTCAGCCTGGACCAGAGTGAGACCCTACCTCAAAAAACAAAACAAAAGAAAAAGTAAGAAAAGGGCTAGAGAGATGACTTATGGTTTAGTGGTTAAGGTGCTTGCTGCAAAGCCAAAGGACCCAGATTTAATTCCCCAGGACCCACATAAGCCAGATGCAAAAGGTAGTGCATGCATCTGGAGTTCGTTTGCAGTGGCTAGACGCCCTGGTGTGCCCATTCTCCATTCTCTCTCTCTCTCTCTTTCTCGCTCTCTCATACAAATAAATAAATAAAAATAAAAACTTTTTTTTAAAGCAAGGAAAGGTAATATAGAAATATAATACTTTGTCCTCTAATCTGGCTTAACTTGTCATGGTCATTTATATTTGCTGTATAACATCATTCTAAGTAAAGATTTAATTTTTACATTATTAGCCAAAATTTTACAATTCATCTTTATATTGCATAATACCAGTTTTGAATGTAAATATCAAAAAGCATTGACTCATATGCAAGATTCATGAAATTATACAATTCATGTTCTGTAGTCTGTACATTCATACATATTTTGTTCTTAACAGAACATTGAAAATATTACCACAAAATTAACTCAACTACTGTATTTTACTTTTGAGTATGAACACATTCTATCAATACTCTTTTCAGATTGAGAAGAAAAGGAAATGTGGACTGTCCTATCTTTCCCTTTCTTTTTCAAAAATTTATTTATGTTATTCTGATTTTACATTCATAGTATTGGCTCTGTTTCTTTTGTCATTAATGTCTCTGTGAGGGTTTGGCCAATACAGGGACATGACACAAGTAAAGAAGGAGTGATTAGGACGCTTGGTCATTCATACATCCCAGGACATCATTTCCTTCTTAGAGCTGCATTGCATCATTGCTACTTCTCCATTCACTGCTCTTTCTCACTCAGTGCTGATTTCTCAATGACCCTGCACATATCCAGATAGATGGGTGAACAGATAGAGCACTCTTATCTTTATTACCTTGAGAAAACAAGACCTCCCGTGTATAGTGGATCCATGAGAATGCAATGTCATGCATATACCGACACCACATATGGATGGGTGACAAGGACTGGTAGGCGTGCTTCTTATTTCTCCTCAACCACATACTTGTCCCATCTACCTTGACTTGCAAGAGACATGTCCAATGATCAAGTCATTCAAAATTCCATGGTGAGGGGAACCAACTTTTTATGGGAGGAATGGGTTTATTTCAGTTTACAAATTCAGAGCAAGTTCCATTAGTGGTGGGAAAAGCCGCTTCCTTCCATACATCCAAGCACAGAGAGAAGCTGTAGCAAGCAGACACAGCAAGGGCTCAAATCCACCATTATTAAGTCAAGTGCTGGGCCCTTTCTGAGCTCAGGACCCTGACCAAATCACATGACCAGGAAGTTGGCTCTGCAGCAGGAGTTTATGATCAAAGGAGAAAAATCTGTGTAGGTGTTGCTGGTTCTTCCTCACCAGTATTTGTCTCAACTGTCTAATATTACATTTAATGCTTCAGGGTTATGTTATTAGATCCATCTTATTGGAACCAGGTCTAAATGACAAGGAGCATACTGTCAATTTTGATTGTTTTTAAGTTCTATTTATCTCTTCATTAACAACTTGTCTCTATATGAGAGAACAGTACAAGCAGAGAGAGAAAGACACACAGAGAGACGGAGAGAGAGAGAGAATGAGTATGCCAGGGCCTCCAGCCACTGCAAATAAACTCCAGATACATGCACCACTTTGTGCATCTGGTTTTATGTGAGTACTGGGGAACTGAACCTTGGTTGTTAGGCTTGCCAGGTAAATCCCTTAACCACTGAGCCATCTCTCCAGCCCAATAACACGATAATCTTGTGCATACTGTGGGTAGCACTGCTACTAGAGACTTATGATTATTAATTAGGATATGGGAATTTCCCCTGAAGAGTTAAGAATAAATTCTTAAATCTGGAGTTATTCTTTAGAGAACAATTCAATCTGATAGCCTCTGGTATGAGCATGTCGTGAAGAAAGGGATGGGGCATGCTGCTTACTCCCACTGTCAAAAGCTGAGCTTGTCAGAACATCCTGGGGTTCTCTGTTTTGCAGTGTAATAGAGAATACATGATCGGAAGAAAATAGTTCAATCATTGTGATGTCTAGTCTATTGACAGCCTTTTAAAATAGATGTGACTACAGTTTTCTCCAAAATAAAGTTGACTCAATCGCTGAAAGTGATCAGATGTTTACTCAGTGGAGAGTCAAGCATCCACGATTGATAAGCTGTTTGGAGTACGAACAGGTCTGAAGAAAATGTTCCTATAAGTGACTTGAAGCAAGTCTCGTAAGTAGAGAGGGTTGATAAGAGTAGTTAGCCTGGGGACTTGATGTGATTTAAATCAGTAAGTCGTGAGAGAATTCTGATTCACAGAAAGTTCTCCATCAATGTTTGCTATCACCATTAGCCACTGTGTCTGTTGCTTGGTAAATAGCCACATATTGGTCTTGTTAGAAAGAGGGATTGCTTCTCAGCCACAGTTTGCTTTCATTTGATAGACTCCTGGGAGACATTCACACACCCCTCCAGACAGGTCCTCCAGCCTTTCCCCACCAGAAGGCTCCATCCTTAGATAACTGTTCTCAGACTCTATCAAAAGGCCCAGTTTGAGCAGCTTCAGCAATGGTGCTTTCCCTGAACACACAACCTGGCATGACCTCCAGAAGTTTATTTACACCCCTTTGTAGAACCAGGCACCATGGGTACTGGGGGCTCCATTTTGTCTTAGGGACACATCAAGATTTCTTTCCATTGGGGGAAAGAAGATAGAGATTAAATCCCCCAAATTATCGGAATGTGTCTCCTGGAAAACAATGCTAGAAATGGGTAGTAGACCTGCAATGTAAACCACAAAGACCCTTTGCTAGGGTACAGTGCAGGTGGAGGCCAGATCCGCAATGTAAACCACAAAGACCCTTTGCTAGGGTACAGTACAGGTGGAGGCCATATCCGCAATGTAAACCACAAAGACCCTTTGCTAGAGTACAGTGCAGGTGGAGGCCAGATCCGCAATGTAAACCACAAAGACCCTTTGCTAGGGTACAGTGCAGGTGGAGGCCAGATCTGCAATGTAAACCACAAAGACCCTTTGCTAGGGTACAGTGCAGGTGGAGGTCAGCGTCAAGTTTGGAAACATTTCACTATAGCCACCAGAAGCAGCCCAGCCTGCAGCTGTGAAGCATGTCTGAGAAGACCCTGAATAGATCCCTGCCAAGAACCCAGCAACTTCTCCATCAATGACACCTCATTGCAATTGAATGGTCATCTGAATAATTACCCTCAATGCATCAGTTTAGGGCTTCTGTCCCAAAGTAAATGCTAAAGAAAGTACAAGTGTGAAGGTAGAGAAATGTAGAAAGATCCCCTGCAGGGGCACAGTTAAGAGCCCAGAGACAGAAAAATATTTGGAAAGCAAATCACACTCTAATGAATGAACTATAGCTATCAGAAAAATAAATACATGAATAAATAAATGAGAAGAGAATTTGCCTAAATAACAATGAACCAGAACATGAGAATATGTGAGATGTAGCTAAAACAGTGCTTACAGTAAAATTTATGTCTTCATTTGCTTGTTTGAAATAAGACGTGTCTAAAAGGTAATGATATTACCTTCAACCTTTAGAAAAAGAAAAGCATATTAAACCCACAGTGATAAGAAGAAAATAAATTTCATATATATATATATATATATATATATATATATATATATATATATGCCCCTATGACTTTTGAACAAAATAAATTTAAAATTAAAAACCTTCCTACAAAGATCATTTCAGACCAGAGAGTTTCATTGGTAAAGGATGGCAAAACAATCTTGAAAACCAATATTGCAGAACTTGCACTGCCCAAGTTGAAGACTTCACAGCAAGCCACAGTAATCCAGTCTGTATGATGTTGGTCTAAAACATAGATGAGTAACCCAATAAAATGGAATAGAAAATAAAGAAATAGGGCTGGAGAGATGGCTTAGCAGTTAAGGAGCTTGCCTGCAAAGCCAAAGGACCCAGGTATGATTCCCCAGTACCCACATAAGCCAGATGCACAAGGGGGAGCATGCATCTGGAGTTCGTTTGCAGTAACTAGAGGCCCTGACATGCCCATTCTCTCTCTATCTCCTCTCTCTCTCTCTCTCTCTCTCTCTCTCTCTCTGCTTGCAAACAAATAAATAAAATAAAATATTTTTTAAAAGAAAATTCAGAAATAGACCCATATTGTAAATAATGGGCTTTGGGGGTTTTACATTTTGTGCTGGGGATTGAGTGCAGGACCTCACACACACTAGGAAAGTGTTCTACACTGAGCCACATCCCCTGCCCCATTTTTTACTGTTGTTTCCCAATTCTCCACAGATCCTCTACCGCTCTGCTGTCATCAGTACTCAGAGTGGGCACAATCTAACACTCCAATTGTTATGTCCTCACCCCAAACTCCATGTACTTATGTTTACACTTAAGTTTTAGATTTAGGAGAATTATTCAAACAATTTTTTTAACAATTGAATTTCCAAAGGGAAATAAAAGTCACTGGATTAGCACTTTAAAGCACTTAAGTTAGTTAGGGTATACATGTTAATCTATAAATGATGATTAAAATATTCTAGATTAGTAAATTGAATCTAACATCTTAGGGAATAATGGTAAGGTCTGTGGGAGATGGCTCAGTGCATAAAGTGTTTGCTGTGTGCATCAAGAGAGGTGGTGCCCATCTGCAATCCAAGCTCTGTGCAAGCAGGCCCAGGGGATTCCTGGCATTTATCAAGTTAGCTAGTCTAGCTCGGTGATCTCTGGGTTCAGGAAGAGACCTTGTCTCAAAGAATAAGGTGGCCTCTAGCCTCTACACACACATGTGCATACACTCACACATACCCACACACACTTTCTAATACTCAAACACATGTGTTTGCACACCACACTATTAGCACTTCCAATTAAAAGAAGTGGAGACTAAGGCCTCAACTGGTGATAATAATGACACCTACATAGGTTGCACTGAAGACTGAGCTAGCACATACATATCCAACAACATGTCAGTGGCCCAAGGCCACACACTTAATAGTAGAGCAAAGACTACAGGCATCTGCTTGAGTCTAAGCCCTAAAATGTTTGCATATGTAACTTTAATTGAATGTTAATCCTAAAATCAAATTAGCCTCTGTGTCTCCTCTGATTATATAAAGACAAGGATCCTAGAAAGGCCAGTGGCATCAGTGGCCCCCAATAACAAAATATTGTCATAGAAAACACTTAAGTCAAGATTTAGTAATCTTCCCAAAGTCAACTCCTTCATAACTCACAAGGGTAAGATTCTGAGTCTAATTCCAAAACTAATAGTCTCAACCATGTGACAGAAAATGTCTTAGCACCTTGTAACTCAGTGTGACACAGACGGGCACACTGAGGATCGTTTGAGAACTTGCTAGAAATACACTGTCCCAGCAGTAATGTCACCACTCAAGGGGCCAAGACAGGAACATCACCGTGAGTGCAAGGCCAGCTTGGGCTATGTGGTGAGACTCTGTATCTAATTAATTAAATAGAAGGAAGTACATAATCCCAGCCCCTGGGAATCAGACTCACCATTTTTAACAAGACCTCTAGGTGATTCTACTGCTTATTCTCACTGGCAGGACATCTTTCTTCCTGTCACTGAGAAATGCTGGGATCTCGTAGCATCTTAGTGGTGCTCAGTGCTTTCCTCCGCTCAGCCTTGTGCTATGAGAAGGAAAGACCCTTGAGTGGTGAAAATCAGAGAAAAGAAGTAAGTGATCAAAGAGGAAAGGAAGACTTTGAACCTTTCTTTGAATATTCCTCCCTACTGCTGTCTTACTCATTTGATGTGTATCTAAAGCCCACTACTGTTATTTCAACTGTCCTTGTTCCCTATCCTGACATATTCCAAGCATGTTGTGTGTAGTGTGTACATGCAAAGTGGATTGAGTATTTTTAAGGTATCTGAACCCTGGATCTTATTTAGCTGTACTGAAATATTAAGAGAATGTGGGTCTACCTTTTCTTGGCTTGACATTTAAAGGATGAATATAAACTTCAATCCCATCTACAATCCACTAGTTACATTATACTTGATGCTTCAAATTGAATCTTGCCAGAATTTGATGGGCCACTGTCCTTCAGAAGTCATCTATTAGCTTATAGTAACTTAACTTTCCACACAGCCATGACATGATGGCCCCATCCTCAGCTCTTCCCTCTTCTTCACCCTTTACATTTTGCATCCTCCCCTACCTACAGTGGAGTCTAAATCTCTTCCCCATTGGCTGGTGCCTTTCTGACCCTATTGCTCTGGCCTTGCCTAAAGCCCTTAATGTCTTATCACCTGGGCCATTGAATCAACTTCTCGTTTGTCCTGCCTTGGATTCTTCTCCCTTCAGATGGGTGTCGCTTTCCTATGAAAGTAACACATCTGGCCGGGCATGGTAGCACATGCCTTTAATCCCAGCATTCAGGAGGCAGAGGTAGGAGGATTGCTGTGAGTTCAAGGCCACCCTGAGACTAGTGAAGAGTGAATTCCAGGTTAGCCTGGGCTAGAGCAAAATCCTACCTTGAACCCCGCACCCAAAAAAAAATAAAAGAAAGTAACACATTTGATAGCATCACTGTTCGGGGAAATATCTAATGGTTGCATGTTGCTGTGTTTGGACTCACCCCACACCCAAGACCCTTCAGAACTATACCAGCTTCCACTTTGGGCCTCTCCTCCATGCCCTCTCCTATCTCTGAAGAGCTTACCAAGGCCAGATGTGCCTTCGTTCACTGTTCTCGGCCCAACATGCTCATCTCTTTCTTGAACTACCAACTCTTATAATGTTATTTAAGATCCCAGAAAACATGTCATTTCTTTAGTAAAGCCTTCCCAAGTTCCCGCTGTAAAATAGTTGTCCTCAAACAGCATCAAAATCTCCTGGAACCTTTGGAAACATGAGCTCTCAGAAACCACACAGCCAGTGATAGGGCATGGGGATAGCTAACTATCTGTCATCCATCCACCATGATCACCAGGCAGCAATACACATTTGTCCTGTGTGGGGTTCTCTAGAGCAAGGCTTATTAAGTTTTCCACTTGGGACCCCTTTCCACCCAAGAATATTTATATGATCCCAGGTTTATTGCTATAGGTTTATGGGAAATCAGGTCTCTGCTCACACACCTGAGTCTGATGACGAGGCTCACCCTGATTGGATGTTTGAACCATTGCTTGAACCATGTAAAGCCAGTTACCCATGTGGCCCAATCCCACTCTTTCTTCCTTTTGCCTTGTGACCTGGGCTGAGCATCCACACAGTCCATCCCTCCTTCCCAGCCTAGCTGGGAAGAGGAGAGTATTTACATTGGCTTGGGTATTTTTCTTCTTGCCTTATCTCTGTGTCATGCTTTGAGGGTACCCTCTCACTTTAATCACATGTTAGATTTATCTTTGATCTCTAAGTCTTTCCCTAGTCCTTAATCCTCTCTGGTCTGTTACTTGAAGGAGCTTTTATGCCAGATCTTCCACGTATGTGTGACACTGCTCCAGCCTTTCCTAGATATCAATTTCCCCCAAATTAACCTGGTAAATTATGATTTCTCCCTAAATAAACACAATCATTCGTAATTTTTAAAAGAAATTAAAGAAATAGGTTTATGGGGTCACAGCCCACAGTTTAAGAAGTTGGATTCTAAAGGAACAGAATCAATAGTGTGTGTGTGTGTGTGTGTGTGTGTGTGCGTGTGTGTGTAAAGGAGGGACTTAAGACATTGGTTTACACAATAAGGATTGATTAATCCAACCTGTTCGTTGGAGAGACAGAAAACCAATCCAGGAAGCTCAGTAGAACTAGTCCTTCACAGAAGCCTGGAAGTTCCCTAAAAGTGGCAGGTACCTGTTGACGTTAGAAGAAGCTGGAGTGTGAAACATCAGTGGAGGATCCTGGTGGTGACAGATAGATGCATACTCCAAAGGAAGAAAAGCTTGAAAGCGTAGCACACACTGTTTTTCCCTTGAATTTCTTTTTCATAGTCACTGCCCTTCCCTAGTCACTGTCCCACTTTTGAACCCTGCCTAGAAAGGGACACACAGGTGCCTTTCACCAGCACTAGATATCTCTTAATCTGGCCAATTTGACAACCAAGAAAAACTGTTACAATATTCAAGTTTGAGAACTACATGAGACTGCACATAAGCTGGTCTTTCACCGTAATGGTGAGAACTTCTGGTGGTTGTGTGTCCTTGACAAGGAGGGCCTCACACACAGGACAATCGTCTCGTTCCTTCATAGCTTTCCTAGCATCTGAAACAGGGCTGGAGAGATGGCTTAGTGGTTAAGGCGCGAGAAGTCCACTAACCACTTCTCCAAATCAAGCAATAAACTGGGAAGTGATGAGCGATATGATCAAAGGACACAAAAGTTCAGCTAGGAAGAATCATTTCTACAGATCACAACCCATGGCTGTGATGAATAATGTATTGTGTGCTTGAAAGTACCAAGTATAGGTCTTAAACCGTCTCATCACAAAAACTGTAAATATGCAAGATGACAGATATGCTAATTTACCTGATTATATTCACGTAGCAATTATACATACACCAAAACATCACATTATATACCATAAAATACAGAAGAGTTTGTCAATTATACCTCAGCAAATCTCAGGAAAACAAAATGATTACAATAAAATAGAATTATTCTTGGTTTGTTTTTTACATACTTACCAATAAAACACGCATGTGCATAAGCACACACACACACATACATGCACAAATAGGGTTTGGGGTGCAGCTCATTGTCAGAGCACTTGAAGGGCATGTGCAAGACTCTGGGTTCAAGCCCCAGCAGTTAGGGGGAAGGGACAATAGTTTTTACTATTCTAAATTTACCAGATTCTGTAAAGTGGCTGGAGGCCCTGGTGTGCCCATTCTCCCCCGTGCCCCACCCTCTGTCTTTTTCTCTCCTTCACTCTGTCTCTAATAAATAAATAAATAAATAAATAAATAAATAAATATTTTTTATAAAAGATCTTATCTTTTCAGGCTGGAGAGACAGCTTAGTGGTTAAGGCACCTGCCTGCTAAGCCTAAGAACCCGGTTCCAATCTCCAGGTCCCATGTTTAGCCAGATGCAAAGTGACGCAAGGGCGTAATGCCGCACTTGACCACAAGGGGGCGCACACATCTGGATTTCGTTCACAGCAGCTGAGAGACTGCTGGAGGGCCCATCTCTATCTATCTTCCTCTCCCCTCTCTCTGTCTATCTTTCTCTGTGTCTCTCTCCAAAAATAAATAAAATAATCAAAAAAATTTTTTAAAAAAAGGATCTTATCTTTTCTAGGGTTCATTGGTGAAACAACTGATCTTGCCCCCACAGAACACAGTGTGAAATCCAGCCCCACATCCTACAATGCCAATGCTGCCCATGACAGACTGGACATCATGGAGTGAGCTTTTAGGAATCTGGCTTTGCTCCATGTCCTAAAGAACTGTATAGTCATTCATCTGGAATTGCTCAGTTAAAGGCTAATTTCTGTAAGAAAATTATATTGACAGTCCATGTATTTGATCTCAATAAGGATGATTTCATAAAGTGAAAATGGACAAAAAACTATACTGAAAATGTTCTTTTGAGAAACACACATATACCATAAGGGTTATTGTAATGTAACTTTAACATATACTTACACAAGATTACAGAAATTTTGATTCCAGTCTGTGGTGTAAGGCAGGACTCAATGTGAGTGCTTGGCAGTATGCAATCATTTGACAAATATTTGTTATTATTGATTATTTTTGGTTCTTAAAGCTCCACTTTCAGTTAAAGAAAAGAACCCTCATGACATAGGCATGCAGTTTTCACCCACTTTTTGTGAAAAGAGAATTAATGAATATCCTTTTGAACTACAAAGTGCAAGTGAGCTCCATGTTTTGCTTAAAATTCCTGTCTCTACCAGCTGTCTCTCTGAGAGTTCAAGGTCTCTCATCTTTTAATGATCTGCTTACTGAAGTCAGGGGCATCATTGCCGGTGGTTAGCTTCCCAGCACACTGGTTGTTAATAATAGCAATGGATGCGCTGCTTTCTGGCTGCAATTGTGCTGGGAAATCAATAGCTCTGTGTTGATTAATAACTGATTTCTCCACTGATCAGCGTGCGCAGATCGATGAGCACTCCTTTGGAGGCGGTCTGTGTGCTCTTCCCGCTCCAATAATCGATGCTCTGGGCCGCACTTCAGCAACACTTCCTGTTTCCAGTTCTTGCTCCATTTCAGTTCAGCATGTGTTCAGGGTACCACGCAGTGAGCAGCAGGGTTGGGCCAGGCCCAAACTTTGGCCTTCAAATGTTCCAGCCAGTCGTCTATGCACTGCCCCCCTCTCCTGTCCACTAGATGGCGCTACAGACCTGCGTTTGTAACAGTTCACTGGGCTTGGAGAAAGATGAGTGGAAGATGGACAGGTGGAACGCTTATCGAATGCTTAAAAACATCTGAAAGTTAATATTTTAAACATTCTGCTCTGTCTCACATCTGAACAGGCACTTGAATAAAAGATCCATCCAAGGAAACTGAAATGTACAACTTTCCCATGTATTTATTACACGTGACAGGCTGGGGCATACGTGATTTCAGGTGCTCTGGGCACCTCTTTAAAATGAAGCAGTTATTTACCCAATGAACGGCAATAATGTTCTCCTTTCTGGGTAGAGCTCGTGACACTGAGGATGCGAGAGAATGCTTCCTGATCCCCCAAGACACCTACAACGGGTTGTTCTATTTCCCGGTTATTAATTGCTCTAGGTTCCTGACACTCGATAGGAAAGTCGCGTGAAAATTCTGCAAGAGAGGCTTTATGTTTGCAGCCAGCACCTCCACTTCGGGACTTAAGGTCAAAGGCATGGAAGAATCCCAGTTACTGGAGGAAACCCTGACATTCTCTTTGTGAGAAAAAATATCCCTTCTGGTTCTTTCTCCCTGAATTCTTCTGCGGGGGTGGGAAGAGGGTTGGAGGGAGGTTAGCTGGTAAAGGTGGCTCCTTTGGAGAGTAAGGACAAGCCTATTTGGAGAGAAAGAGAGAGAAAAAAAGAAAGGGTAATTTTGTTGTTCTGTTGTGGGTTATTCCCTCCTCCCTCCCCTCCTTGTGGCATTGAGGGCTTCTGAGCAATCACATAAATCAACTTCTTGTTCTTGTGACAAAATGGAGTTAACCTCATTTGCAACTGACCACCCCCTTTTCACCGATTTTGGATTGTTTGGTTAACTCGCTTTGGGAAGGAGTATCAATAATTCAGCACTAGTCCGTTGGCATGTCACCCTAACAGATGGAAACAGCGACAGTGCCATCGATCCAATGCAGTTGCTCCCACTCAGGGGCAGTGCTGAATCCCACCCCACCCCCATCTCCTGTCTACCGGGTTAGTGAGAGGAAAGAAAATGGTTCCAACAGTCTCTCAAGCCTGTCCAAAACCTCTGACTACAGCCAACTATGCAAATGTTCTGCGAAATTTTCACATCAGGGAGAAAAGAGCAATGAAGAAGAGGGAGCAGAGTGAGGATTAACAACGCACCTGAGGAAATTGGGCACAGGAGGGGCAGGCACACGATGAGGCAGAAAATAGGCCCCTGCTTCCCATATAGCCCTCTGGGACCTCAGCAAAGAATGGGAGGGTGTGTGTTTGTGTGTGTGTGTGTGTGTGTGTGTGTGTGTGTGTGTGTGTGTGTGTCACACACAAGAAGAAGGGGGAAGGAAGACTAAAGGAGAGGGAGGGGATAATAATAGTGGCACGAACAGTTTTAAACTATAAGCCATGTTTACCAGGGGCCAAGCACTTTTGGGGACCCCTATTCCTTATGTTTGCAGGATGCTACCTCTAAACAGCTCAGGAAGGTAATGGTAATTGTATGTGATCCAGTATGGCAGGCCAGCTAGTGGATAAAGGTCTTGGTCAAAGCCTTAGTCAAAGGACACACAACCCAAACGAAGGCCAATGTCTAATTAAACCAGTTTAATACTGTTTTGTTTTATGTTTCAGCTGTCTGAATTCATAGAAATTACAACTCTATAAAGTCTGCTGGTTAGGAGCTCAGCAAAATTTCCAAGCAAGTGCACAACTGAATTTTGAACAAAATAACTGAAGGAGAGCACCAGAAGATAGCAAGCAAAAGCAGCAGAAATCCTGAAGAACAAGAACCCAGGATGGCTGCAGAGAGAACAGAAGGAAACATCTCCCCTCCACCATGTATCCAGCCTCCAGTCACAGCAGCTTGGAACCAGAGGGCTTTCCTAAAAGAGCCTGCCTTCTTAAATTGTAGATTATAAGCCATATGATGTCACAGAACTGAATGTGGAGGCCGTAAAAATTTTGCCAACAATGAATGGTTTCAGAACTCACAGTTAAATCAAATGCATAATTTCTGGCAACTCTTAGGTATGTTGCATTATATAACTCTTCTGCAGCCTTGGTTCTGAACACACAACATGCTCAACATGCCTGCACAACATGCAATGCCAGCCAAAGCTGCCTCAGCTCAGATTCATGACTATTGTATGTTACAAATGACAGCGTTGTTGTTGTTGTTGTTGTTTA
Organism: Orientallactaga sibirica; assembly: GCA_036365145.1. Taxonomy (NCBI): domain Eukaryota; kingdom Metazoa; phylum Chordata; class Mammalia; order Rodentia; family Dipodidae; genus Orientallactaga; species Orientallactaga sibirica. Next base: position 23,453,437 of record JAEOAD010000006.1, read on the forward strand.
CTGTATGTAAAGTCTTCTCTTACAGAACATAATGGTTTAATTAAAGAACAAAAGGTTTTCCCACCGCCATTCCCAGCACATGAGTATAAAATTACTGTATCTTTGTGTCATATTGTATTAGAATGTTTACTTCAAAAAATTGCTGTTTGAGTTGCTGAGTTGAGTTTCATTTTAAAAAAAATCATTCAATAAATTTTGACTTGAGATTAGGAAAGAATTTCCAGCAATTTCTGAAATTATCCTAGACATACTTCTGTAATCTTATACTACATATTTATGTGAAACAGTGTTCTCAGCATTGGCAATTATAAAATAAAATATCAATTAATTCTGAAAAACTTGGAAGGTGTTCTATGTACATCCTATAGTATCAAATATTCAGCCAAGATTTAATTCATCTTTGTTTTTACATGTATATGTGGTGTGTATGAATGGGTATGTGCATGTGAGAGCATGTGTATGGGTGCACAGGCATATGTGTGTGCCTGTGGAGGCCAGAGGGTGACACTATGTCTTCCTCAGTCGTTCTCCTCTTTCTTTTACTGAAGCAGAGTCTCCACTTGAGAGTAGAGCTTGATGATTCAGCTAATCTAGCTAGCTTGTTTGTCCTGGGGACTCTCTGCCCCGCTCCACACACTGATTCCCTCTCACTGGGAGTATACGTGGGCATCACTCCCTTCTGGCATTTACTTGGGTGCTGGGATCCAAACTCAGATCCTCATTCTTGCTCAGCAAGCGCCATCTCCCTATCCCTGAAGCTTTCATTCTTCTAAGTGTAAATGAACAAATGGGCTGGGGAGATGAATTGGTATCAATCACACTTCCTTATAAAGCCTGACAGCCCAGGTTCAATTCCCCAATACCCGTGTAAAGCCAGATGCACAAAGTAGCACATGTGTCTGGAGTTCATTTGCAAGGGCATGAGTGCACTCATATTTCCTCTTTCTCCAAAAGAAAAGGAAAAGAAGAAAACAAAGCAAGGAAGGAAGGAAGAGGGGGGAAGGAGGAAAGTAGGAAAGGGGGAAAGAATTATCTGCATTTATAATGTCATAAACATAGCTATTAAAAAGTGAATAAGTACATCCATCTTATTAATATACACATTTTATTTCATGTTTAACAAATGCTAATCATATACCAAATAATTTTAAAATATATTTATGAGTTATTATCAGTAAGTGTTTGATTTCTCAGATGAAAAGGGTTTGTCAGTGGGAAAAGTTTAAGAAGGTCCAAGCAAGAGGACCCCAGATGTCCCCCATCAAAACCAAAGATACCTGCGGGCTTCATTATTGGAGTCTCTGCAGTCCTCACAGGTTCTGAGCCCAGCAAAGGGAGAGTCCTGCAAGGCTCCTCTCAGAGAGGAGCTGATGTGGTGCCCCACGATCCACAGCCCATGGTGAAACTAGAGACCCTCCCAGAGATGCGACATGCCAGTATCCCAGCATGTCAGCCCATACACTATCACTACCTCCAAGGATTCAGCAGCTTCACTGACCTGTGCAGCCACAATTCCTGGCGCTGTGTAGACACAGAGACATAGTACCCACCTGGAACTGGAATGACCAGCCACAGCCCAAGCGGCTGAGGCACCTTGCCTCTTAGAAGAGTGAAATGATCACTGCGCAGTCTTCCATCCCCTGAATACTGAGTAACAGCAGTACGTTGTCAACCCTGGGACCTTGCTGCTGCTGTGTCTGGCCTCACCAAGCCTGGGTTACTTCCATGTCATACCAAGTCAAGAATCACCACTGTATGGCTCCTTATACTGAAGAATGCAAGCTTCCACTGTCCTTCTAGTTCCAGGACCAAAGTTTCTGATATTTCCTGTGTTCTGACAAAGACCAGTGTACCTTCATGAAAAACCCTGGAGAGACTAAGAATGGAGGGGGGGGGGAACATATCTTAATATAATAAAGGCTACATATGACAATCGGAGATAATCATATTAAGTGAATTAAGACAATCACAGAAAGACAAGCATGTATTTTTCTCTTATTTGTGGTTCTTAGATTTTATGGAGATACATAAAATCGTGCATACATATATATGACATGAAAGTAGAAGCCATTCAATCTAGGGGGACAAAAGAGACCAAAGAGATGGGGAGGGGAGAGAAAAGGGAGGATGGGAGGGTACAGGGAGAAAAATGCTCAGATTATAATCCATACATGTATGAAAGACTAAAAAGTTAAATTCAACTGGGCTTGGTGGCTCATGCCTTTAATCTCAGCACCAGAAGGCAGAGGCAGGAGGATTTCTGTGAGGTTGAGGCTAACCTGGGCTACATAAAGAGAAAAAAATCCATTTGTAGATTATAGGATCTTGTCTGTAAAACCCTCCAATAATTTTCCATATGCAAAAATTTGAACAATGAATTCAGCAAAAGTCACAAGTAAAAAAAAATAGTGTAAAAAAATAAGTAGCATTGTTTGCACGCAAATGCTGACCTAACTGAAAAAGAAATCAAGCGAGTGAATGGAATTTGATCATTAGACTTTATACAAACATCAACCCAAATAGATAAAAGAGCTATAAACAAGACCAAAAACTGAAAATCTCCTAGAAAAGAACATAGCATAAAATCTCCTAGATAGTGCCCTTGGCAAGAATTTCATGTATATCATGCCATAACTTGTGCCACAAAAGCAAAAATTAGTAAGTGTAGCTACAATAAACTAGGAAGTTTGAGCACTGTAAAGCAAGCCCTCATCAAAATGAAAGGGCAGCCTACTCACTGGAAAAAAATTTACAAATCACCTATTTGCAAATCACTCTTTCTTTTTGTTCAAGGTAGGGTCTCAGGCTAGCTCAGGCTGACCTGAATGCAGTACATAGGCTCAGGCTGGCCTCAGACTCACAGTGAAGCTCCTGTCTCTGCCTCCTCAGTGCTGGGATTAAAGGTGTCTGCCACTGCACTCAACCTGGCAAATCCATTTCTCATAGCAGCTTAATATAAAAATGAAGAACACATAGAGTTCATCTTACAGGCAATTTTATGAATGAATTTGCTCAAGTAAGCTCTCTGCATCATCTTCTACTTAAGTTGCATAGTTTTTAAATTTTCAAAAACTTAATAGCATTCCCATTTAATCACCATAAGGCTTTTTTGAAACTTTTATTGAGAACCTCCATACATATAGACAATATACCATGATCATAACCCCCTCCCATCATGCCCCCTCCACAAGTCTTTTCCCCACCTTCCCCATTCTTCTTTCCAACTAGTTAGTCTCTCTTCTATTTTGATGGCATCATTTTTTTCTCCATCATTGTGCAGGAGGTAGAAATACTTTGTATAGATAGTGTCAGCCACTGTGAGGTAATGGATACCATGGCCACTTTGTGTCTGAAAGACAGCACTCCAAAGTACTCTCTCTCTCCTTTGGCTCTCACCATCTTCCCGCTACCTCTTCCATAGTGGTCTCTGAACCTTGGATAGTGTGATAGAGATGGCTCAGTGAGTGCTAAACACCTCACTATCAATTCTTCTGAGCACTTTGATGCGTTTTTGAAGCTTCCTAGTGGTTGTCACCGTCCAAAGACAGAAGCTTCTCTAACCAAAAGTGAGAATAGCATTAATATATAGGCATAAATGTAAGTGTTTAGAGGGCAGTTTGGTGGACGTGATACATGCATTTGGCTAGATAACAGTAGTATTTTCCCCATTAGGGCTTATAATCTCTCAGCCATAGGCTTTGGCTAGGTTTTCAGTACCAGGCATGATTTTTTTTCCCATGGAGCAAACCTCAAATCCAATGAGAGCAGTTGGTTCCCCCTATAATAGATGTGTCATTATTGTACCAATTGTCACATTTAGCCTGGCTGGCCAGCCATAAAGCTTGCAGGGTCTACTACTGGTTAAGACTACTGATGAATTCTGTACCACTCCCCAAACAGGCTACCTCGATCTTTCCAGCACCCTGACAGCTAGTTAACAAGGAAGATGCTTAAAGCTCAGCTCCAGCTTGATTTCTCAGTGTCCTCTAGCCCAAGCATGTGTAGTATTCAGCAGTGGGGTTTTACTATTTAGTTCTGGTGAGCAAGCAAGAACCTTGATTATCCTTTGTAATGTTTTAGGGGCATCAGGGGCCTTCCTCACCAACAGCTCGCTGGAAGATATTCCAACCCTGCCACTAAAATTTTCTTGTAATGATCTATAGCTTTAGGCACAAGATTTTCACTACTTCTGTCTTAATAGTGAAATGTGCTGGCATGATATCATTGTGTTAGCTATCTGACTATAACAGGATAATACTGAAAGAAGACAAAAATGATGCATATTGTACTATCTCCCTGCAAAGGTGAGCCAAGCGAGGTCCTAAGAAAGCAGAAATAGCATGTGACAGAGGGTGAGGCAAACTCAAGCTCCAACATTCACTGCCTATGTGACAACACAACATACTCAACAACCCTAGACTCAGTGTGATGTAGAGATGGTTATTTCTATAGAATACAGCTTCAGCATTATTAATTAGCCAAAAGATTAAGGTTTCAGGGTTAGGGAGATGGCTCTCTGGGTACAATGCTTGCTGATCAAGGATGAGTTCCTGAGTTTGGATCCCCAGCACCTACATAAAATCTGGGAATGGCAGTCAGTAAGAATCTGTAATCCCAACACTGTGGAGGTAGAGTGAAGAGGATCCTTTGGGCAAACTCCAGGTTCAGTGAGAAGCTCTGTCATAAAAATAAAACAAAATAAGGTGCTGGAGAGATTGCTTAGTGGTTAAGGCACTTGCCAAAGGACCCTGGTTTGATTCCCCAGGACCCGTGTAAGCCAGATGCACAAGGGGTTGCATGCATCTAGAGTTCATTTGCAGTGGCTGGAGGCCCTGGTGCACCAATTCTCTCCCTCTCTCTCTCTCTCTCTCTCTCTCTTTCTCTCTCTTTCTCTCTCTCTCTTTTTCAAGTAAATAAATAAAATTTTAAAAAATAAAATAAGGTGGAGAATGATTAAGATACTCAATGTTAACCCTATGAGCACATACATATGAATAATACACACACAAACATACATACACACAACATATGCCCACAAAGAGGAGTTTCACTCAATCTGGGACTAATTTGTGTGTTTAGAATGCGAACTCTAGAGAGTACAGATGCACAAAGCAACACAAAATCAGTCTTACACATTATGGGTGGCCAAAAAAGGTCATTGGCTCTAACCAACAGCTTAACATTTTTCTTAATAGTCATCTCTGAGCGTGGAAAAGTATTTTAGTGTCTGTTAAACAATTGATTTTAACTATAGAAACTCTGAAGACAAGGAGCAACTTGTTTTGCTAGCCATCTGACAATGATGCGCTCCATCTTGCATCTGATTGTCCCCCATCCCTGTCATTGTCAATTACTTTGTACCGTATCAGAATTTGGAAAACAGTTAATCAGGCTGGATTTCGCAGCAGCTTGATTCTGCCTTTGACTTAGTCACAAACACATGCTGCCACCTCCATGGAGCTTCCTCTGGTACATGGCTCATCCTCACGATGCTTTACCTTTGGGCGAAGCACCTATGTATGCTGATTCCCTGATAGAGAAAAATGCCATAACCACAAGCATTCATGGAAAGGAGGAGCCAAGACAAAGCTGTAATTTCACAAAAAATCCAGCTAGTAAATCTATGACATCGTCATTAGAAGGACATCATGTCAAGAGATGCTAAGAGCAATGTCTCCCTTCTACCAGGTACCATGGTTAAAGAGGAATTTAAAGAATAACTCTAGAAAGTGGTCAAGAAGAGGATTAAAGGATGACTGAAGGTAAGAAAGCCATGGCAATATTCTCTTAATATGGCCTTATTTTTTAAAGTTGAGGGCTATTTGATTTTTATATATAAGTGATTTTTTTGTATATAAGTGAATTTATTGGCAACAACTTTGTAGAAAATGTGTGTATGACTTGGACTTCCTAGTTCAGACGTATACATCACTGTTACGAGCATTCCCCCAAAATCTATGTGTTAGAGGCTTGGTCCCCAGAGTGGTGCTTTTAGGGACTTTTGTGTGTGGTGAGGGTGGGGAGTGGGTTAGAGGCACATAGTACAAGAGGATTGTGGGGTTCTAGCTATCAGCTGTCTCTCTCTCTCTCTCTCTCTCTCTCTCTCTCTCTCTCTCTCTCCTCGTCTCTCTCAATTTCTCCTCATTCTGAGGCCCAGCCTGACCTGGAACTTGTGGCAATCTTACTGCCTCAGCCTCCTAAGTGCTAGGGTTGTGTATGTGCCACCACACCAAACCTGTTCCCTTTGTTTCCTGGGTCATGGTGTGAGTTTGCTTTGCCATGTACTCCCACCATGAGCATTCAGCACACCCAAAAGAGGCCCAAGGCAAAAGGTTAACCCAATCTTGAACAGAAATCTCCAGAAGCATGAGTTAAATAAGCCCTTCCCTCTTCACTTAATTACATGAGGTAGTTCACTCAGTAACATGAAGCTAATGTTACAGTCAGTGACCCTTTGTATTTAATTCATTTACAACTGCTTATGAGCCCATTGCACACTTCTAAGATAGGCCAGGAAGGAATGGTCAATCCATGTCACTGTGAAGAAGCTACACCACAGAAACCATGGCCAAAAGCAAGCTCCTAAATTTCAGGACTAAAAGCCATACTCAACCACACAACTTGGAAAAACACATTTTTAAAAAGTGTTGCCTTTATTCAATGTGACATTCTATATATTGAAATTCAGAGGTACTTTCAGTCAGACTTTAAGCTTAAGTAGCTTTGCTATGACCATGGATTTAACCTGAGTGACTGACAATTATAAGCATTTAAAGCTTTAAATTAGCAAGTGTACTTTGGAGGGAAAGAGTATAATATTTGAAAGAAGCATTCAGAGGTGTGACAGGAAGATGTATCCCTGAGAGTAAGTGGATAGGCCAGAACTGTTTAAGTTTCCTACTTCTCATTCAGATCCATCCTTACCCATTATTTCATAAAAATAAAACCAAATCTTTATGCAATTTCATCTCCAACTGTGCTATGTCAAGACATAAAAATGTACTCTTTTGTTATTTACAGTACATTCCAAATATAGTCCCAATTATCTAACTGAAACTTGATTTCAATGATGAAGATTAATTAGGTGACAAGCCTACCTACAGTAAGTGTGACCTTGAGAATTTTGTGTCACCATTGCCACAAGTTCAGAAGGATCTTCAAGGTCAGCCACAGGTGGAACAAGGCATAGGTTGACTTTTCTCACAAATAAGAAGGCATGCCTGTTACTGAGTCTGGGGACCTAGTCATTAGCATCAAGGGGATGATAGACAGTGTTGTTAGAACTCAAACACTTTTGGAAGGGCCCTTAGAAAAAGATGAAAGAAACACACATTTGACTTCCAGTCAAGATGGCGTGAACCTAATCATGCCTCACCTCGCAGAGAAGGAAAGATGGATGCAAAAACTGAGAAGAGAATTAGCCCATCCCAGTTCACCAGCTGATACCATAGAGTAATGGGGGAAATGAGCAAGAGTGCTGCTTTCTTGATGAACCTGGTTCCAACACAAGGGTGAAGGAGATGGACACAGAGAACACTCAACTCCTTCCAAACCAGATATCCAGAGACACAGAGGCTCCCTAGACCTCATCACTGAAGTAGACCTAAAACAAACCCAACATGGCTCAGGGAAATTCACGGAAGAGGGGGCAGAAAGATTGTTAGAGCCACAAGGTGGGACCTTATGCACAGAGACATTGCCTTTCCCCATAAATGATGGCTACCTCCACAATGCATGACCCACAATCCCCAATGAGGAGAGTCCCTTCAGAGGAGGCTAACGATGGTACCAGTATGACTGTATACACACTATCTACATAAATAATTAAAAAAAAAAACTAAGAAAAAAAGAAACACTAATTTGTCTCATCATGGTAAAACTGTGCATGGAATTTGCATAAGCATACACATGTGTGATGTCACCAGAAATGATTTGCCCAAGATTAATTATTCACAATATGGAGGCAAATTGTCTTTGAATACCCTATAAGTAGCCAAAACTCAAACCCACACCTAAAATTTTGACAGTCAAAAGTAATGTACCCAGCAGGTTCTGTGTGTTCAAATATGGCCATGCAGTTGAAACCACTGTTCTCAAGCCTCTTGAGGCAGGGACAAAGTCATTGCTCTCTTGTTCTTGCTGTCAAGTATTTTGAGCCAGGCATTCTTGTACATGAGGAGATGGAGTCCTCTCATTCACTGAATACCAAAGAGCATCCCATAGTGCATTTTCATTTAGCCTTCAACCACCCCACCCCCGATGAGACATGGTATTATTATGACCATGTAATAATTAAACAAACTGGGGCCCAGGTAGTTTCAATGCTTAGTAGTGAAGGGATGGGAGAATAAAAGTCTAGCATTTGGGTTTAAAAGCCAGTACTCTTTTGGCCATAGTCTGTGGCTGTGAGGCTAAGTCCATTTAGGAGGTATAAGTTCCAACTATATTTCTGAAATGAAGGAAATTACTCTACAATTATACCTCATAATTTTAAAAATGTCAGATTTGTGTGAACGTTGGTATATGTGTAGCTGAATTTCAGTTCTTTTCACACAAATACTTTCAGGTTTCCATTTGTCTTATATGGTTCATCGATGATGTTTATTTCCTATTATCTGAATTGGCTAACAGAAAAACTAAAACAATGCCCAATGATCTGAAAGATGTTCATCAAAAGAAAAAAAGGAATAACTCAAGCTGCCAAAACTATACCTCATATATCAGCAGTGCTGCTAACACCAGTACTTTGGACCTCCTGAGTTCCCTCAACACCTTTATCCAATTAGCTTTTCTGAGTCTGTGAAGAAAAGGGAGCAGTCTTGTTTTCCTCAGCCATTATCAGTGCCTCATTATATAAAGGAAAATATCAAACAGATTTGGGAGGGCAGTCGCTTTTACAGAAGGAAGTAGGGCACACCATGTTGATTAGGCTGAAAAGAGAACTTTAACAAAGGCAGAAGGCTTGAGAACAAAAAGTACATTCTGGTTAAATGCACATTACTCACCAGCTCAACTTAAGCCCTTGTTGTTAACCCTCATGGAGGCCTTTCAAATGGCCCACCTGGTCAGGAGTGTAAAGAAACCTTCTCTAGAGATCACACCAATTTCTAAACTTCAAGGCAAATGTTGACAATAAGGGATTAAATTGTACCAAGCACAGTAGCTTTACAGAGCTTCTTACCATCACGCACAACAGAGACATCGCAGCGTCTTTTGGAGGGAAGCTGGAAGGAAAGGTTGTTAGCATGCTTGCATAGGATTTGTACTAAAAACAGATGGCAGTTGAGTATGGAATGCATCCAATGCTAAGCCATAGTTTTCATGCATATTTTCTTCTTTTAACTTTAGAACAGTAAACATTCTTTTCTGTGAGCTTACCTGTAGTATAGTCTATTTGCTTTTTTAAACTTTTTATTGACAACTTCCATAAGTATAGACAATATATCATGACCATAATCCCCTCCCAATACTCCCCTTCTCCCTTTGCAAATCGCCTCTCCACTGGATCCCTACTTCTGTCCCAACTAGTCTCTCTTCTATTTTGATGCCATCATTTTTTTCCTCCTGCTATGCAGGTCTTGTGTAGATAGGGCTAGCCACTGTGAGGTCATGTATCAAGGCCATTTTGTGTCTGGATGACAGCATTTTAAGCATTCCTCCCCTTCCTTTGTCGCTTACATTCTTTCTGCCACTTCTTCCTCAATGGTCCCTGAGCCTTGGAGGGTGTGATAGGGATGCCTCACATAGTACTGAATGCTCTACTGTCACTTCTTCTCAGCACTTTGTCCATTTTTGAGTCATGACAGTGCTCACCAACACCTGAAAACAGAAGCTTCTCTAACCAAAAATGATAATATATAAGCATAAAGATGTGTTTAGAAGGCAGTTTGGTGGTCACAATAGGTCCACTTAGCCAGACAACAGTAGTAGTTTCCCCCTAGGGCTTATGAACTCCTCAGCCATAGGCTTTTGACTAGGTTTTCAGTATGAGACATAAATTCCCTCTCATGTAGTGGTCCTCAAATCCAATCAAAAATTGGTTTCCCCCAAAACAGACATAATACCATTGCAGCAGTTATTAAATTCAGCCTGGCAAGCCAGTCTTAAAGCTTGCAGGGTCCACTGTTGGTTAAGACCATTGTTCTCTTTTTTTTTTTTTTTTTCAAAGATAGGAAAAGATAACCTTTATTGCTGGTGTCTTTTAAATAATACAAATAATACATACATGTCATGTATCTTGGCAAATGTGTGAATGCTATGTATTTATTTTCATTAGAAGTGTCATGGATAGTTGGGGGGGGGGGTCCTGGATAATGGTACTTGCTTATAAAGCTTGCTGGCCTAGGTTTAATTTCCGAGCACCCACAAAAGGCTGATTTATCTGTGATCCCAAGGAGCCGATAACTACCAGGAGAGGTAGAGCTCCAGGGCCAGCTACTCTGACTAGTTGGACATTCCTTTACAGTCTGGCATTTGGTTCGCAGCAGCAAGAGACCATAAAATGAAGCACAAACACCTTGAGGTTGTCCTGTGACCTCCACACACATGCTAGGCCCCCACCAAACACACACAAGTAAATAAAACAAGAAATGTTATAGGTGGGTATATAAAATTTCAAGTGTATAGTGATTTTGCCTGAGATGTTAAAACTTAAGAATATATACAGGCACACTGAATTTAGAAAGAAGCCTGCCTAAAGTCTATTTTATTTCTCTAATTTATTAGAAGGAGCATTAACACATCACCTCTGTAGAATGCCTCATACGATTATTATACCCCGCCTTCTGAAACTGAGGCTGATCACCAGAGAAACCAAATTACTAAACTGTTAAATCAAGTTTGACAAAATGCAAAATGTACCCTGAGGCAGTTTGCAAATCCATCCTACAAGATTTCTGCACTCTACCCAATAAAGGTAGTTAAGTATATAGCTTATTTAAATATCTAGCTATTTAGGGAGTCATTAAAACTTCCATATATTCACTAGGTGAGTGGAGTGTTATCTTTCTACCTCCATCCAAAGATCCTTCCTTATTTAAGTTAATATTCTAAGTTGTGATGATCCTGTGCATTAGCAAATGAAGTGCTCTCTCTCCTTCCATTGTTTCCTCCTTCCCTTCTTTTTCTAAATTCCCTTTCATGTAGTTTTAAAATATTTATTTATTTATTTATTTATTTATTTATTTATTTATTTGAGAGAGGGAGAGAATGGGCATAACAGGGCCTCTCTAGTCACTGCAAATGAACTCCAGACACATGCGCCACCATGTGCATCTGGCTTACTTGGGTACTGGGGAATCAAACCTGGGTCCTTTGGCTTCCCAAGCAAGCACCTTAACCACTAAGCCATCTCTCCAGCCCCATTTTCATATAATCTTAATGCACTGTTTCTACCAAATGTAGTAGATTTGCTTAATTTAACATTTCCCATCAGGGCTGGAGAGATGACTTAGTGGTTAAGGCGCCTGCCTGCAAAGCCTAAGAATGCCTGTTTGATTCTCCAGGTCCCATGTTTAGTCAGACACAAGTGACACAAGTGCTCAATGCTGTGCATGTCCACAAGGGGGCGCATGTGTCTGGAGTTCATTCACAGAGGCTGAGAGGCTGCTGATACACCCATTCTCTCTCTCTCTCTCTCTCTCTCTCTCTCTCTCTCTGTGTGTCTCTCTCAAAAAAAAGTCCCATCATTATTTTATTAAATTTCAGACAAAAATATGTGTGTTATCCTTCAACTTTAGAAAGATTCCTGATTGTAGTGACTCATTCTCTAAGCTGTAAATAGTAAGATTTCAATCAAACCAAACAATTAAATTAATCAGGCAAAGGGACCTTAGCAAGAAGTCTCTAGTACAGCCAGGCATGGTGGTGCAGGCCTTTTGTCCCAGCACTCAGAAGGCAGAGGTAGGAAGATCTTTATGAGTTTGAGACTAGCTTAGGACTGCAGAGTAAGTTTCAGGTCAGCCTTGACTAGAGTGAGACCCTACTTAAAAAAAAATAAAAATAAAAATAAATGAATAAAATTTTTTAAAGTCTCTAATACAATATCTGTGTAATTCCATGTGGTACCAGTTGAGGGGTTTTGCTTCCTCTAAGCTACTATTGCAAAATAAATAAATAATAAATAACTGAAAAATAAACTAAAAAATTGAATTCTTGAAAATCAACTTAAAAATCTGTCCTGGCTCAATGAAAATTCAGCTTCATCTTTAAGCCTTCCATATCTCCAATTATGGTACAGTCCAAATTGATGTTTACAATGATAGCCTTCAGCCATCAAGAGCTTTAGTTACCAAAGGAAAAAAAAATCAATTATGCTCAGTACTTTCACCCACTGAAGTATAACAGCAGCCATAAAACTTTAGGACATTTTTCAACAACAGATGAAATGCAACCATCTTCTGATTAACTCTCTGTTGACCACATCTTAAGCTGACCAGAACTACCTGTTTACCATATTAGGAATAAGCAAACATGATCACTTATTGATTCCTATTATCTCTTTGAATTATGGAATATTGCTTGCAAATGTCAGGATCCATACTGTTGCCTTCTGAAATGTGTTTATGCAAAATATACATAGTACTAAAAAGTATTTTTGGGGGAGAGAGACAGAGAGAGAGAGAGAGAAAGGAAGACAGGTAGAGAGGGGCGCGCCAGCAGTCTCTCAGCTGCTGCGAACGAAATTCAGATGCGTGCACCCCCTTGTGGTCAGGTGCGGCATTGCGCCCTTGCGTCACTTTGCATCTGGCTAAACATGGGACCTGGAGATTGGAACCAGCGTTCTTAGGCTTAGGATGCAGGCGCCTTAACCGCTAAGCCATCTCTCCAGCCCACTATTTTATTTTTTTTAAAAAGTCAAGCAGAACAAAAAGTATGAACCTAATTTTAAGAATCTTAGAAAACCCAAGTAAATATAACAAATATAGAAAAGTAGAGAAAAGACCAACAGTGAGGAAAGAACAAAAAAAAATTTTTTAATGAAAACCTTTCATATGTATTAGTATAAAGCTTAATTTTCTCTTTGCCTCTTTAGTAGTCAGTCATTTGCTTATATTATTTCAAGTCACAGGAAATGAAATAGAGATATCCTGTGAAAGGTAGGACGAGCCTATTAGTATTGTCTAAAACCTGCCTCTGAAATTCCAAGAGGAAACCAGCCAACAACTTTCAAACAAGGTTTCTAGATCAGGAAATGCCATAAGCACAGTGTAAAAGAATGCAAAGGCACAGTGTGGGAGAAGGAAGAAAGAAAGAGTGAGAGGAGGAAGAAGGAAAGAGTGAGAGGAGGAAGAAGGAAAGAGTGAGAGGAGGAAGAAGGAAAGAGTGAGAGGAGGAAGAAGGAAAGAGTGAGAGGAGGAAGAAGGAAAGAGTGAGAGGAGGAAGAAGGAAAAGGAAAGGAAGAAGGTAAGAGTGAGAGGAGGAAGATGGATAGTGTAAGAGGAGGAAGAAAGAAAGAGTGAGAGGAGGAAGATGGATAGTGTGAGAGGAGGAAGAAGGAAAGAGTGAGAGGAGGAAGAAGAAAAGAGTGAGAGGAGGAAGATGGAGAGTGTAAGAGGAGGAAGAAGGAAAGAGTGAGAGGAGGAAGAAGGAAAGAGTGAGAGGAGGAAGAAGGAAAGAGTGAGAGGAGGAAGATGGATAGTGTAAGAGGAGGAAGAAGGAAAAAGTGAGAGGAGGAAGAAGGAAAGAGTGAGAGGAGGAAGAGGACAGTGTGAGAGGAGGAAGAAGGACAGTGTGTGAGAAGGAAGAAAGAAAGAGTGAGAGGAAGAAGATGGATAGTGTAAGAGGAGGAAGAAGGAAAGAGTGAGATGAGGAAGACGGACAGTGTGAGAGGAAGAAGACGGACAGTGTGAGAGGAGGAAGAAACACTGTCACTTAGTATGAAAGACACTCATGACTCCAGAAAACAGCTACTATAAATGAATGAGCTTCTTGTTCTGAGAAATTAAAACCCAGAGATTATAGAATCAACCACCTTTCTTTGCCTCTTGGCAGTGGTCACTGTAAACCACAATCATTGTCAAAGATTGTATTTTATCGATCCCTGGTAAGAAGCATCAAGGGGGCTGGAGAGATGGCTTAGAGGTTAAGTAAGGCACATGCCTGCGAAGCCTAAGGACCCCAGTTCGATTCTCCAGATCCCACGTAAACCAGATGCACATGGTGACCTATGTTTCTGGAGTTCATTTGCAGTGTCTAGAGGCCCTGGTGCCCCCATTCTCTCTCCCTCTCTCTCTCTCTGTCTCTGTCTCTCGCTTCGCTCTCACTCTCTCTTTCTCTCTCCCCTTCTCTCACCCTCTCTCTGTCTCAAATAAATAAATAGAAATAAAAGCTTTAAAAAAGAAGCATCAAGGATTCTGTGATGCCAGGCAGGGCCTCTGTGTGGCCGTGAGAAGTGGCCTCCTAAGAATGGGAGAGGTTAGGCCTGGGGAGATGGCTTAGCACTTGCCTGCGAAAACTTAGGATCCCATAAGGATCTTTGCTATCATATGATGGCTTTAAAATATGTGCCAAATACCTTATAACTCATAGTCATGGATATTTGAGACCAGAAACCACCTGACCCAGTCTGACCTTTCTGCAGTGGGCTTTCTAAAGATGCAGATAGTCACTTGACTTCCAACTGTGTCTGTTCATACACACAAAAGAGGGTGTTGATGGCCGAGTAATATATAGTTCACTCTTTTGCAATACGCAAAGGCCATGGTGCTCTCTTGAACTGAGGGGAAGAAGATCTGAGGCTGAGACTGTGTTTTGATATTCAGTGAGTAGGTTTCAGCTGAAAATATGGCTCCGTTTAGCTAATGTAGAAATCGAAAAGCAATAAGGTCAGATAGACAAGAGGGGTGTGTGTGTGTGTGTATGCATTCATGTATGTGCAGGTACAGGTGTATGCAGGGGCATGTGCAGGTCAGTGGACAACCTCAGAAATCATTCCTCATTCTTTTTTTTTTGGGGGGGGGTGGGTTTCGAGGTAGGGTCTCACTCTGGCTCAGGCTGACCTGGACTTCACTATGTAGTCTCAGGGTGGCCTTGAACTCTCAGTGATCCTCCTACTTCTGCCTCCAGAGTGCTGGGATTAAAGGCCACCACGCCCAGCTTCCATCCATTCTTTTTGAGACAAGATGTCTCACCAGCCTGAAACTCTCTCAAATAGTTTACATTGGCTTGCTAGCGAGCCCCAGGAATCCCCCTGTCTCCTTCTAATTTGCCCTTTTTTATGACAGATGCAATTTTCTGAGGTCCTTCGTTAAAGAGTGGGTGTTTAAAATCCTCAGAGAAGAACTTAGTTGCACTGTGAAGAAACTGTAGTCAAATTTAGAGGACAAATTCAGAGGAAGGAAGCTACTATGGCAATTAAGGAAGTCATAAAGATGGTGTGTAAATAAACCTTTTAAAAACTTTATTTAGATGCTTTATCGTGTTGAGGATGTGAAGACTTTATAAATTTTTCATATGCAATGAAAAGGAAAATATATGCCACAAGATCATTGAGTCAAGTATTTAAGAGCAATGAAATACATAGAGAAGACACGAACAGGGCCACATGAAACAACATGCAACACAAATCTTCATGAAACGCCAGTGATCACATTTGCATCAGGCTCTGACTTGTATTTTGGACCATGAGTTAGGGAAGTAGAAGGTAGAGTCTAGATTCTATGGAATAAAACGTGCTTTGGAAGGTAGGGGTGTTGTAGGCAGGGGAGCTGCGTACTGCTATAAGCTGTGTCACTAATGAGCAGGGTGACCTTGAGCTCTAAAGCTCCCTGGACCTCAATTCCCTCCTCTGGAAGTGAGGGAGTTAAAAGATTATCTGCTAGCCCATAATTGTTTGCATCTAGTTGAGGTTTGGGGATTTTTGTGTTTGGAAAGATTGTGAAATGGCTTCTATTATCAGCTTCCTTTTCAGTTGAAATAAAAATCCATGGTAAGCCAGGCGTGGCGGCTCACGCCTTTAATCCCAGCACTCGGGAGGCAGAGGTAGGAGGATTGCCGTGAGTTCGAGGCCACTCTGAGACTACATAGTGAATTCCAGGTCAGCCTGAACTAGAGTGAGACCCTACCTCGAAAAACCAAAAAAAAAAAAAAAAAAAAATCCATGGTAATTTGTTTAGAAAATTGAAGGAAGATGTGAACTGGGTTAGATGAGAAAGTCCTGTGAAGGATTTATTTTCTCTGGATTGAATTGTAACTATCTGTCAAACATATCTACTTACTCAGAGTCAATTTTTGTTTTTTATACATATCTTGAGACAGGGAAGAATTGTTTTTGAGATGTGAGATCATTATAATGGCACAATTCTGGGTCAGTATGATAAGGAAAAGAATGTTTAAGGTCGTGCCAGAACCAAGACCACATGCCCATTCAAGAGTCACAAGTTGGGGCATTATGCACAGAGACTGGGGCCTATCCACCAGAACTCTTGAGCAAACTCACAATGCACGATCCACATTCCCCATTGATGAGGGCCCCTTTGAAGGTGGGAGGACGGGGAGGAGGACAATGGAACCAATACTATGAATGTAAAATCAGAATAATATAAATAAAAAATATATATTTATTAAAAAAAACTTTCCAATAAAAGTGATATCCTGTCAAAATTAATTGCCTTCTTTTCAAATAAGTTTGTAAAGAACTCATAAAAATGTTTTCCAGAAAACAAAGCTCAATTAACATAAATTAAATGAAGATAATAACATTTTTATTAAAAAAAAAAATAAGACAGAGCAGACTGACACTCCATCACCGCTCTCTGCCATCACTTCATGCAGTGAAGTGATGTTCATACTCCACATCTACTTCATAGACATGCACACTGTGGTTGGTAAGTCTGTCCATATTTTGGAGGACCTTCTATGTGTAGCTTGAGCTGTGGGGGAACCAAAAATAAGGACGACATGGCACTTCTCAAAAAAAAAAAAAATTCTTTGCTTGACCAAACTTTTGTCAGGCTTCCAAACCTTTACCCAGTCTGACTCTCATCCTCCATCAAGCCCCTAGAGCTGTCTGATTCCCTGCCTGTGTCTGGGAAGAATCCATTAAGTTGGGTGAGCCAGATTCTCCTGAGTCTGATATTTTCTCTTATCAGCTATACCTTCAACAACCCCTACCCTGTGTCTTGGCTATAAATTACCACTTGCCCCAGTGTATTCAGAGTCTAGACAAATCCTCTCTGCCTACTGCATGACCTCATTACAGTGTCTGCTAAACCTATACTATTTTTTCACCTAGTGTTCAGGATTAAATCCTGAACCTCATGCACACTAAGCAGATGTTCATCACCAAGCTAGAGTCATGGCCCCTGACTTGCTATCTTTAAAAGTAGGATGAGGGCTGGAAAGATGGCTTAGCAGCTGAGGCGCCTGCCTGCTAAGCCTAAGAATGCTGGTTCCAATGTCCAGCGGTTCCAATCTCCAGGTCCCACGTTTAGCCAGATGCAAAGTAAGGCAAGGGCGCAATGCCGTTCTTGCCCACAAGAGGGCGCATGCATCTGGATTTCGTTCACAGCAGCTGAGAGACTGCTGGCGTGCCCATTTCTGTCTCCCTCTCCCTCTCCCTCTCTGTCTATCTCTCTCTCCAAAAATAAATAAAAAATAATTTTAAAAAAAAGTAGGATGAATAACTTGTCTTCAATTCTTCCCATCAAGAAGTGTTACAGTAACAAGAGGTAGGAAGGAAGCTATAGGAAAATGACAAACACATAGAAAATACTAAGGTACAGATATGCTATGAAACACGGTCACCAAAGTGCAGAGTGAAGGGAGGATTCGGCCCTGGAGGAAGTTAAAGATCCTGCAATGGTGGATTTCAGATGTAGGCACTGGAAGTTGAGTAGGACTCCAACATAATTGTCCAGAGTAGAGACAGAGCAGAGAGCATTAGCAGGCAGTAGACGCAAACTTCACAAGGAAAATAAATGAAACACGCACGTAGCTTGTGCTGGTAGGAGGCACTTCTGGCAGAGATTCTTGCGTTGGCCAAACTTCAGTCAATTGAACTCAGATACAACTCAGAAGTCCAGGATCAAGGCACTGGCAGATCTGGTGTCTGGTGAGGACTGATCTTTGCTTTTAAGGCACCTCTCTGCTATCTCCTCAATGACAGGGGAGGCAAATGTTGAAAAACATTGAGAGCTCACATGATATGCAAAGGTGGCCTTGGTTTCTGAGGGCTCATTCATAAGTGCATTAATCCCAGTGACAATGGAGTCCACATTACTCTCAAAAACTCTCACAGGGCTGGACACTTTCACGACAACAGTGGAGATTGCTTTAACAGGAGTTTTTGGGGAGACAGAAATGTAAACACTATCTACGTGTTAAGAGAATGGTGACCCAATACACTATGGTAGTTATTGAGTGGTCATGTGATTGCCATTCTAATTAACTTTGTTTTAGAACAATTTAATTAACTGCCTTAAAACTTATCCCAAAAGATCAAGGGCACCTCAAGGAATTCAAATTCTCCTGTCAGAGCACAAAAGAATCAGTGTTTCATGTCTATATTTTCAGGGTTTTTTTTTTTTTTTTTTTTTAGAACAGTAGTTTACTGCAGCATTCTGCAGTGAATTTCTCATGTGCTGTTAAATGGCCATGAGAAATAATCATGAAGCCATTAAATTAACCCTCTTTCCAGAATAATCACATGCTAGCTTCCTAATTTAGGTGTGGTTAGCTTGGCAATTATAATCTGTATTATAGTAATTTCTGTATTTAATAGTTATAGTGGTCTCCTTTTCATGAAATAATCAATTGATACACAGAGGACTAAATTGGTTTTGCAACTCAGAAGTAGTACGCTAAACAATGAAGCAAAATGAAATTTCATTGTAATAAATCTAATACAGTGGGTGGCATATTTAATAAAACTCATTGCTCTTCATAGATAAGGAATTTCTGATATAGATGTGTCAAATAAAATGTTAATTATGCCACAGGAGAATTACATAATATCTCATCTTTAGTGGAAAAGCTAGGAAGTCTACATAATTGCTTCATTGAAAAATTAAATAGTATTACCATTTTGTAAAAAGCTCTGCCAAAATTTTAATAAATTCTTACCCTAGCTTTTCAGAAAAAAGTATATTATTTTTAAGTGCTACAATACTAAACATTTTAAATAGTGAGGTAGTCTTGCAGAACTATTTGAAATTCACATTTCCAAACCACACAATTATAAAGCAAATTCACTTATTCAACTTGCATTCCATGATGATAACTCAAAACTGCTATTGTAAGAAGCAGAAACTTGATCTGAAAAAGAAAAGAATTACTCTTCTGCAATTCTAGTCCAAACCAGTGTAAATTAAGATTAAAATTTGTATAACAGAGAGTTCATTTCTTAAGATTCCTGAGGGCTGGAGAGATGGCTTAGCGGTTAAGACACGTGCCTGCAAAGCCTAAAGACCCATGTTCAACTCCCCATACACACAAGCTGATACATGCACAAGGTCACACATGTGCACAAGGTCACACATGTGCACAAGGTGGCACACTTGTCTACAGGTTGATTGCAGTGGCTGGAGGCCCTGGTATACCAATTCTGTCTCTCTCACAAAAAGTAAAAATAAATTTAAAAGATTCTTGAATAGCATATTCTTATTCTTCTTTTTGAAATAAATTGAATATATAGATATAATTTTTCCTGACATTCTATTTTAGTTATTTATATCATAGGTTTCTCCCAAAATTATTTATAGCAATCGAGAATCATATGTGAAATATTGCAAGATCAAGTACACAGAAATGAGGAAAAGAAGCAAGTGAAAGTGGGGAGGAAAGCAATCAGAAGTCCAATGAAGTTTGCACACCAATATCTGGCACGAAGCCCCATACCCTTTCTGTGGGAGCCCCAATTCTGTTTCTGTGTCAGAGGGTCTTTGAACTGTTCATATCTCTCAAAACTGGACACAACAATATTCCCAGCCCCTCAGACCCATTCAAGAGAAAAACTTTATCTTGTCCTTGACCTTGAGAAATGATTTGGGCCTGCCTCAACAAGTAGGAAGAAGAGATGCTACTTGATTTGCACAGATGGGCAATAAAATAGGAAAATAAAATAGGATCTGCCTAGTGTTCTCTCCCTAGCTTTTTCTCCCTCCCTCTTTCGCCCCTTCCCCCTTTTCCTACAGTATAATACAGTTACCATGTCTAAGGAATTGGACACCACAAGGAAAACTCACATGCAAGTGTTCCAGCCAAAGCCCCCAAAAGGGTCTCAGGCAAAGCAATCATCAGATACATGAAGGGATGAGCCTACTGTTGATTCTGGCTCCAGTCTTTGGGTCTTTCTGCTGAGACCCCAAACATTATGGGGCAGAGGCAAGCCACAACACAGTTTCCTGTTGGACCTTCTGGCTGAGAGGATTCATGACCAAAATGTCATTTATTAAATTTGTTAAATGATCATTTCATTTACATGCACTAAGTTTTAGATAATTTATGATGATGTAGCCATAGCAACTGAAACAGCCCTTTAGACAAAAATCAGATCTGGGAAAGCTCAATCATTCCCATGTCTGTAAGACGAGAGAAAAATTTCTCTTTTAGTTAGTTCCTCATTGAGAGAATACTGGTAAGTAAAAATGTTCCCCACAATACTTGTACAGCAACAAAGTCGTGTCTCTGGGGTCACACCTTATAGAGGGACTGACTTCAGCAAAGCAAAAGGCAGGTGGCAAATCAAATATAGGAAGGAAGCATAAGTGCAGGTCACGTTGACAGCTCTCTGATGGCCTGACCCACTGTAAAAGTAGGTTATGGTGGACAGAGGTTACACGCTCAGACATAATTCAGTGCTCAGGAAATAAAAAGGTGAAGCGACAGGGAACTTTTTTCCTTTCTATTCTTCAGTTACTTTAAAATGTCAATTTTTTTAAAATTGAGAATTATTGAAAAATCAGTTATGGCAATACTCACCTGTATTTCAGTCTGGAGCGAGGCTGTCTCAAGCGTGTGTGTGTGTGTGTGTGTGTGTGTGTGTGTGTGTAAGGCTTTGGCTTGTACATGAGGTATGTATAGTCTTTCAAGCTTGAGTGTAATTTTTACGTGTATGCATGTTCATGTGGGGGGTACACGTGCATGTTGGGTATATATATTTTTAGGCTAGAGACACCTAGGTATTATTCTCAGAAACACCACCCAACTTTTTTAAAGAAACATTTATTTATTTATTTGACAGAGAGAGAAAAAGGGAGAGAGAGAGAGAACGGGTGCGCTGGGGCCTTTAGCCACTGCAAACGAACTCATGTGCCACTTTGTGCATCTGGTTTTATGTGGGTACTGGGGAATCAAACTTGGATCCTTAGGCTTGGCAGGCAAGAGCCTTAACCACTGAGCCATCTCTCCAGCCCACCAACCACCTTTTTTGAGATGAGGTTTCTCATTGTCCTGGAGCTTACCAATTAGGCTAGACTGGCTGGCTATCACGCCCCAGGGATCTGTTTGTCTCTCCCTCCCCAACCCAGGGATTGCATGTACATACCACCACATGTGGCATTTTACAGGAGCACCAAGAATCAAACTCAGGTTCCATGGGCTTGTGAGGGGAGCACTTTACTGAATGATTTATCTGCTCAGCCTCAGAGTGTTTTTTTTTATTTTAATTTAATATTTTATAATTTATTTATTTATTTGAGAGAGAGATACAGAAATAGGCAGGTACAGAGAGAGAGAGAATGGGCGTGCCAGGGCCTCTAGCCACTGCAAACGAACTCCAGATGCGTGCACCCCCTTGTGCATCTGGTTTTCGTGGGTCCTGGAGAATCGAGCCTCGAACTAGAGTCCTTAGGCTTCACAGGCAAGTGTTTAACCACTAAGCCATCTCTCCGGCCCCAGTGTGTTTTCTTTTTTTTCTCTTTCACTTTGTTTTTAGTGTTCTCTCTCAGATATAGATATTTGGGAGATGAATATAACCATTTTTTTTCTGAGTTGGAACAATCAGAGGTGATTCATTTTTGATATGCTCTAGATCCCTTATGAAGTGCTAAGTTAGTTGTCACTCTCCTTTGGTTACTCAATTCCGATAGCTCCCAGGTAATGTGATGACCATGGAGTAAAGAAGGCAGGTGGAGTTCTCCTTGGCTGAATTCCCTGGTGTTCCAGTTAATCAGAGTGGCGGTCTGTGTCACATCTTCCCAAGTGAGCAGGCTGTGGAAACGGCACTTCCAGTAGCATGATCTTGAGTTCATTTTCTATTGCACATCTCACACAAGAGCTCTATTACCTGAAACCCCATTGAGGAGCATCCCCAGCAGAATGGGGGCAGGAGCAAGGAAAAGGAGGGTACTAACTCATGATGTATCCATATGAAATATGTTGTTAAAAATCCCTTCTATCTAGTACTAACTTCTCTCTCCATTGGAGAATTTGCTTATCTTTTTTCAGATGGACAACAAACCTGATGGGAGGATCAGCTAATCTCACCTCACCAGGGCCCCAGCTGAAGCCATAGAACAACGCAGGGGAAGGGTAAGAATACAGTGTTCATGGCGATCATGACACCAGAAAAAGGCTGAAGGAGATAAACACAGAGAACATCCAACTCCAACTAAGCCAGATATCCAGAGACACAGAGGCTCCCAAAACCTCATTATTGAAGCAGAACTAAAATGACCCCAATGTGGCTCAGGGAAACTCGCGGAAGAGAGGGCAGAAAGATTGTTAGAGTCACAAGTTGGGGCATTATGCACAGAGACTGGGGCATAACCCCCAGAACTCTTGACGACCCCCACAATGCACGACCCACATTCCCCATTGATGAGGGTCCCTTTGGAAGAGGGAGGACAGGGAGGAGGATAATGGAACCAATACTATGAATGTAAAATCAGAATAATATAAATTTTAAAAACTAAAAAAAAAAAGAAAGAAGAAAGGATTCAGTGGAGGGGGGTTTAGGAGAGTGATGGGAGGGGATTGTGATCAAGGTATATTGTTCTTACGTATGAATGTTGTTAATAAAAAGTTAAAAAAGAAAAAATAAAAAAAGAGATCTGTTCATTCTAAGTAACTGGTAATGTCCAGTTAGCACAGATTCTAAAGACGATTTCCTCACATATACCGTACAATGTGCACAGCTATGTGACTGAGTTAGAAGCATGCTGCTGTGAGACCATGATGCAGGAGAAGCATCCAGAGGCAGACTAGACTTTCTTTACGGTGTTATAAACTCCATATCTGCCTGGCTCACCTTCATAAACATCTTTCTCTCAAGAGAACTTTGGATTCATAGGAAGTTTGAAGTCATAGCCTCTGAAAGTTATGTAAAGTGCCTCATTTTATGTGGCCAGTTTAGTTCAGGGCCTAGTTGTATAGGAGCACCCTCTTCTTAGAGGAATGGGATAAATTAGGAGAGGATGGTATGAGATTCCAACTCTGTGAATCCAACACTGCCACTCTTGCTGACATACAATGTGACAGACTTTGGTCATGTCACAGCAATAAAATATTTCCCCTGTCCAAGGAGAAGTCTGTCCTTGGCCTTGACCACTGGAGGTCATTTCCACACTGTGTGTTATGCAGTTATTTCCTCCCACTGGAAACATTCTGTCCTGGGTGGAGGTTCATAAGACTCACAAACTGACCAGACTCAGAAGCTCAGAAAGTTACAAGATTCACAAAACCCTCCCCGAGGTCCCACAAGCACTAACAATTGTGGGGGAGATGGGTGGAATGATTCCATGGGTGGAATCATTTCTTTGGTCTGTGGTTGGTGCCCCAGGAGAAGTAACACAAGGCCATCTTGTTTACCTGAGGACTTCTTGTGGTACTGAGCATTGAACTCAGGACCTCCCCAATGCTAAGCAAGCACTCTTAACACTATGCTACATCCAAGTCTACAAACTCACTTGGATCAGTGAGGGAAAAAATAATGAGGATCATCAAGGATTGCTGTGAAAATATGATGGGAATGGAACAAGGAATGAATGTGAGAGTTCCTCAGTCAGAACTGATGGACCCTCTGAGTGTGGTGGGCAGTTTAACGAACCTGGTTCAACAGAGGACAACTAGGCAGAGTCCATCATAGGGAGGAAGGGGATTTAGAACGGACATACATCTCTCCTGGAAGAGCAATTCCTAGATTGTAGACTTGGCCTCAGTTTTAAAGGGACTTTCAGGTTTTAGAATTCTCTAATCTCCTTCAATAGGATTACTGCCAGAAGATGGAAGAAGCCCATTTTCAGGCACCTCATAGTATCCTAATGCTTTCCACGGTGAGGGTCCAAGCCCAAGTGTTAAGTCCTATCTTTCCTTTTCTTTGTACCCTAGTATTCTGAGAAGGTTTAGGGAGCTCAGTCTAGACACTCATTAATTAAGGAATTCACCCAGAATAAATAGAACTGAACTGGCTACTCAGACTTGACACTGTCTCAAACCAATATCTCTCACTCTTCATGAGGACAAGAAGCAGGGAGCCACATAGCGAGGCCACTGAAGTGAGTAACAAATCTGGAAAGAAATTACTGTGGCAGAGAGAGGGAGCCGGTGTGAGGGGGTTTCCTCTTTTGTCAGCTTTGGTTCCAAACAAGCACCAAGAATATGGGATGGTGCCGCCTATACACATGGCAGTCTTGCAGTTGCTGTCCCACATACCAGTTATCTCTAGAAACACCCCTTGCAAACATGAGTGGAAGTGTGCTGGAGTAACCACCTAGGTGTCTCAATCCAGGCAAACTGACCATCAAGATTAGCCAGTCATACAGAAAACACTAAGGAGATCCAAGATCCATCAACACAACAAGAAAAAGCAGCCAACCATCTATTGCGAGACAAGTCATCTCTATCACATCAGCCAGGGCCCAGAAGATAGTGCAGAGGAAACAGAGACATGAGTTCTGCAATCCCACTGCTAGCCTGACAACCAGCACCAGGGAGATGGCAAGAGACACTGTGGTCACTGAAAACTCGTAAAAACATGCATACAGAGGCGGCAGAGAGTGCAACACTAAATCAGACTGCTAACACACCTGCCAAGGCTCAGGGAACATTTCAGGAAAAGGTGTGGAAAGCTTGTTAAGAGCCCAAAGTGGATAGGAATATCCCAAGGTATAGTCACTCCCACAGAGACTGAGGTCGTCATGACCCCACAGTGAATACCAAAACCACCACTGAGGAGGGCTCTCAGTGCAGTGGATGCAGAGGAGAGGGAATATAAGAGTATAACCTTGGGCTGGAGAGATGGCTTAGCAGTTAAGCGCTTGCCTGTGAAGCCTAATGACCCTGGTTCAAGGCTCAATTCCCCAGTACCCACGTAAGCCAGATGCACAAGGGGATGCATGCATCTGGAGTTTGTTTGCAGTGGCTGGAGGCCCTGGTGTGCCCATTCTCTCTCTCTCTCTCTCTCTCTCTCTCTCTCATACTAAATAAATAAAATCTTTTTTTAAAAAGAGTATAACCTTTATAAAAATAATTTTTTCTTTCTTTTCAAAATATTTTATTCATTTTTTGCAAGCAGAGAGAGAGGAGAGTCACAGAGAGAATAGGTACACCAAGGCCTCTAGGTCCTGCAAACAAACTCCAGACACATGTGCCCTTCTGTGCATCTGGCTTTCCATAGGTACTGGGGAATCAAACCTCAGTCCTTAGGCTTTGCAGGCAAGTGCCTTAACTGCTGAGCCATCTCTCCAGCCCCTTAAAAATAATTTTTAGAAGAAACAAAAGTATTAACTATCATGCATGTTAAAAGACTAAAACATAATTATTGCTTTTTATTATAAATAGAAAAATTTATTACAGAAACAATGACAAATTTTGATGTATATATGAATTTGGAATTAAACAAGTTTTCAAAAGCAAGCTTTGGGAGTGGTGATTTTGTCAATCTTCAAATGCCTTTTCCCTTCAGTTGAGAGTATAGAGTTTACAGAACAGTTTTCTTCTTGTGAACCCACTCCTGCAACCACAAAAACAAGACAGTAATTATTGTATATTGACAACTAAAGACTTTAAGGTCTTTGAAGGAGCGTTTCATGAAAAAAAAAAGTGCAGTAAATATTGCAAACAAAAAAAAATAAAAAGCAAGCTTTGGGGAAGACAAAAAGAAAAACAAGAAAAAAATTAAGGAAAACACCTGAGCTACGTGATGAGGTAGTATGGGTTCCTAATAATGTGTGGTCGAGTTCGCTCTAGGTGTCTTACTGCCCAAGCTTTGATCCACACCTTCTTTCTGAGTGCCTCAGGGAGATTCACAACACCCTTTCATCTGTGTTTTTCCTCTAGATCCATCTGGAAACAGGAGAACTGTTTCAGCCAACAAGGCTACATCTGTACTCCTCTGGGCCTCGCCTCCGAGAGGCCCTGACCTGACGGGTCATACATCAATAGGAACTACAACTGCTGACACTTCCTCTCCTAATCCAGCTTCCACCCTTCAGAGCGTGCAGCGCAGCAGGAGTTGGGCTTCTGGGTCAGCACGCCTTCTCCTCACTCTCTTCTTGGTACACACAGCTTCATGGGTGAGTAAGTGGACTGAGCCTCTCTTGGATGGCGGTCACCTTGATCTTCCTTTCTCTCTGCCATGTCCCTCAGCTATGCCTCTGCTATCGGTCCCCAAATTGATGTAGGTGAGGCAAGACATAAGATTTTCAAAGATCCCACTGCAGTTCCGTTAGAGCTCAGCTCTGAAGTATCCGTGGATGCCCGGGTATTGATCGTGTGTGGTTCCAAGTCTGATCTATGTTTCAAGTCTGCGCTTGTTGCGTGTACGTTGTTCCCTGGGAATTTCAAAGGCATGCTGTTCTGGGTACCCAGCTTTATCAGGAAAAAATCTTCACCTTAAGCATGATAGGAGAGATTGGCCTCTGGTTTGTGACTGGTTACACAAGTGTGGGTGTGGGTGTGTGTGGGTGTGTGTGGGTGTGGTGTGGTGTGTTTTGTAGATGTGTGCCTGCCAAAAGAGGTCTACTGCAGTCAGCAGAATGCCACTTCTATGAAGCCCAGGAATCAAGGAAGTAGCCACTGGTCAGCTGTGTATATGAACTTGAACCATTCATGAGTGCTTAGCATTTAGACTCTTATTTATTCTTATTTTATTGATTTATTTGAGAGCAACAGGCAGAGAAAGAGAGACAGAGAGAGAGAGAGAGAGAGAGAGAGAGAGAGAAAGAATGGGCACAACAGGGCCTCCAACCACTGCAAACAAACTCCAGATACATGTGCCACCTTGTGCATGTGGCTTACGATCGAGCCTCGAACTGGGGTCTGTAGGCTTCACAGGCAAGCGTTTAATCACTAAACCATTTCTTCAGCCTGAGACTCTTATTTCTAAGGCTGACAGGATACAGATATTCATTCCTTCAATAGACACCTGTGTAGTGTTTACTAAAAGTGCATAGTAAGTACAGTAATGTGCTGCCTGCATGCTCGCTTGGGGGACAGGAGAACGAGCAGAGTTGTGGAGCATGCTCACCAAAAGCATCTGTTTGAGAAGGTTGAACTTGGTTTATGATGTCCTTTTCAAAGCAGCATGGTGGGAGGCTAGACCCAACAATTTGATTTCATTTTATCTGGCTCCATACAGGCTGGTATATACTGTGATTATATTCTTGTTTGTGCCTGAACTGGAGGTACATGTCATGAAACCCTCAAGGCAAAGCCGGGTTGGCGTTATTTCTTAAAAGACATAAAAACTATTTACATATCATTTCCATTATATTGAGTGTACTAAGTAGTGTAAAGGTGATTTAGTTTTTGATATGTACATTAAAATCCTTTTTCTATAAGGGACTTGATTTTGTTATGTGCAGAAGCCTTAGAACAAAATCCTTGTAAATATCAGGGACACCTATAATAAGAATCAGGTAAAATACCTAAAAAAAAATAAAATATTTCATTAAATACATCATCATCAATTCAAAAGTGAGTAATGGACTGGGCATGGTGGCAAAGGTAGGAGGATTGCCATTAGAGAAAAGTGAGTAATGAGGTTTTGTATTCCTTGTGTGTGTGCCTGCTAAGACTTTGAAATCCTGTGTACATTGTACATTATTGCATGTCCCATTCAGAGTAGCCACATTTCAAGAGCTTAGTAGCCATGTGGCCAGCTAGTGTCTACCCTGAGGGACAACACAGCTTTGTCTCCTGGTCTTAGCCGCAGATCTCCAGAGAAAAAGAACCAATAGCATATATAGAGATGCGGAAGATGAGACCTGATACAAGAACTGGCTTACACAGTTGGAGGCAGAGAAATGCCACAACGTGATGTTGGTAAACTGGGGTAATTCTTCCTGTGTCTGAAAGTCTGAGAACCAGACATCTCAGCCCAAAGTCAAAGGGATACAGAATGGAGGAAGGTAAACATGGGTGGAAACTCCAGAACCCA
This sequence comes from Orientallactaga sibirica, assembly GCA_036365145.1. Classification (NCBI taxonomy): domain Eukaryota; kingdom Metazoa; phylum Chordata; class Mammalia; order Rodentia; family Dipodidae; genus Orientallactaga; species Orientallactaga sibirica. The sequence continues at coordinate 23,481,755 of JAEOAD010000006.1, forward strand.
AAAGAACCATAAATGAGGACAGGAAGACAGGGGTGAGGAAAGAGATGGAAATTGTGCCTTTGTGTTCTATTGGGCCCTCGAAAGACTAGATGGTGGGCTGGACAGATGGCTTAGCGGTTAAGGGGCCTGCCTGCTAAGCCTAAGAACCCATTCCAATCTCCAGGTCCCACATTTAGCCAGATGCAAAGTGACACAAGGGCGCAATGCCACACTTGCCTACAAGGGGGCGCACACATCTGGATTTCGTTCACAACAGCTGAGAGACTGCTGGAACTCCCATTCTTTTTATCTCTCTCTCTCTCTCTCTCTCTCTCTCTCTCTCTCTCTCTCTCTCTCTCTCTCTGTCTCTCTCTGTGTCTCTCTCCAAAAATTAAAAAAAAAAATTTTTTTTATTTTAAAAAAGACTAGATTGCATCTGCCCTCAGTGATGTGGGCAGATCTTCTTTATTCAATGTACTGATCCAAAAGCTAATGTCTTCCAGAAACACCCTCACAGACATGCCTAGAAACGATGTTGGATGCCTGCCTGGGCATCCCTTAATCCAGTCAAGTTGATATACAGGGTCACCCATCGTATTCCTTCTCTCTTTAGTTTATTTAGTTTAGCTACATCCCAACTCCTCTCCCCCAACATTTCTCCTCCCCTCATATGCCTTACAGATCTCTATCCATGACTTTTAAAAACCTAAAAAAAAGTCATGTTTAACTTGTGCCAGAAATGTATGTCTGCATACTGTCAAAGAGAACCACGACAAGACACTAGTAAAGTCAGACAGTGAAAAAAACAGCATTGACTGCAACAGGAGAAAAGAGGTGCCCATGTGGAATGGGACCCCTCAAGAATATAGCGTGGACCAGTGAGTATTTATAGCCAAGGAGAGTGGGAAGTCAGCAGATAGAACCTTACTGACAAAAATCATCAAAGATAGGTATATGCTGGCTAAGTTAGCTTAAGACAATGCTTTCTGAAGGCAGACCACCAGTTGCTGAGGGTGAAGGGTAACAAACTGGACCAACATCAAATGAGATCAGCTACCCAGGGTAGAGAATTCTTCCTAATCTGATATCCCACGTTCTTGGTACAACTGTGCTCTGTAGGCTTGAAGGCAAGGCCTCCAGATGGAGCCTAGTTGAAAGGAAGGCTCGGAGTTGCATGTCTAAAGAGTGGGCAAGGACACTCTGCAAACACATGAACAATGTGACCATGGTGGTTTGAATGTAAATTCCCACAGCCTCAAAGGTTAGGATACTTAATCTCTAGTTGGTGGTGCTGCTGTGGAAACTGGAGATGGTGGAACCTTGCTGAAGGAAGCTGGTGGCTGGGTGCTGACCTTGAGATGTTATAGCCTGGCCCTGCGTTCTCTCTCTCTCTCTCACTCTCTCTCTCTTTCTCTCTCTTTCTCTCGCTCTCTCTCTGTGTCTCTCTCACTTCCCCCACTCCTTGCTGATATGATGATGTGATGTTTTCCTGCTCTTACCATCCTTTCCCCTCCATGATGGACTCTACCTTCTGGCAGTATAAGCCAAAATAAACTCTTTCCTTCCATAAGCTGTTTCTGGTCAGGTAATTTGTCCCAGCAACAAGAAAATAACTGACACGGTGACTCTCATACCAATCTTCTGAAGTATACAGAATTATCTGGAATTATTGTCTCTTCCAATCCATTCCTATAATAATACTAGTAATAGTAATAATAATAACTAAATTATAATAATAAAAATAACAACACACTTCTCAGTTTCAAAAGTAAACACTGCGTATATAAACATATACATATATAAACAAATAATATAGTAAATGAAATTTTACATTTTATATTGTTGGGGACTTAATTTTTTCTTGATTATCAATTGCCCTTGTTGCAAGAAAAGACTGGAAAAATAGGTAAACAGAAAACCATTCCTAGTATGTATCCAGAGTTTGTTATCTTACATCAGCTACAAAGAGACCAGTAAATAGCCCTTTCTCTCTCCAGTTACCAAAATACTGGCAGAAACAAAGAGGAAATGTGGAGAATCAATAAATCCATAGGATCAAAAGAGATTAACTTTCCTAAATACCAGCATTTTTTTTGCAGTGCTGTTATTATGACAAGTAGAAGTTCACTCACACACTGTGGAAGTCAAACCTCACAAAACACTACCCATTTCTCCCTAGTTCTTATTGTTACAAAGATCAAAATGGAAGGTGGCCAGAACCGGGACTCCAATCTTCTGACCCCAAATCCAGGCCTCCTTTACCACTAATTTGTGCTTCTGCATTACAATGACCACTTGATTATTTTAAAAATGCAAGCAATCAGTACCATTCTAATTGTCTCTGATTCACTGCATGTTCAGATGATGATAATAATAATAGTAATAACACCCAATTCTTACTGAACACTTACTGTATTATTATTCTGAGACTCTTCAATGTACCAACTCATCTAATCACAACAAGTTCAGATGCTGAACAACTTACATTTATAGATTTACTACCTATTCAATCATATAGTTGTGAAAGAGTCATAGTAGAAGGAAAGTTGTCTTTGGAATTGTAAAAAATGGAACTTTTGAAAAACTTTGCAGTGTTGTATGAAAGCACGTTTAGTGCATCAAACAGATTCTCTTCCATGAGAATTCTCACAGAGCGTCTCTTGGTTTTAGGTGCAGCGACAGGGAGAAAACACTCATATGCATTTATCAAGTGTGGCAACAAGTTTAGGTAGTCATGTCATCAGTGGGTGGAAGTCTAGGGCATGACTGGGAGCTCATTTCAAGGCAGCTTTTCTTCTTGGAGGCCAACTCAAGACTTACACCTTGAGCTGGGCCTGGTGGCGCACGCCTTTAATCACATCACTCGGAAGGCAGAGGTAGGAAGATCATTGTGAGTTTGAGGCCACCCTGAGTCTACACAGTGAATCCCAGATTAGTCTGGGCTAGAACAAGATCCTACCCCGCCCCCCCAAAAAAAAGGGTACACCTAATTCTCAGGTAATTTCTAAACTCCAGAGGAACTGTGCTAGTCAAACAGTGTTTCTGTATTTTATCACTACCAACTTCTAAGTAAACAAGTGCTTCCAGACCCTAGTGACAGCATCTTGGCCATGACAGTCCTGAGACCTGGCCGCTGGAGATCAAGCTAGAGCATACTTTCCATCTGGAATGAAAGGGCTCTTGATTCTTTTCACTTCAAGTACAGCTCTCAGGAATAAGACCACAACTGGGGGATGGTGATATTGCTGGCTTAGCTGCTTTCCATTTGATTAGATTTATGAGGCACCTTTCTTGAAAAATAATGGACTCAATTTGGTACCCTATAGAGTATTTCTACTTCAGAACCATCCTTTCTTACTGGGCTCCTTTTCTGACTAGGTCTGTGTGACTAACTTCTTAGACTGAGGTTATAAAGCAGTGGTAAAGGTTTAAGGGGACCAACCGTCTCTGCTCTGTGGGATTCATAATTTCTCTTAGGCACCAAACACATACCCAAGTCACATCACACTTAATTTGGCTCTGAAGAATCAGAAACTAATCAGGGTTGGCATTTCAATTGTCCACCTGCAGCCTCATAGAGAGATGTTATAAAAATAATACGGACAGACTAATTCAAGCCAATGGACTACCATGAAGAAATTGAACTTAAAATACTGACCACGTTTCATTATTAAGTCTCATTTTTTTTTTTTTTTTTGGAGACAGAGAGAGAGACAGAGAGAGAGAGACGGAGAGGGAGACAGATAGAGATGGGCACACCAGCAGCCTCTCAGCTGCTGTGAACAAAATCCAGATGCGTGCGCCCCCTTGTGGTCAAGTGTGGCATTGCGCCCTTGCATCACTTTGCATCTGACTAAACGTGGGACCTGGAGATTGGAACCAGCGTTCTTAGGCTTAGGAGGCAGGCGCCTTAACCGCTAAGCCATCTCTCCAGCCCAAGTCTCATATTTTTTATAGATGGGTTGCTCAAAAAACACATGTTTACCCATAGGAACTCAACTTACTTATAAGACAGTGAATAGAAAATACTGAATTTCTTGAACAAGACATTAGAAATTTTCTATAACACTACCTATTATTATCTGATATATGCAACTGGTCATAGTGGGCATGAGGAAGGGAACAGGATACTAAAGGTTTATTTTTGGGGTTTTTTTTTTTTTTTTTTTTTTTTTTTTTTTTGAGGTAGGGTCTCACTCTAGTTCAGGCTGACCTGGAGTTCACTCTGTATTCTCAGGGTGGCCTTGAACTCACGATGATCCTCCTACCTCTGCCTCCCAAGTGCTGGGATTAAAGGCGTGCGCCACCACGCCCAGCCTAAAGGTTTATTTAATAAGCCATCTCACCACCCCTAGATGTGGTTTTCTTTTTTAAAATAATTTTTATTTATTTGCAAGCAGAGAGAGAGAGAGAGAGAAAGAGAAGAGAGACAGAGAGAATGGGCACACCAGGTCCTCCAGCCACTGCAAACGAACTCCAGACACATGTGCCCCTTGTGCATCTGACTTACGTGGGTCCTGGGGAATTGTACCTGGGTCCTTTGGTTTTGCAGGCAAACACCTTAACCATTAAGCCATCTGTCCAGCCCCAGTTTTCTTGATAAAATCTGTCTTAAGTGAATCACAAATCAATGTGATGAAAGGTTACATTGATTTTTAAACCTCATCAAAAAGAATAAAATTACCTCTGACTGAGTAAATTTAAATGCAGGTTTTTTTCCTATATAAAAGGCTTTTAATTCAAATGCTAAGAAGTCAGAGTATGTTTTAATTTTAATTTTGATTTGTTTGAACTTGTGTGTGGCCAGGTCTGCATTGTGCCATACATGTGTGGGTGTGGAGACAGTGAATAGAAAATACTGAATTTCTTGAACAAGACATTAGAAATTTTCTATAACACTACCTATTATTATCTGATATATGCAACTGGTCATAGTGGGCATGAGGAAGGGAACAGGATACTAAAGGTTTATTTTTGGGTTTTTTTTTTTTTTTTTTTTTTTTTGAGGTAGGGTCTCACTCTAGTTCAGGCTGACCTGGAGTTCACTCTGTATTCTCAGGGTGGCCTTGAACTCACGATGATCCTCCTACCTCTGCCTCCCAAGTGCTGGGATTAAAGGCGTGCGCCACCACGCCCAGCCTAAAGGTTTATTTAATAAGCCATCTCACCACCCCTAGATGTGGTTTTCTTTTTAAAATAATTTTTATTTATTTGCAAGCAGAGAGAGAGAGAGAGAGAAAGAGAAGAGAGACAGAGAGAATGGGCACACCAGGTCCTCCAGCCACTGCAAACGAACTCCAGACACATGTGCCCCTTGTGCATCTGACTTACGTGGGTCCTGGGGAATTGTACCTGGGTCCTTTGGTTTTGCAGGCAAACACCTTAACCATTAAGCCATCTGTCCAGCCCCAGTTTTCTTGATAAAATCTGTCTTAAGTGAATCACAAATCAATGTGATGAAAGGTTACATTGATTTTTAAACCTCATCAAAAAGAATAAAATTACCTCTGACTGAGTAAATTTAAATGCTCATTAATATAATCTTATAGGAGAAGAGCATGGTGACAGCAGGTTTTTTTCCTATATAAAAGGCTTTTAATTCAAATGCTAAGAAGTCAGAGTATGTTTTAATTTTAATTTTGATTTGTTTGAACTTGTGTGTGGCCAGGTCTGCATTGTGCCATACATGTGTGGGTGTGGGTATGTGCATACAAGTACATATACCTGCTGCAAACAAACACCAGATGCACATGCCACTTTTTGTGTACAGTTTTAAGTGGGTGTCTGGGGAATTAAACCCAGGTTTTCAGGCTTTGCAAGCAGGTGCCTTTAACCACTGTACCATCTCTCCAGCCCTGAAAGCAGATTTGACCTGGTTGTAGAGATCCCCAAGCCATGCCCATCAATGTGGTACAATGTGCTCGGCATTTTCTGTTGGATTTATCACATCTGAGCAAAGTCTTAGTTGGAACCATGTTGGCTTAGAGAACCATATGGTACAGGTAGATGACTCAGCTATTACTCATGGAAGATTTATGGGGGCACAGAAAACTATCTCAGTCATGGAAGACAATGTTCACTTACTGAGCTTCCTCTCTTGAGCGTCCCCTATCCAATTTTTTGCCTATCTAGGCCCCTCAATTATGGCTGTCAGTCAAATGCCTCCCATTGTTACCTGTCTGGTGCTGCTGCTCAAACATGAATATTCAAGGGAGTTGGTGAGAAGGGATCAGGTTTTTTCAAAGACCATCCCTGAAGCAGATGAAAAGGCTAGCTCCCCATAGCTTTACAGTGAAGGGTTCAGGAGCAAAAGTCACTTAAAAGAGGGTTTAAATTACTTTTAACATATGTTTTGAGGGCATATAGTCCATCATGGTGGGAAAGGCCCAGTAGAGGAGTGTGAGACAGCTGGCCATATTATTGTTCCTGAAGTCAGGATTAGAGTCAGAGAGAGATAAATGTTGGTGTTTGGCTTTCTTTCTCCTTTTATTTTTATTCAGCCTGGATATGCTGAGTGGGGTTTTTGTCAGCCTGGGCATGTGACTCATTTGGGGTGGGACACTCTAATGGATCTTGACCTCCTAGACTGACACCTTCACGGAATGAAAGAATAGGGAGGGCCATGGAAAAGGTTATCCAATGTTCTGGTTTCTGTAGATCTAAAGAAAGATTTAGCAGTTCGCATCGTAAACATTTAGTTGGGGTTTCTTAGTAAACTTTAGAATGCTGGGCAAACCAGTAGGGACATAAGATTAGGGAGGGGTAGCCATCTTGTGAAAAGGCAAAGAAATTCCATCAAGGACAAGGCTGAAGAGGTGGCCCTGTTATAGTATCAGTGTTTCATGCTGAGTCTTGAGGAAGCTGGTGTGGTCTCGATAGTCTTCACCTATTCCTTTATCGCTGTTTATTTCTTCGTATTATTGCCCACACTTTTCTACCAGAGCATAATTTCACAAGCACTGTCACTTTCTTACCTATATCATTTTACCAGGGCCACTGCACCACCAACTGTGAGGCTTGACCAACAGAACTTTATCATCTTGCAGTCTGAAGGCTAGAGGTCTGAGATCATAGTGTCACTCCAAAGGTACGAGGGAAGTGTCTGTTCATGCATTCTAGATTCTGCTGCTCTTTCTAAAGACTTTGTCATTCCTAGATTTGTGGACTGACATAGCTAATCTCATGTCATTCTTCCTGTGCATGTCTCTGTGTCTAACTTTCCCCTTCATGAGAATCCCAGTCCCTTTGGATTAGAGGTCCCCCCTACTACAGTATGGTCTCAACTAGTTCCATCTACACTCTATGGAATTCCAATTAAGGTCACATGATAAGATACTGATGGTTAAGATTTCAACATATAAATGGGGGAATGATGCAATCCATAATATGTTGCATGTAACAGGCATTTAAAGTTATATTTAAAACAAGAACAGGGATGGAGAGATGGCTTAGTGGTTAAGGCATTTGCCTGCGAAGCCAAAGGACCCAGGTTCGGTTCCCCAGCACCCACATAAGCCAGATGCACAAAGTGGTGCATCTGGAGTTTTTTTACAGTGGCTGAAGGTCCTGGCACACTCATTCTCTTTCTCTCTATATCTGCAGCTTTCTCTCTCTCAAATAAATAGAATAAATAAACAAGAACAGTATTGTCTTGGTAAATGAACTATTGCATATAATAATCTTTCTTTTTGTTTCAATAATTACCAACTCATAGTCACCTTTGTTTCATTCCCTCTTCCATTTTACATGTATGTATTTTTAAAACATACTGTCAGCTACATTTTTCTTCTTTGATTCTCATAACAATTGTAAAAGTTAAGTTATATGGTTTTACAGGAAATTAATAATAAAGTACTAGTTTAATGTAAATGCCATTTTTTTAGGCAAACCCAACACACTGGCCTTGTTTTTTTTGTTTGTTTGTTTGTTTGTTTTGTTTGTTTGTTTGTTTGTTTTATGAGAGAGCAAGAGAGACAAAGAGAATTGGTGTTCCAGGGCCTCCAGCTACTACAATCAAACTCCAGACACATGTGCCACCTTGTGCACTTGCATCACTTTGTGAGTCTGGTTTACATGGAACCTGGAGAGTCAAACATGAGTACTAAGGCTTTGCAGGCAAGTGCCTTAATGACTAAACCATCTCTCCAGCCTGTAAATGACATTTTAATAGAATTTTTAATTATTTATTCATTTATTTATTTGCAAGCAGAGAGAGACAGAGAAAATGGGTGCATCAGGGCCTTTAACCACTGCAAATGAACTCTAGATGTATGTGCCACTTTGTGCATCTGGCTTTATGTGGGTGCTGGGGAATGGAACCTGGGTCCTTAGGATTTTCAGGTAAGTGCCATAACCATTCAGTCATCTCTCCAGCCTATAAATGCTAATTTTTAAGATAGAAAAGAGGACAATTAAAACTGTCAGTGTGCCTTTGGAAATGTTTTACTGGGGCTTTGTGCCTTCTAACTCATTAATTAAAGGAAAAGAATGAACACTGGCATGTTACAGCCTTAACCTTAAATCAAATGGACTTTTAAAAATAAAATTATTAAGGAAATTGTCGATTCTTATTTTTCTAGAAAACCAGATACTGAATAGCCTCCATCCTAACCCAGCTTATAACAGTGTGATTTTAGGAACTGGTTGGTTTCGAGCATATGAGGACCTGCATTCAATCTTCCTACATAAAATGCCAGTAGGGTGGTGTGCATTTATAATCCCCATGCTGGGAAGGTGGAAACAGGTGAATCTCTGGGACTCACTGGACATTCAGTCTAGCCTAACTGGTGCACTCCAGACTGTTGAGAGACCTTGTCTCAAAAAAGATAGACAGTGTTCCTGAGGAAAATACCCAAGGTTGTCCTCTGCTCTCCACATATACATACGTACACATGTGCACTTCCCCACACTCTCCTTCATATACACAGATGCATGCCACACATACATACACACATCTACAAAATGGGATTTTACCATGCAAGTTACCTATAGCATCACATTTTGTAGACAATAGCTGCAAATGACTTAAATTTTAAGAGAATATTCTAATTTCAAACAATTCTGGACAAAAATGATGATCTGTGAAGAGGTCAGATACATGAAAGTAAAACAAACCAAAATGAGCCACTTAACATATGGCTTAGATGTCTTCTTTTTTAATATTGTATTTTTTATTTATGAGAGAAAGAGGCAGACACAGAGAGAGGATAGAGAGAGAGATTGGGCATGCCAGGGCCTCTAGCCACTGCAAACAAATTCCAGATACATATGACACCTTGTGCATTTGGCTTATGTGGGTACTTTGGAATTGAACCTGGGTCCTTAACTGCTAAGCCATCTCTCCAGCCCCAGGATGTCATCTTAATATGTGATATGCATGTCATCTTAATATTGTGGTTTGGATATCACCTTTCTGACAGTTGTCAATGAACTGGTCATGTATCACTGAATGCTTTGACATGAATTATTTCACATAATTGTCTATGCAAATGCGTGTGAGCATTGATCATCACTCACAGTACTCATGTCTTGGGTTATTACATTTGAATTAGCTGATTCTCTTCACGAACTGATCTTCACAGCATAGTATTATATAGATGTTTACAAATATTTAATTATGCATAGATTTTTTTTCTTGCTCTCTTTTGTGCTTGACTAAAAATACCAAGGATGTCCCCAGTGATCACTTGAAGGTTGATTTAGTCACACTAGCAAAACCCCAGGCTCAAATGTCAAGTGGGATCAGTTCAACACAGTCCACTAGTCATGCTGGAATCTTTCTGCTACAGAAGGAAGTTACAGTTGCATATTCCTCATCACAGCAAAGGTAAATGTTTATTAATTATGCATGAGGTTTTTTAAGTGCCCGTTTGGGATTTTTTTTTTACCTTTGTGTATTTGAGAACAAATGAATTTTGAAATGCAGAGGCTGAATCTCGCAATCCAAGGCTTCATTAGTATAGATGAAGTAATGCTCACTCTGTTACACAAATAATTAGAGAGATTAAATGAGGTAAACATTGAGAGGATATGCAGAAGCTCTGAAGTTAGATAATTATTTTAATTACTCTAGTGACTTCCACCAACCTTCATTATCAGCCACAGATCAAATTTAAATTGTTTTATGTAAGAATATCACAGCTATATGGAAAAGTACTGTAGCTACCCAGTGATTATACTTCATAAAAATGACATTTTCAGGGCTGGGAATATGGCTCAGCAGTTAAGTGCACTTCCTGCACAAACATGAGGACCTAAGGGAGCATGAGACTACCAAGTTCAATTCTCTAGCACCCAAGTTAAAATCTGGCCTTGGCCATGCAAGTCCTCAGCCCTAATTATGTGAGGAGCATATTGTAGTATCACTGGGGCTTATGAAAAATTGCCTGCTCTAGAATAAGTAAGAGACTCCACTTCAAAGAAACTAGATGAGCAATGGAGGGGGAACCCAAAGTTCTCCTGCGGCCTAAGGTGCTGCATCAGCATATACCCAAGCATATACCATACACACACCACAGAGCACACACATGCAAAAAGACCAAAAGATAATTCTTCAAGCTCTCATTAAAGTCGTTTCCATTCCAGCACCTCATAAGCTGTAGCCATATTTTTAAAGCCTGGTAGATTTTTGCATTTAAATGTTTTTCTTTGGTTCTCCAAATGGACATTCTTAATAACTTGTATAACTTTGAATCTGTAGATTTGATCACAAGAGATTTGGGGGTCACATTTTTGAGTCATTGACCATAAAATGACACAGCATATTCAGCCATTTATAGTAAATGTCATTTGAAATCATGTCATCTTTACTGTACGTGTTATATTTGGGATAAATTAATTTCTTTTTTCCTTTTCTTTCTATACCAACTTAGAAGACTCTACTACCCATACTAACGTGGGTCACCTTCTCTACAGGCAAGGGTGCCATTTAAAGGGCATTATCAGTCTTGTCTAAAATATGTTTCAATTGATATTCATGTGATAGTTCATAGAGTTCTTGGCTAGCAGTCTCCGTGTCACACCAGTTCTTCTAAAAATATACCTTGAATTGGGAGATGGCTCAGTGGATAAGAGTGCACAAGCATGAGAAACCAAGTCTGATCTCCAGCACCCACAAAAAAATCCATGTGTGGCTGTACATGCTTGTAACCCCAGTGTTGAGGGCGATGGAAATAGGAGGGGTTGCTGGGCCTCAATGATCAGCCAGTCTACCTAAACCATGGGGAAGGGAGCTCTTTGAAGTGAAAGATTCTGTCTAACGGAAACAAGGAAAAAGAGGGATAGATGATGACAATCAACATCCTCTTCTGGCCTCCATGCAGGCATGTGTCTGAGTGCACACGCACACGTGTGTGCGCACACACACACAGTGGGAAAACAACAACATACTTCAATTCTTCCCATTTAATGCTTTCAGGATTCCCATGGAGTATGTATTACTACCTCCATTTGCCACATAGGGAAAGTAGCCTAGGAAAAGGGTGTGGGGAAACACCACAAGGGAAGGAAACAAAAGAGAACCAAGTATAATGAAACGTATAAAAAGAAGGTAAGATAAAACCCTTAGCTTTTTATGCTAACATTAAAAATTAACAAAATAATACAAACTAAAAAACAGAAACTGAGCCATTCAAATGGCCCCTGGCTTTCTCAAATTGCACAATCAGAAAGTAGCCTAGCTGGTAATCAAACCCAGTTCTTCCTGAGTGTAAGAACCACGTTGCTCCCTTCCCACCACCACCACCAGTCCACCACCACCAACAGATGAGGTTGGTGCAAATGCTAAGGACAATCGAGGAAAAGAAAGAGTCAATTCAATTCCAAATCTGATTTGTTTTGAAAGTGTTCTGTCTCTGACTATAACTGATTCCACTGGGTTTTACTCCTGCTAATTTGGGGTATTTCTCTTCAACCAAATGAAAATTTTCCAACAGAATAATGAGGAGACTTCAGAAACTTTGGGTGGGGCAGGGGATGAACAAGTTTGTGTCTAGCCTTCTCTCATCTCAGGAAAGCCTTATGACTCCCTCCACACACACCATCATTCATACTACCCATGCACACAGGACCAGGCCAGGAATGTGTCAGGCCAGGAATGACCAGGCTGTGTCATTAGGCACATTAGGCTGTTATGGAATACCGGTGGAGGTCTAATGGAGTCTATTTCAGAATTCAGGATGCACCAATCTACAGAGCTTTCAGTATGAGGTCTGGGAGACACAGGGAAGATGGAACCGACAGGCTTGCCTTTGTGTGGGTTGGAGGGAAAGAGTAGTGTTTGACATCTTCTCTTCTCTCTCATTTCAAAATCTAAGCAAGTAGTTAGGGAAACCCAGGTGCCAAGATAGAACTGGAAGAAGAGGATTGGAGACCATTCTAGAATTGGTCTTTGCTCCTTGGGAACACAGCCAGAAGGATTTATTTATGAACAAGACTGGGGAAAAAAGGCAGATAACTGAGGGAGATAGGCTCAGAAATTATTTATCTGGGGCAGTGCTGGAAAAGCGTCCACAAGCTTCTCCTGGGGGTGCGCCCAGAAGTATGGCCCCTTTCTACTTACAAACAGCGTTGGATTCGGCTAATAGATCCGCTAGACAGCAGAGTCCAAACTAAGCGCCAACTGTTTACTTGGTAACTCCCAGACGCTGCCGCGGTTCTGTTAAGTCCTCCTCTGGTGACTGATTTGATAACATCATGCTTAGATCTAGGAAAGCCAGCTCCGCCCAGCCGGGGTCCATGGGCAGGCCGCACCATGAGGAAAAGCCATGGGCTACACTCAGGAGACCCACCTCTGTGTACACCTGGCCACTTGCCACTGACCTCTACGAAATTCCTTTAAGTCCCAAACCTTCCAGAAAATGAAGGCAAGTCTACTTCCTAGGCATCCTTGAAAGGATCATTGGGAGGGTCACATAGAATAATTCTGGTGACAGCAAACTGCGAAGGGCTGTGGCTTCAAGATGCTGATGGAAAAAAAAAAGTGAAACACATTCAGCTGGAGTTTTGAGAAATTTCTCCCCTAAAAATCTAACTGCGCCCGGCAGCCGTTGGGATTGATTCATTCTTAACAGGCTGCCTCACATACCAAACACCTATGCGCGGCACCCCTCCATCTCCATCTCCGTGGGCTTCTATTGATTTCTGCCTTTTAAGTGAAAATGTCTTTTTGTTGCGGAGATTCTTGTCCACCAAGCCCGCAGCTGGCAGCCCAGGGCAAGGACCCCTCCCCTCCCTCTATTCGGTCCCGCCTCTCTCTCCTTTCCCCACTCCCTACCCTAGGTCTCCGGAGTTTTCCCCGCACGTGAATGGGTTTTCCTGGCCCATCTCCAAAGACCTTGCAGCATTTCAGGGAGCTGAGCGCGCGCAGAGCTCAGAGAGAGAGAATCCCTCCTCCGAGAGGTCGCGCCGCCCCGCTGGGACCCTCCTCCCGCTGCAGCTCGCCCCTCAGCCGCCGCCTCCCGAGCTCGCTAGCGGGGCAGCCGGCGCGCAGACCCCCGCAGAGAGCCGGCCCCTCCCGCCCGCCCGCCCGCCTGCCCGCCTGCCTGCCCGCCTCCCCTCGCAGACCCTGTCCGCCAGTAGCAGCGCTGCTATCTTCCCCACAGGAGGACTGGGAGGACGCTGGAGTCTGCAGCGCCCCCGCCCCCTCGCTTTTTCTTTCTTTCCTTGCTTTGGGATCTTGCAGCCTGGAGCCGGGGAGAATTAAAAAAGAGAGAGAGAGAGAGAGAGAGAAAGGGACCGGAGCGCAGGTTTCTGCGGCGGCGCGCGAACCGAGCTAGTGGCACAGCATCCTCCACCGTGTCCACCCCCGGAGTCTTCGCTGCCTCTGCCACCTCCTTCAGAGAGGTCCCGGAGCATCACCGAGGCCCGCAGCGTCACGGGACCGGAGAGGCGAGAGGGGTTCCAGGCTTCCTCTCTCCTGAAAGGGCGCCGTGGAGAGCTCCGCCTTGCCCGCACTTGGCACAACTCTGGGGCCAGCAGTGCACAGCTGGACCGAGTCCCCGCTTCCCGCCAGAGTGAGAGATACTGTCCCCCGTGCACCCCGTATAGTTCTAGCTCCCCTTCCACCTGCACGGATCCCCCAACGCCCAGGTGGTGACCCTGCGGACCCTGGGTCTCCGCAGCGCCCCTGGCCGGATGGAGAGCGCACTGGCTGCAGCAGCACGTTGAGTGCCATCGCCACACCGCCGTCCGAACCGCGCACGGGAGGAGTCCCGGTCCCAGAGACTCCGTGGGGGCGGGTGAGAGCGCACCATGAAGTCCGTGCTGTTCAGCCGTTTCTTCATCCTCCTGCCCTGGATCCTCATCGTCATCATCATGCTCGACGTGGACACGCGCAGGCCGGCTCCTCCGCTCACTCCGCGCCCTTACTTCTCACCCTACGCGGTGGGCACCCGTGTCCACCTCCGCCGGGGTAACCCCAGGCGCGACCCGGAGAAGCGCAACGTGTCTCGGACCCAGCCGCATCCCGAGCCTCCGCTGCCCACCATCTATGCCATCACGCCCACCTACAGCCGCCCGGTGCAGAAAGCCGAGCTGACCCGCCTGGCCAACACGTTCCGCCAGGTGGCGCAGCTGCACTGGATCCTGGTAGAAGACGCGGCGGCGCGCAGCGAGCTGGTGAGCCGCTTCCTGGCACGGGCCGGGCTGCCCAGCACGCACCTGCACGTGCCCACGCCGCGGCGCTACAAGCGGCCCGGGCTGCCGCGCGCCACCGAGCAGCGCAACGCGGGCCTCGCCTGGCTGCGCCAGAGGCACCAGCACCAGCGCGCACAGCCCGGCGTGCTCTTCTTCGCCGACGATGACAACACCTACAGTCTGGAGCTCTTCCAGGAGGTTAGCTCCACTGAGGGGTGTGTGGGGGTGATGTCAGGGCCGGGAAGGTCCCTGGTGGGACGGCTGGGCTGGGCTGAACCGCATTCTGTCCGGGTCACTTTGAGTTCTTGGTCCTTCTCCGTGCGCGCATCTGAGACTCAGCTTTCTCAGCGTCACTGGCTGTTAGAGAGTGGAGAAGTGACTTCGAGGACCAGTCTGGCCCAGGGGCGGGGGAGGGGTAGGCCTGGCCCAAGGTGGGAACACAAGATTTGCAGGCTCTGACCAGTTTAAGAATAAAGTAGGCTTGGGGCTGGCTTGACATACTCGGAAGCTTTTCAGCGCCTATAGGTGACTGCATGAAGAAGCTGGCAGGAAGAAGGTGGGATACTAACCAAAACTCAACCTACACCTACAGACACTTTGTGGTACAATTAGCCCCTTGATGCAGAAATGGCTGGTAGTGAAAAACACTCATTTCCATCTTCTTTCCGCTCTCTCTCTCTCTCTCTCTCTCTCTCTCTCTCTCTCTTATTCCAAGGAAATGCTGCCTCGCAAATAAGTTGGGATCGTCCAGTCTTGTACTTAGTCCTTATTTTTTTCAGTCCAAGGCATCATCAGGCCCTGCCTGGCCCTTCTTCTAGACCTTTCTTTGAGGCCTCACTCTGGCTTGGAGAGTTTACCAGTGCCACACTTGCATAGGGCGGTTACTACTACCTGGTGCCCTCCGGCTCGTGCTCCCTAGAAAGCAAGTGTGCACAGCCAGCAGGCACGGGGTTAGATCAGGTGGTGTCTCTTGAAGCTGATACTCTGTGGCGCGTTGAGGGCAGTTTGCCTAGGAGACTAAGTCTTGTGGTTTTATCAGTTTTCTTCTTCACAACACACAGAGCTGAACAAAATCTTGATTTCTTTGTCAGGTGGTTCAGTTTGCTTCCTCCACCTCATATTCCGTGACATTCTGCCTTCTAGCGACTCCCCGCCCCAATCTCCTGCTTTCTTCACATAAATAAGGACATTAGGAAAATACTATATGACCAGGACACAGAACTGGGAAAAATCTGTGTCTATTCATCAAATCTAGCTGTCCCCCACCCCCACACTTTCCTCCTAATCGTATTTACTTTCTCAATCTCAGGCTAGTTACTCTGTTCCCTTCCTGTTTAAATTTCTGTGTGGTTTCCAAAAATCTATTTTTATTCTTTTAAAATATGTTATTTAGGGGCTGGAGAGATAGCTTAGCGGTTAAGGCATTTGCCTGAAAAGCCAAAGGATCCTGGTTCAATTCCCCAGGACCCACGTAAGCCAGATGCACAAGGGGGCACATATATCTGGAGTTCATTTGCAGTGGCTGGAGGACCTGGCACACACCCATTCTTCCTCTCTCCCTCCCTCTCTTAAATAAATAAATAAATTTTTTAAAATATATTTTTATCTATTTATTTGAGAGAGAGAGAGGGAAGGAGAAAGAAAATGAGAAAGTGGGCACACCAGGGCCTCCAGCTACTGCATACAGAGTCCAAACACATGGTGCCATCTTGTGCATCTGGCTTATGAGGGTACTGGGGAGTACAGCCTAGGTTCTTAGACTTTACAGGCAAGTGCTTTAACTGCTGAACCATCTCTCCAGCCTCCCAAAGTCTATATTTTAGTTAATTGCCACCTTCATTTATATTTATCCTCCCCTTTGTGAACAAAATAAGCAGTAATTGTTCACAATTCTCCATAGAACTTGCTTTCCATGTTTCCCTAAAGAAAAAAAAAAAAAAAACTTGGTGGTGTATAGCATAACCTTTATCATGACCACAATTAGAGCTACCAATTGGTAGTTTCAAAGTCAGGCTTTTATTTTAAAATTGAGCCATTTCAGTGCTCTTTCCCTTAAAAGAAGTAGCTAGTATTCTGAAGCAAAGACCTTTGGCTTGCAATGCTCATTTGTTTTAAAACCAAAAGTCTTTTTTCTTTCTTGGACAACCTGGAAATTGCCTTACCTATGAAAATGTGTGGTCTTTTTTAAAAAAATAATGCACATCACTGTTAATTAACATCTGCGGAGGCTAGATTGACAAGGGGAAAGATTACCATCTACCCCAGTTACTATTATCCTGCTGGCATGAGATGTTAGGTGGAGGGGGGGGGAGTTGGCACATCCTGGCCTTGAAACAATCAGGATACAGTCTTCCTTTGATGCTTCCCAGCTGAAAGGAGGGCTTGTCGTGGAGCCAGAGGGGGGAAAAAAATCAGTGCTTTTTTCATTACTATTGGAGGAGGAGGGTAGAAGAAAAAAAAGTAAGAAAAATAATAGTATTGACAAAGAGGAAATTTATAAAGAAAAATCATGCATGACTTTTTATGACTAAAATTTGGTACAATTGGAAATAATTATCTTAAGAACACGTGTGACTTTTACAGGGAAGTGCCAGATATACAAAATATACCACAGATTAGTTGTTTTTAAGCATGATGTTTTTAAGCATAATGTGCAAGACACACTTGGGATTTCAGTTCTGCGCCTCCCGGTTGCTATTCTCTGACGGTGATTTTATTATGATGACTATCTTTCTCCACCACTGTCCAGTTCCCTTAGACAGCTGTGAATGTTTTACACAGATTAGGCTTCTGCTCATCAGAAATGTGTGCTGTCTATTCAGGTTCGTTGTTGCAATTCTTTTCTTGGTACCACAGGCATCATTTAACTTGATTATTAGAGTGTGTGTGTTTTTAATCTTGGGCATTTTCCAGATTATGAACTTTCTTTCCCTTTAAACCCTTAGTCTCAATAGCATGGTTTGCCATTCACCTAGTCTGGAATTAATGATTCTATGTGGACTACCATCTAGACATTGTTTCCTTGGAGAAAAAAAAAAGGTCCCCATAAAACACTTAAAAACTTCAGCTCTTATGCATAGGAGAAAGTGGTGACCAGGGAGGATAAGAGCAGAGGCATATATCTCAGCCCTTTTAAAGTGCATGCACACATGCACGCACACACACACACACACACACACACACACGAATTTCATTTTTAAGTAATTCACAGTATGTATGTAAGGAAAGAATGTCCCAAGTCAGGCTTCATCTTTTATTCATAGCGCTTCTAATTTCCATGGTTGATGTTAAAATAGATAAGATAAAAGGAAGAAAATGAACCAGGTACAAATTAGCTCACTAAATATTGGCTGCAAAAGAAAGAAAAGGATGCAAGGTCTCCAAATTAAATTAAAGACGCAACAGGCAATCTGCGCTCAATTATTCCTCCCTGGAAACTGGAATAGGGTTTTTTTCTCTCCCATGCAGCTAACTAATTTTCAGCTTCCCTTTTCAACTGAACTCTGCTGCCAGAAAAAAAAATATTTGCACTGCACAATCCTCTGTTAACAGCCAAATCCATTTGCAAATGAAGCTGAGTGTGATTCATAGGCCTAGACACTGTCCACTGGAGAGAAAGGTGGTAGGATTCTTTTTAGGTTTCAAATATCTCAACGACTCCAGTGCTTCCAGTGGGCATTGGTGGGTTTTGCACAATGGATCGCTGATAATCCTGCCTGCCTGTCCATCTTATTGATCGAGTCCTCTGGAAAAGCTTATTTGCAAAGGATTTAAGCTGCTTTAATAAAAGTCACAACCACAGATAAATGTGGCTTTCTATCTGGTCATATTTTCAATAGCACTATCGATCAGGTTTCTGTTCTTCACCAGAGAACCTTCAAAGCTTCCCCTAGCTTAAAGGGGAGGCCTTTCAGCTGAATTGATTTCACCTTTGGAAATCAATTGAATTGAAAGGTTAAAAAAAAAATAGCACTTTCCAAGCAAGAAACAAAAAGCTCTAATTGTGTGTGTGTGTGTGTGTGTGTGTGTAAGTGTGCGTATGTACATCTTAATAAGTTAAGAATGGAAGAGAGGCCAGCTCAGACAGTTAAGCAGCATGGAAAAGGAGTCAGTTAATGAGACTGTCTCAAAGGTGTTAGTAAGAAGCAGAGAACTCGGGGTGAAGGGGCCCTTCATTTGAATTTCTTGTTGGGTGCTGTGAGCTGTGTGCTAGGGAGGCTGATAAAGCAGTTGAGGTTTAATTAGGTCTTGTTCCTTCTCTGAGGCGTTTGCATGCTTCCCCGCTTACATGTTGCTCATTGGAGCCATAACCCAGAGGCCACTCCTTGGCACCTCTCTCCCCATACTCACTGTGTGTTTCCTTCCATGTGAGGATTCACCCTTCTTTTACCCTGACATTTAGCTTACATTCCACTATGTTCGGGTAGTTCTTCTTAAAGAAACCTAGAAGTTTCTCTCTTACCTGAAACATGTCCTGCTATCTTGCTTTTTCCCCCTCTGAGAGCTTGTCATAGGTCTGATGAAATATGACCCCCCCTTTTTTTTAGTGTATGTAAAGCTATAGCCAGTTTTCTTTTTTTTTTTTTTTTCTTTTTTTGGTTTTGCGAGGCAGGGTCTCACTCTGATCCAGGCTGACCTGGAATTAACTATGTAGTCTCAGGGTGACCTCGAACTGTCGGCGATCCTCCTACCTCTGCCTCCTGAGTGCTGGGATTAAAGGTGTGCGCCACCACGCCCGGCTTTATAGCCAGTTTTCTAAATGTTAGATGTATAGATTTTCTCTACTCACTCTGGATGCATATTACTTGAAGTATGGTTCATTTTTGATAGTTTTCCTCAGTAAGCAGCAGTTTTCATTTTGATTTCGATACTTTAACAGGCCAAAAATAACAATTTACATTTTAAAAGACATTCACAAGACCCTCATAATAGGAGAAAAGATGATGACATCGTAATAAAAGAGAGACTCACGGAGAGAGGGAGGGAATATGATGGAGAGCAGAGTTGTGAAGAGGAAGGTGGGGAGGGAATTATCATGGTTTGTTGTCTGTAAGTATAGAAGTTGTCAATAAAAAATTATACATAAAAAGCTGCCTCTTTCTATTGTCATTTTACATCATTCTTCTTCCCTCAACCCACTTTTCACTGACTACTCTCACATGACTAGGCATGAAGGCACGGCCACCGTATCATTTGGTGTGACGAACGTGTCTTCCAAATATTTCAGATGCTGTTTGGTGTTTCTTGAAAACTGTGGCGGGTGGCTCCATTTTCTCCTGTCTATTCCATTTGTCTCTCTAAATTACAAGCTGGTAAATTCTGTCTTGTGTGAACCATAATAGAATAGTAATTGCTTTTAAGGCATGCTGTAAAAGCAGAACAGAAGAACTGAAGTCAACCATCTTATTTAACTATCCCAAGTAGTTTTCAGAGAGAGAGGATGTATTTCAGAATAATATTGAAATATACTTATTCAGACCTTTTGGACTCTGGAATATTTACTCGGTTTGTTAAGATAATGCGTTATTGTATGTTTCATTCACAGTGCTGTTGATGAACTTGAAGTCTTGCATGACTCTGTTTCTCCCCCCAAACACAAGTAAAAATGTTATTGCCCCAAACACAAGTAAAATATGTTATTGCCATATATATATATATACATATATATATATATATATATACACATATATATATATATATGGGCTTGGAATACATTTCCAATTTGCAGAAGTAAATCTATAAAAAAATATAATTTATTTTTGTTCATGCCTGGTAGTTTTTGCATACAATTTGGAATGAATGTCAAAAATACCTTTAACAGGCCTGGAGAGATGGTATGGTGGCTAAGGCACTGGCCTGCAAAGCCTAAGTACTTGGGTTCAACTCCCCAGTACCCACATAAGCCACACACACTAAGTGGCACTTGAATCTGGAGTTCATTTGCAGCGGCTAGAAGCCCTGGTGTACCCATTCCCTCTCTCAAATAAATAAATTAAAATTTTTTAAAATATCCTTTAGCATAAATACAAGCAAAATACAATTGACATTTATCAAGCACTTACTATTGATGAGAACCCACACTTCCAGTTTTACCGAGATTCAGCTCACCATATCCACTGAGATCGGTACCAGCATACCCTCCATATTTAGGTATGATTTCAGTCCTTTGAATACAGGGAATTTAAGCAGGTGCAACCTGTTTATGCGATAGCATTGACCATTGATTGCTATAATCAATAGTCTCGGGGTTTTGGTTTGTTTGTTTGTTTGTATAGGGTCTCGTGTATCCCAGGTAGGCCTTAAACGCTCTAGGGCAGTGAGGATGACCTTGAGCTGATCATTCTGCCTCCCCCTCCTCAGTGCTGGAATCATAAGCTTGTACCATTATATGCAGTTGTATGCAGGGCTAAGGATAAAATTCAAGGCTTCATGCATGCTAGGCAAACATGATACCAATTGAGCTACAGCCCCAACCCTAGTATTCCTATTTTTTACAGAAATACCTGGACGTAAGTTGAAAAGATCCTATAGGTATAGCAAAGACAAGAGTTGGAATCCAAGTGCTGTGGTCTCGCCCCTGCCCTGCTGGCGACCCTGAAGCTCTCCCATGTGGGCAGGTGGAAATGTGCTGTTGTATTAAGTCTTTGGTTAGCAGGAGTCTTCTGATGGTGCCCCCTCTGCCATATTGAACTCTGGTTCATGCTCCTTGGATGACTACATCTTCTGCTCTTAATGTTTTTTTCTTTTGTCACATGCATGTATGGACTGAATACAGGGCCTCATTCATATGAGGCAAGTGTTTTACACTTGAGATAGCTCCATTTTCCCTCTTCTTTTACTGCTACATGTTTTGAATTAAAAATAAAAATTGTATACCTGTGTGTGTAAGTAATATGACACCAAGCTAATTAACTTGTCACCTCACTTACTTTTATAGGGAGATGTTTAATGTATACTCAGCAAATTTTAAATCCATAATATATTGTCATTAACTATACTTACCATGTTGTACAATAGGTCCCCGGAACAGTGTCCACTAACTGGGATTTTGTGTCCTTTAGCCAACAAATTCCTAACCTTTACTATCCCCATATCATTGGGTTTTAGGAAAATTTTATTTTCTCACTCACTGTCTCAAATTTGACCATAGGCTCTTCAGACTGTTTTCTCAAATGAAAATTGCCAGGTTAGTACATAGATGGTAGTCATACTGTTTAAGTTTTATGCAAATGTCACCAAGGATCTTAACATAGACTTACCTGGTATAGATCTGTCACTTGATATGGCTTCTTGATGTGACCAGAAACCTGACCTGTATGAGACCACTGCTTATGCATCACAATGCAGTATGTTTTGCAACTTTTTCAAGTGAAATTTGTTCTAAAATAATGGGAAGTACAGTCAACATGTAAACAAGTGACATGGAGGTTTGCTGTCCTTGTGTCATGTGATTGTACCTGAGTAGTTCTGGCTACACGGTAGGTTTATTCACACAGCGTCACAACAAACTCAAGTGGGCTGTATGCTGTCACAGTATGGTGGATGTTGTCACGAGGTGAAGGAATTTTCAATTCCTTTATCATTTCATGGGCCCGTAACTGTACATGGGGTTCATGTAGATCAGCGCATCACTGTGCCACCTGAGACTACTTCTAAAACATTGCGCTTGTTTCTTTCTTTAATGAAAGCTGAGTGTTAAATACTGAACCTTCTGTATGAACTGAGATTTGTTATCTAAGAGAATTGTATCTTCATACTAATAACATTTTCTGTATATACCTGAACTCAAACATTATCATATTCAGATGATATTTGAATATAAGAAACCAGTCTGTCTTCTCTACAAAGTGACAAATTATTGAGTATCTACTATAGTGCTAGGTGCTGTGCCCAGTGGTGTGTGTGTGTGTGTGTGTGCATATAGATATGTGCCCAGTGTGGTTCATGTGTGTGTACGTGTGTGTGGCTGCATACATGTGAATGTGCATGTGGAGGTCAAAGGTCAACATCAGGTGTCTTCCATTGCCACCGTCCACCTTATTTCTTGACATAGGGTCTCTCACTGAAGCCAGAGCTTACCTGTTTGGCTAGACAAGGTAACCAGCAAGTCTAGGGGATTCTCCTGTCTCCACCTCCCCAGAGCTGGAATCACAGGCACACACCACATACCCAACTTTTACATGGATATTGGGAATCTCAGCTCAGGCCCTCATGTGTGTGTCGCAAGCAGTTTATACACTGAGCCATCTTCCCAGCCCTTTTTTTTTTTTTCATTTTACATCTGGTTACAGAATACTCATTAATAAAATCTTTGGCCCTTAGCTTTTTCAACAGAGCTGGGATAAAATAGGGTGCAAACTGATAGAAAACTATAGACAATTTTTTTTTTCTCATACAGGGTCTTGATAAGTAGCTCATGCTGGCTTTGTTCTTTAAGTCCTCCTGCTTGGCCTCTCAAGTGCTAGAATGACAGGCATAAGCCACCAGCATGTAGATAAGTATTTGGATACCTAGTTGTATGAAGGAAGTAATAATTAATGCCTTTATAGTTTCTTCATAGAACCTAATATCATCTAAAATAGCATGGTGTATATTTCAAATACAGGGGTGGGGGAGCTTTCTTTTATTCACTACTGTATCTCTAGCATTCAGATCAGTGCCAGCGTGTAGCAAATGCTCATTCAATATTTATTGAATGAATTATAAAGCACTTAGAAGCTGAAGGAATTTACCACAAAAGAAATTTAATACCAGAAAATGATCTTGCACACAGAATGTCATTCATAGAATAGTTTTGAAGTCTGGGTTGTTTAAGATGCTATTCAATCCTTTAGATAGTAACTTAAAGCTAAATGTGACCCCCCCCCTCGTCTTCTAAGAGCTTTCATGCTAAAAGGAGAGAGGGTCCATGAATATGTACTTGTGTGGCGAGGCATCTTTCCTAATAGTCATGAGGGGAAGACGTATGTCAGTGTAGCTCGGAGCCAGCTGAGCCTCTTCAAACTTGGAAGGCTAAGTGGGGAGGGAGCTCAGATAGGTGCTTTCAAGTAAACAATCCCGAGTTCAAGTCCAAGTTCATCACTTGGTGGTTTCATTACATTGTTGAGGGCTGTTAGCCTCGTGTGCCTGTGGTGAGTACTGATCTGTAGGCAAGTTATTAACATGTGTCCTTTCCCCATCCTCTTCCCTGTGGGTCGCTGCTTCAGTTGAGAGGTGCGCTGTTTACAATGATCAGATGCCTCCGAACTCCTGGTGTTTGGTCTGTGCTGCTGGGTGCCTGTGAAAGTAGGAGGTATAGTACTTGACTTTCCCAAATTAGTCTGCACCCAGGCGGAACAGCATCAGCTCATCACTTAAATATACCCCTGAGGGTCACCAGGGTGATTAGAGGGACAAGAGTTAAACAGGGCTTGCCTACAAAGGATCCTGGGAGAAAATGAGAAAACAGGTTGAGAGGTGAAGAGTTCTTTTCAGTGGGTTAAGAAGGCTGAGGCTGACGTCGCCAGGATGCTAGGGTGCCTGTAATTAGGTATTCAGCTTCGTGCAGGCCTCAGGTGAGGTTTCAGTATCTGTGTAGCCCCAGAGCATAGCATGGACCCACAGCATACTTACCGAATGACAGACCTTATGTTTCTGGGCCTAGATGAGTGAATCAGAGACCAAATCTTAGGAAGGAAAGGGCAGCTTCACACGGGTGGGAGATGAGTAGGTTTTAGAACCACCTGATTAGAAGTACCTGTTTTATGTCAAGGCCATTTCCTGTGGTGGGGCAGTTAGAAAGGTGTTCAATTACAATTCCCCAGCTTCACTTTGAGCAAATCCCTGCCCCCAGCCTACCCTGGGATGCTGAGCCCCTGGGTGCCTCTGCCCACCGGAGCTTACAGGGGGCTTGCTTCTCATTTTCCATACATTGGTTAACAGAGGCCTTTGCAACTTCCTGCCAGAATGAGAAGGTAGCAGGGACTTTGCCACAGGGTATCCTGGGGCTTCCCAGCCTGTGAGTAAAGTGGCTTTGCTCCCACTGGCCCTTCGCTGACCTTGTGTTATCCAGGTCTGTCTGGGATAAACTATGTCCATAACCAGGGACTTGATGTGGTGGTCCTCGGTGTTTTCTGCTTACATAAGTCCTAACAGAATTTTGCAAAATGATACAGCCTCTGGGGTATTTTCAAGTTGATATCTATATTTTGAAAATCATTTAAAATAGTTGCAGAGCATGTGATTTTCAGTGTAGCTTACTGACATTTGTAATGAAACTTGCATGATTCTAGTAGAATCTATGCATACTATAATGGTGCGATACCCATGACCATTCATGTAGTAAGCAAATTTTCAATAGAATTTGTAATTACTATTTTTTTTTCGTGGCACATGCTGACCATTGAGCTGGTCCCTGCCCCAAATATGGAAGTTTCATGTTATCTTTTCTGTTTCTCCACTCAGAATTTTTTAAATTCATTTATTTATTTTTTGTTTTTTAAGGTAGGCTCTTGCTCAAACCCAGGCTGACCTGGAATTCACTGTGTAGTCTCAGCATGGCTTCAAACTCACAGCAGTCCTCCTACCTCTGCTCCTGAGTGCTGGGGTTAAAGATGTGCACCACTACATCTGGCTTGTTCTTTCTTTTCTTCAAAAAAATTTTATTTTTATTTGAGAGAGAGAGAGAGAATGAGTGCACCAGGACATTCCCTCATGGCAAATGAATTTCAAATGCATGTGCCACCTTGTGCATCTGTGCTTACATGGGTCCTGGGGAATCGAACCTAGATCCTTTGGCTTTGCAGGCAGATGCCTTAACCGTTAAGCCATCTCTCCAGCCTTTGTTCTACCTTTTTAATCTAGTTATAAACAATAACAGTATAGGAGAAGTGAACACAGTAATGAAGAGAAAAGGAAAGCTACACTCTTGTTCCAAACAGCAGACTTATGGCAAATTGATTTATCAATGTTCCAAAGATGCTTTCTGCATGAGTTCTAGAAGACATGTGAGGTCTCCACTCAGAATGTTATCTTAGCATCATTTGACATTCAAGATCATTAACAGAGGCCTTCAGTCACCTAGAGCTGCAAAGACAATATGAACATTGATAGAATTTTAAAAGTTTTACAAGATCTCAAGAAGTCCAGGCTGGGCTTGAATTCTGGACTCACCTTTGAACTGTAATCCTCCTGATTCTACCTCCTCAAGTACTAGCATTATAGGTGTGTTCCATTACTCACAGCCTGAAGAATTTTAAATTTTGTAAAAGTCCTGCCTCTGGCAGTTTCTGTCTTAAAAATTCTTTAGGATTGACTTATTACTACAATAGTGATGAACAATCAAAACAACATAAATGTTGCCAGTGGATAGTATGTTGAGCATAATAGCTACTTTTATTTGAAATTTATCTCAGTAGCTTAAGCAGAACATGTTTTGGTTGTTGATATATTCTTTTAAAAAAAATCTCCCTCCTTTTTCTTTTAAATATTTTATATTTATTTATTTATTTAGAGAGAGAGAGAATGGGTGCTCCAGGGCCTATAGCCACTGCAAATGAACTCCAGATGCATGACCACCATGTGCATCTGGCTTATGTGGGTTCTGGGGAATTGAACCTGGGTCCTTGGGCTTCATGGGCAATTATCTTAACCACTAAACCATCTCTCCCCCCTGTTGTTGATATATTCTTATTCCACTGAAGATTGCTAGAAAACAATGAAGTTTAGTATAATGCTCATCAGCTTCTGTGCTTGAAGAAGTTGCATGAGAAAACATTCCTCAGTTTTTACATCCCAAGCTTTGAGTCACAAACCACATGGAGATCTCTCAGCAATGATAAATCGATGGCATTCTGGCCTTCTCAAGTGTGTTGCATACACATAATTAGAAACCTCTTGTCTCCCTAAAGGATTTATCACCCATTCATTAGGGAAATTGACTTTCTTAATAAAGACACCAGTATTTCTAATTACCTTTGTCTAGTGCCCTGGAGGTCTTCCCACATGAGACAGTGTATATCATGCAATTCCAGAGAGTGAAGACTAGGTCATTTAGTGACGTGGGGAAGGGTGTGTGTGACAAGGGCTCTGGGAGGACATGCCCTGCGCTATCCTAGCAGGCCAGCCTGAGGAAAGAAAGCACGGGAAGGCATGTGGCAATTTATGCCCTTCAAGCTACCTATATTGTCCATGCAGAATCATTACCCTCAGACACTGCACTGTCAGCCTCTGAAAACTGATGAGTGGGTAGAAGGACACTAAATGAAGAAGTAGAAGATAAAGCCCCCAGGCCTGGCTGAACCTCAGGGAACTAACTTACTATAAATGCTTACTGGGGGAGCTGAGGAAATAGTTAGTGGTTAAGGCGTTTGCCTACAAAGCCTAAGGACCCTGGTTTGATTCTCCAGGACCTATGTAAGCCAGATGCACAACGGGGCACATGCATCTGGAATTCGTTAGCAGTGGCATGACCATTCTGTCTTTCTCTCTGCTTCTTTCCCACTCTCTCTTTTTCTCTCTCTCAAATAAATAAATAGATACATAAATAAAATATTTGTTTTAAATGCTTACTGGTTTGTTTGTTTTGTTGTGTGATCAGCTCCACCCTAGGTAGTCAGTGTGCCTGCTGCTGTTTTGCTTTCTTTGTTTTTTTTTAACTTTATTATCAGTGTGTGTATGTGTGTGTATATACACATGTACAGCAGGATTTCTAGCCGCTGCAAACAAATACCAAATATGCTACAATCATTTTTGGTGTCTGGCTTTCAGGGGTGGCTTGGGAATTGAACCTGAACCAGAAGGCTTTGCAGGTAAGTACCTGTCTTGGATCACTAAGCCATTTTGCCAGGCCCTACAGTTTCATTTTCTTGGTGTCACTGAATGAGGCAGGCTAAGAGGTCAGAGGAGCACTAGTATCTGCGGCCCCAGGGCTCACGGAAACATGTGGGTTTGTGAGAACTAAATAAGGTGAGGCAGGCTACACAGCGAAACACCTCCACCCATTGGGACAGCCACCCTCCAGAAATCAGTGGCCGTGGGAACAGTGAAGAGGCCCCACAAGGCAAGATGTCACAGGGCCACCTCAACCACCCATCGGGACAAGTCTTCGTGGCCCAAAGAGCTGCTTTGTGGGCTGATGGAAAGGAGGCTTTTCGTTGGGTCCATATGCAGACCACTTGTTCATCATCTAAATAAAGATGAAAATGCCAGTGTCAGTTTTAAAGGTCAGGTGACAGTCTGCAGTTATTTTGGTAACTTTAGAAAGTTCCTCCATTACGTCTGTTCTCACTGCAAGAGTGCTCCAGTAGTTTTTGCTGTCCTGGGAGCTGCCTGCCACCCTGATGCCTGGAGAGGCTGGGACTCACAAGTCGTGGGGCTAGGGTTTGAGGGTTCTGCCCTTATCCTTATGTTTCTTTAAGGAAAAATTCTTTTCCTTTTCAATATATTTAACTGTTTTCCCATTATCTTTACTTTGTGTGGCTAGCACTTCATTGACTGAGCCATCTCTTCAGCCCCTCCCCCAAATTAATATCTTAGCAATATGAAATCTTTCAATGATTTGGACTGCTGTTCCATTTATGGTGTCTTTTGGCCTCCTTGGTTAATGACATTTGTAAATATCTTATTCTTCTTTTATGCTCCTTGATGGATTTTAATAAGTTGGTTTTGATCTCTAACATCTGAAAAATACAATCAGATTTTACTAATAGAGAGAAAAAAAAAAAACTCAGGCCTGAAACTTGAGTACACCCAATACAAACAGATTAAAATATGATGGAACATAGAAAAATGGAAAAATCATAATGCCATTTTACACATTGAAAAACTACACATAAAGTGTTACACATTTCACAAGGTCACACAGAACAATTTGGGGCTTTCTAAATTGTGTTCTATAAAGCAGTGCCATCTGGTAAGTTTCCAAGAATTTTTAAAATTTATCTGCACTTGTGCCCTGGAGTGGGATACATGCAAGGGCTTCTTGTTGATGCAAACGAACACCCAGACCCTTGCACTACTTTCTGTGTCTGGCTTACATGAGGGGCTTGGGAATTAAACCCTGGCCAGCCAGCTTTGGCATCAAGTGCCTTTAATTACTGATCCATCTCCTCAGCCCCCAAGCGTGGTTTTAAATGATTTGATTCTCACTGATGTTCCTCTCTAGGAATGTCCCGAAATGTGCAGCAACAATTAAACTTCTAAACCGTGAAGCAGCAGGAAGCTCACTTTACATTCCGGTTCTGGGCCTATAAAATTTATTTGGCTCAGTTTTTACTTTTTCTATAGAGGTGGGTATATTTTGTTTATCAAGGGTCTAAGAGTCAGTATCTAAAGCAGGGTTGGAGAATATTGTACGCTGAGAAACACACAATGATGGAGGTGACAGTGCCATCAGCAGACACGTGGCGCTTCCATGTGCAGGGGAGCCACAGTGATTCCCAGTTTCCCTCCTCTAATCTCCAGAACCACCAGCAAGGTGGAGAGGAACTGTGAGTTTGCGTCCAGCTGTGAGAGAAACAGCCCCAGACCACCTCTCTCCCTTGCCTCGGGCCACACTGTTAATTAAGTGAGGAGCTGAGAGTTGAATGCTGGGAGTCAGATTCTGTTTCCACATTTTACTGTGCTTTTGCTTTGTTGACTGTGTAATTCGTTGATTTTTTTTTTTTAGTGTGTTTATTTTTAGGATACTTTGTTCTTCGTGTTTTAGTTTCTTGAGAAAAAAAAAAAAAAGTAGGTCTTTGGTTTTCCTAACTTTTTTTTTTTCTGGTAAATACCTGAAGTTTACACTAGACTCTAAGCACTATTGCAGCAGCAGCATGCCCTGTTGAAAATGTTGAACTCATTTTCAAAAGAAAATAGGGTTTCATGATGACATCTTCACACATGCAGGTCACGTCATGTGCTTTGCTAATGTTCACCCTACCATCACCTTCACTAGTCTCCCCTCCCCTCCTATTAGGCCTGTCTCCCCCAATAGTCATTGAATTTCATGTCTTATGCATATGTATATTTTAACATATGAGAGAAATTT
The DNA here is from genome assembly GCA_036365145.1 of Orientallactaga sibirica. Taxonomy (NCBI): domain Eukaryota; kingdom Metazoa; phylum Chordata; class Mammalia; order Rodentia; family Dipodidae; genus Orientallactaga; species Orientallactaga sibirica. The sequence continues at coordinate 23,511,378 of JAEOAD010000006.1, forward strand.
TTCACATGCAATGCTTGTCTTTATGGATTTGGCTTATTGTAGCTTCTCTCTATTATCCTGCAAATGGCATGAATATTGCCCATCTTTAAGACTGAACAAAACTCCATGTTGTATATCTAGCACATTTTTTAATCTATTCATCTTTTTAGAAAATTATTTCCAGGTGTGGTGGTGCATGCCTTCAATATCAGCACTCAGGAGGCAAAGGTAGGTGCCGGGGCTTTTTTCCCTCCACCACCGGCAGGTAGAGCAGAAGAGAGAGAGAACCGGGCCAGCCGCTTCTCTCGAGGCTGAGCGAGAAGGCGGGTGTCGACGACTCAAAAAACCTCCCCAAACCACCGGGGAAAAGAAAACCACATTGAGCCGGGAGAAACGTCTAAGGCGGAACTCTCCGTTTATTGTCAGGGGAGGTATTTATATGCTTTGAGGAAGGGGGCGGGAAGAGGGGATGAGAGAAAGGTATAAGGGCCAATATACTTTGAGGAAGGGGGTGGGAAGAGGGGATGAGAGAAAGGTATAAGGACCAATAGTATTTCATCACGTCAGCAGCAGCTGGGTGGAGGCAGTTTCAGCTTAGGTGCTGAGTCAAGGGCAGGTCACGAAACTCTACTCAGGCTCGACTAGGCCTTACCGGGAGTAGGCCAAGATTGGCTGGGCTAACCATTCGGCTTCACACCGGGCAGGGCCCAACAGGTAGGAGGATTGATGTCTGGACTAGAAAGCAAGACCCTATCTCAAAAAACAAACAAACAAACAAAAAAGTATTTATTTGAGAGAGTGTGTGAGTGAGAATGGGTACACCAGGGCCTCCTGCCACGACAGTTTAACTCCAGACGCATGTGCCATTTCGTGCATCTTGCTGTACATGGGATCAAACCCAGCCGTCAGGCTTTATAAGCAAGCACCTTTAACCTCTGAGCCATCACTGCAGCCCCATTCGTCTTTTGATTACATAGTCTGATTACATATCTACATCTTGAAATGTTTTATCTGTTTCCCACTAACATTTTCAAAATTTCAGGTCTTTGATCCACTTTTAATTGAATCTTATGGTAGAGTGCAAGAGAGGGGTCTAGTCTTATTGTTCTACAGGTATATAAATCTAATTTTCCCAGCACTATTTCTTGAACATGCTATGTTTTCTCCAAAGTGCATGTGTGTGTTTGTGTGTGTGTTCCTTTGTCAACAATCAGAGGTTGTGCTTGTGTGGGTTGATTTTCGAGCCTCTGTTCTATTCTAGTGGTCTGGTTTTGTGTCACTACCATGCTGTTTTTGTTACTATGATTCTGTAGTGTAATTTAAAATCAGGTATTGTGATCCACCGAGCACTGATCTTTGTGCTCAAGATTGCTTTAGCTATTCAGGGTCTTTTCTATTTTTGTAAAGAATGCATTTGAAGCTTCAGTTGGAATTGCACTGAACAATGCAACTGCTTTCTATAATACAGCCATGTTCACAATATTCAGAAAAATCCAAAAGCAAGGAATATCTTTCTATAGTGTCTTCAATTTTTCAGTGTTTTTAAGTTTGCATTGTTGATATCTTTCAACTCTTTGGTGAAATTTATTCCTCAGTAATTTTTTTTTTTTTTTGGAGACAGAGAGAGAGAGGGAGAGGAAGACAGATAGAGATGGGTGCGCCAGCAGCCTCTCAGCTGCTGCGAACGAAATCCAGATGTGTTCGCCCCCTTGTGGTCAAGTGCAGCATTGCGCCCTTGCATCTGGCTAAACGTGGGACCTGGAGATTGGAGCCAGCGTTCTTAGGCTTAGGAGGCAGGCGCCTTAACCGCTAAGCCATCTCTCCAGCCCAGTATTTTTTTTTTTTAAGTCAGAGTCTCACTCAAGCTCAGAATGTCCTGGAATTCACTCTATAGCTCCAGCCTGGCATTGAACTCCTGGGGATCCTCTACCTCAGCCTCTCAAGTGCTAGGATTAAAGGCATGTACCACACCTGGCTTTGTTACTAATATTTTTTAGGCTATTTGAATAGAAATGTTTCCCTGATTTATTTCTCAATATCTATGTTATTAGAATGTAGAAAAGCTACTGATCCTTGTATGTTGATCTTGAGTTCTAGAACTTTGCTGAAAGAGTATCCTGTAGGAATTTTTAGGATCTTTTGTAAGTATCAGACCATATCATCTGCAAATAGGAATAATTTTTGTTGTTTTCCTTTCTCTTTCTTAATTTCTTACTTTCTTTCTCTTGGCTTATTCTTCTAGATAAGAATTAAATCACCATATAAAATAATGTTAAGATGGTGGGCACCATTGCCTCATTACTAATTTTAGAATAAGTTCTTTCATTTTTTTTTCACTTGCTATAATGTTGGCTGTAGGATTGCCTGTATTGTGTTGAAGTGTGCTTCTTCTATGCCCAACTTCTTTAGGCATTTTACCATGAAGAGATAATGAACTTTATTGAAGACCTTTTCTGCATATACTGAGATAATCATATGATTTATGTCCCTGATGATATTTATGTGTTGTATTACATTTATTGGTTTGTGTATGCTTAACCATGCTTGCATCCCTAGAATGAAACTAACTTTCTCAAGGTGTATGATCTTTAAATGTGTGTGTGTGTGTGTGTGTGTGTGTGTGTGTGTGTGTTTACTTGCAAGCAGAGAAAGGAGAGATAGAGAAAAATGGGTGTGCCAGGGCCTCCGGCTGCTGCAAATGATCTCCAGACATACACACCATTTATGTGGGCACTGGGGAATCAAACCCAAGTCAATTAGGCTTTGCAGGCAAGGACTTTAACTGTTGAGCTATCTCTCCAATGCTTTATCATCTTTGTAATGTGTTGTTGAATTCAATTTACAACTATTTTGTTGAGAATATTTGAGTCTATTCATCAGAGAAGTTAAGTTGGTCTGTAGTCTTGTGTCCTTACCTGGTTTTTATATCGGGGGTGGTATTGGTTTGTTCAGTGAGTTTACAGCATTCATTCCTTTTCTGTTTGGTGGAGTAGTTTGAGGGACATTGACGGTTCTTCTTGAAAGGTCTGCTAGAAGTCAGTGAATTGGTCTGGCTGGGCTTTTCTTTGCTGGAAGACACTTTCTTACTTCTTCAGTCTTATTGCTCATTATAGGTTTAAGTTGCTTATCACCTATTGGCATAACTTTGATAGGTCACCTGTACCTGGGGATTTTCCCACTAATTCTAAATTTCCCATTACTCTGAATTATATAGGCTTTCAAAGTATTCCTCAAATCCTCTATATTTCACTGATGTCTGTTGTAGTATTAAGTTTTTGTTTGATTTTTCTGTTTAAGTATTTTTTATTGATTTATGTGAGAAAGAGAGATAGAGAGTAGATGAGCATGGCATAGCCTCTAGCCACTGTAAATGAACTCCAGACACACGTGCCACTTTGTGCATCTGGCTTTACATGGGTACTGGGGAATCAAACCCAGGCTGTCAGGCTTTGCAAGAAAGTGCTTTACCTGCTGAGCCATATTCCCAGCCATGGGAGGAGTGGGTGAGAGAATGGGTATGCCAGGGCCTCTTGCTGTAGCAAACAAACTCCAGGTGCATGCTCCACTTTGAGCATTTGGATTGTATGTGGGTACTGGGGAATCGAACCTGGGCCATAACTCTTTGCAAGCAAGTTCCTTTAACTGATACCTCTCTAGCCCTTTGAGATATATATATATATATATATATATATATATATATATATATATATTTTTTTTTTTTTTTTTTTTTGTCAAAGTCTAACATAGCCTAGGATGTTCTCCAATTTATTGTATATCTGAGGCTATTCTTGAACTCATGATCCACCTGCCTCTACCTCCCAAGTGCTGGGTGTGTAACTATGTACCCATGCCTGGATAATGTCTTTGTTTTAATCTTTAATATTATTAATTTTGGTTTTTTCTCTCTTTTGTTAGTTTGCCAAAAGGTTTATTAAACTTGTTTGCTTTCAAAGAACCAACTCTTTGTCTCATTGATTTGTTGTATTACTTTAATCTCCTTTTCATTAAAGTCTTCCCTGTTTTCCCTTTCCTGTCTGTCTGTTTTGTACTTAGCTTATTGTTGTTTGTCTAAGACCTTATGGTACATCACTAAGTTATTTATTTGGGGCCTCTGTATTTTTTTTTTTTTATGAAAGCACTCTTAGAAATTCGTTTGCTATATGCCAAAGATTCTGATAAGTTGTACTTTCATTTGGCTGTCAGAATTTTAAATTTCCTTCCTGATTTCTTCAGTCACCCGCTAATCATTCAAGGGTGTATTGTTCACTTTGCCTTGAAAGCTGCTTTGTTGTGTATTGAGAGAGACATCCTGACTTTCACATGCTTGCTCCTCGGTTATTGCATTCTTTATGCTTTTGCTTTTATCCGCTCTGTGTTCATATATTATGATGTGTCTGCTGTAACTAGAGGTATGCGGTCAGCTCCTGTTTCTTTAACCATTTTGCTTTTCTGATACTCTTTTTCCAATTAAAGAGGCAATAATCTGTAAACAAAGACTTGTTTAAATGAATCCTGCTGTGAGTCTCAGGATGAGTAAACAGCATCAGCATTTTGTGGTTAACTGGGATTTCTGGATTAGGGCTTCTTTCAAGATCCATCTATATTTTTATTTGAGCCTGAGTACAAATTGGTCATACTATCCCTGAAAAGCCACTTTTCTCCTGTAGCTCTAACAAGTCTACTTATCACTCTAGGAAAAACCCTATCCAATTTGTTTTTACCTATCACTGTAGAGGACCTCTTCTTGTTCCTGCTTTATTAACTTGCCACCTATTCTGAGTGTACCTGAGCACCCTTTTTCTTTCTTCTTGATTTCTAATATAGAGAGGAAGTGTGTTGTTCTTACTAGTTCTAACTGGCTATTACTTTATTTTAGGCAAGTTTACTCCTTGATTCTATTTACTTTTATTCTGTCCTTCAGGTGTCTGTCTTAATATGTGTATCTTCATGAAACATACAATGCACAGTGCTTTGTATTTTCAATGCACATGTAGATTTTTTCTGTTTTTCATGCTCTATCTTATTTCTAATGTCTGCTTATTTGGCTGTATACACCTCAAGTATGCTGTTCCTAACAATGACACTACTCTTTTTTTTCTCTGTAATTGGAACCCTCAGAAATTCTCTATTTACTTGAGCTATTAGAATTTGCCACAGGGTGCCTCTCTGTGTTCATTACTGCAGCACTGTAGTGGTTTATTAATTGGTGAAAAAAATTAAGCTCCAGTTGCACTGTTCAAGGATCCTATTCAGTCACAGACTGCCACAATGGAAAGCTGATCCTTTTCTGTGAACCTGGAAAATGTGACTCTTACACAGAAATAAGCACTACTTCCAGCCCGTACCATAGAATGAGCTCCCTGGGAATGATGTCCACGATGCCACTGCCCCTTTTCTTGTAGCTGCTTGTCATTATTAGAAGCCCTCGGTTTGTTTTCATAAAATTGTGCCACATTTTCCATAGTGCAGCAGTTAAAGCTTTTATGACCTGGTACCAAACTCATAGCCCAGAATAGCTCTGTCCCATGGTGCTGTTGTCAACAAGCCTCCCTTTGGGCATCACTGTGAAGAATCCTGTATATGGTTGAGATTTCTGGTCTAGCAAAATGGCACATATGACAACTAGGAAGTTTTTAGATACAATTTATAATACCCAAACACAAACTGTCTTGAGCAATAACCACATAAGTTACTGCATGGCATTAGCAGAATAATTAATATTTAGCTGATATGCTGGAAACCCCAGATTTCTGAGGGGCTTGATTGAGTAAAAGCCGGTTGCTTAGTGTGGTGGTTTGACTGAGATGTCCCCCATAGCCTTTTGAATGCTTGGTCCCCAGTTGATGGCAGTTTGAGAGGTTGAAACTTGCTGGAGGAGATATGCCACTGGGGATGGACATTGAGATTTATTAGCCCTGCTCCAAGCTGAGCACTGAGACTATTTCACCCAGATATGTGACAGTTTGCTGCTTTTGCCACTGTTCCCTGCCATGACAAAGGATCCTCTTGAAACTGTATGCTGACATAAAACTGTTCCTCCCATCAGCTGATTTTGCTGTTGTTGTTATTATTGAATTTAGGCCACCTTGTGCATCTAGCTTAGGTGGGGCCTGGGGGATTGAACCTGAATCCTTTGGCTTTGCAGGCAAGTCCCTTAACTGCTAAGCCATCTCTCCAGCCCTCATCAGATGATTTTGATCCGTTGCTTGTCTGAGCAATGGGAAAGTAGCTGCAACACTTGACTTCACAATGTTCGCTTGGAGTGACAGCGCCCCAGGCAAAGTCAGTGGATCAGATGTGTCAGTGCTTCCACTGGGTCAACAAGTCCTCTGTGTCACGTGTAGCATGGGAAGGGGATGGGGAATCACGCAGGTTATTCTTAAGGACCAGAAAGTATGGATTTATAAGGACTTATGAATTCTGCCCGTGCTCCATGATCTGGAAGTCCACTGGACTATAAACCCATCCTGGCTATAAAGGATACTCAGCCATGCAGTTATGCTGTGAGGTCAAATAAAAGAAATGTGGGGCTGGAGAGATGGCTTAGCAGTTAAACACTTGTCTGTGAAGCCTAAGGACCCGGGTTCAAGGCTCTAATTCTCCAAGACCCACATAAGCCAGATGCACAAGGGGGAGCATGCATCTGGAGTTCCTTTGCAGTGGCTGGAGGCCCTGGCGCTCCCATTCTCTCTCTCTCTCTCTCTCTCTCTCTCTCTCTCCCTGCCTATTTCTGTATCTCTCTCTCTCTCAAATAAACAAATAAATAAATATTTTTTTAAAAAATAAGAGAAATGTGATGAGGACAAAAGAAGCCATATTCCAAGAAGTGCTGTTGTAGATAGAGCAGGGTTCAGACTCACGCAGTGACTCAGTAGTGTCATCTAGGTCTGGCCGTCTTTGTCTCCTTCTACTCTGCCATCTTCAGAATGTCAGCTTTGTCCTCAGGCCAGTCCGCCTTGAGAGATGGCTATAATAGTTCCAGCCATCACAATCAGACGTGGCAGTACACCAAACAGAAAAGGAACCATCCTGAGATATCAGGGAACCTTTTCTTGAAAACAGCCCTGCACACTTCTGATGGCCAGAATTGCCAGCGCCCAGACTAATCACATTTAGCCTTGGCACTGGGAGAGACTCATGGTCAGCTGGGGGAAGGTCTAGTCACCATGTGAATCAAGTCCATGTGGAAGAGCTGAATAGATGACGAGCAAGCAGCCTAAGGTCTCTGCCATGGACAGACTGTCGCCTTCAGCACCGTTTCATTTCCATAACAAAGTTTGTGATTTTCCTCGTGTGCAGATTCTCCCTATTCTCAGAGGTCTGTGCCAAACATTTCACATGTACTCTTGCTGTTAATGCCATTTTCCATTACAGTTGTACGCCTATAGGAAAGCTATTGATTTTTCAGTCACCCTGTTCGGTTTTCTTTCATCTATATGTCTGTGTAAATTACCTTAAATCCTTCTTGGAGCAATATTAGATGTTAATTAAATACTGGAAGAGAAACCAAGAGATAGAAGGATCTTAAATGAAAAAAAGGGGGGGACTGAAGAATAAGATCAAAGAATGTGATGTTTCATTTCTGTGGAAAGAGAGAAATATTTCATTTCCTGGAGAGGAAGTGGGACTCTGTGTTTCCTCAAAACCTGCTTTAAAAGAATACTGTAGGTGGGGAGGGGACAAGAGGCATGATTAATGCACTCAACTTTTAAGGACATCTCAGTGCTGAAAAGAGCTCTTTCTCCTTCCTCTCTGAGAAGAATAAGAAATGAATAGATGGGTTTTATAGGAAGAAGTTAAATAGAAAGGCAACAATGTGAATGTCTCCCATAAGTACAGCCCCATGCAAATGAGCAGAGGTCTTTGGATCAGTGTTAATTCAAGGCCGAGGACAGCCAAGGTGACTGCCGTTGCAGTGAGCTTTGCCACCCCTCAGGTCATGATGAAAGGACCTGAGTAACCTTGTACATGCCTCAGGCCCTTGCCTCCTACGCACACAGGATCACAAGATGTTTTCTGAGACCACAAGGATTTCTTCTAAGAAAGGCATCGTACGCTTTCAAATCAGGGAAATTAATGTATAACTTTTTGAAAATCAATTGGCTGTGTTGTATCTGAGTTTGCCTCACATATGAAAAGGTCAGTGGACTAATTAGAGTGGGCACCTCATGTTGCTGCAAAACCCATACTAAGGGAACTGTATCTAGATGGACGTACACTTTTTTTCTATGCTGGACACACTAGCACAGAGGGGATGGACTCTTCACCACTGAAGGACTCAGACATGTAGCAAAGAATTATTTACAGAGGGTTGTGGTGGTTTGATTCAGGTGTCCGCCATAAACTTATGCATTCTGAATGCCTGAACCCTAGCTGATCGCAATTTGGGAATTGGAGCCTTGCTGGAGGAGGTTGTATTGTTGGGGCTGGCCTTAGGGGTGTTATAGCCAGCTTTCCCTTGCCAAGATTTGGCACACTTTCCTGCTGCTGTTGTCCAGCTGATGTTGACCAGGAGTTGATGTCCAGCCTCTGTTCACTTTTCCTCTGCCATCATGGAGCTTCCCCTTGAGTCTGTAAGCCAAAATAAACTCTTTCCTCCCACAAGCTGCATTTGGCCAGGTGTTTTGTGCCAGCAACATGAAGGTAACTGCAACAATAACTTAGATTGTTAGAATATGTCAGCCACCCCAATTTTCAGAAGTTTTCTGCAAAGTATAATTTAATTTTACATAAAGTATTCCTTTTTTGAGAGCCACATAAAGATTAACAATGCTAATTAGTAATTAATTATAGTCATAATTTCAGTAAACATCAAGCCTTACTAAAGCTTACAAACCTGTATAGGGATTCATGGAATAAAGTTCATTTAACTTTTTGTTGTTGTTGTTGTTTTTAGAAATGTGTTTTTCCAGGTGTAGTGGTACATGCCTGCGATCCCAAGCATTCAGGAGGCAGAGGGACCACTGCAAGTTAAAGGCTAATCTGGTCCACATTGTAAGCTCTAGGCTGGCCAGAGCTACATACAAATGCCCTGCCTCAACAATAGTAAATAAATAGTACTTTATTTAGCATTGAGGTCAGGAAAGGCTTCGGTGGGTCTGGGAAAGACCTCCAAAGAAGTCCTTTGCTCTTGTTCTTTTCAATATTGTCACCATCACTCTTCTATAATACAATATAATGATATGCCGAGATTCTTCTCTGTAACATTTCCTTCCTTCCTAGAAACTATTTGGAAAATAGAGATTTAAATTCTTCATGATTTGGGGTTTGTGCACACACACACACGCACACTTACATTATGCTGTTTAGTGTCCTCATAGCTATGTTAATAACAAACTTTTTCAGCACATTTTTCATCACAGAAATGATGTGTCGTGCTCCTCCTGCATCCAGCAAGGCCTCCCATACTGGCTATGCATCTTTCCCCTGACAATTCCACATTTGATGCCTGGTCAAGGGAGTGTCTGCAAATCTTTCATTGTGAAAGCACATTTTCCTTGTGTCATTGGTCACTGGTCCATGGGGTGATACTTTGAGGCAATGTGAATATTTTACTTCCTATCACCTTTCAGCCCAAAACAGTTACGGAATTGGCACACCTTACAGCCATAGGCTGTGGATCCACAGCCCCCACCCCTGTGCAGTGTGCTTCAGTCCATTAGTGCTGTTCCTTTTCAGCCTCAGATTATTCATGGAGTGTCCAGGAACTCTTCAGACCAACTCTGTGTCCACCAAGTGTCCGTATTTATCTTTATTTTTTTTAATTTAAATTTTATTTATTTTTATGTATATTATTCTAATTTTACATTCATAATGGTGACTCCCTTATCCTCCTCCCTGTCTGCCCTCTTCCAAAGAGCCCCTCATCAATGGGGAATGTGGTTCATGCATTGTGGGGGTAGCCAAGAGCTATGGGGGTTAGGCCAAGTCTCTGTGCATAATGCCCCAACTTGTGGCTCTAACATTCTTTCCGCCCCCTCTTCCACAAATTTCCCTGAGCCACATTGGGGTCATTTTAGCTCTACTTCAGTGATGAGGTTTTGGGAGCCTCTGTGTCTCTGGATATCTGGCTTAGTGGGAGTTAGATGTTCTCTGTGTTTATCTCCTTCAACCTTTTTCTGGTGTTGTGATCACCAAGAGCGCTGAACTCTTGCCCTTCCTCCACATTACTCTGTGGTTTCAGCTGGAGCGCTGGTGAGGTGTGATTGGCTGATCCTCCCTTTTGGTTCGTGGTCCATCTGGAAAAAAAATAAGCAAATTCTCCAACAGAGAGAGAAGTTAGTACTAGATATATGGGATGGCCATAGATAGCTTGGAGGGAACTTTATATGGGTAGGCTCTCTTCTAGCCCACATTTGATGGTATCTTGTTTGGAGACTGTGCTCACTTTTTGTACATGGTTTTGACTTATTTCCCAGTTCCAGCAATGAGTTCCATTCCACTGAGTGGATCAATTAGCCAAATCAAGAGCCGTTGGTTGCCCACCATGGCTGTGTGCCACTACTGCACTTGTTTGAGCATTAAGTCAGGTTGTTTCTTTCTGGGTATCTTAGACTGAAAGTTGTTTGGACCGATGTTGGCCATTTTCCCCCAGTTGCTCATGTAGCACCCTCTGGCACTAGACTAGCTAACTGTCTGGGGACTGACCCTCTTCCAGATTCTGGCCAGGTCTCTCTGTGTTTGGTCTCACACGTGTATCCTGTCTTCGACAATTGATTGTTTGCTTTCTTTTTCTTTAAACAAGATATTCTGAGCACATCTTGTAGTTACCCAATGCCACACCTGAAATTGGCCACTTTCTCAAGGAGTCCTGGTTTCTTCGGATGGAGAAAACTATTTATAGACCAAGGAAGGTCTAGGTGTTAAGTGTCTTGCTGCTACTAAAGTAATAGTTTTTCTAGGCCTTGCAATCATGAGTTCATATTGAAACCTCCTACTTACTTTGTTTTGCTTTAAATTAATTTTTATTGAGGCATAATGTACCTAAATGGTGCTCATTTTAAATGTATTGCTTGCTTCCTTGTAACAAACTCTTAAGTCCCCTGAAATTGTCACCCGATGACAATGTTCACTTATAGCTTTTTATATGAGTAGATGGCTGGCCTGTTCTATAATGTAAGTAGAATTATAAAAAGATAATAGCAACGTGTCTAGCTCCTTTTTACCAAGGGTTATATTCTGGAGATTCATCCATTTATTGCTGAGTTGGATGTGTTTATCACAATTTGTTTATGTTTGGAAATTGACGCACACTTGGACTGCTTCCAGATTGTGGCTATCATAAAGAAAGCTGTTGTGGGGGCTGGAGAGATGGCTTAGCAATTAAGGCATTTTCTGCAAAGCCAAATGACCCTGGTTCAATTCTCCAAGACCCATGTAAGCCAGATGCACAAGGGGGCAAATGCATCTGGATTCCGTTTGCAGTGGCTAGAGGCCCTGGCATGCCCATTCTGTCTTTTTGCTTTCTGCCTCTTTCTCTCTCAAATAAATAAATAAATAAAATATTTTTTTAAAAAAAGAAAGAAAGCTGTTGTGAACATTTATTTAGGTTCAAGTTTTTGAGCAGACACCTGCTTCCTTGTCTAGCAATGTGTCAGAAGGTTAATATGCTCTTTAACTTTATCTCGAGCTGCCAAATTTCCATTTCCAACATAACTGTAGTTGTTTAACTTCCGACCAATGAGACAGTTTTCCACCTCTCCATCAACTCTAGGTGTCATCAGTTTTTATGTTTGTCATGCTTGTCACTCAGTAATGGTATCCTACTGTGGTTTTGATTTTCTTTTCCATAACAACGAATGACACATCACATCTTTCTTGAGGTAACTGGCTATTCATATATCTTTGATAAAATTAATGTCTGTTCAAATCTTTTGCTCATTTTAAAAATTTGTTTCTTCAATCCAGATGTAGTGGCACACACCTTTAATCCTAGCACTCAGAAGGCAGAGGTAGAAGGATTGCTATGAGTTCAAGGCCAGCCTGAGACTACATAGTGAATTCCAGGGCAGCCTGGGCTACAGCGAGATCCTACCTTAAAACTACCCCCTCCAAAAATTTGTTTTTTTTTTTTTTAGCTGTCTCACTCTGTAGCCCAGGCTGGCCTAGAACTTGCCAAGTAGCCTTGGCTGACTTCATCTTGCTATACTTTTCCTGTCTTAGATAAGTGAGTGCTGTAATTGTAGGTATGTATAGCCGCCATGCCTGGCTTAGTTGCTTTATTCAAATAAAGCTGTAAAGGCTCTTTGCCCAACCACACTATTGACATCCCAGAAAATGTTGACGTCACTCTGAAGGGACACACAGTTATCGTGAAGGGCCCCAGAGGAACCCTCCAGAGGGACTTTAACCACATCAGTGTAGAGCTAAGTCTCCTGGGAAAGAAAAAGAAGAGGCTATGCGTTGACAAATGGTGGGGAAACAGAAAGGAACTGGCTACTGTTCGTACTATCTGTAGTCATCCAGAACACAATCAAGGGTGTTACACTGGCTTCCGTTACAAGATGAGGTCTGTGTATGCTCACTTCCCCATCAACATCGTTATTCAGGAAAATGGCTCTCTTGTTGAAATCTGAAATTTCTGGGTGAAAGGTACATCCGCAGGGTTCAGATGAGAACAGGTGTTGCTGGTTCTGTGTCTCTGGCCCAGAAAGATGAGTTAAGCCTTGAAGGAAATGACACTGAACTTGTTTTAAATTCAGCTGCTTTGATTCAACAAACCACCACAGTTAAAAACAAGGATATCCGAAAGTTTTGGGATGGTATCAATGTTTCTGAAAAAGGAACAGTGCAGCAGGCGGATGAGTAAGATTTAAGTTATCCAGGTACACACAGAAACAAGATCCTGGATCATAAGAACATTTTGGCTTTTATTGAAACAATAAAAGACTTCTGTTGATTTGGGGGGGAAAATAAAGCTATAAAGTTCTGTATGTTCCAAATGCCTGGCTTTGTCAGATACATTCTTGAGACTGTTGTCTTCCAATCTTTGGCTTGCTTTTTGAAGTTGTATTGCAAAACATATTTTGGAAAGTAGCAAATTTGTTCTGATAAAGTCCAATTTGTGAAAATGTTAGAGTTCATATTACTTATGCTCTATAGAAAGAATTTACCTACTCGAAGACTTCATAGATTTTCTCCTATATTTTCTTTATAAATTTATAAAATGTATGAATTTTCATTCATATGATAACATGTTGAGTTAAATTTTTTTAAAAGATTTTATTTTTATTTATTTTTTTAGAGACAGAGAGAGGGAGAGAGAGAGAATGGGCATGCCAGGGCCTCTAGCCACTGCAAATGAACTCCATAGGCATGTGCCACCATGTGCATCTGGCTTATGTGGGACCTGGAGAATTGAACCTGGGTTCTTAGGCTTCACAAGCATGCACCTTAACCATTAAGCCATCTCTCCAACCCTGAGTTAATTTTTAAAAATATTTTTTAACTTACTTGCAAGCAGAGAGTGATAGAAAAGAGGCAGAGAGAATGGACAGACCAGGGCCTCCAGCCACTACAAATGGACTCCAGACACATGCACCACTTTGTGCATCTGGCTTTATGTGAGTACTAGGGAATAAAACTAAGCCGGGCATGGTGATGCACACCTTTAATCCCAGTACTCGGGAAGCAGAAATAGGAAGATCGCTGTGTTCGAGGCCAGCCTGCGAATACATAGTGAATTCCAGGTCAGCCTGAGCTAGAGTGAGACCCTACCTTGAAACCCCCCCCCCCAAAAAAAAATGTAGTCACAAATTTAGTCAGGGCTGGGGAGATGGCTTAGTGGATAAAAGGCTCATTGCCCAAGCTAGAGTACCTGGATTTGATCCCCAGACCCCATGTAAAAGCCTGAAGCAGTGACTGGCTTCTATAATCCCAGAATCCTGATGTGGCAGTCAGATGAGAGGAAGAGACAGAAAACTCAAAGTACAGCAAAAAAAAAAAAGCAACAGGGAGATAAGCCAGAGAAAGAAACCCTGTTTCAAATGATGTATACCAGTGAGGACGAACCTGAAAATTGTTCCCTGACCCCCACATACATGGCCAAATGCCCACAGATGAACACACATGCCCATGCATACATATAATAATGGAGAAATTTTTAAAATGTAGTCAAATCTTCAATGATTACTGCTCATGTCCTCAAAGAAATCTGAATACTTCCTGGTTCAGGTCAATTTTTCTGCATCAGTCTCTCATTTATGACTCATTCCTCTTTGATTTATAACCATTACTAGAAAAAATAACTACACGGATAACTTTATGACTATTTGTATAATTGCCTTTTCTCTGTTAGAATTTTGAATCTGTGAGGTTTCCTTGCTCAGAGCCTACTGTAGCATGGAGCACACATTATGTATGTGACAGATATTTATTACAATCATAGGGGAGCATAGAAGAAATGATAGCATCAGGCTTCTGCCCAGTGAAATAGGAGAAGAGTTGAGGATATGACCTTAAGGACATTTTTGCATTCTGGAATTTTTGGACCCTTGAAATAACTTTTCTATCCATCTCAAAAGTTCATGATGTGAAAATAGCATCCTATGAAAATCAAAATAGACAAAAACAAAAGTTCCGAGACATGTTATTATGTAAAGGACACCACTGGAAGGAATAGCACTGAGTAGAATAATGAGTTGAAGCAAAATACAGTGAAGTCATTAGGCAGGTGCATGGGGAGGAAAGAGCCACAGCCTAGTCCAAAGAAGTAAGGGATGCGTTGTGTCATGTGGGAAATGTGAGATGCTAATAGACAATTAGGTTAGAAACCACCCTTATTTCTCTCGTTTCATCATATTTTCACTGATTTTTTCCTTTGTCTTTATTTCTCTGGGTCCCACTGGATATTGCAGGTTTTGTTTGTGTGTTTCTGTCCCTGAATGTGTGAATTTAAGGAACAGCACACAAACTGTCACACTCTTTGGGGAATCCTCCTCCTTGAAGTTGCCTGTAGCATTTGAAGTTTCAGAAAATGAAGAACTTTCTCATTTTTGCTTTGGAAACAAGCAAGCTGTTGACCGATGGCATGTCAAGGAAGCTAAAGGTATCTGTTTCCCTGTGCGGGCATTCTGAGAATCATAGGCATGCAGACCTCTGAAGTGTTCAACCCTTGGAGCTGGCTGATAGCCATTGCCTCAGGAGAGACCAAAGGGACACAGCATACAGCTGAAAGAAAAGAGAAAGAGAAATAAAGAAGAGCTGGCTGCTGCCATCCAGGAGTGCTGGATATTGATGAGAGTGAGCATGGAGTACACAGGAAGTAACTACTGGCTTCCTTTACTGAAGGAAATGCCAGTGTGGTAAACAAGACTTCTAGCTCTGGGGTAGTGTGGTTGGCATTTGCCTAGAGGAGTGCAGAGATGCAAGAACTCTATATTGTGTGTCCTTTGTGGCCATTGGGTGTGTGAGAATTACTCTGGCCATGAGATTAGCTGGTTAGCCTTGCTATGCAAGCCCTGTCTGTTTAATTGAAGGTCATGTCAGAAGGAATAACTGGCAGAGCATTATGTCGGTATTGAATAAATAGGAAGAGAGTACCTGTGAGGGCCAGATCTGTTTGTAATATCATACCTCATGTAAGAATGTGAATTCCTTCCCCTTAATGCTGGTGGCTTTATTTGTTTAAATTGGAACTCATGCCCAGCACCTGAAAGCTTTTAAGCACAGACAATATTTTAGTTATGTGAGAGTATCTTATAGGTTTAATAGGAAGAATAGTTGTAACATGTTTTTGCCTTGTGAGCAAGGCTGCCACCAAAGAATCCTTAAAGATCATAGATTGGGTAAAAAGGACACAGAAAAAAGGATAGTTCCCAAGGGGGCGGGTGTCGAAAAATTCTGGCAATAGATGTGCTATTTTTCTCTGAAATGAGGCCATGTATGTTAGGGGTGCATGACTGCTTCTGGGACAGAGTCTTCCCCACCCAGTACCTGAGCACTGTGCAGACAGAAAGCACTTCTGCATCTTTTAAAATATTTTATCTATTTAAGAGACAGTCTTGTCAAAACTATAATATACCTGGGGACATCCTGCCACATTGCCTGCATTCCTATAGTTACCCCATCACCTTCAACATCCAGCCCTCACAGAAAATGCAATAAGCAAATGTTAGCTCTAAACTATTCTCAAAAATTTGGAGTGTGCAAGCAAAAACTACTGGGAAGTTTTCCTTCTTTAATTCACCCCATCACCTTGAATCGAGAAAACCTAGGATTGAGGAAAACAGATTGTATTCTGAGGGGACAATCCCGTAAGTCTTTCATGGTCCAATTTGCATGAAAAGCCTGACACAAACCCAGCCTTCTACAGCCGTCTTTACTTGTTTCCTTCCCAGAATCTCTAGATGTATGTTATTTATTCTTTTCATTGGCTTGTTCTCTTTCAACCTTTATTTTTAAAAATAATTTATTTTTATTTATTTATTTGACAGAAGAAAGAGGGGGAGAGAGAGAATGGGCATGCCAGGGCTTCCAGCCACTGCAAACGAACTCCAGACGCATGTGTTACCTTGTGCATCAGGCTAATGTGGGTCCTGGGAAATTGAACCTGGGTCTTTTGGCTGTGCAGGCAAATGCCTTAACCACTAAGCCATCCCTCCAGCCCTCTTTTCAGTCTTTAAAAAAAAAAAGAAATGGTTTTTCCTTCTGTTCCTTTTTTGTCTGTTTGACTCTAATCACAATCACATCTCCTGTATACTCATCAGGCCCATATTTACATGAGTACATAGCATCCACACACTTTTCAAGAGTTACTTGGGGGGGGGGGCTGGAAAGATGGCTTAGAAGTTAAGGCACTTGCCTGCAAAGCCTAAGGACCCAGGTTTAATTCCCCAGTACCCACATAAGCCAGGTACACAGGGTGGCACAGGTGTCTGGAATTCATTTGTAAGGGCTGGAGGCCCTGGTGCACTCATTCCCTCTCTTTCTCTGTCTCTCTGCCTCTTTCTGTCTCTTTCTCTCTCTCTCTTTCTCTAATCATAAATAAATAAAATATTTTTTAAAAAAGAGTTATTTGACACTGCTGTATGTGGAGCATAACCTTCCATAATCTCAGGACATAGACACCTGAGATGGATCTGCTCATCTTCCACAAGTTTGAAACTTTAAGGCTGTAAACAAAAAGATTGGGGAGATACAGAAGTGTATTTATTAAAGAAATGTCCTCCTCCAAAGAACATGGTGCTATTTTTAGTGCCATAGAGACATCCAATCACTCTGTCAATAAGTGTGTGTGTGTGTGTGTGTGTGTGTGTGTGTGTGTGTGTGTGTGTGTGTATGCACACACACTTGATCTTGCATTCTTTCTTTGGCTAGTTTGATGTATAAGACAAAACAGGTAGTGATTTAATTGGATGCAGAATATGAGAGAAAAGGAGACTGAAAGCAGAACAAATTTGGGGAAAAAGGACTGATTATATGAAGGGACTGATTTTATGAAAACTTTGGTAAATTTTCTCAGTTTTTGTCCTACATAGAGAGAAAATCTAAGATGAAAATATATTAAGAGCCAATATGTATTCAATAATTACATTACCAAAACAACTTTGAGGTTCAATAGAGATTTTAATATGGGGGGAGGAAGATCATATGCATGGAATAGATCAGTATTGTGAAGACATTATTGTCACAAAATTCATGTGTCTCTTTAGTACTGTTTCAATCAAAGCTTACTGAAATTGACAAAATGTTTAATCCACATGGAAATGAAAAGAACCCAGAACAGTAAAAACAACTTAATATGTTTAGGAGGTTGATGAAGCTATGGTATACCCAAACAGCATGGCACTGGCCTAAGGATGCCAAACAGACAGTGGATCCAAACAGATCATCTGGAAATAAACCCACACATACATGTGCAACTTATTATTATTTTTTTTTTTTTTGGCAAAGATGCAAAGGTATTTCACTTGTACCAGGACAGTAAGATACATTTAAAACAAATAGATACTCAAATGCAATAAGAAGAAAGAGAAAGAAAGAACATCATCAGGCATTCATTCCACACACCAAAGTTAGCTGAAAATGGATCATAGTCTACAGGTATCATTTGGAGTTATATTACTTCTACCAAGAAGTCTGTACATGGGCTGGAAAGATGGCTTAGCAGTTAAAGCACATGCCTGTGAACCCTAAGGACCCCGGTTGGATTCTCCAGGTCCCACGTCAGCCAGATGCACAAGGGGTGCACACATCTGGAGTTCATTTGCAGTGGCTAGAGGCCCTGGCACACCTATTCTCTCTCTCCCTCGTTCTCCTTCCCTCTCTCTGCTCTAATAAATTAAAAAAATAGAATCTTTTAAAAAAAGAGGTCTGTATACTGTGTTGTAGTTAGTTATGCCTCAGTAGAACTTTAAAAAAATTATCATGAAAGTTGATATGAGCTAGCACTAGGCAATTGTAGGTGATTTATTTTAAAAGTAACAGAAACTATAAAAATAGTAATTTCACATGTGAGGGAGAACAATGCAATTGAGGGCTTTCATTGCCTGGAATGCTTTATGCCCTTCGATTGTCTTTTTGGAATAAGGTGGGTTGTTAATAATAAATAGAACTGGTATGCTTGGCTGGTGGGAGATTCTAATTACTTTCACTCTTCAGTAGCATGACTTGCATACAAATTGTATTTGAAAATCTGTCCCAGTATGCCATTTTTCCTCTTTTAATAAAAATATTTCTTAATTCATAGGCATTTTTGCTTTTTGAAATATTTTTACTTCTTTACTTGCAAGCAGAGAGGCAGAAGGGGGGGAGATGGCCTGCAGCCAGAAAACAAACTCCAGATGCATGTGCCACCTTGTGCATCCAGCTTTATGCGGGTACTGGGGAATGGAACTCAGATTGTTAGGCTTTGTAGGCAATTGCCTTTTAAGCCATCTCTCCAGCCCCTATAGTCACTTATCATTTTTGCTTATTCTTGATAACTTTTTAAAGTTAGCATACACGATACTGGGTTCCATAACATTTTTAAACATGTATGTCATTATACTTTATTCAAACTTATTTCTTATTCTCCTCCCTTCTTTCACTTCCTCACACTTGTTCTCTTCCTCTTCACAAAAAGTCGTCCATCTTTCACATTATATGCAGATATATACACATATATATGTATGTATATGTTCATATTTTTAAAACATTGTCTCTGTGTTGTGCTATGTGTGCACATGTGTAGGCATGCTCATATGGATGTGTGTACATGATTGGATGTGTGCACATATATACGTTTGAGTGTAGAGACCACAGATCAATGCCAGGGACCTCACCCGCTACCCTCCACCTTATTTTATTTTATTATTTGTATTTTTTCTGAGGTAGGGTTTCACTCTAGCCCAGGATAACCTGGAACTCACTCTGTAGTCCCAAGCTGGCCTCGAACTCACAGTGATACTCCTACCTCTGCCTCCTGAATGCTGGGATTAAAGGCATGGACCACTGTACCCAACTCCATCTTATTTTTTGAGACGGAGTCTCTCACTGAACCTAGAGCTCACTTATTTGGCTGGACTAGCTTCCCAGCAAGCCCTGAGCATCTTCCTGTCTCTTCCTCCCCAGTGCTAGTATTACAGGTACTCATAACCATGGCTATAATTTTTTGTGGGTAATGAGGATCAACTCAAGTCTTCATACTTGTGAAATAAGCACTTTAGCTCCTGAGGCATCTGCCTTGCTCCATATTTTCTTAATCTAGATGATATTTGTAAGTCTGACTTATTGAAATATTTTGCTCCTTTTTTTTAAATCTATGTGTATGATGTGAATGTATGTGTGTATATACATATGGGTGCATGGGAAAACAATGTTGGGGTGCTTGTACTTTCCTCCCATCTTCTTTTTATACAGAACCTCTCTTAGGCTAGAGAGATGGCTTAGTGGTTAAGGTGCTTGCCTGCAAAGCTTAAGGACCCATGTTCAATTCTCCAGATCCCACATAAGCCAGACTCACAAAAGGTGAGGCAAATGCAAGGTTGCATATGCCCACTAGGTGGCTCAAGCATCGGGAGTTCAACTGCAACATCTGAGGCCCTGGCGTGCCAATTCTGTTTCCCTCTCTCTCTCTCTCTCTCTCTCTCTCTCTCTCTCTCTGTCAAATAAAAAAAAAAATGAAAAGAAAATCTCTTGTTTGGCTGCTGCATGTGCAACAGTCTAGCTGACCCATGAACTTCCAGAGTCTCCTGGCTCCATCTCCCATTGCTACAGGCACACTGAGATCACAGATGTGTGCACCACTTTGCATCTGGCTGGATGTGAGTGATGTGGAATTAAACTCAGGCTGGCAGGCTCACAAACAAATGCCATTAGCTGCTGAGCCATTACCCTAGTCCCTTTATTTTGTTCTTGTTTGCCAAACAGAACTCTACAGTGTCTCTATAGTACATTTTCTTTGTCCATTCATCTGTTGATAGACATATAAACTGATTTCATATCTTGGCTATTGTGAAGACTGCCACAAAAAAACATGGGATGAATAAATATTACTGTGGTATACTGACTTAGATCTATTTCTTCATATATATATATATTACATAATCAAGAGCAGCAAGCATTATAATAGGTCTGTTTTTAGCAGATTTTTTGTTTTGTTTTGTGTTTATTTGTTTGTTTGGTTTTCAAGGCAGGGTCTTTCCCTAGCTCAGGCTGACCTGGAACTCACTCTGTAGTTCCAGATTGGTCTTGACTCTCAGTGATCCTCTTACTTCTGCCTCCCAGTGCTGGTATTAAAGGTATGTGCCACTAGGCCCAACTTGTTTTTAGTTTTTTTTTTTTAAATGAGCACTTATATTGATTTCCCTAGTGACTGTAATAATTTAAATTCTCTCCAGTTGTGTATGAGGGGTCATTATTTTCCTCAGCATTTCTATCTTGTTGCTAGTCACTATGACTAGAATGAGACAGAATCTCAATATAGTTTTGATTTTCATTTTCCTTAGGGGTAAGAATGTATTTTTGGTATTTTGTATGTATATCTGTCTTTGGAAACTGGCTGTTCAGTTCATTGACCCATGATTGATTGGATGATTTTTGATGTTTATTTTTTAAGATATTTATACATATTTGTCCCTTGGTTGATGTATAATTGACAAAACAATTATGCCATCCTAGACTGTCTCCTCCCCATGCTGATGTTTCCTATTCAGTAGAGATTTTAATTTCCTGCAATCCCATCTGTCAGTTCCTACTGTTATTTCTTGAGCCTTGCTTCATGCCTATAACTTGAAGTGGTTTCCCTATTTTTTTCTTTATTTAGTAGTTTTAGAATTCTAATTTCTATATAAAGGTCTTTGATATATTTAGAAACATTTTAAAACAGGGTGAGAGATATGGGACTAATTTCATCCTTAGTCTCCCCAAGAATTTTATCATGAACAGATAATGGAGTTTGGCAAAGACATTTTGGCATTTCTTGACATGATCTAGTTTTCTCAGCACCATTTGTTGAAGAAACTTCCCCAATATATTTTGACACCTTTCTCAAACATTGGCGGAATGAGAGACTATGTGTGTTTATTTATGATCCTCCATTCATTGGTCAACATGTCTGGGGTTTTGGGTTTTTGTGTTTTTTTTTTTTTTTTTTTGAGTGAGAAGAAGAGAGAAAGAAAGAGAGAATTGGCCTGCCAGGGCTTCTAGCCACTACAGTCAAATTCCAGACACATGCACCACCTTGTGCACATGGGCAACCTTTGCATTTCTGTCACCTTGTGCACTGGCTTATTTGGGATCTGGAGAGCTGAACATGGGTCCTTACTTAGGCTTTGCAGGCAAGCACCTTAACCACTAAGCCATCTCTCCAGCCCAACATGTCTGTTTTTGTACTGGCACCATATTGGCTTTGTCAATACAGCTCTGATATTTTTATACTATCTACATTTCCTTTCTAACTGGGGTTGGTTTGGCTATTAAAGACTTTTATGTTTCCATATTAATTCAGTTATTACTTTTTCTACTTCACTGGAAATTTGATGGGGATTATGATGTATATGTAAATTGCTTTGGTCATAAATCCATTTTCACAATATTCTGTAAATCCATGACCATGGAAGGCATTTCCCTTTTCTATCATTTTCTTCACCTTCTTCAGTATCTTAAACTTTTTGTTGTAGAGGGTTTTCACCACCTCAGTTTATTTGCAGGGTTTTTTTTTGTTTGTTTGTTTTGAAGTAGGGTCTAACTCTAGCCCAGGCTAACCTGAAACTCACTCTGTTGTCCAAGGCTGGCCTTGAATTCACAGTGCTCTTCCTATCTCAGCCTCCCAAGTTCTAGGATTGATGACATGTACCACCCCATATGGTTTATTAGTAAGCATTTTTTGAGACTATTTTGAATGAGATATGAGATTGTGTCCTGATTTCTTTGTTGGAAATTTCATTATTGACATTCAGGAAACATACTGAATATATGTTACTTTTTATATTTTGCTAATTTGCTGAAAGTGTTTATCAAATCTAAGAATTTTGGGGACTGGAGAGATGCCTTAGTGGTTAAGTCATTTGCTTGCAAAGCCAAAGGATCCCAGTTTGATTTGCCAGGACCCATGTAAGCCAGTTACACAAAGGTGTGCATGCATCTGGAGTTCATTTGCAGTGGCTGGAGGCCCTGGTGTGCCTATTCTCTCTCTCTCTCTCTCTCTCTCTCTCTCTTTCTCTCTCTTTTTCTTTCTCTCAAATAAATAAATAAATATTATATATATTTTTTAAATCTAAGAATTTTGGGATAGTCTTTAGCATCTTTTAAGTATAGGATCATGTCATTTGCAAAAGAATTACTTTGACTTCTTCCAACCCAATTTGTATCCATTGAATTTCTTTCTTGCCTTATTGCTGTAGCTAAGAATAAAAGCACTATATTGATTAAAAGTGAGTAGAGTGAACACCATTTTTTATTGATGAAGTTATATGAAGTACTTTAACTTGCTTCTGATTTAGCATAATGTTAATTAAAGGTTTATCATATATATCCTTTATTATGCTGATATATGTTCCCCCTTTTCCTTGATTCTTCTGGGCATTTTTTTATTAGTTATGTAGATAGTGTGTATACAGTCATGCTGGTATCATCGTTAGCCTCCTTGCTGTCTTCCCCCTCTGAAGGGACTCTCCTCATTGGGGACCATGGGTCATGCATTGTGGGGATAGTCATCAGTTTTGGGGAAGAGGAAGAGGCAATGTTTTGGCGGATCATGTCCCAACTTACAGCTCTAACAATCTTTCTGCCCCCTCTTCCGTGAATTTTCCTGAGCCATGTTGGGATCATTATAGATCCACTTCAGTGATGAGGTCGTGGGAACCTCTGTGTCTCTGGATATCTGGTTTGGTAGGAGTTGAGTGTTCTCTAAGTCCATCTCCTTCACCCTTGTGTTGGTACCAAGTTCACCAAGAAAGCAGCACTCTTGCTCATTTCCCCAATTACTCTATGGTTTCAGCTGGCCCCTGGTGAGGTGTGATGAGCTGATTCTCTCCTCAGGTTCTGCATCCATCTGAAAAGAGAAGCAAATTCTCCAACAGAAAGAGAGGTCAGCACCAGATAAATGGGATAACCATTATTATTTTAGAGAGAATTTGATAGGTGTAGGCTCTCTTATAGCCCACAATTGGTGGGAACTTGATATTGGAGATGGGCTCATATTTTGGATATGCTTCTGACTCATTTCCCAGTTCCAGCTATGGGTTCCATACCACTAAGTGGATCTGTTTGCCAAATCAAGAGCAGTTGGTTACCCACCATGGCTGTGTGCCACTATTGCACTGTGTGAGCATCACATCAGTTTGTTTGCTACTTAGAAGCTTAGCCCATGCATTGCTTGCATAGTTGTTGGTCTCTTTCCCCTAGTTGCTCATGTAGCACCTTCTGGCACTAGACAAGCTAACTATCTGGGGACTGACTCTTCCAGATTCCAGCCAGGTCACTCCATGTTCCATACCAACAGCATATGTTGTCTTTGGCAGTAGGGTCTTACCATTAACCTTTGGTGGGTCATCAAGTACGCTGACAGAAATCTTTCTTCTTTTGGGAAAACTTGTAGGTCTCTCTGATCAACAGCTCATTGTGGATGTTAACCACATGCTGGTACTGGGAGTTACAGGCAAATGCCAAGGGAAAAGAAGGAAGAAAAAGATAGGTAATATAAAAGAAAAAGACAGAAGAGAGAGAGAGAAATAAGAGAGTAAGGTTGGTCTTCATCATACCCTCTCCAGGGCCCTGTGAGTCAGGTGTTCCCTCTAATGACTTGATGAAGGTTCAACCTTTTAGTTTGTCTTTCAGGATATAGGATGTTATGGTGCCATTTCCATTTGGGTCCAGTTTTGTGTCCCCCTTCCCCTTATCTTCCCCTCCCACCTCACCCTCCATATTGTCCAGTCTCCAAGATGCTTATTAGGTATGTCAGCATCTCAGGCAGATTGAGGTTAGGAGCCACAGATGAGTGAGACCATGCAGCGATTACCTTTCTGTGATCGGGTAAGTTTACTGAGAATGATCTGTTCCAGGTTCGACCATTTTTCTACATATTTCATTGTGTCATTTTTCCTTCTGCTGTGTAGAATTCCATCGTGTAGATATACCACATCTTGGTTTATCCATTTGTCTAATGATGGACATCTGGGTTGATTCCAGTTCTTAGCTATTATGAATTTGTTTCATCAATTTTCTTGTTTTCTTAGTTTCTAATTCATTAATTTCTGCTCTGTTCTTAATTACTTCTTTCCATCTGGAGCTTTTTGGGTTGGATTCTTCTTGTTTTTCCAGTGCCTTTAGGTGGATGGTTAGGTTATTGATTTGAGATCTCTCTGTCTTTGTTATGAAGGCATTTAGTGCTATGAAATTTCCATTGAGGACCACTTTCATTGTGTCCCACAAGTTTTGGTAACATGTAGTCTCATTGTCATTCATTTCTAGAAATTTTGCAATTTGTTTTATTTCATCCACTACCAATTTATTGTTTAAATGTGTGTTGTTCCAGGACCTGGTGGGATTCCTGATGCATCTTTTATTGTTAGTTTCTAACAATCTTCCTAAATACATGGAGGCAGGTTTTATGACCCAGTATATGATCTATTTTAGAGAAGGTTCCTTGATCTGCTGAGAAGCATGTGTAATCTGTGGATTTGGGTAGAATGTTCTGTAGATATCTGTTAGATCTAGTTGATCTATGGTTTTGTTGAGCTCTCTTACTCTCCCTTCTTTCCATCTACTCATCTACTGATTTTGTGTTTGGCTTCTTTTTTGTTTTCTGTCAGACATTAAGGTACATTATTAAGTTATTTGCATTCCCTCTGATTTTTTTCTTTGATTACTAAAGACAGAGAGAAAGAGATACCTAGCAAGCCAGGGCCTTCTACCACTGCAAAAAAACACCAGATAAATAGATGCCTGTGCTCTTGTATGTTTCTGGATTTCCATAGGTTCTGAGGAATTGAACCTGGATCATCAGGCTTTGAAAGTAATAATATTTAACCACTGAGAAACCTCTCCAGCCCTCTTTATTGTAAGTACTCATAACTATAAACTTTCCATTGTAGAATTTATTTGCTGTTTCCCAAAGGTTCTGATAGCTATGTTTTCATTTTCATTTCATTCTAAGAATTTTTAATTTTCTCCCTGGTTTTCTAATGGATTCACTGAGATTATTCAAGAGTGTATTATTTAATCTCCATGCATTGTTATAGTTCTTTAGTTTTTCTTGTTAAGAGTTGCTTTACAGCCTAACATATATTCTCTTTTAAAGAACATTCCATAGTATATGAGTCTGCATTTTATAATTAATATAGAATATCCAACAGATGTCTATTCAGTCCACTTGATCTATGATACAGTTTAACTCTGAAATTTTTAAATGTTTATTATTATTACTAACATGTTGTTTCATATAGATACATCATGTGTTGGTACCCTCTTTTCCCTCATCCTGCCCCCATTCCGGTGGGGACATTCCTCAGTGGGGTTATTTATATTTTTCTGAATGACCTGCCTGTTGGTGAGAGTGGGTTACTGAAGTCACTCACTGTTACATTGAGACACATTTGCCCCTTTATGTCCACTGGTCCTTGTATTGCAGCAGTTTGTATCAGTGTTTGTTGCATATATTCATAACTATCACCAACCCATCTCCCAAGCCTCCATTTGTTTTTTTATTGTCACTTTCCTCTTTGTTCTCAGTATCTGCTTGTCTGGAATATCATTTTCCACCACTGAACTCTCAGTTTGTATCTGTGACTTCCAGTGATCATGTTTTTTGCAGGAAAAAAAAACTTCAAAAAATTTAATGGTTTGTTTCTTTTATTAATATGAAGTGTTCCTCTTGATTTCTTCTGACAAATGTTGCCTTGAAATCTATTTCGTCAGTTTAGCTCATTCTATTTTTGAAGTTTTTCTTATTTTAAATTTTTTGTCATTTTTTTGTGTGTGCATGTTCATGTGTAAGTGTGGGTGTGTGCCATACTCAGCGCATGTGCGGAGGTCAGAGACAACTTTTAGGATGGTCCTTGCCTGTTCACCTCATTTGAGGCAGGGTTTCTTGTTCTGGTTCTCACTCTGCTGCTTTTTGTTACAGTCACCATGAGCTTCTGAGAATTTCTCCTTTGTTTGCTTCCTATCTTGCTGTCAGTGTCAGCATGCTGTGATTTCAGAGGCTCACCATGTCATCTAGCTTTTTTTTTTTTTTTTTTTTTTTTTTTTTTTTACATTTTAGGAATCTAATTTGGGCACTCTTGTTTGAGTAGTGAGAGCTTTATTTATTCACCGACCCATCTCCCAAACCTCTGTTTGTTTTTTATTGTCACTTTCCTCTTGGTTCTCAGTATCTGCTTGTCTGGAATATCATTTTCCACCACTGAACTCTCAGTTTGTGTCTGTTACTACCAGTGATCATGTTTTTTGCAGGAAAAAAATACTCAAAAAAATTTAGTCCAATCAGCTGATCTGCATCTTTTAACAGGACAGCTAAATTTACAGTTGCTTATGAAGATAGATCTGCTGATTCCTCTACAATTGCTGTTTTGGTTACTTCAATATTGCTCTTGCTTTTCTCCCTATTCATTTTAAGCTTTTTCTGTTTTACTAAGTTAGACATGATTAATTCTTTCCCACTTCTCATTTGGTTTGCTGTCATTTTCATGAAATGTATGATTTCCTAAGTGCTCACGTTGGTGACTTTCTTCCTCCTCTGTGTGTATAATTTGCTCAGGTATCTTCTGTAGCGCAGGCTCAGTTGTTATGAATTGCTTTAGAGTGTGCTTACCTTGGAAGGTCTTCGTTTCTTCATCCATTTTAGAAGATAACTTTGCTGGATATCTTGCTGAGCAATTGTTTCCTTCAGGGCTTGCAGTACATCATTCTGTGCTTTCCTGGCAGCTAGGAATTCTGCTCAGAGGTCTGTAGTTCTTATGATGAGCTTGCTTTTGTGAGTTTTTTTTTTTCTCTTCCTCTTTCCACTTTTAGTTTTTGTTTCTTTGCTCTATAGTCTTAGTACTGTGTCTATAACGTGTTCCTGAGGTTTTTTTTTGATGGTTGTCTATTTGAGATTTTAAATTCCCCTTGTTCTTAGATGTT
Organism: Orientallactaga sibirica; assembly: GCA_036365145.1. NCBI lineage: Eukaryota > Metazoa > Chordata > Mammalia > Rodentia > Dipodidae > Orientallactaga > Orientallactaga sibirica. The sequence continues at coordinate 23,538,900 of JAEOAD010000006.1, forward strand.
CAGTTCTTTCCCTAGGTTTGGGCATATTCCTAGTATAATTGTATTTGATTTTTTCCTGTGCATTTAATTTGTTTCTCAGCTCTTTCTTCTACCACTTATACCCTTTTATGCATGTATTTATATTTGTGTGTTTGTACATGTGTGGGTGTGCATGCATGTGTGTGTGCCTGTGTGTGGAAGCCTTAGGTGTGAAAACCTCATTCCTCAAGTATGCCATCCAATATATTTGTGAGGTTTTTGTTTTTTTTTTTTTTTTGAGACAGAAGCTCTCATTGGTCTGAAGCTCACCAACCACACTAAACCGACTGCCTAGCCAACTTCCAGGATCCTCTTCTCTCTGCCCGCCCAGTGCTGGAATTACAAGCGCATGCCACCGCACCCAGCATTTCCTTGTGGGTATGGGAGATGGCACTCAGGCCTTCATGTTTGAGAAGCAAATGCCTACTCAGCAAGCTCTCTCCTCAGCATCCCCCCATTACCAAGCTGTCTCCCCAGCATCTATCTCCCCCATAGATTTGGGGTTTTGACTTTTTGTTATGGCCCGCAGTTCTTGAAAGTTGTAGTCATGCTTGTTCTGTTTTGCCTTTGTTAATGTTTGAATGTACTATTTCCTTGACTTGTTCCTCCATCTTTGCTGTCATTTCTCGCGTCAGTAATGGTTTCCATTGGCCTTTTGACTGGACTTAGGTTTTCATTTCCAGCTCTTCTCATTGTTATTGTTTTGAGATATCAATTTCTTCACTAAATTTCTCACCCATCTTGCTGAATTTCTGATCTAGGTCTTGAATTGATTTCTCTCCTTCATTCATCTGTTTGTTTGTCCTAAAGTCTTTTTGTCAATCCATTTTTGTTGTCCAGAATTCCAATGCTGATATCTTTGATTTGACTACTGAGGCAGTTATGAACTTTTGGAAGTGTAATGTTGATTTTTTTCCCATGTTTGATGTATTTCTGTGTTGTAATGTAGTTTTAGTATATGTGCTGCTGAAGTGAACACAGCGTAGTAATTTATATATCTCATGAGATGAGCTTTTCTTCCGGCGTTATTTGGGCATCTTTTCAGTGGGCAGCTTTCTCTTGAGAGCTCAGTTCCCAGTATTATTTAGATAGGAGAAAACAAATTGCTGTAACCTTAACAATGCCAAACCACAGCAAGGCAGGAAAGCAGAAAGAAATTCTCCCTCTTCCAGCCAGACTGGGAGGGAGGAGATGAGACCAAGAAAATCTCCCTCACATCTCTCTCATTCTCTGGTAAAAAGCCTCTGAGAAAGTTCCTGAAGCAAAGGAGCAAAGAAGGGTAAGGGAGTTACCCACGTGGCTCTAGTTATATAAATCAGACATCCAATTAGAATGAGCCCCCCCCCCACCAACCTGTGGTGTGGAAAAGAGGGACTTGATTGGTTGGTGGGCTCAAGAGGCTGACTCAGGAAGGGCCCGCCCACAGGCGCTAAGCCCAGGAAAAGTTGAGGTCCATGCCAGAAGCTGTTTCTGAGGAGTTGTTGCTTGCGGCCATGGTGGAGGAGACTGAGCCAGATCTGAGCTCTAGTCCTAAGCCAGGGCAGGCAAGACAGCATCCAAGTTTCTGTAAGCCAGTTCCTGGCTAACTATCTATCATACAAAAAGCTACCTTGCTGTTACTCCATATCAATATGAGCTTCAGAGTTCTCAGTGCCACCCCACGGGGCAGAGAGGCCAAGCAGCTCCCTGAGCATGGGCTGGAAGCTGTCAGCGTGGGAGCTGGATATGTGCTGTGCTCCAATCACAGAGGCAGGTCCACTGACCGCAGTGCCTTTCACACCCTGTGCCTGTGGCCTCCTCAACTTCTCAGCTCTCCCCTTCTCCACTCCATGACTGTCTCCTACCCAGTTTCTGTACCCTGCTGTCCCCAAACTCCTTAAACTTGCGATTGTTCCATGTTTTCAGGCCTCCAGAGTGTTGCAGTTTTAAACAATGGCCCCCTTGCCCAAAGTTGTCACCTGCCTGAAGCCCTCTGAGGTACAGGGAATGCCAAAATGGATTTCTTTTCTTTGACACTTGGAGTCAGTCACACCAAATCTCCCAGCTAGATTTAAAGATGTAAGGAACTGTGAGTTTGTTCTGCGGCTAGGACTCCATTGCTTCCCAGCTGACCTGTGGCTTCCCTCTCTGCTTCCCTCTCCGCCCAGAAAGCAGGGAAAGGAGGTTTGCTCCCCTGTGTTTTGCCTGCTTCTCGTTTTCTGTTTCTTCATGGTTCCAGCCATCTTAGCGCCTCTCTTGTGATTTTGATCCTTTCTCTCTTTGGAGCAAAGCTCACCCTTCGTTTCCCTGTCTCTTTTCATTCCCAGCCTCACACAAAGACAGGTCTCCATCTACTACCTTCAGTGGTCATCATCATTATTATTATTATTATTATTATTATTATTTTATTTTGGTTTTTCAAGTAGGGTCTCGCTCTGGCCCAGGCCAACCTGGAATTAACTATGTAGTCTCAGGGTGGCCTCGAACTCACAGCGATCCTCCTACCTCTGCCTCCCGAGTGCTGGGATTAAAGGTGTGCGCCACCACACCGGGCCAGTGGTCATTATTTTAACCCTTGCTTGCTTAACTAATTGTAACCTACTGCCGGGCTACAGAAAATAAAGGTGAATGTTGGTGGTCAAACTTCTGTTAGCTCAAAAACAAGACTTGGTCTTTTGTGGCCAACATGGGCCACAATATGGCCTGGCTTGTATCTGCTTATGAAAGAGGTGTCTTGTTAATTTGAACTTTGCTATCAAGCACACTGGAAGAAAGCGGGGCTAGTGGATTTCACCTAAACATGGTGCCTGAAATCAGCAAACTTTCTTGCAAGCCTTTCCCCTTGAGGAATATAGAAAATGACCTCAAGTTGAGAGTTGTGTTTAGTCAGCATTTGTGTGTGTTTGTGTGTGTGTGTGTGTGTGTGTGTTCGCATGCACACACGTATAAGACCCACTCTGCCCACTAGTGCACAAGGAACTTTCCCCTCCAGCTTGGCCCAGTTGCCCTCAAAAAGGCAGGCATGTTATTAGGGTATTTCTTTTTGTCATGCTGGTAGATGCCAGGTGTCTGTTCTGTACATGGACCCCATTATTCATGTCCTCAGTCAAGATTTCTGTGTATCGGCAAAAATGAAAAATTTGGAGAAAGTCATTCTGAGTGACGTTTTCACACTTAGTGGATCATGAAATTTGCTGAAGAGGAATTGAACTTCTCACTTCAGAAGATATGAAGTATTGCTGAATCGATTCAACTTTGAGACAAATGGAAAACATCTGACAGTTACGTTAGCTTCAAATAAGTATGCTTATTTCTCTTCAGCCATGAGCCATCCACTAAATATAGAGTACGAAACCAGTGGCACCAAGGAAGCAGAACAGGAGTGAACTGCAGTAGCAGATTCTGTTTGGAAACCTTCAGCTTTAAAGCTATAGTACTCCTCCACCCCCATTCCTTCCATGTGAATCAAAAGTTTACCCTAAGAAAACTTAACATTACATCTTTTCTCATTCTGTTTTAGATGCGATCTACACGCAAAGTTTCTGTCTGGCCGGTAGGCCTGGTTGGAGGGAGACGCTACGAACGTCCCTTGGTGGAAAATGGCAAAGTTGTTGGCTGGTACACGGGCTGGAGAGCTGACAGACCCTTTGCAATCGACATGGCAGGTGAGGAGTGTGGATGGGTGCTTGCGTCCCCCCTGACTGTTCTTAGATGCTCCATGGAGTTCTGTGCACCAAAAAAGGCAGCTTTAGAAGAACAAAGTGAATAAAACCTGGATGGTCTCTCTCATGTTCAGCAGATGCAATGCTTAAATGCTCAAATGAGGGTTTCCTTGTCTAGTTCAAGTTGAAATTGACTTTGGAAGTGATTAGACAAAGGTCATTCCTCTCTACAAATACTTAGGTGCCAAGTACTGGGTTGGGCATTGGGTACTTTAGTGGTAATTAAGCATGATCAGTACGTCCCTTCAGTCTGCTATCTAAAGCCTTTGGGTGCCTCTGTCTGAAAGACTGGTTGATGTATCACAATATACCCTATTTGTTTTTAAATTTACTAATGAATTAAAATTGACAAATCATTTTAATGCATAGCAATAAATTTAGTTCCTTGTTGATTTATTAGGTAACTAAAATCTAAAATTGAATTACTGGTTTCCAAACATTTATTAACTTCGGGTATAACTGTGTTTTTTAAAGTTTTTATTCTCTAACCAACCATCTGAATTGAATTAGGTCTGTAGTAGACCACAAGTTCTAAAATACTGCTTTATCATGAAGTGACTCATTTTCTGTGGGTTCTATAAAATGAAGCTTGTGGTCGCTGTGGAAGGATGGAGTCTGAAACATGAGGCTTGGCCGGAAACAAATCTGTGACATCTGTAACCTACAAGAAGAAGGCAAAAAGGCTTCAAAATTGACGGCATCCATCAGCAGTGCTGTCTGTCAGCTTTTGCTTGCCCAATCTTTTGTTTGTGCTTCCCAGCCATAGTCACAGTCTCTTTGCCTAGAATTCTGATAGCATGAAGACTTTGTTCTGAACTGGACTCACACTTTTACTTAGAGGGAGCACGATTAAAGAACACTTGGAGAAACTGAGGGCAGCATGGAAGGTCTATCACACTGCATCATGGGAAGAGATAGACATTTAGCTCAACATTTTATGATTGCCACATAATTTGTGGGACAATTTTCTCTGGTCTCTGACCCCTGGGACTGTCCAGTCTAGATCCCTTTCCTTTCCCTGGACCTCCTCTCAGGCCCCTCTCCACATCCTAACCTTCCCATCACTTGGTTTTCAATCCCCAAAGCCCCAGCATTAAGCTAGGTCTCAGCCATTGGAGGCAGATGGAGAGGCAGGATCTATATACTTGGTAGGTCTTGAAAGAGCACATTCTAGTTCAGTGTAGTGCCATGGCTCTGAAGATAGAAAACCATCCATAATGTAGCTTTAAAAATCAAATGTCTTGCTTGACTGTGGTTATATTGTACAGCAGAAAATTTAAAGCACATTGTGGAACATCCTTCCACTTGTCTCAGACTCAGCGTCCTCCTGGAGTAGATGAGGCAGTTGTAGAAAATGACCAGCAGAGTCCTCTAGCATGTCCTCTCATTTCTTAGCTTCCCACCTTGATAAGAGCAAAAACAGACCCAGGTCCCTGGACTGGTAAGTGAGGACTCGTGCCTGCTAGAGCAGCCTTAGGCTCTCACCTTCCCCGAGCTTGACTTTGACACACATTCACATGACAGGTCTCCACACTCACAGCACTTCTGCCCATTACCTTGAACGGGGACTGTCAAGGTGAGAGGAACTTGGACGACTCTTCTTGGATTCTGATATAAGAATATTTGAGAATTAAGTAGCCACTGAACTTGTTGAATATTTGCATTGCTTCCCAACATTTGCTTTCAAATCTTTCTAAAATTCAAGTGACACGTGGGTTTGTGCCCTTGAGATTCTTTGGGCTAGACCTTCAAGGCCTTTCACTGATAAATCCAGTGGGAATGTGTTCTGTATGGCATGACCACTCTTTGTATTTTCCTATGCATTTCAATATACTTTCAATTTACAATAAAACATACTGATCATAATAAAACATGAACTTGCTGCTTTCTTTGTATTCCTACTTTATTTTTTAAATTTATTTATAAGAGAGAGAGAGAGAGAGAGAGAGAGAGGCAGAATTGGTGTGCCAAGGCCTCTAGCCCCTATAAGCAAACTCCACATGCATATCCCACCTTGTGTATCTGGCTTTACATGGGTATTGGGGAATTGAACCCAGGTTCTTAAGTTTTGCAGGCAAGTGCCTTAACCACTGAGTCATCTCTCTAGCACCATTCCTACTTTAGAGTAGGAATAAAGTGTCATCTTTAGGGAAACTTTTGCCACACCACGTTTTCTTCGCTTACCACATGAGTTTGTTTTGCATCTTATCTTTCAGTAAATTATTGGTATTTTTTTTAAGTCTAGCAGTATGAATGAGTTGGCTGGAAAGATAATGATTTGGTTTTGAAGAATTTTGCCCTAATTCTGATGCTTGAAAACACTAAGCTTGGTTTAGCGTCCACATTGATTCTCCATAGAAGGAGCAAACCTTTTAGGCACTTTGATTCAAATGGTGGCACTCTGCCTCATTTTCAAGTTAATACATGCACATACATGTCCCCCATTCCCCACACTCAATCTCTGGAGTGAGAGACGGAAGCTGGGGCCACATGGATAAGCAGAGGATCATTGTGTTCAACATGCTCTGTGGTAGTTGAATGAGACGACCATACTGGAGTTTGTCTCTCTTGCACTTGCAAAGCTGATTAAGAAGATGTGAAACTGAAAGGGACAACATGAAACGTTTGCACACGCTCTTGTGTTAAGGCTTTGAGCACACACAGCAGCCGTCCTGAGAGCCTGACTTGTTGTTTTGTGAGGCCATGACATAAGTTCATGGAAGTTCACTTGACGATCACACCTTGAACTGTGTTGCTTCGTGTCATTCGGATCATTCTTAGACTTTCCCACTGTTGCCACGTTGAACTTTCCTGACACTGACAAATTGTTCTCAGGAACATGGAGTGATGCTTTGAAATTCTCTCGGGTGCACAGTGTCAAAGACAGAAGCCATGAATGTATTTGTTCCAGCAGAGACTTTCTCAAGGCTTTCTAAAGATTACTACTTCAATTAACATCCCATGAGATGGAGAGAAGACATTATGGGCAGCCCTGGCAGCAGCGGGCCATTGGCTGCCCATGCACTCCGCTCTGCCTAGCCAGTAAGACCCTGGAATATTTCTCCAGGATTGTGCTTCAGGCTTCATGTCCCAGAATAGCTCCCGCACATGATGACTGGTTCAAACTGAGCTGTCCACACAGTTCTTAGTCCTGCTTTGAGAGCAGGGAATTACTTTCAAGTGACAGATTCTTTTTGGCCATTTCCAGAGAAATGTCAGTAAGAACCATTGCTTGAAAAAACTGAGCATAGCAATTTTAAGCCTAGCTAGAAATAAGGATTGGCTTAAATTCAGAACTTCGGCTTCTCAATGATTGCATGTGCCTTAATATTAGCTATAGGCAGCAGCCTGCCGTGCACTGTATATGTTCCATTAAATAACCACATGCACAATTCCCAGTTGAGTTCTTGACATACAGTAGAATTAAATGAACACATGCAAATTCCCTGCCGAGTTCATGACATACAGTAGATACTGTGTCCTGGTAAAATTCCATCTGGGCACACCACAGTCCTGATCAGTCACCTAGAGTTGGTCCACACCGCACAAGTTAGATGGCACAGACAGACACCAGTGCAGTTTGGGAATTCTCTGGCCAAGTATAGCTTCTGAGTCATGTTTCATCTACAAAAGCAGAGGTGTGTTAAATAGCATCTCAGGATCACTTTGGCTTTGTGGAACTTTTTTTCCATGGCGATAGAAATAAGATGTGAGGGCTGGAGAGGTGGCTCAGCAGTTAAGCACTTGCCTGCAAAGCCTAATGACCCAGATTCGATTCCCCAGTACCCATGTAAAGCCAGATATACAAAGTGGTGCATGCATCTAGAGTTCATTTGCAGTGGCTGGAGGCCCTGGCATGCCCCTTCTTTCTGTCTCTCTTCTATCTTTCTGCTTGCAAGTAAATAAATACAATTTTTTAAGCATGAGATGTGAAAAAGTGTTTCTCTTGTGTAGCTTACTGAGAATGTCCTCCTAGAAGTCTAACAGGTGTCCAGATTCCCTGCCTAGAATCCAGTGGACATGGGTGTGTGGAAGCCCTGAGAAGGTAGGAGTTCATGCAGGAAAGCTGGAGCAAGTGGCTGATGGGGAAGAACAAGAGGCTCAGGGGCTCTACTTTCTGGAGACTTCACAATCCCTTCTAGACGTTTAATGGAATCAAGTGGATGGAGCTGGGACTATTGAGTGTGACTGAGGTACGAAGGCCAGGGATAGCTTTTCAGGGAATGTAGGAGCAGTCAGAAGGGAAGAAAGATGGTAGTGGTTTCAAAAGCTGAATAGCTCTCCCTTCCCCCCTCCCTTTCTCCCTCTCTCCCTTCCCCTTCCCAGCACCCTTTGTCTGTCTCTCTTTGAAGAAGAAGTTGATGCTTTACATCTACAGTGTGATGACTCACTCCTAGTACTTGGGAGGTAGAGGAAGGAGGATCAGGAGTTCAAGGGCAGCCTTTACTATGTGGTGAGTTTTAGGCCAGCCTGGACTATAGGAGACACTCTCAACAACAGAGGGGAAGGAGAGGAGGGGAGGGGTGTGGCCAGGATCTCAGAAGACAAGTCCTCCTGGGGGTGAAAGGCGGGAGGAGTAAGCACACTGAGAACTGGGAAGGTGGAGGCGCTAGTTCTTAGTTGGTCATGTGTTAAGTGTTAATAGAAAGTAGAAGCGACATTTGTCCAGTTGCCACCAGTACTGAGCACAGGACTATATTGGGCTTGTAGGAATCCACGTTCCCTAAACCCAGGTCAGGCAGGGAGGATGGATAAGACCCAACACTCACTAAACCATGGAGAAGACAGTGAGGCGTTTATTAAATGTTTGGGGTAACATTTAAAGAGAAGACAGAAATACTGCTGGGACAGGCTCCAGAAACATGTCATGGAAGAGATCACACTTGAGAGCCACCTTCTCTGCTGGCCCAGGGTGTGGTAGACAGGGATCAGTCATGGCAGGGTTCATTTTTTAAAAATATTTTTATTTATTTACTTTCAAGGAGTGGGGAGGAGAGGGAGAGACAGGAAGAAAATGGGCTTACCAGGGCCTCAGGCCACTGAAAATGAACTCCAGATGCATGAGTCACTGTGCATACAGCTTTTTTGTGGGCACTGGGGAATCAAACCGAGTCATTAGGCTTTGTAGCCAAGTGCCTTAACTGCCGAGCCATCTCTCCAGCTCTGGGATACGTTTTGGGAACAACGTATGGCATATGTGGCACTCTTAGGGGAAGGATGGCCAAGGTCAGAGTGTGAGAACCCATTACTAGGATTGGACATTTGGCTTTATCTCTGTGGATAGTGAAGAGTCTGATTGAGATATTTCAAGTAGGTAACTGATGAGGTTAGAAATATATTTGAAGGGCTTGAGAAGTGGCTTAGTGGTTGTATGTGCTTACTGTGCAAGCATGAAGTCCTGAGAGGGCCTGGGACTGCCTGAGTTCAAACCTCCAGTACAGCTGGGCATGGCACACTAGTAACCCCAGGCCTGTGGGCAGCAGAGACCAGACAATCACTGGTGCTCCCAAGTGGTCAGCTCCAAAACTAGTAATAGACTCCATCACAAAGAAAAAAACAGGCAAGTGAGTACGCCCAGTGTTTCCCTCCAGCTGCCACAGATGAGTCCATGGGAAAACCACAGGAAAGGCAGCAGGTGCTATACCACCACAAACATATACATACAAAACACACACACTCCACAACATATACTATGCACATGCCAAAAAAAAAGGAAACACATTTTAAAACCATGCCTTAAATGGCAATGAGCCTAGAGGCTTTGCAGCCATCTGGGTGGAAGTGATAAGGCCAGTGTAGGAAGTGGGAGGTGAGAGGAGGTCTTAAATACCATAGCTATTAGGGACATAAAACTTTAACAAGCCATTTTAGATTGTGCTCATAACCAGCAGGCATTTAGATCTTTCTAACACCTTTTCTGTTATATGATATGGTGATAACTGGTATGTTAAATTTAAGTTTGGCTTAGTTTTAATTGGTGTAATTTGTATTATCTTTTGCATTGTAATTCATGTGCAGAAAATATGGATAATTAGAACGCCAGTGTGAAAAATTGGGAGTGTGTACATAAAAGAAAAATCACATTACCTTGCTAAAGTGTGGAGTCTCTGGATGCATTGTGGATGCATTATGCTGTGGACGACTGGAGTTTGGGGTGACTTAAGATGAAAGAAGACAAAAATAGTGGCTGCCCAGGTGTCCTGCACCACCCCACACCCCTTCCTGCAGGTCACAGAACAGCAGCAGCAGGAGGAGGAATCCTTCCGGAATACAAACAGGGTTCTTGGCAGCCCCTTTATTCATAACTTTTCAGAGGCTGTTGTTATGGGATCAACCCCCCACCCCCACCTTCACTGACAGAACCCTTTCTGCTCCTCTCCTGGATCTTTGGGGGCATTCTTCTTGAGGTCCACCACCAGCTTCCAATATCCATGTGAAAGCCTCCACAGACACTGGTATCTGGAAGGTTTTCTTTTATTCCCTACTCATCTATCTGATCTCAGCTTGCAGGCTGCCTTCTTCCCAGGGAAGCTTTCACTGCCACCCCTGACTAAACGAACTCAATCCCCAGCATAACCTTATTGTGGAGCTCCTGTACTTGCCACAGTGATGTTACATCTCTTGGTGTTGTTGAAACTCCCTCTTCCACCCTGCAATGACTGGAATGCAGCCTCTGTGCAGCCAGAAGCTTTGACCACTCTGTCACCCACTGTACTCAATCCTGTGTGTGTTACAATCCCAGGGAAAAGAGGGTCTGAGTAGTGCCCTGTTTCAGAGAGTGTCCCAGCTGACAGCTTTCCAAAGTGGACCTTTCATAAAGCTATTATAAATGATGACCACGAATGTGGAAAGGGCCAAGGCCAAGGAATAGCTCTAAGCAGATCACTGGAGCTCTCTTCCAGTGGGCAGGATCTCTGCAGGGACATGAACAATCACATTTACACAGGACTCCTGTTTCTTGGTATTTGTCAGCAAAGAACTTCATCTGCATTAATTTATTTGGATACATACCTTCCTGGGTAGATATTACTCTGATAAACTCAGAGCCAACCAAGATCAGATTGACTTTAGAGTCAACTGCTCCACTTAGATGACTCAAATTAGTGTTTTCATTATTACAGCAGCAAGGTCCACATACACAGCTGTGGATCGCAACTTGCTGACCTCCAGGCCCCTTTTGGACCTAAGCAGACTGTACATAGTGAAGATTTAACAGTGTTTCCTCATCTGTAGATTAGGGGTTGCTCCATTGCCTGTGGGTTGGGGTGAGGTTGGAATGAGAACACACATGCAGATGTTCCTGCTGCTGTGTGAATGCCGGCATCTGCACCCGCATTTGCCATTTTCAGTTCACTCCAAAGCTGATACTTAAAAACATGCAAACTCCGCTTTGGACCCCTGACTTCGTTACCCCGCTGGCTGGACTTGTGCTCATTACCATTCTGTGACTTGTTTAGTGTGCAGACTGGCATGTTGAGATAAATGTTGGCCCCTGCTTTCGATTAAGTACCCCATGAAGAGAGTGATCAATAACAAAAGAACGGAACCGTAAAAGATCATTAAAGCATTATTTAGGAGAAGATATATGCTCCTTTTTAAAAATAATTTCCCAGCTGAAAAACTGAACAAACAGAAGCACTTGAGCTTGCAAAAGCAAAGGCCCTTTGTAACATTTAGATCTGCAAGGTATCTGGTATGGTGTTGAGTGCTAGCAAGCCCCTGGCACTGGACTGCGTGCAGCACAAGCTTGTATTCATTGTCAAAAGTACTCATGATGGGAAAGGACGGATTTAGAAGAATTCTCACTTCTACTTCTTGGGTCACGAGGGGAGAAATGTCTTTTTATTTTCCCCCACCACCTTGGTTTTTCTGCAGATATAATTTACATCTCAACTCTTAAATAGATAGTTCACTCATGTAAATAATTAGCATTAGGGATTGCTGCTCTGCACGATTAACCCTGAGGCTGTATGCCAGTTTCCTTGCATGTGGGTGGGTTGCTGTGACTGCCCCACTTCTTTCTATGCTGGCTGCAGAAGTTTAACGTAGCTAGTGCTCTTCTCAGGCTCCAGAAGAAGCTGTAACCTCCCAGTGCCGGGCATTCTGGACTTCAGTGCCCACCGGCCTTGCAAATTCTTCAACCATAGCCAACTGCCAGGGTCAGTCAGCGCTGCCCTAAGCTGGATGGGCCTGAGGTCATTGAAAGGGACATGCCCTCCCTTCCAGCAAGAGTGTAGAACGTCACTCTGCCTTCCAATGTTTGCCTGGACAATTTCTAGTCCCCTTGCAAAACTTATGCAGTAATTGCTTTCTCTGGGAAACCTTCCTGATATTCCAGCCCCCATAGATGTTCCTCTAGCCTGCCCTACACTTATGTGGGTTCCCACAAGGTGGCGCTTGTGTCACTAGCTTCTGTCCCTCCTTGTCAGCTGGTGAGTGGGCTCTAGTTTCTTCTCCCTGTGTCTCCAGGTAGGGCACCGTCCCTGAGCTTAGTAGCTGAAGAACTATTTGCTGAGGTCATTAGTTTTAACTTGTTTCCCTTTTCAACGTTTAGTATCTTCAGAATAAAAAGTTAAAGCCACCTTGCAGCTTCTGAGAGCACACTATCATTGTTTCCTAATAGTCAGATTAAAAAGGGAAGATGCTGGGCTATACTGTGAAAGCCCCTAAGGAGGTTCTGGTCCAGTGGTTCCTCACTGGGCTGTACATTCAAATTACCAAGGGAGCTTTGAAAATACCCAGGATCCACGCCCAATCAGCTAGACCTTACCATTTGAGGGAAAGGTGTTTCTATTATTATTGTCTTGAGGTCACTATAAATGCTGCCAGGAATCTAGATGGCCTTTGCAGATGGCCAGAAGCTATTTCATGTCTTTTCTGAGGCTCGTGATAATTCATGAGTGGGCACAGCCCTCCCAGGCATGTCCTGGGTCATCCTTGGAGGCCTCAGGTGGGATAGCCTCATTCCTAAGTCTGGGAGTGCTCAGTGGGAATATTTACATAAAACCCACTTCCATTGGTCAAGCAAGAAGAGAATTTGGGCACAGGAAAGGAGTATTTTTAATCTGAGTTACTTAAAGACACCACCAACAGTATAAGTGAAAAGACTGCTAGCGCCATTGAGCATGTAGTTTGGGTCTATTTGGGATATACACATAACTTTTAATTGACACATAATTGTGCGTATTTATGGGACATCGTAGTGTAAGAGTTAGTGTAATGATCAACTCAGACTAATTAACATATCCTCACTAGAACTTACTCCACCTAACTAACTTTATGCCCATGAACCTGCCTGTCTTTATGCCCTCTTCCCTCCCCTTCTCAACATCTCATGATTCCAGTCTCTTTCTGTTTATCCTCACTGAGATTTTTAAGGGTGTGGTGTCAGGAGCTGGTAGCTATGATGGAAGAGTGCGTAGAGAATGGGCAAGTATCCCCTCCCCCACCCTCACAGTGCTGCAGATCCAGTCCACAGCCTCGCCAGGCCAGGAAACAAACCAGTATGCCTGAAATGAACTCAAGTGACAAAGTCATAGTAGTGGCTCTCAGCATGAGGATGCTCTGCTCTATGCACACCAGTACATGGAAATCTCACTTCCAGGAATTCTGTAAGACAGCGGCAGATAGAAAACAGTAGGAAGGGGGAAAGACACTTAGCATAAATCCAATAGGTCCAATATGAGTTCTAGAATCAGAAAAAAACAGATGTCTGTGGGGCCTGCGGAGATGGTTCAGCAGGTAAGAGCACTTGCCTCGCATTCATGAGAATGTGAGTGGACCTGATTTGCCCTAAGTTTGATTCCCCAGCATCCGTGTAAAATAGCGGGGTGTGCTAGGTGTGTCCATGCATGTCTGCAACCCAACTCCATAGGGACGAGAGACCAGAAAATTGCTGGGGCTGGCTAGGCAGGCACTTTGAGTGACAACGGCAGCTCTGGGTTCAGCGAGAGATTTTCTCTTAAGGAAACAGGATACAGGAGGACACCTGACATTCTCCTCTCACCTCTGCACAAGGGCACATGTATCTGCACACACATGCTCAAAACTCGAGCATGGCCCTTCTGCCACTTTCACTGTGAGTTCTGCTATCTCCTAGGCATGAGACAGAACGACAGCAAGTTAACAGTTCTTTCTGCCTGTTTTCTTCTCTGCAAGTTACAGTGAAACAGCATCTCCTGGGTGGGGTCCTTGTGAGGATTCGGTGAGTTCATGCCTCCAGCACCTAGGACAATGCCTGATACATGGTAAATACTCAATAACAGCTGCCATAAAGCCAAAATTACCACCACCACAGCCATAATTACCGCCACCCTTACATCTGAGAATACACAGGTGCGTGGCCTGCCCTCTATACATCTCTTGGCTGGACCTATTTTACTTCTCAGTCTGTTTCTACCCCCACACTTCTCCTCCCTGCTGCCACCCTGCTGCCCAACTGCCTTTTTTAAAAATATTTTTTAAATTTTTATTTATTTATTTGCAAGCAGAGAGAGAGATAGAAGAGAGGCAGACAGAGAGAGAATGGGCATGCCAGGACCTCCAGCCACTGAAAGTGAACTCCAGATGCATGTGCCCCTTGTGCGCCTGGTTTACATGGGTCCTGGAGAATCAAACCAGGATCCTTTGGCTTCGCAGGCAAACACCTTAACCACTAAGCCATTTCTCCAGCCCCCCAGCTGCCTTTAAAGCTCCACCAGCAGTAACCTCCCCACCGGTTTCACGGCTTCTTAGCTTCTGCTCTTCTCTGAGGATCCACTCTTCACCTGTCAGCAGCTTCCCTCGAACTTGCTTTGCTCATGTTGCCCAGGTGCTGTAAGGTGTGGGGGTCTCTCCTGGGTCATCTTTCTCTTGGTCTCTGCAGGCTCCACTATCCCCACCCCACGTCAGGCCTTCCTTACATACTGTCTGCCTGGAATAGACTCTCTTGTCCCTTCTCCCCAACCTTTAGATACCAGCTTCATTGTCCCCAGTTTCCCTGCCAGCTTCTATTGTTTCCTTGCTAGCACTGTGTTCCCTTCGTGCTGGCAAGTTAACGTTCTGTCGCCCTGACAAGACTGGAGACTACAGCTGGGACCGCCACGACTGGAAGATGACAGTGCTGCTGACTGCTCACCACTCTCTTCAAAGGATTTTCTTGAATGAGTGAATGAATCCTAGCATTTAGGGATATTGTGCTGAGACTGAAAAGCAAAAATAAGCTGGGTATGGTGGCACATGCCTTTAATTCCAGCCCTCAGAAGGCTGAGATAGGAGGATTGCTATGACTTCAAAGCCAGCCTAAAATTACAATGAACGCCAGGTTAGCATTCTTACCTCAAAAACAAAAAGAAAAAAGAGAAAATATTCAAAAGACTTTCAGAAGGAGGAAAAACTTCTTTCTACACAGGAAAAATCAGACTGGTGGGCTGGAGAGATGGCTTAGCAGTTAAGCACTTGCCTGTGAAGCCTAAGGACCCTGGATTGAGGCTCAACTCCCCAGTACCCACGGAAGCCAGATGCACAAGGTGGTGCATGCATCTGGAGTTTGTTTGCAGTGGCTGGAGACCCTGGTGTGCCCATTCTCTCTCTCTGCCTCTTTTCTCTCTCTCTCTATTTCTTGCTAATAAATAAATAAAATTAAACAAAAATTCTTTTAAAAAGTCAGATTGGTGTCAGATTTTGGTAAAGATAATGCAGATTAATGGGAAAGGGTTCCCAGCACTCTGAGGAGGGAAAAGGGACTCTAGTAGTGTGTTTACAGTGAAATCATTATATCTGTATGAGGGCAAAAGAAAACATTCAGACATTTTTTTTCCCCAAATGGAAAAATTAGCTAAAGTCAATTAGAATAAAGGACTAAAAAATAAAAAATAAAAAATAAAGGAGGTAGTTATGCCAGAAATGGTAGTGAGCAGAAAGCGGACAGTCTCTTCCCATTACAAATGAATAACTAATGTGAATATAAAGTTCAAAGCACCTAGTATTCTACTTTGGATCCAAGATGAAGTGTTCCTTACGACCTTGGGTGCCTGCGGCTGGGCTTTTGGGGAGTGATGGGACTGTGAAACTCAGATTTCATCAGTGGGTTCATCCCTTTATGGACTGAACATAGGATGAGTACTGGGGAGTGATGGAAACTCAGGAGGTGGGGCCTAGTTAGGGCAGTGAGGGCTTGGGCACATGCCCTTGGAGACTGTGTTTTGTCTCTGTCTGGCTCCTTCCCTTTCTCCTTCTCTGTTTGCCAGCCACCACGAGGGAGCAGGTGGGCTCTGCTGTGCATGCACTGTCATGATGTTCAGGCTGTGTCAAACCCAATGCAATGGAGCCAACTCTTGGTGGGTTGAACCCTCTGAAACTGTGAGCCAAAGCAAATCTCCCTTTCAGTGGTTTCTCAAGAATTTTTATCACAGTGACCAGAAGCTAAGAGAGAATCTGGAAGTAGGAGAAATGACATGAAAGTAACATTTTAAATAAAAATGTTGCACATTTGAGTAACAGCTGGTTGGGGAGCAGAGGAGAGTGAACTCTGGATGCAGATTCTGTAGACAGGGAGGACAGAGATGACTTAACTCACGGTGATGAGAAAAAATGTCAAATGCCTTAGACATGTAAAAATATTAGTAAGTATTAGTAAGTAAGTATTAGTAAGTATTTTATAAGGTAAAATAACCAACAATAAACAAAAGAGGAAAAATAAAATATAGTCAAAGAAAGTCATGAAAAGAAAACAAAGGCAAAAGTACTTAGTGAGGGCGGGGAGATGGCTTAGAGGTTAAAGGCACTGCTTGCAAGAGCCTGCTGGGCTGGGTTCTACCCCCAGTGCCCACATAGTAAAGTCAGATGCACAAAGTGGCATGCCCATTCCCTGCCTCCCTTCCCCTCCTCCTCTTCTCCTCTCTTTCTTTCTGACTGGCTGCTTGCAAATAAATTTAAAAGTATTTATTAGGGGCTTGAGATGGCTCAGCTGTTAAGGAGCTTTCCTGAAAAGACTAACAAACCGAGGTGCAATTCCCTAGAACGTGTGTAAACCCAGATGCACAAAGCGGTGCATGCGTCTTAAGGCCCTGTCAGTTCTCTTGTTTGTTTCTTCTCTCTCTCTCTCTGATTGCAAATAAATAAATGATATTTTAAAAATTAAAAAAATATTTTAAAGCAGTTATATAGTGAATATCAGCTAAAGCAAGATGTAATCACATGAACTGTGGAAGATTCACACTGTGAGTTCTTATAAAAGACGCACCTAAAACTGATGGAGAAGGTTGATAAAGCAACGAATTTAGAACTCCACAGGAGGAATGGCTGACAAAAGGGCAAGGGTGTTCATGTCAGAATTTAACAAAGAAGAGATCAGGGAAAGAATATTCAATGAGGAAAAGAGGAATAGCTATAGCAGTGAAAGTTACACGTGCCACAGACGTGTGACATTCTCCAGCCATTTCTATCAAACTTCAACGAACTGAAAACTTAGCAACAGACAAAATATAGAGACGCCAACTAAACCATCATCACCGTAGGTATATTTAACCCTCTTCTCTAAGCCTGAGGTTGTAAGAAGACAAATCCAAGGCTGCAAAAAATAGATGATAAACTTGATTTAATTTCTGTCTAGAAAACAATGTGTTCAGTATCTATAGAACATACCTTTATTTTAAGTGTTTTAAAGTTCTGCAAATTGAAGCGTGCCAGGCCATCAAAAGCCTGTACAATTCAAAGCACGAACATTAGAAATAACCAGCAGACGACATGACAACACTGGTGAAGAGGAGTATGGAGTTCATGGGGAACATTAGAAATAACTAGCAGATGACATATTAACACGGGTGAAGAGGGGTATGGAGTCCATGGTGACAGAGCTGGAGAAGCTTGCATAGTTTGAGTTGCCATCCTGCCCTTGGCCTTGGCTCAGAAGCCTGCACCCTGAGAGCTGCTCTGGAGCATCACAGGGCATAAAGGCTTCAGCTGCTTATAAATGCAAGCCAGAAAGCGTCACCCCAGGTGAGAACCTGTGTGTCTGTTCTCCCTTGGCCCTGCTGGTGCAGCAGACATACGCTGGGTTCTTGCCTTCATGCATCTCCACTGTGATCAGAGGAATTTTCCTAAAGCTGACTTCTGGTTAGAGTCCACAGCAGCTGTTCCCTGCTGCACGAGTGCAGTCCTGGGATTGGCAGACTACCCATGGCCACTTGATAGCTTTGACACTCATCACTGATGTTCAGCCCAGTACTTGGTCTCAAACCTCTCCGCTTCTTCCTTGATATGGATGGTCAAGGTTTCCAATGCTTCAAAATCACCTCACATTTCAGTCTGTGTAACTTTACCCACTTGGGTCAGACACTTGCTTCTCCATCTTCAGTACCCTCAAAGCTTTGTGTTATCTCATTGGTAGCATGTCTGTAATATGTCTGTGTCTGTTTTTCTAATTGGAACTAGAAGTTATTAAGGGCAGGGACTGTGGCTTCTACAGTATTGTATCAACACTAAAGACAAATAAAGTATTGGTAAAAATATATTTTTTTAGAAAGGGGCTGGGGATATGGCTCAGAGGTTAAAGGCACTTGCTTGTAAAGCCTGTGTACCTGTGTTTGATTCCTCAGTATGACGTAAAACCAGATACACAAAGGGACATGTGTGTCTGGAGTTCATTTGCAATGAAGAGGTCTTAGAGTGCCTATTCTCTCCATTTCTCTCTTCTCTTTCTCTGCTTCTTTCTCCCTGTCAAATGAGTTCATCAACATTCAAGGATACAAAATCAGCATATAAAATCCAGTTCTACTTCTATGCTGAGTGGACAATCTGCGAATGGAACAAAGAAAGTAATTTAGGTGTCCAGACCAGTCACTGGGGGCAGATCTTGGAGTCTAGCCCCAAGGAGTGTAGAGAGCAGTTGTCTCTCTGCTATTGATCTATGGAAATGAGCCAGCTTCTTCTGCCACTGACAATGTTCCCCTGGGGGGGGGGGAATACACACACACACACACACACACACACACACACACACACACATGACTGATGTGCTTGGCAGAAGGTATAGAACAGAAATGTATGAAGGATATATGGTTTATCACAAAAAATTCAAGCAAGTTTAATGTTACAGGTGCAGAGACTGGTTTTAGGTTACTGGAAGCTACAATTTGTAAGTGATCACTACCATTAAGGGTGAGCCAACTGCTTTGCATTGTGACAATACAAAAGATGCCTGAGGGTAAAATCTACCCAGGAAAGGCTCAATAAGTAGGAATGCAAATTCTTTTATAAGGAAGAGACTTAAAGGACAGATTCTCAAGGTAAAGGTTTTATTCTCTCCTGCCCCCACCCCCATTTAACAAATTTGGCCATATCACTGGACACCTGATATTTTTTAATCTTATTTATTTATTTGTTTATTTATTTATTCATTTATTTATTTGAGACAGAGGGATGGAGGGAGAGAGAGACAGAGAGAGAATGGGCACACTGGGGCCTCTAGCCACTGCAAACAAACTCCAGATACATGTGCCACAATGTGCATCTGTCTAACGTGGGACCTGGAGAATAGTACCTGGGTCCTTAGGCTTCACAGGCAAGTGCCTTAACCACTAAGCCATCTCTCCTGCCTGATATTGGTTTTTATATTTAAATTACTATTTATTTGCAATCAGAGAGAGACAGACACAGCTGGGGGCAGGGTGGGGCAGGCAGGGGGCCAGAGACAAACACACAAAGAAAATAGGCACACCAGGGCTTCTAGCCACTGCAAACAAATTCCAGACACATATGCTGCTTTGTGAATTTGGCTTTACATGGGCACTGAGGAATTGAACCTGGGTTTTAGGCCTTGCAGGAAAATACCTTAACTGCTGAGCCATCTCTCCAGCCTTTGGTATTTCTTTTTTTTATTTGAGAGAGAGAAAGAGAATTGGCGTGCTAGGGCCTCAGCCATTGTAATTGAACTCCATTTGCTTGTGCCACCTAGAGGGCATGTGTAACCTTGTGCTTGCCTCACCTTTGTGCCTCTGGCTTCGTTGTGATCTGGAGAGTAGAACATGGGTCCTTAGGCTTCCCAGACAAACGCCTTAATCACTTAGCCATCTCTCCAGCCTTGGTATTGGTTTCAAAAGCAGGAAAAATGCAAGAATCAGGTCATGAAGTGAACATGGTTCCAGGAGCTGCATGAGTAACAGTGAAGCAGGGTGAAGTCCCTGTGTAGAGAAGCATGAAAAATGCATGGATTGGCCACAAAGTGCACATGGTTTCAGGAGCCACTACTGAGATGCGGTATATAGGCAGGTGTGATGATCCTGAGGTTGATGAAGCCATTGGAAGATGGACTGTGGTTTGCAGTGAAGATACAAGGATGTTTAGCTATACCAGGACTGTACAAGGGCTACCATGGAGGCTGTTGCCTAGGGATGGAAGTTTTCCCTGGCTACTCAGCCCAGCTCAAGGGGTGGAATTGGAAAATCTGGAGACTGTCAGTCACTGGTTATACTGGACTTGATCTGCATATGTTTGATGTTTGCTTGAGGGTTATTGAGTTTGCATTGTTCCAGTCTCTCCTTGCTATGCCTTATAGCAGTTGAAAAGGTTTACTCTGTGCCTTTACATGTTGAAAGTATACCATTTGTTTGATTTTACAGGACTTACAGCTAAGAGACTATCTTAAATCTCAGATGAGACTTAGGACTTTAGAAGTATCTTAAGTTGGCAAAGACTGAGGGGACCTTTGAATTTGGACTGAACTCAATATACAATGTGAGATGGTTATGAATCTACTGGGGGCCAGAGGCAGAATGTGGTGGTTTCTATGGAGGTCCCCCAATAGATTGAAGAGTTTTATTAAAGCTTGTGATTTAGATCTCCAACCACCTATCTGGAAGAGGTGTCACTGTGGGTAGATTCTAGGGTCTCACCCTAAGGTGTGTTTGGGGAATTCCACTCTAAAGATATGTAAAGTGCTTGAACTTTGCCTGGAGTTCCTGAAGTGTGCCTGCTTGCTTTTGGAGGTAGTTGCTTCTCTCGCTCTCTGTGTGCATGGACCTCTGAAGAGGAGCCAACTTCTGTCATTATGGAATTTCACCTGTTAAAAGCTTCAAACAAATTCCTTTCCTCCCATAAACTGTGTCTGTTGGAAGTTCACCCCAGCAATGTGAGGCTGACTACTACAAGGACTATTCAATGGCTACCATGGAAAGCTTGTGGCTCCGGATGAAAGTTTTCCCTGGGCTACTCAACTCAACTGAAGGGGCAGAATAGAAAATCCAGAGACTGTCATCATTACTTATGGATGCTGGATTTGAACCACAGATGCTTGATGTGTACTTGATGTTTATTGATTTTGCATTGGTCTAGTCTCTCCTTGTTATGCCTTTTTGCAATGAAAATGTTTACTCTGTGCCATGATGTGTTGGGTGTATGTAACTTGTTTTGATTTTATAGGACTCACTGTTAAGAGATAGTCTTCAGTCTCAGATAAGATTTGGGAATTTGGAACAGTCTTAAAGTTGGTAAAACTTATAGAACCTTTGAAGTTGGACTGAATGTAATTTGCAATGTGACATGGTCATGAGTCTATGGGGGGCCAGGGTTAAAATGTAGTGGTTTAAACACTTGGCCCCATAGACTCAGGCTTGAATTTTGAGTCTGCAGTGGGCAAAGCCCTACTGGGAAAAGGTATTTCACTGGGGGAAGATCTTAGAGTCAAGTTCTCAGGTGTATTTGGGGGAGGATCTGAAATCTAGCCATAAGGTATGTCAAGAGCAGTTTGGAGCTCTGGCTATTTTCTGCTTGCTGGTGTTAGCTGGGGTTGTTTAATGGCATCTTCCTGCTGTTGATCTATGGAAATGAGCCAGCTTCTTCCACCACTGATGGTGTTCCTCTGGAATTTGTAAGCCTGAAATAAACCTCTCCCTCACATAAGCTGCTCCTGGTTGGATTTTGTCCCAGCAATGAGGAGCTGACTGTAACATCCAACAATTTCCATGATTGAATTGGGTCTATATAACTGTTTCAATTTGGAATTTGAAATTGCTGTTATTCTTGTTTGCATGTATGAAGAGATTTTTAAAGTTGATGTCTACCAGCAACATTAAAAGTGCATTTCAAGAGCCCAGTATTTCAGTACAACTAGCCAGTGACTTCAGAAAGAAAGTTGTTAGCAATATCTTCTGACCAGACTATGAAGATATTGTAGCCAAAAGCTATCCTTTAGGAGCTGGACATAGACTGGATTTGCAACAGACTTCTGAAATTAGATTCTGTGCACTGAGACAAGCAGAGTATGCCAGTGGGTCAAGCACCTGGAGCTGAAGCTAAGTTGATAATCACACTACAGAAGAAACCAGCCAGAGCTACTGATGGCATTGACTGGCTGGGGAGGAAGAGATATGCTTTATGCACTTCATTTATTTTCCACCTGTGTGACCTTTTTGTTGAATTTTTTAACCTTATCTCAATGGCAAGGACCTCCAGGACATTGTTGAGTAAAATCAAGAGTAGCCATCTTTGTCTCCTTCTTCTCTACAAGGGTTTAAAAGTCATACTTTTAACCATAAAGTAAAATATCAGTAACATTTTTTTAGATGCCCTTTATCACATTGAGAAAGTTCATGTCTATCCTTGGTTTTCTGAGAGCTTTATTTTTTTCCCTTTTTAATCAAAATTAGACACTGGGTAGTTTCAAATGCATATTCCCCATCTATCAAGATAGTATTTCTTTTTAAATTTAATAGTAAGTTATATGTTGAGTTTGAACTAATAAACTAGCACCCTGTAATCTTGAGGTAAATATATGTTGTTATGACATACTGTCCATTTTATTGCAGGGTTGGATTTGCTGAGGTTTTGAGGCCTTTTGTGCCTTTCTTCATGGGTGGTGTTGGTATGCAGTTTTCTTAGGATGCTTTTGTGTGGTCTGGGTGTCAGGGAAATGCTGGCATTTACTTTGAGAAAGATTCCTTCCTTTTCACTAAAAAAAAATTAACTGTAAAATTCCTATTATTTCTTTTTTAACATAATTATTTGAGAGAGAGAGAGAGAGAGAGAGAGAATGGGTATACCAGGGCCTTCTCCCTCTGCAAGCAAATTCCAGACATGCATGCCACTTTGTGCATCTTCCTTTACGTGGGTAGTGGGTAATCAAACCTGGACCATCAGGCTTTGCAAGCAAATGCCTTTCACCTCTGAGCCATCTCTCCAGCCCTATTTGGTTTTCAAATGCTTGCTAGAATTCACCAGTGAAGCTATCTGGGCTTTGAGTGTTGTGAAACACATTAAGTGCAAACTCCATGTCCTTCATTGTTAGAAGCTTTCTTCTTGGCCGAGCTTGGGAAGCTTGTCTTTCAAGCAATTTGTCTATTGTGATCCAAGTTGTCCAAATCTATGACGAGTATTATGAATATTCCTTTGTTAGTCATGTTATTAGAACCTGTTCTCTCACTTCTTTTTTAAACTGTGTATTTATTTATTTAAGAGAGAGAAAGAGGCAGAGAGAGAGAGAGAGAGAGAGAGAATGGGCATGTCAGGGTCTCTAGCTTCTGTAGATGAACTCCAGACACATGCATCACCTTGTGCATCTGGCTTACATGGGTCCTAGGGAATCAAACCTGGGTCCTTAGGCTTCAAAGTGAATCACCTCCATCTCTCCAACCCTCATTTCTAGTGTTAGTAATTCATGTCTTCTATTTCCTAAGACCTATGGGTAGATGTTTATCAGTTTTATTCTTTTTCCCCAGGGTTTTTTAAAATTATTATTTTTCTGATCTTCTCTTTGTTGCTTTCCTGTTTGTATTTTAGTGATTTATTCTCTTATATTAATGGTTTTTCTTTTTTCTGTTTTCTTGGCTTCATTTTCTTTTTCTACTTTATAAAAGGCAGGAACTCACTTTCCTTATCTAGTGTTTAAAACATTTATAAACACTAAATTCCTGCTGTGCATGGTATACATACCCATCTATAATTCCAGCCACTTGGAGGCTAGATTTTTGGAGACAGCCGGGACAACAGTCTCCTATTAAAAAATTTTCATACAAGTATTGCATTAAATGTACCCCACTCTCTCTCTCTCACAGGTCATGTTTTCATTTGCATTCAATTAACTATTTTCTTGGTTCACTTTTGATTTCTTCTTTGAGCTGTACTTTATTCTTTGAAGTATAGTCTGAAGTGTAGTTTCCAGATGCTTGGAAAACAATTTAACCTTTGTGTTTAAATGTTCCATGTATACTTGAATGTTCATGTGGGTGGCATGGTCCACATTGAGGTTAGTCAAGCTGGTTGACACTGCCTTACAGATCTACTGACTTTTCAAGTTTGGAAATTTTAGGTCACCTTTGCCTTGTTTTTGTCTTCCTCTCTCACCATTCATTCTGGTTCTCTGACACTACTGTATGTATGTTATGGTCTTTTTATTTTATTTTATTTTATTTGGTAGTCTTTATTATTAAATATTTAACTTGACCAACCTTTTATTCTTAATGTCTCATGTGCTGCTAATTCCACCCAGTGCATTTTTCATCTTGCATTTTTTTAAAAAAATATTTATTTATTTGAGAGAAAGAGGGAGGCAGATAGAGAATAGACGCACCAGGGCCTCCAGACACTGCAAATGAACTCCTGACGCATGCGCCACCTTGTGCATCTGGCTTATGTGGGTATTGGGGAATTGAACCTGGGTCCTTAGGCTTCACAGGCAAGGGCCTTACCTGCTAAGGCATTTCTCCAGCCCTCATCTTGTATTTTTTCATTGAGACGACTTTGACTTTATCTCTTCCATACTTCAGCATGCCCAATCTCTTCTTTCTTGGGAATATAAAATATATATTTTAATCTCTTTAAAAAAATTTTAATTATATATTTTTATTTATTTCTTTGAGAGAGACAGAACAAAATGGGTGCACCAGGGCCTCTAGCCATTGCAAATGAACTCAAAATGTATGTGCCACCTTGTGCATCTAGCTTACATAGGTACTGGGGAATGAAACTTTGGTCCTTAGGCTATGCAGGCAAGTATGTTAACTGCTAAACTATGTGTCCAGCCTTACCTTAATCTCTTGATTCTACAATTCTGTCACCTGGATTTGTTTCTGTTGAATGAATTTTCTCATTATGATAATGTACTTTCTTTCTCCTTTCTTTTTAGGTAATGTAGTTTCTTGCTTTTTTGTATACCTGGCAATTTTTGTGTCTCAGGCATTCTGAATTTTAAATTGTTGCATAGTAGCTGATGATATATATAGTATATATTATACATCTCATGCATATGCAAACATATATAAACATATATATGGTTATAAATATATGTAAATACTTTTTGAGCTTTAAGCTGGAACACAACCAAAGCATATGGAGAAATTTTATCTTCTCAAGGCTTGTTTTTAAAACTCAGCAGGACCATCTGAGCTTTTAGGACTAATCTGACCACAGCAGGCAAGACTACAATCGTCCATGTTCTTTTACCCAGGTGCCCCAGCTCTGACTAGGTGCTCTGCCCTGGCTGGTGAGAATGGGAACTATTCCTAGCTTGAGTGAGTGTCCATAACTGATCCACCCACCCCTTTCCAGGTATTCTTTATGGGGCCTAGGTACTTCTGCAAGCACTGCCTGATCCTACTGAGGCCAAGGCTTGAAGAAAAGCCTCTGGAGTCAGCAGAGTTCTTTCCTCTCCACTACTCTGCAAATCGTCATTGCCTAGGAGCCTGCAGGTTCCCCCACTTCTGCTGTGGCCTGCAAACACCTTCAGATGGGAGGGAGCTGGGGCAGTTTTAGAGCTCACATTGACCTTTTCTCGGAGAGCTCTCTCACGAGCCTCTTTTCCAATGTCGAGACTTTTTAACCTTTTTATTGACAACTTCCATAATCACAGACAATAAACCATAATACCCTCCTCTCCCCCATTTTCCCATTCATAAATCCATTCTTCTTCTTCTTCTTTTTTTTTCGAGGTAGGGTTTCACTCTAGCCTAGGCTGATCTGGATTTGCTATTTTCTCAGGGTAGCCTTGAACTCATGGTGATCCTCCTACCTCTGCCTCCCGAGTGCTGGAATTACAAGTGTGCACCAACATGCCCAGCTTTACAAATCCATTCTTCATCATATCATCTCCCCCCTCAATTAGTCTTTTATTTTGATGTCATCTTTTCCTCCTATTATGAGGGTCTTGTGTAGGAAGTACTAGGCACTGCAAGGTCATGGATAGCAAGGCCAAATTGTGTCTGGAAGAGTACATTGTAAGCAGTCCTACCCTTCCTTTGGTTTGGTTCTTACATTCTTTTTTCTCTTTTTTTGGTTTTTCATTTTTTTGAGGTAGAGTCTCCCTCTAGCTCAGACTGGCCTTGAACTCACGGCAATCCTCCTAGCTCTGCCCCAAGTGCTGGGATTAAAGGCGTGCGCCACCACGCCTGGCAGATTCTTACATTCTTTCTGCTACCTCTTCCACAATGGACCCTGAGTCTTGGAGGGTGTGATAGAGATATTTTAGTGCTGAGCACTCCTCTGTCACTTCTCTTCAGCACTGTGTGGTGTCTTTTGAGTCATCCCAGTGGTCACTGCCATCTGAAAACCAAAAAGTGAGAGTAGCATTAATATATGAGTATGAATGTAAAGTGCTTACAGAGCTGTTTGGTGAGCATAATACATGCATTTAGCCAGACAGCAGGCATTACACCTCCTAGGTCTCATGACCTCCACTGCCAGAGGCTTTTTACTAGGTTGTCAGTAGCAGGCATGTAGTCTGTCCTGTGCAGTGGGCCTCCAGTCCGATTAGAGAGTGGTTGGTTTCCCCCATAATACACATGCCACTATCGCACCCATTGGGTCACTTGGCCTGGCTGGCCAAACTTAAGGCTTGCAGAGTCCATTGTTGTTTATCACCAAGACTTTTTTCAAACATTCAAACCAGGCAGTTTCCTGTTATTTAAAACAGCGAGGGAACCTAAGTTACTGTTGCTTTCTCTTGTTCAGATGCAGAACAGCTTGATGAGACACTAAATTGCTACAAATTTTCTACCCAGTAGTCATTAAGCATATATTGAAACCCTTTGCCTCAGGGCAAATGTATCCTCAGGGCCACCTAACTCCTCTTAGAAGCCAAACAAATCCTGCTACCTTCACAGTGAATACTTTTCACTGACACTATGCCTTTCTCTATAACCTGCATCAGAAAACTATACTCCTGTGTTTCCCCCACCCTAAGGTTTATAATACCCCAATCCACTGCAATGTCCTTTTTGATTTTGCTAAGTTTTTTGAGGTAGTGTTTCACTCTAACCCAGGTTGACCTGCAATTCACTGCCTCCCGAGTGTTGGGATTAAAGGCATGAGCCACCACACCCAATTCACTGCAACATCGTAAAAGCTAAACAGATCTTACTAAAAAGGGTAAGATATTGAGGCATAAATACTTGGAACTGAAGAAAACCCAACACCCATCTTAGGTTGGAAATCACTGGTTAGGAGCTACAATGTGCATCTGAGATTTCAGGGGGAGACTCTCTAGCCCTCCCTTGTGTCAGCAAGGCAGAGGATTTCCCCAAAGCACCCCAACTTAGTCTGGTTAGCATATGGTCCCTACCTGCTGGCTGCAGTGGACTTCAAGAGCCTGTGCAGGGAAGGAATGGGCAGAGGGTGCCCTCCCTCACCCTTTGGTATGAGTAAAATAGAAGAGTATTTTGCTCCCATAGCTCTGTAAGGTGATGGGACTTCAAGTGCACATGCTAGGAAAGGGGGCTCTCTAGCAAAAACAATGGTAGCTTCACAATTGGTTATGGCCTGAGCTTAAACTGTAGACTCTGCCATGTAATTCTGCATTAAGATCTAGTTGGCTCAGTGGTTAAGGTGTTTGCCTGCAAAGCCTAACAACCTGGGTTTGATTCCCCAGTACCCACATGAAACCAGGTGCATATGGACTTTATTTGCTGGAAGCCTGGCGTGTCCACTCTCTCTCTCTCTGCAAAGAAATAAAAACACACTTTAAAAAAGCTAGAAAGGTATGTCTAAGCTAGGGTAATTAAGAAAATACTCTTCTTGGGCTGGATAGATGGTTCAGTGTTTAAGGCACATGCCTGCAAAGCCTAATGATCTGGGTTCCTAGTACCCACATAAAGTCAGATGCACAAAGCGGTGCATACACCTGTAGTTTGTTTGCAGCAGCTAGAGGCCCTGGGACACCCATTCTCTCTTTCTGCTTGTAAATAAATACATAAATAATAAATGAAAATACTTTTCTTATCTGAGCCATTCAGTACTCATAATTAGGTAAAATCTTAAGAGAAAAATGAAGAGAATCAGATCAATGTGGTCTCATAAATCATCTTCAGAAAATTACCCCTGGACCTTTTACATCTCTTTAAATATACAAGAGAAAAATAAAACTAAAACCTTGAAGCCATGTAAAGAATATTTCAGAAGCTTCAATGTGATTGAGAAGGGCAAAAAAGATGTAGTTTATAATGCTGTCCTATCTGTGCCTGAGTAAGACTTTGGTATCACAGTGGTGTGACAAGCAGGTGACTTGGTTCTGGTGCTCAGAATTTTTGCACACCCTTTACCTGTCAACCAGTATTCTTTCAAGCTGTGAATGGTGGCTGATACCACCTGTCACTAGATACTGCTTACACACAGTGGTACTTTTTATTTATATGTTGCAATCTTTTCCACAGTGCCCTGCAATCAATGGATTTCTCCCATACAGAACATCAAATAATTAGTTGAACTGTCATATTTTTCCAGAAGAGGAAATGGGGCATTACAGAATTCAGAAAGGTTAAGTGATTTGACTCATGTCCCAAGTGCAAGGACCTAGTCACAAACAAAACACTATTCCAAAGTCAGTGTTCTTGCTGCTAGAATGTGCTTGCTGTGTGCCTGGAGACAGGATTAGGGGAGGATACTGGGATTGCTTTAAGTGTTCCATGACTCCTGTTTCTGTTTTGCTCCACTCAAAACTTCCTAAGTTGTGTTTGTATGTAGCTGAATGTTCACTTTTCTCAGAGGCAGTAGGGCCCTGAGCAAGACTACCCAGTGTGGCATTTGGATGCCAAGTCAGAAGTGGTGTTCATCATGAGAAAGCACACATCATGAGGCAGGCAGGCAGGCAGGCAGGCAGGCAGGCAGGCAGGCCAGTGAGCTGGACTAGCACCCTAATACCACAGCTAACATGAGCTGCATGCTTCTCGGATGTCTGCATTGAGTTTGGCATTATCAGATGCATAGAGTTCCAGATGCAGAGGTGAGATGACATCTGTGCTCCAGCAGCTTTGGACAGTCGCCTTTTACTATCAGCAGACCAGGCTTCATAGTCTGTGGTCGGTGTTCCCAGGCCGAACCTTTGTTTGGCACTGATTGCACAATATCATAGTGACTAATTTTTCTATGCGACTATAATGTAGGTAATATTTCTATGAAACTCTGAATACCAAGATCTAATGCACAGTAGGCATTTAACATTTTTGATGTGACCAGAATTTAAAAGAAAATGTGTACCAAAGATTAAGTCTTTTTTCCTTTTTTCACTTTTCACAAAGG
Organism: Orientallactaga sibirica; assembly: GCA_036365145.1. NCBI lineage: Eukaryota > Metazoa > Chordata > Mammalia > Rodentia > Dipodidae > Orientallactaga > Orientallactaga sibirica. The sequence goes on from JAEOAD010000006.1 coordinate 23,568,098, forward strand.
GTTTGCTGTAAGTCTTCAAGTCATCTTGGCCAATCCAAAAGCTGTATTTAAGCGACGTGGCTCCCAGCCAGGGATGCAGGAATCTGACTTTCTGAAGCAGATAACTACAGTGGAAGAGCTGGAACCAAAAGCAAACAACTGTACCAAGGTACTCATAGCACTATTCCTTGCCTGACCGAGCATCAGTGCTGACAGTGTGACTACCCCAACACCATACCTTGAGTGTCAGTGCTGATGGTGTGAATACCCCAACACCACACCTAGAGTCAGTGCTGATGGTGTGACTACCCCATCACCACACCTTGAGTGTCGGTGCTGATAGCGTGACTACCCCAATAACACATCTTGAGTGTCAGTGCTGATGGTGTGACTACCCCAATAACAATCTTGAGTGTCAGTGCTGACAGTGTGACTACCCCAACACCACACCTTGAGTCAGTGCTGACGGTGTGACTACCCCAACACCACACCTTGAGTCAGTGTGTGACTACCCCAACACCACACCTTGAGTGTCAGTGCTGACGGTGTGACTACCCCAACACCACACCTTGAGTCAGTGATGGTGTGACTACCCCAACACCACACCTTGAGTGTCAGTGCTGACGGCGTGACTACCCCAATAACACATCTTGAGTGTCAGTGCTGACGGCGTGACTACCCCATCACCACACCTTGAGTGTCAGTGCTGACGGCGTGACTACCCCAACACCACACCTTGAGTCAGTGCTGACGGCGTGACTACCCCAACACCACACCTTGAGTCAGTGCTGACGATGTGACTACCCCAACACCACACCTTGAGTGTCAGTGCTGACGGCGTGACTACCCCAATAACACATCTTGAGTGTCAGTGCTGACGGCGTGACTACCCCATCACCACACCTTGAGTGTCAGTGAGTGTCAGTGTGACTACCCCAACACCACACCTTGAGTCAGTGCTGATGGTGTGACTACCCCATCACCACACCTTGAGTGTCAGTGCTGACGGCGTGACTACCCCAACACCACACCTTGAGTGTCAGTGCTGACGGCGTGACTACCCCAACACCACACCTTGAGTGTCAGTGCTGACGGCGTGACTACCCCAACACCACACACCTTGAGTGTCAGTGCTGACAGCGTGACTACCCCATCACCACACCTTGAGTGTCAGTGCTGACGGCGTGACTACCCCAACACCACACCTTGAGTGTCAGTGCTGACGGCATGACTACCCCAACACCACACCTTGAGTGTCAGTGCTGACGGCATGACTACCCCAACACCACACCTTGAGTGTCAGTGCTGACGGCGTGACTACCCCAACACCACACCTTGAGTGTCAGTGCTGACGGCGTGACTACCCCAACACCACACCTTGAGTGTCAGTGCTGACTACCCCAACACCACACCTTGAGTGTCAGTGCGTGACTACCCTTGAGTGTCAGTGCTGGCGTGAACACATCTTGAGTGTCAGTGCTGACGGCGTGACTACCCCAACACATCTTGAGTGTCAGTGCTGACGGTGTGACCACCCCAACACATCTTGAGTGTCAGTGCTGATGGTGTGACTACCCCAACATGCCCTTCTCTGTAGGTTCTTGTATGGCACACTCGGACAGAGAAGGTGAATCTAGCCAACGAGCCGAAGTACCACGTGGACACAGTGAAAATTGAGGTGTAGACTGAAGTAGTGGCTGGTGCACTTGCCCAGCCAGGTAATGCGGAAGAGGAAGTCTGGAGCTTAGGCTGCAGATCATTCAGGTATCGTTCCTTTTACTTCAGTACAACAGCTTTTACTGTCATCTGATGGACATGTTTACATAGCTGTCAGTTAACAGAACTGACTGGAGGCTACAGAGTATATGTTTTGTCCTAATTTGTTCTGCATGTGTCCTACAACTACCTGGAAGTTTTGTACAGCACAACAAAACAACACTGAAAAACAGCACTGAGTCTCGTATGTACTTTGCTCTCCACAATTTCATCTTGTCATTGGTAGAATGTAACAGGTTTTAGTACCTGGAGACCAATATACTGTCAACTAAATATTCTCAGTTTGCAACTTTGCAACATCAAGTGTTTGGAAGGTTGGTGCATTGTAGGAAATAAAACCCACGAATATAAAGGTCTATGGTTTCATTTGTTTAATATAGGGAAATAACATTTTGTCAATACTAGGCACCATAAAATGTAAACACAATTACTGTCATAAACCTGGATATACCTTCAAAGATTAAAAGTGGCTTTGTTTTAGTTACCCTGTTTGCATATAGTGCAGAAAAAGGTCTTCATGTTAGCACTATGTACATAAGAAGAGATCCAAATTACAAGAGAGGCAGATAAAATTTGAATTCTTTAAACATTCAATAAATTAAGTGATATAGTTACATCCAGGTTTATCTTCCTTTCACTAACCACGTTCCCTGTTAAGCACATCATAACAACAGCACAGTGAAGTGAATGATGAAATAAAATAATTTTGATACACTAGAAAACAGTGCTCAGTGATACATTTACATTCTATTTATGATTAAACATGTGATCATACTGTACCTTCCTACAGGATTCTGGCTAATTTGAGGGTGGGGTTTATACTGTTAGAGGTATTACTAACATGATAACTACTTCCCTTATATGCAAACATTAGCGCTATAATTTTATTGAGAATAAAACCAATTATGCAAGTTGATTGAGCAGCTTTTCAAAGAATGTGGTTTATGAAATCATGGGACATAGGAACAAAGCTGCCCTGGACATAAACGGTTTCTCAACCTGCTTTCACCACATCAAGTTTAATCAGTACAGACCAACACGGTCAATCAGGTAATTCTTAATATGAACAAATGGGAGAAAAGGAAAAAAAAATCTCTATGTACATGAATAAACAGGGGAACTAGATGCATTTTAGCAAGGAATGTCTGGTGTTAGTTCTGGATGAAACTGGTACTGCAGTCTTCATTTCCACAGTTGTGTGCTGAGAGTCTGACCCGATGAGCTTCCAGACCACCCTGCTGTTGTGCTGGGGGGCTGACCAAAGCCTGCTGTAGGGTTTGTACTACTGAGACTCATGCCAGCCATCTGCTGATTCATCTGTGAAACACATAAAAGGCTTAGTTTAGGAGGACTACTTCACTTTTAATTCTGGTTTTTGTACCCACAACTGGATATTTTTGTTATTTATTTGATAACTAGTGAGAACACGAGTAAAAGCAGACTGACAAAGATTTGTTTCTTATTTTCTCTTTCTTTAGCACTGCTCATAAAGTAATCTTAATCATATTTAGTTCACTTTCTGGATTCAAATTCTTAAAGTTTGTATCCCCAGAGATTAACTACTACTAAAAAAAATACCAAAGTAATCCATGTGTTTGTATCTGGGTAAACATGAGCCCATCACTCTTTCAGAGTAGTTGTGCCTTACCTAGTAAGGACAGAAAATGTTAGAAAGTAGAAAATACTCTAAAAGTAATGTCTGTATGATACTTGCAATTCTCTACTAAGATCATAAATGGCTTTATATATTTATATTCTGAATAATTCCAAAAAGTCATAAAAGCATAGATTTTGGGTCTTAACAATTTAGCTAAAATTAATTTCATTATGAAATGTAAGATTATATATGCTTGACTCCAGTTTGGCAGAAAATTACATTTATGAACTTCTTAACCCAGTGGTTTTCTTCCAAGATTGGTTTACCATAAAAGTACAGTGAATTCAAACCTATGCTCAGGGTAAGACCCTGTTTTAGCTGTAGTTTTTCCAAGATGCTGACATTAAGTGCATCACTGATCAGATGTCTGACAGGGCAGCAGATCATGTCTTCATACCTATGTACAGACACTATCATGACTTCACTGGCCAGTGATTCCCACTGATGGCTGCTGTTCTCCAACACACTATCTAGAAGTAGGGTCTGTCTGCATTAAGTGCATCTCAGCAATTCAGAACTTTTGAGATTCCCAGCTGGTAGAAACTAGCATCATACTTACACTCCTGAGTAGTAATTGCAAAAAAAAAAAAAAAAAAAAAAAAAAAGTCAGTTGGAAAACTTGTAGGATATACAGTGATTATACTAAAGTTAGTCAGAAATCACTCTCAGGGTGTCCATGCTATGGCCAACAATACATCCCAGAATAGTTATGGATGAGGCCCAACACATTTGCAGATGACAACATCATGTCACAATTTTAAAATGTTGGCCACCCATACAGAAACCAAGACTACGAAAATGCTGGTGGACCATTAACAAGGAAGAAGGAAGAAGGAGGTTGGAGATATCTCAGTCAGTAAAGTGCCTGCAAGCATCAGGAAGTGATCTCCAGAACTTGTGCTGAAAAAAAACCACAAACAAACAAAACAAACAAAAAACAGGTATGGTGATGTGCACTTGAAATCCCAATACTGGAGTGCAGAGACAGGTGGATCCCTGGGACTTGCTGGCCCACCAGCTAAGCCTACTGGGCAAGTTCCAGGCCAGTGACAGACCCTGCCTCAAAAAGGTGGATGGTACCTAAGGAATGACACCTGAGGTTGTCCTTTGGTCTCCCCCAGCAAGCATATGCACACCCACAAAAGGAAGGATAACGGGAATATGAACTTAAGCCTAGGAGCCTTTGTGGAGCTAAAGGGAAGCCCGAATGGAGCTTTCAATATAAATATGTAACCACTTGGCCTCCAAAGGCATCCAACCCGTAGTAAGAGCATGCATATGTTATCTTGTGTGACACTGTGACCATTGTTGTTTGAGAGCTGTGTAATGGAGTTTCGTTTCCTTCCTTCCTGCTCTCCCTCCCTCCGTGTGTGTGCGGTCTGGGTGGTAATGTGTGCACAGGCCAGGGGAAGGCATTGGGTATCCTCTATTGCTTTCTACCTTACTTCATTGAGACAGAGTCTCACTGAACCAGCAGCTCTCAGTTTTTCCACTAGTTGACTAGAGAGCTCCAATGATTCACTTGTCTCTGTACCCCTCAACACTGGGGTTACAGGTAGGTACAATCATACCAAGCATTTTACAAAGGTGCTGGGAATCCTCATGTTTGTGCAGGAAGTACCTATTACCCACTGAGCCATTTCCCAGTCCCCCTTATAATATTTTAAATAAGTTTACAGATTTTTGTTGGACACATTCATTGCTATCTTTGGCTGCATGCAACCTCTGGTTGTTCACTTCTGTAACTATCTTGAAGTGGCATTTTATAAGGCAGTAGCTGAGACAAATGTGGACTTCTTCACAGCCTATGGGAATTATTTAACCAGTGAAGACTCTTGAAAAATAAAAATTATAGGCTATGTGAAAGGGAAGTACAACTTTAGAAGAGCTTTTGAACACACAGAAGTTTTATAAATCCATTGGCAGTAACCACATAACATGGAAGACAGCCTTGATCCCTCATAAAATTGTGCTTTGAGAACATGAAGCTAAATTTGTTTCTCATGTGTCAGAGTTATCAAAAAAAAAAAAAAAAACCAAAATTATTAGTGAGAATAGACTGGTCTAAGTGGACTATAAAATCCTCTACACCACACGCTAAGTAGAACCTGGTATTCAACTGCAAAAGTGGCAGAAAGGGAGTGTCTTAGGTTGTCTAAGTTAGTTTCTAGCTATTCCAATGAGGTTAAGTATGTTCACCATCACAGCTGAATTCTACTCAGAAATAGGAAAAGTAATCCTAATATTTATTTTCAGAATATTTAAAAAATAAGGACAAGTTGCCTGTTAAATTTCTTACAACATTTCTGACAATACAACACTATCCCTACCCAGTTCTGTTGCTAGGTCATTTAATTTCAAAACATAAAGTAAGTGAATAATTTCTTTGATTTGTGAGAAGCTGGAGAGTGAAGGACCCTACCTGTGAAAGGTTCCACTGAGGCTGTTGAGCTGGCGGCAGGCCAAACTTACTCGGTGGTGGTGCACCCAACTGTCCCATCATTCCTCCTTGGGGGCCAACAACATTTTGAGGAAGTGGCATCACACCAGTTTGTGCATTTCCCATGAACCCATTGGGCATGGGCATGCCCACCATCATGCTTGTACTCTGTCCCATCACGTTTCCTATGAGGCCAGGAGCCGCAGGCACTGGTACACCCAGTGAAGGAAAGCCTTGAAATGCAGTTGCTGCTTGTGAGGTAAACGGTACATTTGCGGGTCCCATAAACACACCTGTATGGTGAGAACCATGAGTAACAAGTGAACAGAGAGAAGTGTGACTGTGTACGGCTGCTCTCACCTGTGCAGGCAGGGAAAAGCAGGGGCTCCCTGACCTACCTACAGCAGCTATGGTCACTTCAGTGTGGAACAACCCACATCTAACCCTGAAAAGCTGGTAATTTCCAGAACGCAGACAAATCAATTATTAACTTGGGGAAGTTTAATTAGAAAATCTTTGCAATGGCCACCAAAGTATCTTCCATCGTGAAAGCCAAAGCACACGGCACGAGAGTACATGCTACTCCTGCTGACTTCACCACTCATCTCCCAAAAGCAACCACACATGAGGGGACTCTGTCTTTTTCAGAAAGTCAGTAGTGAGTCACACAGTTTCAGCCCATATGTGAAATACAACTCATTTTAGAGGAAATGGCCTGATGGGGTAAACCTGAATAAATTTTATGCTATTTCATTATAATGACAAAACATTTCCACATTTAGAATCCATGTGATAATTCTAACTACTCATTGTTTACTTGCAGAGGAAATATACTGTATACAGTCATAAACTTAATGTAAATCAAATCCAATAATTACTCAAAGATGATCTATGTCCTGAAGCTTGTGAAACAGTAATATGTGATATGTGGATAGCTTGTTAAGACTAAACGAATAAAGTGTAAATGAAAGTTTTGTGAATCCTGTATTTTGTAATTCTAATGCTTCATTTGTTTTACAGTTATGTAAACAGTCACAGAAGCACCTATTATCATAGGAAAATACAAAAGCTACGATGACAGCAAGGATATGCTCTAGTACTGTTATTACAGTTCACTGGAAGCAGATTTCACAATTACCAGGAGTGCTTTGCTGCTGAATGGCTCCTGTACCATACAGAGATAAGATAGAGTCTTTGGAGAGCTGTTTCTTTGCTACTTCTTCTGACTTTGGCGTTTGCTCAGTGAATAGATCCAGATCCCCAGATGATACTGTAGACAGGGTGGCAGCTGCTGGTGCAGAGGATGTCCCCTGAGATAAACAAAATAAAATACTGAGTTCTGTGCTGCACAACTCACCTACTAATTAAAACCCCACTCATGTCATAAAATCAGGAATTAATCATAAGACAAAATAGTAACATTCAGGGTGCTCATTCACAAGTCCACACAAAAACATCTAGTGTGAAGATGAAATGTCATAATATGAGCCTGTCTTTCACAACTATCTTTGGCAGCTGGACTGATACAGAATTTAAAAAAAAAAACTTTTTATTTATTTATTTTTATTATTATTATTATTTTTGGAGAGAGACACAGAGAGAGAGACAGAGAGAGAGACAGAGAGGAAGACAGAGATGGGCGCAGCAGCAGTGTCTCAGCTGCTGTGAATGAAATCCGGATGTGTGCGCCCCCTTGTGGTCAAGTGCGGCATTGCACCCTTGTGTCACTTTGCATCTGGCTAAATGTGGGACCTGGAGATTGGAACCAGCGTTCTTAGGCTTAGGAGGCAGGTGCCTTAACCCCTAAGCCATCTCTCCGGCCCTGATACAGAATTTTTGCTCCTCACATCTTGAACACATCTTAGACAGCGGATCTAACAATGGTTAGGCAGATGTTCTCTGAGGATTAGTACTGCTTCAACAACTGTGTCCTTTGAAATAAAGAACATTCCTATAACTATCAGGCAGCAAGACAGTCCTTCAAAGGTGGTTGATTAAAAGTTTCACCTTTTCCAAAGACATCATAAAATTTGTATATATTTAATCTAGGTCCATTTTAACATTAACACATTTCCAATGCAGAAAAACTGCCTGTACACTCAGCCACATCTAATACACCACATACAGGAAGTGAATGCAAACATTTACATATTTAATATACAACAAAAATTTCACTTCAATTCTGCTATCTTCCATAGATAGCATTGTACAATCACCATTAACCATCTTGCTTAATAGTCTTTGCAGTCATTAAATATTGAATCATATTCACATCTGTTAATATGAACTTATTTTAAATATGAAAAAATTCAGAAGATTCTGTGAAAACTCGTAAACACTGGTTAAGATTCTTTTCAAATTAATACAGTAAGGGGAGTAACAAGTAGAAGTTAAATTCAAACATTTAATGTCTTGGATGGAACACCATGTAACAAATTACTGTCCAAACACTACTTAAACTAATTTAGGCTGAACAGTATTTTGAATCTATTATGACTAACTGAGCAAGACTTATGAGATGCATAGAAAAAAAGCCATCTTCTTTTGTAAAAAACCTAAATGAGTAAAGAAAGTAGACAAGATGAAATAGCAAATATATCATTATCCTTTAATCAACTCTATCTCAGCTACCAGTAAAGAATAACAAGCCTGAGTCACAGCCAGCATGCCGGGACTGGACCTCTAGCCCCACAAAGTAGGAAAGTGTGCCCTAACTATAATTTAAGAGGCTGCAAGGACTCTAGCTGAAGGATTTGGGGACTTTTGGGATCCCAGGCCTGAACCAAGGACAGGCCTTAGCACTTGTGCAGGTTTGGATACTAGAATATATGTATGCATGCATGCATGCATGCATGCATCAATCAACCAACTACTCATAGAACAAGAAAGGAGCTTCTGTGTCACTCCTGGGCAGCAGCCCCCTTCCCAACCTCCACCAACATACAAGTATACTATTTTTTAATTTCTTACAACATACAGGTACACTATTTTTCAATTTGCTAGAATTTATACATGCTTGGAAAACACCAGGAATGAAATAGGGTTCAGAGTAATTCATGATCTTGTGCTCAAACTAATTATAAAATTCAACTACATATACTAAAAGCTTGCCAGAATTATAAATCTTCATACTGCCAACATGTATATAAACAACATACATGTGTATTTATAGGGGTCAATGCAACTGGTACACTTTTGTCAAAAATAGTGTTCCAAGAAAATAATCTTATATGGTTCTACAATTAACTATGTCATCCCACCAGGTACTGATCAATATGCATGAAACATGGACAGTTATTTATGCATGCCCTCCCTGCCAAAGCCCATAGCTATGGCACTATTGTACTTAAGAGTTAAATAAGTCTGCATTGCTAAGATACTGAACACAACACCTGAAGTACCTGAAGCTTCAGGTATGGGGTCTAATTCTCTAAGCAGTTGTAATTCAACCCTCATACCCCCAATGGAAGCTTCCAAAGCCTTGCTATAGAATGGTTAACGCAAAGTTGCTTTTTTTTTTTTTTTTTGCTCAGACTATCAAATATCTTAAAATACATCTTCTCAAAGCCTCAACACTAGACAGTCTTTTTTATTTCATGCATACCCATGGCTGCAAGAAATCACAAGAAAATTAATATTGCTTAACTGAAACAATACATACTTGGTCTCTATTGTGTGAAGTGGGAGGAGAAGATGCAAAGCCACATAATACACTTTTATTCTGGAAAGATATACTATTGTTGTGAGTAATTCTAATGATTCACTTAATCTACTTCCTATGAAATTTACTTGTTAAATTCTAGTTGTAAATGTACAATAACTTATAAAAATATGTGCAAGAAAATGCTATTAGTCATACAAAATAGACTTGTTTTTATTTTTTTATTTTTATTTTTGGTTTTTCAAGGTAGGGTTTCACTCTAGCTCAGGTTGACCTAGAATTCACTCTGTATTCTCAGGGTGGCCTTGAACTTATGGTGATTCTCCTACCTCTGCCTCAAGTGCTGGGATTAACAGCGTGCGCCACAACGCTCAGCAGACTTGTTTTTATATCCACACAGTTCATACCTAACTTATCTTTTCCCACAGAAAAGGAAGTACAGTATCTAAGATACACTTCAGTAAACAAACTGTTTATGTAGTTATAAAGTTTTATTATGTGTTTAAAGAAGAACAACTTGTACTCTGAAGCTCATATAGTTCAACTCAAAGAAATTCCATGTAATGTTATAAAACAATTAAAAATTTTTTCACCATTAGTATTTGCAAAAAAATACTTATTTATAATACAGTTTTTAAAATATATTATTCATTTATGTATTTATTTATGTGTGTGTGGGGGGGTGTCACCACACCAGGGCCTCTTGCTGCTGCAAATGAATGCAGATATTCGCAACATTTTTTGAATCTGGCTTTATATGAGTGCTAAGGAACTGAATGAACCTGGAGGGCTTTTCTAGCAAGCACTGTTAACTACTAAACCTTCTCATCAGCCCTAGTTTTTTTTGTTTGTTTATTTGTCTGTTGGTTATTTTTATTTATTTATTTGAGAGTGACAGACAGAGAAAGAAAGAGAGAGAAAGAGATAGAGAATGGGCGCAGCAGGGCCTCCAGCCACTGCCAACAAACTCCAGATACATGTGTCACTTTGTGCATCTAGCTTATGTGGGTACTGGGGAATCAAGCCTCAAACAGGGGTCCTTAGGCTTCACAGGCAAGCGTTTAACCGCTAAGCCATCTCTCCAGCCAAGCCCTGTTTTTTTAATCATTGAAAATCATTGAAAACTGAGAGATCGCTCAGTGGGTAAGGCAAGTGCCTGCAAAGCCTAAATCGACCAGAGTCCAATTCCCCAGTACCCATGTAAAGCCAGATGTACAAAGCAGTGCATGTGTATGGAGTTTGTTTGCAGTCGCTGGAGGCCCTGGTGCACCCATTCTCTCTGTCCGTCTCTGCTTGCAAATAAATTAATTAAATAAATAAATAAATAAATTAATTAAAAAATGTGGTAGGTTTGAGGCTACCTTTAGCTAAAAGAATAAGAATGTTGAATTTGCTAGAACATAGTCCTGTGAAAATTTACAAATACACATTTTAAAATGTCTGAAGTAAATGACTATTGATTTCAAACCAGTTTGAGGTGTCTTCATTCTAAATACTACAAAGGTTAAAACAGAGTTTTTATGTTCATGTATCATATGGTCTCTGCTGTAGCTATTCATCTCTGCTGTTATAGCTTGACAGCAGCTAAAGACCATAAATCAATGGATATGACTGTGTTTCAATAAACTTTGAATGTTTTCTTTAAAAAAAAAAAAAGTTGTAGGCTTATAGTTTGCCAAGCCTTGAACTAAAGACCAAAAGGTTTTCAAATCAGTGACTGTTCAAAATGTATTATTTCAGTTAAATTTCTTAATTTTTCAAATTTTTCAAAAAATTTTCAAAAAATTTCAAAAAGTTTCAAACAGGAAATAAATATTATGACATAGAACCACATTTTTACCACACACCTGAGCTGGAGGCATGACAGTTGCAGGTAAGGGATTAGAAATCATTGGTCCAAAAATGTCCAGATCATCATTCATGGCTGGCACTGTACTTGTGTTCCCATTGGTCACGGGTGCTTCAGCAGGGCCATCTGCAAAGAATACAGATTCTTGACAACATAGAAAATCTCTTAAGCTTCTTGAAATATGGCATTATTCTAAAAAGTCAATGTATTTAAAAATTCAAAAGTTGATGAAATATAGGATCTACCCCCTTCTATTTATCCCTAGAGAAACTACTTTTGTTTATTCTCCCAGAAATACTATTCTCTCACTTTATTACTTTGTGTGTAGGGGTATATGTTGTGTGTGATTATGATTTATGATGAGTGGTGTATGCATGTATGTGTTCAGACATCAGATGTCCTCTATTGCTCATCTGCATGTTTCCTTGAGACAGGGTCTCTCACTCAACATGGAGCTGTGGGCCCCTAGTCACTTTCTGGACTCTGTCCCCTGTGAACTGGTGTTACAGATGTGACCACACTCAACTTTTTATGTGGGTGCTAAGAAGTCAAAATCAAGTGGAGTTGGGGGATCCTCAGACATTCTCAGGCCCTCATGCTTGGGGGGACAAGTACTCTTAGCTATTGAGCCATCTTCCTAGCTCCTCCCAGAAATATTCTTCGTCCACTGATCTCTGGGCACATATGCAATTGTTCCCTCCCCATTTTTAATAAATAGGATCCTACTATTTAGAATATTATTATACTTGTTTTAGTGATCACATGATTTTTACTTACCTTGCAAGTAAATTTTGATATTTAAAATATCTGAAATGTTGCATTTTACAGTAACATTAAGGGCAAAAGTGAATTAAAAAAAAAAACATGGGGCTAGCGAGATGGTTCAGTGATTAAGAGCACTTGCAGCTTAAGTATGAGGGCCTCTCAGGCCAGAGACTGCGAAGTTCAGCTCCCCAGAAACCATGTAAAAAGCTGGGTGTGATCACACGTATCTGTAACCCCAGTCTGGGGTAGAGTGGAAAGCAGAGAACCTCTGGGACTCACTGACAGACATCAGCTTCAGGTTGAGGTAGAGACCCTGTCTCAAAAAAGTACTTATGGTAGGTCCCCCCCAACTACCCCATAGGGGCTGACTTAGGCCTTCATAACCCCCTGGGAAATGGGACCAGGGCGAGGGGAATAAAATAGTATAATCTGTATATAAATACATATAAATATATACTCATGGATAAGTAATAAAAGGACACCCAACATTCTCTGGCCTCCATACACATGTACACAAGGCACACACATGGGCAGGCATAAACATCACACACACCACATACATATTCTACACACACAAATAAAGGAAAATACAGTATTTAAATAGACTCTATTCGTAAAATCATGAACTAAGTTCTTTTTAAATTCAGGAACAGCTACCACTAGTGATACCAATACTAAATCTGTTCAAGAAAAGGAACTTTGAAAAATGGATATTAACAAAAGAGTGGGTGGGAGTTGGAGTGAGGTGCAGAGAACAATGGTTGCTAGTTCAGGGAATGGAGCATCACATACAGTTCCATTTTCTCTTGCCATCCTAAGATGGCCTCCATCGTCCTAAGAGATAACCATCCTAAGCATCATAAGTGTTATCTCTTGAGACTAATATTCCGCTCAGTCTCAACCTTTCTGTCTCTGCTTCTTCTTGTTGGGGATGGAACCAGGACTTTCTGCATACTAGACAGGTACTCTTACCACTGACCTACAAATCCAGCCCTTATATCTCAAATCGTTTTGTTTAAACTATTTATAATCTCATTTGGGCTCTTTGATGGCTCATACCTCCTCAGAAGTAAACCAAATATCTTAAAAGCTTTTCCAACATTAAATAGCATGTCTTGTACCAAAAATACTCAAATATTTGACTTTTATCACAACCCACAGAAACCCATGGGCTTCTCCTCTTTCAAGTGCAACTATAGAAATTATGATCTTTTATTTCCCAGAAGCATCAGTAAATTACAAAGTAAATACTGATTTCATTGAATAAATGATCGTGCAAAAATTTTTTACTATTTAATTTATATCAGTATTTGAGTCCAAACTTGACTCATTTGAATAGTATTTTCCATTCCTCTTCAGTGCTATCACATTAACAGAACTTTAAAAATTAGTATTTTTTTACATATGTAAAATATGTTAGTAAAATAAGTATATGCAGTCAATATGTGTTGCACATGTAATATTTATATCAAGCACTATGGACCCATGAATAATAAAGTGATAAAATGATGAAAATATTTTTAAATTTATTTTTGAGACAGGCTCTTGCCATCTCAATTTGTGGCCTTTCTGCTTCAGCCACCCAGTGCTGGGATTATAGACACAGCCACCATACCCAGCTCTGAATAGATTAGTATAACCTATAATATAGAGAATTTTAAACAGATATAATTATCAATTTAAAATTAAATACAATTCATATGTGTAAGTAATTCTTTTCATTTCTAGCTCTTATAAGAGGTAGTATTTATTATGAAGTCAGACCTCTTTAAAAAAACTTATATTTTCCAGCTCATTCTAATTATTAACCAAAAATAATGCAATGTTTTAAGGATAAGTTTATTCTAGATTTAGAAACACAAGCAAATATTTAGAAAGAGTAAGTATTCAAAGTAAGTTATTTAAAAAAAAAGGTGAGGGCTGGGGAGATGGCTTAGTGGTTAAGACGCTTGGCTGCAAAGCCAAAGGACCCAGGTTCGATTCCCCAGGACCCATGTAAGCACAAGGTGGTACGTGCATCTGGAATTAGTTTGCATTTGCCAGAGGCCCTGATGTGCCCGTTCTCTCTCTCTCTCTCTCTCTCTCTCTGCTTCTTTCTCTCTGTCTCAAACAAGTTAAAAAAAAAAAAACATATTTAAAGAGCTGTTTACACATAAAGAAAGTTTTAAAAAAGTTGAATCACAACAACTAAAAAAATTAAATTTGGATACACATACATACACACACAGGCACATATTCAGATAACGGGAAACTTCCTCTTTCAAGAACACAATGCTTTCTATGAGGTAAGAGGGCACCTGTGCAAACAGGTAATTAGATTCACCATATTCACCATAGATGTGCATATTTCTGTGTGTTCCTTGCCTGGCTATAGAATGGTGGTAGGAGCAACCAGCAGCAGCAGAAGGCAGCAGCCCCTTTAATGAATATGCAGAAACAGTAGTTGATGGACCAATAAAAATAATGGGAGATCCAGAGTAAATAACCTAAGGCAATTGAAGAAATTTAGCTGGGGACAACATTATAAAGAATGGTAATGGAGCACCAAGGACCCTTTGAAAAGGATGAACAAACAGAAGGTATTATAGGGCAATGCACAAAAATCAAGAAAGGATTTCCATCTTAAAGGTAAGGCACTAAACTACTGTTAGTAGCTTGTGGATAACTACTTTCTTTCTACATTACCTTGCGATTTCAGTCTAGTGTAAACTGAATATACAAATGAATGTTTTAAAGTGCATATTTAACAGAGACTGGCCGAAAGATTAAAATATTTTGAGCCACATAAAAAAGTTGTTAAATGAGTTCTACATCTTACATGAACAACAGCCATTCCTCATGCATTTACTGGCCTCCTTCACATCATGATGCTAAGAGCTGCTTAGCAAGGAGGTAACATTTCCAACACGAAGATCTTGAACTCCAGCCTCTATCATCTAGAACTCCCTACTACACACATGCTCATTAATTCTCATGACTATGGCTATTTTAGAACTCATCTAACACAGGGATCCAAATGAAGACAAGGTAAACAGACTCTACTTACTGTCTTTTTCCTGCACCATTCCAAAGACCTATGAACAAGAATTTATAAGCTAACAAGAACTAAGAACACTTCGTGATTTAATAATAACATATGTTTGAACAGTAATATTTATGTACATTCTATGAATTGGGTCTTCTGATCCATGCTTTAAAGTATCTCGAGTTAACCTTTAAATTGCCTCAGGGCATTATGCACAAAAGGCCAATGACAGATTTCAAAAGAAGTTACATGCTGATGTACCTGCAAAACTCAACTTTCAGTATACTAGGCTAGCTCTTTCTCCTCCTCTCTGCACAGCCACAGCTTCCACACTGCTATTTTCCTGTGATATTGCAACTGTTTCCTCACTGTACTACTTACACCATGGCTTCCTTGCTCTAATTTACTGATAACTGAGGCTGGTATTCTCTAAATCAGAAATGTGTGTCCAAGTCACTGTCCACAGCTGAGCCCATCCCTGTTTCACAGCACTACACGTGATGACTCAAGAACAGGACAAAGTGGCAAGATAGTTGAGTGGGAAAAGTGCTTACTGTGCACACATGAGAACCTGAGTTTAGATCCTAAGCACTATGTAAAATGCCAAGCGTGGTCACACAAGCCTGTACTCCCAGGGTTGGGGAGGTGGAGAACCAGTCTCAAAATAAGATGGAGAGTGATAGAGGAAGATATCTGGTATGAACCTCTGGCCTCCACATACACATGTGTACTTATTGCACACACATAAATGCACCCACAGACATAGCAGTCTCCTTACCCAGGTGCCAATTTACTACTTTTAGTGTCCTCTCATAGCACCTGACAGTTACTCCAAGATGCAGATGCATTATAAATCTTAATGTACTCTATAAAGGCAAGGCATTAACACAGTTGTATTTATATGGGAAGCTGCTTTCCAATTTCTTTTCTTTTTTTTCAGGTAGGGTTTCACTCTCACCCAGGCTGACTTAGACTTCTCTGTCTAATCTCAGGATGGCCTCAAATTCCTCAAATTCACTGCAATCCTCCTACCTCTGTCTCCCCAAGAGCTGGGATTAAAGGCATGTGCTACCATGCCTGGCTGCTTTCCAAATATTATTCACTGTAAAGGTGACACCTATAAGCCATTAGACTTTATTTGAAATAAGTATGCCAAGTACATATTGTTACCCCTTTACCCAATAGCAACAAGAAAATTAACCCAGGAATTGAAAAGAATTTAAATTATGAATTTTAGCATTAATATAGATCTTAAACTGAATTTCTAAAAACAATTCTCTTACATAATTCCACCTCTTCCCCAGCCATGATTCTCTAGTTCTTTCAGTTTTGAAGCTGCAACTCTATTTCCTACTTGCACTACTGCCATGCCCACAGCTGCATGTTCTGATGTTTACTAGAGTTCAATGAACTCTGTTGGTGCTTGATAAATATTAACTGAAACCATCCTTCACTGAATGTCAGAAGTATTAGGTGGTCATAACTGCACGGCTAATAAAATAATGTCAAAGAACAACATGAGATTTTATGTATTGCTAATTTACTTTCAGGCAGGTAAGAAGATGACAAGTAAATGGATATCATGTTTTTCATTATTGCTTTTGGCTGAGCATGACCATTCAGCTTTGAGTACCTTTGCATCAATGAAAACTGCCAAGTCTAATTCTTTACCAGTAACTACAGAGGCTAGTGAGGCATCATCATAATGCAGGAATGAATTAAAGTGGAACCAGAACTGATTAAATGAAGAAGGTGGCTTCTATGAAAAGAAATGTTGCTCTTCTTAGACACAAAACTTCTTGAAGCTTTCTAAATTTTTATGTTGCTCATAGAATTCTATTTTGTAGCCAAGAAGCTATTTAAAAGCATTTTTCCTCAACAAAAATGTTACTTGGAATACCTTTGTATTAAAACATATGCCTTGCTGGGTGTGGTGGTGCATGCCTTTAATCCCAGCACTCGGGAGGCAGAGGTAGGAGTATTACCAAGAGTTTGAGGATAGCCTGAGACTACACAGTGAATTCCAGGTCAGCCTGGGCTAGAGAGAGACCCTACCTCGAAAAAAACAAAAAAACAAAACAAAACAAAAAAGCTTTTCTTAATGAGATGAAATAAACTCCTAGGATTAATGAGATAAAATAAATCCCCAGGTATCTTCTTTGCAAAGTAAGTATGGCTAAGTGGATAAAGTACTAGCTGCTGAATCCTTAAATACATGACTTCAACCTTCCCCAGGCCCCATATAAAAAGCACATCTCTTAGCATACCCTTCAAGGGTCAAGAACCATTGTAGAAGAGATGGCAGAAAGAATGTAAGAGCCAAAGGAAAGTTAAGAGTGCTTACAACACTGTCTTCCAGACACAAAGTGGTCTTGATATTAATGAACTCAGTGGCTAATGCTACCTACAAAAGACCTGTGTAATAAGAAGGGATAGATAATGACATAAAAGTAGAAGATAGACTAACTGGAAGGAAGAAGGGATTTGGTGGGTGGGACTTTGGAGGAGAAAAAGGAGGATAGTGGGAGGAGATTATGAACATGGTATATTGACTTTATTTACGGAAGTTGTTTTTAACAAAAGCTGAAAGTTTGGTTGGCTTCTGTAGTAACAGTAAGCTGATAGCAAAATCAAGATAGGAGGCAGAGACAAGAGAATATTCCCAAAGCTCACTGTAGGCACAGCAAAGACCAACAGTAGTAAGAGTGAGATCCACAGAATCCTTATTTCAAATGTTGTGGACTGAAGAAAATTTGCCCAGAAGTCATCCTCTGACTTACACATACTCCTTCTCTTACACACAAATATATATTTTTTAAAAATCAGCTTTAAACTTTGACTTGTTTTTAAACTTTTAAAAAAGTGTCTAAGTAGTACTAAGTAAGTACTAAGCTAAGTAGTACTATGTATTTTGAATTTTAAAAAATCTTTCTTACTGCTAAATAAATGGTTTTCCAACTAACATGTCAAAACAACTGACATGGCCTTAAAATATAACTCTAACCTTTATACTCTGTTTGCCCCTCTATTTATGAACTCCTACCATGCTGACCATCTACTGAGCCAGAGGAAATCTACACACTACCGACAACCCAGCCAATATCCAAGCTAGGGATGCTCTCATAAGCAGGCACTGCAGCGCTGGGTAGACGGAGGCTCTGAAGAGCTGCCAATCTTTCAGGAGACATAAATATGTTAAGAGCTACTATTTCAAATGGCTTAAATGGTTTAAAATTTGACTTGTAGAACTGACTGCTAATATCCAATAAATCTCTATACCATTTTATTGACAGCATCAAAAGACAAGAGAGGGCTGGGGAGATGGCTTAGTGATTAAGGTGCTTGCCTACAAAGCCAAAGGACCCAGGTTCCATTCCTCAGGAAACATGTATCTGGAGTTCATTTGCAGCAGCTGGAGGCCCTGGTGTGCCCATTCTCTATCAGTCTCTCTCTCATAAATAAAAAAATGAATAAAGAAAGAAAGAAAGAATTTTAAAAAGACAAGAGATGATCAATACAAAACCAAATTACATAAAACAAATTTCTTTCCAAATATCTAAAATGGTGACATCCTCTGCAAGCCAAAGACCATGCTTTCTTTGTGATCACTTGCCAACTGTTTGTCTGTCTCCCTCCCTTCCTCCTTCTTTCCCTCCCTCTTGTGCTCACTCAGCTCATTCATTCTCCCCAGACCCTCTCTCAAGGGCAGTAGCTATTCATATATTCATGGAATAACCATTCAGAAACTCTATTACATGTCATTTAGCATAATTTTAGCCCTTTTAGCCCTTCCTGCACATATCCCTGACTGACTTAGTGTTTTCAGGTGATAGTTTCAGCACTATGCTAAGTGCTTCACAAAAACTATATTATATTATATATTCTGGCCATCAAGTGTAGAAGAATAAATTCACTTCACAGATTAATAGGCTAGAGACAAGCAAAATACAGGTTCTGTCTTTAAATCTAGTATACCTCTCCTGCCATCAATCTTCTTGGGTCAAATGTTTATTTTGTATGGCATTATCTCACCATGTAGTATTAGTTGTTTTCTTTTCTTCTTTTTCTAACACATAGTATTACGAACATGAACCTCAGAGTCATAAGACTCTAAAATCCTTGTTCTATAACTGGGTTCTACATGGATATCTTCAAGTGCTATCTTGACCACTGTGGTAAGTTACGACCTGCCCTTCCTGAATACAAAAATGAATGAGGTACCAAAATTTGAAAACTGCTGATAACTTGCCCCTAATTTTAAATTTATTGCTTCAGCACACCTTTAACTTCAGCATTTGGGCAGCAAAGGTAAGAGGATCACCAGGAGTCTGAGGCCATCCTGAAAGTATGTAGTAAATTTCAGGAGAATGAGCTGGAGGATTGCCTTAAGTTCCAGGCCACCCTAGGCTACAGAGTGAGTTCCAGGTTAGTCTGGGCTAGAATGGGACCTTGCCTTAAAATAAGTCAAAATAGAACAGGAGAAAAAAATAACATTTTCAAGCTGAGGTTGGTTGCATTCACTGATACTAACTCACAGACATGGAAGACTGACAAGATTAGCCCAGTGGACTTATGCTAACAAACTACTCACCAGTCTATGAGTTTTATCACTATAAACAAGTAACAGAAAAAAATGGGGGCTGGACAGATGGCTTAGCGATTAAACGCTTGCCTATGAAGCCTAAGGACCCTGGTTCGAGGCTCGATTCTCCAGGACCCAAGGAAGCCAGATGCACAAGGGGGTGCATGCATCTGGAGTTCGTTTGCAGTGGCTGGAGGCCCTGGCACACCCATTCTCTCTCTCTCTCTACCTGCCTATTTCTGTATCTCTCTCTCTCAAATAAATAAATAAAAAATAAAATAAAAAATGGGCACTAGTCTAACAGTGTAATTTAGTCCTGAAGAAGCTATACAGGTAATAGGAAATGAAAAGCTCTACCCCACATGTCCTTGAAGCTGATTTTAATTTTCTTTTAACATAGAAGGTATACATTATGTCAAGATGTGTCTGTATTTGATTCAAATCTGGTGTATCTGGGACTTGTTCAGCATGGCACTCAGTCAAGAGGGGCCCAAGACCTTAGGAAATTCTGAAATTAGAAAGCAGGTAATAAAGCCGGGCATGGTGGTGCACACCTTTAATCCCAGTACTCAGGAGGTAGAGTTAGGAGGATTGCCTTGAGTTCAAGGCCACCCTGAGACTACATAGTGGGTTTCAGGTCAGTCTGAGCTGGAGTGAGACCCTACCTTGAAAAAGAAAAGAAAAAAAAAAAAAAAAACAGAAAGTAGGTAATAAGTAAGTACCACCTCCACACAAATGCTTTTGGTATCAGTGCAAAAGCATTAAAATCACTACTATTTCTATAGGTTTGAAACATGAGTTACCCCCTGTAAAGAGCTGTATGTGCTCTGGTTAGGATATCTTCCCTTCCATACTGCTAAACTATCAGCAAAAGCTCTTGCTGTGTTCTCTCACCTTTGAAACTTTTCCACTTCATGATCTAACACCTGCTGCCCATCATCTCCCAAATCCCTGTGTCCTTAACCTCTTCCTTTTAAGCATTTCCTTAGTGCCATGAAGGAATCTTGGCTTTCCTCTAATGATTACTGATGCTCTTCCACTATGTGAAAGAGAGCTGTCCTAGAAGATGCACTATCCCACATGTCAGCTGGTGGAAGTCACTGATACTCTGTATATGGGTGGCAATAGTCCACTATCCTAGAAACTGACACCAGCAGAAAGGCACTGCCACAACCAAACTCTAAATTCCTGTCTTGTAGCAATAACGCTGCACAGTAAAGAACCCCCAAATACAATGGAAGCATTTCTTTCTTCCACTTCAAGTCTGTGATCCACTACGGCAGTCTGGCTACAACCTCATTTGGTACACTTTCTGCATTTAGTTTACTGAGCATCTGGAACATTAGAGCTCATCTCCCCTAAAAGGGGGGAGGGCTTTACTGCCCACATCCTCCTCTAGTTACTGGCTCCATTTCTCAGCTCTCTTTATGGCAAAGCACCTTTTAAAACCACCCATATGTGTTTATTCTCCTTTTTCCAGTCTTTCTCAGTCTGTGCATACATTTCTACGACCTCAGAATTATTCTTGTGTTGTTGCATCCAATTTTTCAGTATTCAGTTGTACTTGATCAGTTAGAAACATGATAAAACTGTTCGTTCCTTCCTCTCACAAACATTTTGTATCTCTCTTAACCTGTCTATTTGGTGAAATTTCTGTGTGGGTAGATCATGTATCCTGCTGAATGAAAAACAATAAATGTGAATGGAATGACAGTCACAAATTACTTGAAGTCACCTGTATGTTTGTTTCCCCTGCCATTAATGACCACCAAAGGTCTAGAATGGGGACCTATGACTCATAAGCCAAATCTAGCCCTGGGCCTTTTTTGTAAATAAAGTCTAATAGAACACCGTTCTGTCTGTTCACTTATGCATTGTCTATTACTAAGTAGTTATGGGAGACTTTATAGTCCACAAAGCTGAAAACATTTACTTCCTGACTCCATAAATGTTGGACAATTCTTGTTCGAGACAAAGGCTGCTCTGTTAGCTTGGACAATGATGTGCACATGACATGGAGCAGAGCACTAGTGACTTTCAGATAGACAGAGAGTGACAAATAATCTTTTTTGTAATATTCCCATTAAGCCACTGATATTTTGAGAAAGTTTGATCTGACTTCACTTATAAAGGGAAATATCACATAGTACTCCTATTCTCCCTCATACCCTTCTGGTCATTTTTCTCAGTCTTCTATCCTTAAGCCCTAAAAATCTGGCTGTCATAAGGCAGAAAGCTTTAACCTGTTCTCTTTAGGCTATTTTCATTTCCTTAATGAAATAAACCAGTTTCATAACTTTGAACACCTACAAGCTGATAACTTTCAATTTTTTTTTATTAGGTAGGGTCTTACTCTAGGCTCAGGCTGACCTGGAATTCACTATGTAGTCTCAGGCTCCTCAAACTCACTGCAATCCTCCTACTTCTGCCTCCCAAGTGCTGGAATTAAAGGGGTGCACCATACCATGCCTGGCAACTTTCAGTTTTATATTCCTGGTTTATACTTCTTTAAATTTATAAGTCACAGAACTACCAAATTAGGACCTCTTTTTAAGAAAAATTTTTGGTCTAGTAAATACTTCAAATTTATTATGACCAAACAAAACTCCTGAGTGTCCATTCTTAGTTCTTGCAGAGTTTCCCAACAAAGTAAATGACAAACTCCATTCATCCTTCTAATGGCTCAGGCCAAAAATACTTTTTGTCATCTTTAATTCTCCTTTTTATCTCATTCCTCACATTCAACTAATCAGTCAGTAAATCCTCCTGCACCTATTTTCAGTACATATCTAAAATATGACCAGAATATCATGTAACCTTCAATACTACCACCTAATGAAAGCTACATCATCGCTCACATGTATTGCTGCAACCAGTCTTGTTTCCAGCTTTATCCTACTTTATTCAGAGCAAAATAGTCATACTGGGTAAAGAAATTACATCTCTATAAATTTCTAATGTGTTTCCAGGTCACTCAGAGTAAAACCCAAAGTCCTGTCAGACCCGGTCCTTTTCCTTACTTCCATATCTTCTCTGCCATTTCTTTTCCCAGATCATTCCACTCTAGCTACACTATTGTCCTTGCACACTTCCAAGTAAGGCTGTTACCAAGGAAACTTTCCACTTGCTATTCTCTCTATATGGAATGTTCTTGCTCACAAATGCATATATGCACACCTTCAGATCTTTGCTGCCACAATATCTCTGTGAACCCCCTTTCCTATTCGGCCTATATAAAATTACAACCACTCATTTTTGCTCCTTTATCTACAGCACTCACTATATGACTTGGAGTATTTTATTTATTGTTTCTTGAATACAATAGCAGTTCTAGAAGCCAGAGATTACTACTATCCTTTTTTAGAGCTATCTCTAGTGTCTTTACACCAGTGTCTGGGTGCAGATTCGCCAGCTGCTGAATTAATGACTGAGGTCTAGCCTACACTTTACACTTCTAAGCTGTAGAGTAAAACAGGCATTTAAACTAACGCTTGTGCAGCAAATATGCATGTAAGATATCCTTGCTTTAGTAATAACCAAACCATATCAAATATGATGTAAGGACATCTAGAATTTGTCATAATTGTATTTAATGCTCAGGGATTGAAACACTATCTTCAAAACTACAGACACCATATGTTTAAATTATTTCTAACAGACTTTTTTTTTATAATCAGAAGAATTTTACTTCCCAGTGATACAACTGTATGGCATACCAACCTCAATTAAAAAAAGAAAAAGAATAGCACATTCAACTGTAATTCTTAGCACAGTAAACAATTTACTCAGTGAGACCCAAGATCCACTTTTTGAAAAGGAATGCATGAAATTAAACTTTAATTTTCAACTGACTTTCATTATTTTCCTTTAGTTGTCAGTACAACTAAAAGTTTAAAAAATGAATTAATGGCACAAGACAAAGATAATACTAACATTAACCATAAACCAATTATTCTAGAATGAAAACAATGTGAAAAAGAGCTGATAAACTGGGTGTACTGTCATATGCCTGTAATCCTAACACTTGAGAAATGAAGGCAAGAAGATCCAGAGTTCAGTCATCCTCAGCTACATCAGGAGTTTAGGGTCAGCCTGCACTACATGAGACTCTGTCTCAAAATTCCAAAACAGAAAAACAAAGAACTAAACAAAACAAAAGAGCTACTACATATTTGCAGATAAGCATAGTATAAACACACCTTGAATTAAAGCCAAATGTCTGTTGGCTATGGAAACAAACAGGACATTAAACTAAAACCATCAGGTAGAAGATATGAAAGTGATTATATCTGGATATAAAAATATGTTGCTTAAGCTAATCAATATTAAATTAAATTTTAAGCCAGGCGTGGTGGCGCACGCCTTTAATCCTAGCACTCGGGAGACAGAGGTAGGAGGATCACCATGAGCTCAAGGCCACCCTGAGACTACATAGTGAATTCCAGGTCAGCCTGAGCTAGAGTAAGAAGATCCTACCTTGAAAAACAAAAAAAAAAAAAAAAAAAAAAATTAAATCTGAAACTTTCAGTAAAACAGCCCAAAATTGTTTTGCTGGGGGGAAAAATGACATTTCAAAAACTGAGCAGTGGTGGGATAACCCACTCTTCTCTTCAATGTTGAAATTTCACATCTATCAAATGATTGAAGATTACTTTGATATCTCTTATTTAATCCAAAGAAACTCATTACTTGTGTTTCAGTAGTTTCACTAGTGCCAACAGACACTAGCTTCCTTATCAAAGATTTCTTTTATGTGGGAGCTTAGCAAACCATGTATTTTAAACTACATCTTCTGGTATAGTGAACGTACAGCCATTATATTTATTCCAAGTAAGGTTTCAAATGTTTTGTAACTCTAATGGAGGCTTTTTAAAAATCACTTACCCAATCCCAAAAGATCAACAGTGGGCTCCACAACTTTCTTGGGGCTGGCACTCTTCTTAACTTCCAGTTGTTGATCTTCTTTCTTCTGTAGCTTGAAAGCAAATAATTAGAATTATTAATTTTCCTAAAACAAATTTTTAACCCCAATTAAATATGCATAATTTTAATAAAGTTAATATAATGAAGTATAGTATAATGAAGCTTAGAATATTTATTATTTACAAAAACAAGTAAACAGGGTGTTTCAACTTGGAAGATAATCCTTACAAAGTGAGATCCACAAATAGCAAGAATACAATACAAATTTAAACTTTGTCTTGAAACTAGAGATTGTACCTAGGATCTTGCACATGCTAGGCATGTGCTCTACCATTCAGCCTGATACATCCATAGCCCTTTCTTTATTACATTTTCCCTTGGGACAGGGTCTTATTAAATTACCTACCAGACCTTGAATTCACATTCCTTTTGCCCCAGTATCCCAACTAGCTGTAACTACAGGCCTGCCTGCACCACCAACCCAGATTTGAAGTTGGGCTTTTTGTGGATAAATGCACTTCATATTATTTTCAGTTATCATTAATGTACGATTGCTGGCAGAGATGGAGAAAGCCTCGTTGTGTTCATGAGCACACTGTTAGTCCTCTCATCCACACTACTGACATGTGAAATGATACTGTACCAAGAAGTACCCAAAGAAATGCTGAGACCTTTATGTAAAGCCAGAAACCCTGAAAATATTATAGGAAAACACAGGCTGAAAAGTATAGGTCTATGTAAGTGTTTTTTTGGAAAAGGACTCCAACAGCACAGGAAATAGTCCCAAAAATCAACAAGTGGGACTATAAGAAATTAAAGTTTCTTCACAGCAAAGGAAACTACTAGCAGAGTGAAAAGGAAGCCTACAGAATGGGAACTATTGGCCAGCTATTCCTCTGATAGAGGGCTGAATAAATAAATAAACAATATATATATATATCCCTACCTGTAAAAACTAAATACCAAAAAAAAGCCAACCACCCTGCCAATCAATAAGTGAGCTAATGAAATGAATAGACAGTTCTTAACAATAGAAACATGAATGGCCAAAAGATATTTTTTAAAATGTTCAACATCATTTAGCCATCAAGAAAATGGAAATTAAAACCACTTTGAGATTTCATCTCACCACAGCCAGAATGGATATCATCAAGAAAACTAATGACAACAAATGTTAGCCAAGGTGGGGAGAGCGGAATTCTTTTTCACTATTGGTGGAAATGTAAGCTAATCTAGCCACTATGGAAATCAGTGTGGAGGTTTCTTAAAAACCTAAAAATTCAGCTACCACATGACCTGCTATACCACTCCTGGGGATATGCCCAAAGGACTCCATATTCTTATTTCAGTGACACTTGATTAGCGATGTTATCTGCTGCTCTATTCACAATAGCTAGGAAATAGAATAAATTTAAATGTCCATCAACTGATGACTAGATAATGAGAAGATGTTGTACATACATAATGGAGTTTTATTCAGCTATAAAGAAGAATGAAGTTATCAAATTTGCTGGAAAATGGATGGAATCACAAAAAGTTATAATACCCCCCCACATGCGTAAACACACAAACACACACACACAAATGTTACAAAGGGCATGACAGAAAGGTCTACAGCTAGTGCATCCTCAATTCTGTAAGTGAACACTACACACATTCATTTAATCATTCAATTCTCAAACTATTCCCATAAGACCATTTGTTCTACCACCACTTAAAGAATTTATACACATGTAATTTGAAAGTGTCATCAAGTTATAATCATTCTGGCTTAGAATCCTTCCATTCTTTACCAGCTTAGTGGGCTATAATGCTTAAAACTTTCAGAAGACTCTTTTTCTTAAGAATTTTAACACAAATGGACAAAATATATTAATTTACAATCTACTTTTGTATGCACGCTGGCAACCTCATTAATATCCAGATCTTCCTTAGTCCTTTACATACATACATGTACACAGTAAATTAAAACAAAATGGGACAATTGGGGGCACAGTGGTTTAATGATGTGCATTCCCTCCTGAGAATCAGCGACAAACACAATGTGTATGCCTCAAGACGATGGCTCTTTCCCTCAAACCACTATTTTGTTTCAAACATATATTTATTTACTTTTGCACATGTGGGAATATGGGTGCACCAGGACCTCTTGGCACTGCAAACAAAAGCCAGACACTTGCACTACTTTCTGCATCAGGCTTCTATGGGTGGCTTGGGAACTGAACCCAGGCCTTCAGGTTTTGCAAGCAAGAACCTTCGACCTTTGAGCCATCTTTTCAGCCTGTAAAACAGTATTTTTTGGGTTGGAAAGATGGCATAGTGGTTAAGATGCTTGCTTGCAAAGCTTAAGGAACCATGTTTGACTCTACAGATCCCACATAAGCCAGACTCATAAAGGTGAGGCAAGCGCAAGGTTGCACAAGCATCTGGAGTTCAACTGCAGAGGCTGAGGCCCAGGCGCCAATTCTCTCTCAAAGAAAAGTAAGTATTTCTCATGGATTTTAACAAAAGGCACTTGCTACTTCTACTTATAAAACATACCAGGCACTTCAGAACATTTAGAAAGATATTTCAAAAATAGCACCTGCATTGTCAAATATATACAGTAATGAATAAAATGCATATACAATATTGTTAAAATACCAAAAAAAAAAAAAAAGTCTATACATGATCAGTCTAGCATCCAACCTCCTCCTCTTCTGTTCTACATCCTCTAACCTTGAGCAAAAAGGGATGAGTTTCACTCTTGGGTCTTTAGAGAGGTGACCTACAACTCCATTTCAAAAAGTCACTTTCAGTCAACATTATTTGGAAAATTCCAAACTGAGGCTTCAGCTATGCCCTATGGCTCAAATCCATTCACCAACTTAAAGACCAACAAAGACCATTTCTGGATTCTGGGGCATAAAGTGTCTCCCTTGATCTCCTTACAGCTGTGTTCCACAGGGCATTCAAGAAAATTTCAAATTTACCTAACTTTCAGTTTGCCTGACGTCCAGTTGCCTCCCTTGAATCTCCCAGGACCAACTTAGCAGAGGGTGACTGAGCCCAGGGCGCAATCTCCTAGGCCTCCAAAGAAGAAAGAGAACCTGGCAACATAAGCCCATAAATCATATTTCTAATTATCTTAAAGATCTCTAGAAAACAGAGGGGGAGACCATGTTTTTCTTTCTTTCTTTTTTTTTTTTTTTTTTTTTAAAGAACACCTTTACATTTTTTAAAAATTTATTTGCAAGAAGAGAGAAAGACAAACAGAACAGGTGTATCAGGGCCTCCAGCCACTGCAAACAAACTCCACACACGTCCTACTTTGTGCATTTTGTTTTAAGTGGGTACTGGGGAACTGAGAGTAGAAACACCTCCACAAACGCACAGGTACATTTCACCAGTACTAGATTCCAATGCATCCAAATTGTCAACCAAGACCAATCACATTATTCTTCTCTTTGCCTCCCTTCAAGGCATGGGCCAGGAAGAGGGAAAGACTGAGGTAAATGGACTTACGAAAGGAAGCCTTATTATCTCTGCTTGTCTGTTCTGATTAGTTTTTATGGAAGAAGGAAGAAGGAAGATTTAGAAAAAAGGCACAGGTAGGAGGTAATAGATTTCTCCCTCTTTCCTTTCCTCAATACCATAAGCTCTGAGATGTTTTCCTCCCAATATTATCTTTTTGACTCCAATGCTTGAATAGGGTCTGTGACATACACAATGCTCAATAAATGCATACTGACTTTAGTATATACCGACAAAAATAGAAGATCTGGGGGCTGGAGAGATGGTTTAGTGGTTAAGGCATTTGCCTTCGAAGCCAAAGGACCCTGATTCTATTCCTCAAGATCCACATAAGCAGATGTACAAGGGGGCGCATGCGACTAGAGTTTGTCTGCAGTGGTTGGACGCCCTGGTGAGACTATTATCTCTTTCTCTCTGCCTCTTCTTCTCTTTTACACAAATAAATTATTTAAAAAAAAAAACTTTTTAAAAAAAAGGTTTTTTGTTTTGTTTTGTGAGATGCCCAGAAAACTTCTGGGGAAAAAATACTTCAAGGTGATATCAACTTAGGCCTAAAACCTGGTTTACTGCTATTTCAACATTTTTTTCTATATAAAAGGAGCATTGTCAGTATCCTGGCAACCTCACAGCTAATGTAATTCTTGCTTCTCAGCTGGTAAGAGGCTTCAACTAGACTTCAGGATATGGCGCTTCTTTGGATTCCTATGTGCTTATTATCCATGTCTTTTTTATCATGCTTCAGTGTCATCTAATCAAGTACTTCTCTTCCAAAAGGCTCTTGGAGATTTTTGAGTAGATAGTACAAAGCAGGTTACCAGAAGGAAAGCAAAGAAATAGTCCTAGAAAGATCACAGATCCCCAAAAGTAAATTACAAATAACTGTACTTGACTAGATGATAAGTTCCACAGGCAGACAGACTTTTGACTCGTTCACTGCTGTATTCTAAGAGCCTATTTTAGGGCCTGTAGTATTTTACACATATTTGTTGGCTAACTTGAGTACATCGGGTTTTAAGTAAAAGACAGATCAATTCAAAAATACTTAAAGATGTGGTTCATTTATACAATGGAGTTTAATTAGCTGTAAGAAAAATAAAATTTACAGGGAAATGAATAGATCTGGAAAAACATACTAAGTGAGGTAACCCAGGTTAAACAGTTCAAATGCTACATGTTCTCTCTCATATGTGGATCCTAGCTTCAAATGTTTAGATTTATAAGTAAGTTGGAGTAAGGGTCAGAAGTAGAGGCAAGAAGCTAGAAAGGGGCAAAAGGGAGGAAGGACAGGGGAGGGTTTAAGGGGAATATATATATATACATATATATATATGTATGTATATATATGGAGAGAGAGAGAGGGAGAGAGTGTGTGACTAGTTTGGGCAGAAGTACCCTGTGGGGGAGGATAATTCTGCGACCAGAGCCAAAGGCCCCATAGATTGTTACAAGAAAATCTCAGCGCCAATATGAAGATACCTTCCACTGAGTTGTTGGTCAGAGAGGCCCTTGATGCCTGCATGCCAGTAAAAAAATTAGTGACTATTGCCAAGGTGCTTGGGTTGCCTTCTAGAATGAAATGGTAAAACCTTATGGTTAAAGACACCACATGCTCAGGCTGCAGGACACTGAGAAACTAAGCTAGGGCTGAGTTGGAAGCCTCTCCCTATTGATTAGCTGTCATGATACTATGGCAGCATGTTGAGGGAGAGAAGTAATCAGCGGTCCTTAACCAGCAGTGGACCCTGAAAGCTTCACAGCTGGCCAGCCAGGCCAAATGTGCCCAAGTAGTACAATGATGGCATGACTGTTGTGTCTGCTCTCTGATTGGATTTAAGGCCCATTCCACAGGAGGAAATTCTTGCTTGGTACTGAAAATCTATCAAAAGCCCATGGCTGAGGCAATCATAAGCCCTAGGAGAGAAACTACTACTGTTGTTGGCTAAAACAAGCCCACCAAATTGCCCTCTAAGTGCATTTATACTCATATATTAATGCTCCTCTCAATTTTGATCAGAGAAGCTTCTCTCTTCAGATGGTGGTGACCACTGGGAACACTCAAAACTCATCAAAGTGCTGAGAAGAAGTGGCAGTTGAGTGTTCATCACTGAGACATCTCTATCACACCGTTCCAAGCTCATTGTGGAAGAGGTGGCAGAAAAAATGTAAGAACTAAAGGAAGGGGAGGAGTGCTTTGCAATATTGTCTTCCAGACACAACGTGGCCCTGATATTCATGACCTCATAATGGCTGATGATACCTACACAAGACCCACATAATGGGGGGTGGGGATGGCTTCTAAACAGAAACGAGACTAGTAAAGACAAAGAGATTCAGTGGAAGGGGATTTGGCAGGGGTAAAGGAAGGGTCATGGGAAGAGATTATGTTCATGGTATATTGTCTAGAAGTACGGAGGTTGTCAAACAAGCTTTAAAAGGTTATAATAAACAATGACCATTTCTTCAAATAACTATTTTACAGAGTTAAGTTTTGCTATTTGCTTGTTATAATTTTTTTTATGTCCCACTATGTAGCCCAGACTAGTTTCTTGAGCTTGTATTCTCGTCTCACCTTTCCATGTATGACAATCACAGCTAACGACCATAGCAAATGGCTGTAAGTAAGCTTTAATTGTAAACACTAAGGTCCTTCTGACCCCAAATTCTACATTCTTTGTACTAAGCCATGTTGTCATTACTTAGTATAGATGGTACTAATCAGTTCAAGAACATTCCCATTAGAAAATTCATTCCAAAAATATTATGTAATTGTTTCCCTATGAGTATTGAAGTTGTTTGATCTAGATTCATCTAGGAAACAAACCTCTGAGTACATTGTGAAGGAGTTTCTAGATTGGTTGAACTGGCATGGGAAGACCCACCTGAATGTGGGTGGCACCATCCATGGCCTGGGGTCCTAGACTGAATAAAAAGAAGAAAGTGATCCAAGCAGCAGCATTCACCTGTTTCATGACAGCAGATACAATGTGACCAGCTACCTTTTGTTGCTGTCACTATGCCTCCCCTGCCAAGATGGAATGTATCTTTTAACTGTGCAACAAAATAAACAATTCCTCTCTTTGGTCATAGCAATGAGAATAGTAACTAACAAAGGAAAATAATGAGCTCGTTTTAGAAAGATGTATACAACCAATTATGAGATTTATAACCTTGAGTTGATTTTATATTTCTTCTTTTATAGTTTCTATATAAAACTTCCAAAAGTTCCTGTGAGACTTAATTACACATAGCACAATGCATAGCATTTAGAGGAAACTTGGAGCTAATCTTTTGTACTCATCTACTCTCCCTTTTTTAAATTCCCACCTTTAGATGTTATAGTAATACACTGATAACATATACAGCATATTAAGAGTACATACTATAGGGCTAAAGCATTGCCTCAGAGGTTAATGGTGCCTGAGTTCAACTGCCCAGTACCCATGTAAAGCCAGATGCACAAAGTAACCCATGCATCTGGAGTTCTTTTTGTAGCAAGAGGCCTTGGCATGGCTTTCCCTCTCTCTGCTCCCAAATAAATATTTTTGAAGAAGAGTATATATCATGAAGACTGTTTTCTCAGGTTAGCTACTACTCAACAGCTGTGACGACAAGTAAGTTAACAGCCTGTGCCTCTCAGGTTCTCATCATAAATGAAAAAACTAATCATATTACCATAGTGGAATTGTTGTCATGACTATGAAATAAAGTAATATTTGGCCTATGTTGAGCATCAAGCTAAGTTCTTCACATTTTCCTTACGTTCAATGACCATCTAACTGCTGACCCTTATACCTTGCTGCAATATTCTTAAGTACAGGCTTTAACTCAGTAAAACAAAAAAACAACCCATTTACTGAGGAGCTATTTTCCTTATTTTCTATTTAAAGAAATTTCTAATTTACAAAGCAAGACTGTAAAGCTTGCATGCTTGCTGAACAAAAACCTTCCTTTCATTAAATGGGAAATAAAAGCTTTGCACATAAAGTAATTGGATTTCTTCCTTTTTATTGCTTCACTTGCAATAAAGCTTTAAATGACTGAAGAAACATTTCAGAAATTCCATGAGAAAAATATGCCTCCAATTTCCTACAAAGCCTGTAACAGTACCTAAAATATGGTTTTCTGCTACAATCTATACAGTATTTATCACTACATTTACTTTAATAGTAAGCAAGTATTAAAAAAACTATTACTACCTCAGCTGGTTCCTTCTAAGCTTCAGGACATTTCACTGTGTAATTATTTAACTAATAACGAAGGTTACTATAATCTTGTATTCCTTTCTATAACAGTAATTCTTACTTTATCTACTCAATTCTTTTTCATATATATTTAATTTTTATTTTATTTATGAGACAGAAAGAGAGAATGAGAAAGAATGAGAATGAATGGGAGCACCAGGGCCTCCAGACACTGCAAACAAACTCCAGACGCTTGTACCACCTTGAGCATCTGGCTTACATGTTTCCTAGGGAATTGAACCTGGGTCCTTTGGCTTCGTAGTCAAGTGCCTTAACCATTAAACCATCTCTCTTCAGCCCCTGGCTACTCAATTCTTACTTTTTTAAACTAGTTAAGACAGTATGCAACAGAGTAAAATCATCTTTACTAAAAAGCAATCATCATGTCTCAAGCTAATTTAATTATTTACTCTTTCAAGGTACTCCGTACACTTATTAGTGTCAACTGTCAAAAATATTGCATTGAGCCAGGCATGGTGGTGCACACCTTTAACCCAGCACTTGGGAGGCAGAGGTAGGAGGACTGTTTTGAGTTTGAGGCCACCCTGAGACTACATAGTGAATTCCAGGTCAGCCTAAGCTAGAGCAAGACCCTACCTCAGAAAACAAAACAAAACAAAGAAATATTGCATTGATTTCTATACTTAAGAGGACTTGTGGTATCAGGGCTGCTTGTTTGTTTGTTGGGTATGTGCGTGTGTATACACACCAAGTGTTGTGGTTTGATTCAGATGTCCCCCATAAACTTATTTGTTCTGAATCCTAGGTCCCCAGCTGTTGGCAATTTGGGAACTGGAGCCTCCTGGAGGCAGTGTATTGTTGGGGGCTGCTTATGGGTGTTATAGCCAGCTTCCCTATGCAGTGTTTGGCACACACTCATACTGCTGTTGTCCACCTGATATTGGCCAGGAGGTGATGTTCAGCCTCTGCTCAGGCAATCAGTTTTCTCTGCCATCGTAGAGTTTCCTCTTGAGTCTGTAAGCCAAAAGAAACCCTTTCCTCTCACAAGCTGCTCTTGGTTGGTTGTTTTCTGTCAGCAACACAAAGCTGTCTGCAACACAGTTTGATGAAAAACTCAAAGCAGTTATGATTGTTTTACAGTATTCAAGAGACTATAAAATGCCTGCCAGTTGAAACTGGGTATTAATAGCTCACTGTTGAAGCTAGTAAGCATGTATACATTTGATACACTCTATACAGCTTAACAAAATATAATTTTCAGTATCTGGACTATATGCATATATACATACATACATATATACACACACACATACACAATATACTTAGAGAAATAAATCCAAATACTTGTGATCCTTAAGTACAAGGATTTATTAACAGTAGAACAATCATACCTGATAATTAACATTGTAAAAATCAGTTTTAAAATGTAATCATAACACAATTTGTTCTCAACAATAACTTTCAACATTCCTGGATCTTTTGAAATAGATTTAAAGAACAATCCTTTATTCCCTTCCACGTCATATTTCTAAGGAACTTAAAACAGCCTTATTGTAGAAAATACGTAACAAATTCATTTTTAACCATTTTATAAAATTTAAAAGTCACTCTTATATTTTATTTATTTATTTATTTGCAAGCAGAGAGATGGGGTGGGATGAGTGTGCCAGGGCCTCTAGCCACTGCAAACGTACTCTAGATGCATGCACCATTCAGTGCATCAGACTTAAGTGGGTACTGGGGAATTAAACTTGGGTCGTTAGGCTTAGCAGGCAAGTGCCTTAACCGTTGAAACATTTCTCCAGCCCTAACCTTGTTTTATAATCAACAAGATGATGGGACCAAGAGAGGAACACTCTCGATAAGTAAAGAACTAGGCTGTTTGGTGGACATTTCAAAGGAATTTAAAGAGAGAGAACTCAATTAATGCCTGTGGAAGATAAGCAAGAATTCTAGTTTTCTGAAGTAATGAGTATGAGCTGGCTAAGAAGGGAAGACCTACATTCTATTTTCTATTCCTGCCAGGAGTCATGACTATATTAAGTTTTCACTGGGGAGATGGCTTGGCAGCAAAATTTTTGCAATGCCTGCCATCTGAGGTTCAGTTCCCCAGCACCCACATGAAACCAGATACAAATAGTAACAACATGTCACAAGCATCTATTGTGTACACAAACATACACACACTCGTGCAAACAACAAAAATGATTACCAAAACCTTTAAGCCTTACTGCTAACATTAGAACATGATATTATTTGCCTAGATACTTTAAAATCAATTGTGAAGGAAGGAAGGAATGTTTTTCCTACTACCTGTCATTTCCATGAATTTAAAGTTAAAATGCTAATGCAATTAAAATGTTGAGGTATAATAAAAAATTAAGGACACAAATAGTCTCAACTCAGACTGGAGAGATGGCTTAGCAGTGAAGGCATTTGCCTGCAAAGCCAAGGACCCCAGTTCGACTCTCCAAGACCGACGTAAGCCAGATACACAAGGTGGCACATGCATATGGAGTTCATCTGCAGTGGCTAGATGCCCTGGTGCACCCATTCTCTCTCGCTCTGCCTCTTTCTCTTTCTCTCTCAAATAAATAGATAAACCTAAAGTCTACCTTTAGACCCCAGACATGTCCATGTGTACCCTTCACATGCATGTGCACCCACACCAGCACATTACACACATATACGCATGAGAAAAAAAAAGGTTGAGTTTATTTGGCTCAGTTTTAGTCCATGGTCACTTGGCCCTGTGGCTTTGGGATGCTGAAGGCATGTTGTGCCATTGCAGAAGCCAGCTGTTGAAGAAGTCTAGTTATGTCATGGTGGCTGCAAAACAGAGTGAAGAGCAGCGGGGGTCCTAATATCCTCTTCAAGGGTACACTCCCAATGACCTGACTTCTTCCCACCAGGCCCTAGCTCCTGAAAATTCCACCACCTCTCAACAGTAAAACAGGCTGGGGACCAGGCCATCAATAACTGGGCCTTTGGGAGGATATTTAAGGCCCAAACTACAGTAGGTCCTGACACCAAAACCTATCTAGTAGCAGCTGTGAGAGACGGAATTAGAAGGATTTATTAGATGCAATGAAATGTCCTTAAATTGCCAATGTATCTGAAATAGACATCTACTTCTTTTAATCTTTTTAAAAGCTAGTTCTTTTTCTTTCTGTAATTGTAAAAGCATACTCATGTTCAAAACCTAAGTAGTAAATTTTAAACTACTGATGCAGCCTTTGGGGGTTCAAATGGTCCCCTAGACCTGTGAATGCCGACTTTTGGGTTATTTTCCCTTTAACAAAGAATTACTGAGAAAACAGACCCAAGAAGGGTCAATTATGAATTATTGTTTACTTAGGGGGACATTATGAATTACAAGGTTTATTCCAGGGGGGATAAGATCCAGATATAAGGCTAGCTGAAAGACTCAAGCCAGAGGAGAATTCTCCTTGCCTGGCTGGAAAGGGAGAAGGGAAGCGAGTAAATCTGATTCACAGAGAAATCTTTGGGGGTAAAAGGGCACCGGAGGAGACACATCCAACCACACGTGGAAGTAAAAAAAAAATAAATAAGAACTAGAAGAATCCCCTCACATAAAAGACCAGAGAAGATTGAGACATAGTAAAGGACTCTGAGATACATGTAAAAGACAAGCAAGAAAATTCCCAGGCCAAAAGAAGTGCTCTCTGGGCTGCAGAGATGGCTTAGCGGTTAAGGCGTTTGCCTGCAAAGCCAAAGGATCCCAGTTCGATTCCCCAGGACCCAGATAAGCCAGATGCACAAGGGGGCGCATGCATCTGGAGTTTGTTTGCAGTGGCTGGAGGCTCTGGCACACCCATTCTCTCTGTTTCTCTCCCTCTTTCTCTCTCATAAATAAATAAATAAATAATAAAATATATTTTTTAAAAAATGAAGTGTCCCTTCCTTCCCAGTCTGGGAAGAGGAAAGATAAAATTACACACTGGGGCCAGGAGAGATGGCTTAGCAGTAAAGCGCTGCCTATGAAGCCTAAGGACTCTGGTTCGAGGCTTGATTCCCCAGGACTCACGTAAACCAGATGTACAAAGTGGTGAATGCATCTGGAGTTCATTTGCAGTGGCTGGAGGCCCTGGTGTGCCCATTCTCTATCTATCTGCCTTTCTCTCTGTGTCTGTTGCACTCAAATAAATAAATAAATAAATAAACAAATAAATAAATAAACAAAGTTACACACTGGTGTTTAGGCAAAATCACAGAAAGAAAAAAAAAAAAAGAGGGCTGGCCGGGTGTGGTGGCGCACACCTTTAATCCCAGCATTCAGGAGGCAAAGGTAGGAGGATCACCTTGAGTTCGAGGCCACCCTGAGATTACACAGTGAATTTCAGGTCAGCCTGGGCTAGAGTGAGACCCTACCTTGAAACCCCCCCCCCCAAAAAAAAGAGGGCTTGCCCACATGATTAGGCTCCTTTATACAGATGAGGCATCCAATTAGGGTGAGCCTTTTGATCAGACTTGGTGTGTGACAAGAGATGTGACTGATTTGTGCTCTCAAGGGGCTGATTCAAAAGTCCAACCCAACTCGGAGTGTGAACTGAGGAAGAAGCTGGAAGTTTCTGCTTGGAAGTGTAATTTATAGGCATCTTAGATGGGACCAGATCATACTTAGCTTTGCTAGGGCAGGTGAGGTGGCATCTCAAATGACCAGGCCTTGTTCATAGCTAACTATTAAAAGCTATCTCGCTCCTGTTTCTCTTTCAGAATCCAGTACTATAATCACACTAGTAATCAGTTTTTAAAAATTTCCAGGAAGATGGTCATAAGTACTATCATATTGTTCTCATAGTAAAGAACCACAGGTGTTTGAGGAAGTTTCTTCTGGCTTATGTGTATTTTTTAAATATTTTATTTATTTATTTGACAGAGAGAAAAAAGGGGAGGGGGAGAGAGAATATGAATGAATATGGATGTATCAGGGCCTCCAGTGACTACAAATGAATTCCAGATGCATACACCACCTTGTACATCTGGTTTATGTGGGTCCTGGGGAATTGAACCTGGGTCCTTAGGCTTTGCAGGCAAGTGCCTTAACATCTAAGCCATCCCCCTAACCCTTATATGTATTTTTTTAGCTTCTTGAAAATATAAGCAGTTTGAGTAGCTTAATGAGGTAGAAGACAGACGCTATCAAAAATACACTATTTTCGGTGGAGAGATGGCTTAGCGGTTGCCTGCGAAGACTAAGGACCCATGTTCAATCTCTCTCCAGATCCCAAGCAAGCCAGACACACAAAGATTATAGTGGCTGAGCCCTGGTGTGCCAATATTTTCTTTCTCTCTCCAAAAAGAAAAAATACACTAGGCTATCATACATCCACCCAGCTTTCTGGTAGAGAATGAGAAACCCTATTAATTTACCAAACAGGACACATGAATTCTTTTTACTCAGGGGTAACATTATGATAGCTTCTGTTTTAGGGAGAAGGTTGATTTATACTATACTTAATGCTTAATAGCTAAAGAAACTATTAATAACTAGATATTTAGATAACTAGATAATAATAACTAGAAACTTATATCGATAAAACTTGGGGCAAATGAGAAAACTATTACAATGCTTCCTAAGCCTACCATATTGTGATAAAGAATTTATTTTCTTTAAAAATCTACAAACCAAGAAAGCAGAAATCTCTCAGTGGGTAAAAGTACTTGTCACAAGTGCGATGACCATAGTCCAGATCCCCCAAACATATATAAAACAAGATGCAGTGGACACCTGTAATCTCAGCACTTCTAGAGCAAGAAAGGAAGTAGAGACAGGAAACTTCCTGTAAGTTTGTGGCCCACCTAACCTGGTGTATGGAGTGGAGAACAAAAGACTACCTTAAACACGATGGAAGGCAAGGACCAACAACTGAGACTGTCCTCTAAACTCCACATGAGCTCTTTGTGTGTTATCTCAAATAAATATTTTTAAAAGAAATAGTTTCACACAGAGAGAGAAAGAGAGAGAGAGATTATTTTAAATCTATAAACCAGTGCTAGAGATTGCTTAGTGGTGAAGGCACTTGCTTGTGAAACCTAAGGACCCAGGTTCAATTCCTCAGTGCCAAAATAAAGC
The DNA here is from genome assembly GCA_036365145.1 of Orientallactaga sibirica. Classification (NCBI taxonomy): domain Eukaryota; kingdom Metazoa; phylum Chordata; class Mammalia; order Rodentia; family Dipodidae; genus Orientallactaga; species Orientallactaga sibirica. Next base: position 23,606,567 of record JAEOAD010000006.1, read on the forward strand.
CAGATGCACAAGGTAGTGCATGCATCTGGAGTTCATTTGCAGTGGCTAGGGGTCCTGGTGAGCCCATATTCTCATTCTCTTTCTCTCTCTCAAATAAATAAATAAAATGATTTTTTTTTAATCTAAGAACCAGGGGCTGGAGAGATGGCTTAGCAGGTAAGGCACTTGGCCTGTGAAGAATAAGGACCCAAGTTCAACTCCCCAGAACCCCCATAAGCCAGCTCACAAGGTGGTGCATGCATATAGAGTTTGTTTGCAGTGGCTGGAGGTCCTGGCATACCCATTCTCTCTCTCTTGCAAATAAATAAAATAAAATGTAAAAGAAATCTATGAATCAAAAATCATTAGCAAACTAATCTCCATGGCTTAGCTTTGAGCTGGAAATGAAGATAAGATTTAAGGAAAAATTTAAAGACTCTTCCAACTGTATTTCTAACAATATTTTGTAAAACATCTATTTTTCATAACACAACTGACTCTTACAAATAAAAGTGACAAAAAGAGCCAATATAAAAGAACATCTGTGGTATTTCAATCAAAATACAGAAAATTAGACCATACTTTTTAGAAATACAGTAAAGCTATTTTTAAGATGAAATGAAGGAATGAAGTCAAGGAACAGCTCAGTGACAAAGCCTTAGTTCTATCATCAACACAACAAGGTAAAAAGGCAATAAAATGGTTATTTTTGTTTTTTGAGAGTAGTAGGTATTGCTTGCAAAAGGTTGTGAGGGTATACAGTTCCTGTGATGCTGGCCCAGCTCTAACTTGGATAGTGTACACAGTTGCTAATTTTACATAGACACCAAGTATGTGAGTTGCACACGTAACACAGTTTCAAGCATATAGCAGTTCACCCATAAATCCAACTAATTTAATGATAAAGGTATTATTATTGTGACTATTCTTGCTATTATTTTGACTATAATTATATTGGTTTCCTCTCTGAATTTTTTATGTGCCTTCTGGAAATAACAGCTGAAGGATAAAACAATGGAAAGTATTTTTGTAAAGTAGACCTTTTTACCATGCTATTTTCTTCCAGTTTCTCCATTGTGATATTGTAAATAAGTCTTTTTCTTACACATTCTGTACTATTCTGTTTAGAAAATTCTCAGAGTACCTATTTACATTCTAAGTGACTTTTCTCTCAGCAAGACACGACTGTCTGCCTCAGGAGTCCAAAGTCTGCAAGCTGAGCAACATTAACCAATACAAGTATAAAGTGAGTTTAATAAAACCTGTGGGTTAAACACTGACAGTTAAGTGCTGGATTTCTCATTGTTCTGCACCCTACATGCTCTTCTCAAGCTCCTCCTACAGAGACTCCATTTTGAAGTACCTGTTACAGCTCATTTTCACAGAAAACAACAGAAGGCAATTTTAAAAAATAATTTTTTATTTATTTTAGAGAGAGAAATAGAGGGGGAGAGGGAGAGGGAGAGAGAGAGAATGGGCACACCAGGGCTTCCAGCCACTGCAAAAGAACTCCAAATGCATGTGCCCCCTTGTGCATCTGGCTTATGTGGGTCCTGGAAAGCGAACCGGAATCCTTTGGCTTTGCAGGCAAGCACCTTAACTGCTAAGCCATTTCTCCAGCCCCCAGAAGACAATTTTTGATGTGTAAGGCTACAAAATATGAGTCACTACACCAAATGCTGACTATATGTTAGTGTGAAATATCATTTTTAAGAGACAAAACACATGATTAAACTGACTTATTTTTGTATCTTGACAATTACAATAAGGCATTATATAAAGTATCTTTCCATTTGCACTTTTTCAAAACAAAACATGAAATCTTGTACTGACTGCAAAATTCCTTTGTAAAACCAAGCATGGTGGTATAAGCCTTTAATCCCAGCACACAGGAAGCTAAGGTAGGAGGATCCCTGTGAATTTGAGGTCAGCCTGGGCTACACAGTGATTTCTAGGTCAACTTGGGCCAGAGTGAGACTGTATCTTGCAAAATAAATAAATAAATAAATAATAAGAAACCTAAAAATTCCATTGTGATCAAATAGAAAAGGTTAAGAGATTTTAGTCACAGCTTCTCACTGATGTACATTAAAGAGACAGTTACTAGAGAATTAAAGCTAGTTAAGTCATCAGGTTACACACCAAATTAATCATTCCTTTAAAAAATGTATTAAAAAGCCGGGCATGGTGGCGCACGCCTTTAATCCCAGCACTCGGGAGGCAGAGGTAGGAGGATCACTGTGAGTTCAAGGCCACCCTGAGACTACATAGTTAATTCCAGGTCAGCCTGGGCCAGAGTGAGACCCTACCTCAAAAAAAAAAAAAAAAGTTTTAAAACATTCAAAAAAAATTTGCTTTGTGAAAGGTAAGAATGTATTTCAGCAAACTATCACTAAAACAATGATACTGATATCTGACAAAACTTCAAAATGAAATATTCCACAAATCAAGATGGTTTTATAGGCTTTAGTATATAATAAGTTATTTAGCAATATATATTAATCTTTCTCTATGACTGAATCACAGCAGTAACAGGAATTAGGAAGTAAAAATCATAAATGTTATTATTTACATGTACTTATCCTAAACATCATAAGAATATTGAGATATAAATAAAAATAACACTTAACTCCCCACTTTATGAGTGTGTTCAGGAAACAAAATATGTATGAATCTGTGTTTGATAAAGAGTATAGTGATAGAATAAAATACAAAAATAAAAACTAAAAAAATCCAAGAGCATAGTAATATTACCATGATTTTGAAGAAAGATGAAATTAAACATATTGAACATGCTGAGAAGAATTTTATGGAAAAGAGTGATGTGAGGAAATTTTTAAGGTAAGAGGTAAGGAAAGGACACTCTTGGCAAAATGATTTAATGAGTATAGAAAATAACTATGTGGCAATAGACAAATGTAAATGGTATAAAGAGTGGCAAGAGAATGCTAGGAAGCAGAAAAGGGTCAGGTGTGGAGAGTTTTCACTGCTCAACTAGGCATCAAGGAGTCTTGGAATACATACTAGATCTTTTATGTTGACTTGTTTGTAGCTTTTTAGAGAGATCATTCAAATAAATTACAAGACAAAGGAATGTATATATTTCTGTTATGCACTCTAAGTGGGTATGTTCTCTAGCATATAAATCATGCCTCAATAAAGTTAATTTTAAAGCTTATAAACTAAAATAAGGATGTATCTTTTATTAACCATTCTCTTCTTATGCCTCCATGTATGTGTTTTAAATGTTGTCAATGTTTAAAATACATTTAAAATCAAACCACTATAATTACAAAAGTACTTTTACAAAAGTATTATGTTCTTCTAACCTCTAGTTTGCCTATCATAACTATCCTGCACATTATTGCTGAAATAACCTTCCAAAAGAATGACTTTCAATTAGGTGAACCACCTATTATCAAAACTGAAGTGCTGGCCGGCTGGGTGTGGGCCGCATTTGTATTTTTCCAGCTCAAGGAGGCTGAGGAAGGAAGAGCAAGAGTCCAGGCTGGACTAGGCCACAGGCAGTGAAGGGGGGAAGCAAGGAAAAGAAAGAGGGGCGTGGAGAGGAGAACAGAAGATAAACTGAAAATTTTTTCATAACCTTTCCTTACCCAAAAGAACAAATATCTAAATTTTTCATTCAATTCTACCATTTTAGCCTTTTCACTATTCCTCATATTCTTCATATTCAGTAAGGCTGCATTTCCAGTTTCCATTTCCATCTTCAGACTGTTCTCTCAAGCTAGCATACTCTTGGTCTTCCACCTTACAACGACCCATGCTTCAATGGAGTCCTTTCTGAAGGTCCCTTCAGGTACACTCTTCTCATTTTGTGAACTTATACTCAAGTCTAACTGTGAATGAAAGTTAAAATTACCATTCTCTGTGTCATTAATAGAAAATATTTGTCCTTAAGGAACTCAGGTGATCTACACCACATATTTCTAACTGACTACAAATCATACAAGACAGGATTAGAAAATGCTTAGCAGAGTATTAACTGTGTAATTACTTGTAGCAAGAATGATTATTTGCATATCACAAATATTCAGAAGGTCTTTAATATACAAATACACAAATAAGATGGTAATTTTAGCAGATGATTTTTAAAAAGTAATTTTACCTTTTCACTTGTTAGTGGTTTTGCCGGTTTTTCTGCCTCTTTCTCTCTCTTTTTTTCTTCCTTTTTTTTTTCCTTTTCTTTCTGAAACATAGCCAAAGTTTTCGTTAGTTTACTTTTTAAAAAAGTAATCTTTTATTTTCATTAGTTTGAATCATTTGATAAAGGAAGAGATTTTCAATGCTTATTTTATCCAAGGGCTACTAAAATATAAAACTAAATAGTAAATTCACACACTCATTGATATAATATCTTCATGACACAACACAGAAGATCATTCAAAAACTAAGAAGTGAGATTTGATATTTTAGGGTTTGCTTGTTTTAAATAGATGAAAACTCTAGTCAATAAATTCTTGCTGCATTCTTACATAATGTTCCTAAGAGCAACCATAATGTTAAACTGTGAGTAAGAGAAAGGAAACTGATAAGAAAGACTTCATTATCACACAAATGGAAAAACATTACATCAGATAAACATAATATAAATATAAAATAACTTAAAATTTAAAACATTCACAAAAAATATTTTCAGGCTACAATCATAGTTATGTGTTTTTAAGGGCAAATAATTTTCTTATTGAAAGTGATAAAGAGTGCACAGGGTGACTGGTAAATGGTACTGGTATTCTAACAATCACAAGTTGCATTTCTCAGAAGGATGGGACAAGACATGCTATTAAAGATAAGAACCAAGAGGCTAGGGAGAAGGCTCAGTGGGTAAAAGCACTAGCTGTGCAGCATGAGGATCTGAATTCAGATACCTAGAAGCCACATAACACTAGGCACAGTAGTATGCATCCATAATCTCAGCCCGGCTGTGTCAAGATGGGAGGCAGAGACAGCTCACAGGCCAGAGGGATTGGTGTACCCAATAGTGAACAAGAGACCCTGCCCCTGCCTCAAACACTACGGAAGTTGAGGGCTGACACTCTAAATTACCTTCTGACCTCTACATGCACACCTTGGTACATGTGCACACTAACATCCTACACACACACAAAGATTTTAAAAAACAAGGATTAAAAACAATAATATAAGAGCTGGGCGTGGTGGCGCACGCCTTTCATCCCAGCACTCGGGAGGCAGAGGTAGGAGGATCGCTGTGAGTTCGAGGCCACCCTGAGACTACATAGTGAATTCCAGGTCAGCCTAGACTAGAGTGAGACCCTACCTCGAAAAACCAAAAAGAAAAATAAAAAAATAATATAAACATACAAAAGTTTCTTAGTACAATGGGCAGAGGTTAGTGCAGAGACGCAAAGTTGGCAAAAATGCCAAGAACAAGCAACTAAAGTGTGCACAGGCCTAAATGGGACATCCATCTATCACTCCCTCCAGGGAACACTATTGGAGAGGGGTTGTAAAATGAGCCAGAGGATAGAAAATAGTTCTGTGGAATGCTGTCTTCTGGACACAAAATGGCTGTTATACTCATGAACCCAACAGAAGCTGGGTTTCCTGTACCCCATCAACATTCTATCATAGGTGGGAAAGGGGCTCATGAGAACCCCCACTCTCCCCAGAGGAACTACCAACAGATCATGGTTGCTGGAGAAGGGGGAGTCATCTTCTTCAGTGGTATAGCAGGTTGCCCATATTCCAGTAAACAAAACCTCACCCAAGCTCACACAAGCAACTCAGTGGGTAACATTTAAAAGGGGAAGGGGGAGAGGAAAGTAGGAAGGGATAAAGGGGGAAGAAGTCATTTGGTGCAAGTAGGAGGGGGTTGAAAGAGGGTTAACAGAGTGAATATGCTGAAAATGTATCATATACATGTATGAAATTGTCAAACGTAACAATAAACCTTAAAAGCCATAAAATGCCACAAAGGTAAATGTTTAAAGATCACACAAGACCATTATTCCAGCCATTTGAGAGAAGTGGTGACTGGAAACCTAGAACTGCAAATGAATACTAACTTAGTCCTATGAGCACACAAAGGTGAACTAATAAACCTCGGAAAAAAGTATGTGCTAGGTTCACAGAACACGGGCACAATTCCTAAAGGCTGAACTTGTGCTTTTGCCTTTAAAACAGCATTTGATGCAACCTGTCAGAATAAATTTATCATCTGTAAGTTGTGAAAAATAATATTGATTATCCCTATGCTATAATGCAAAAGAAATAATAAAACTCCAAAGTGATTTGCAATCATTCATATAAAGTTCAAAAGAAGGTAAAACTGCACTGTTTGGAGGTTTGAACACCAGTATAAAATTATAAACAGCACAAGAATTATGATGATGATATACAGTCAAAGGTACTAATTACCTCTAAACAGAAGGATGAACTGATTTAAATGGAGACCAGCATGGGACCTTTTGAAGTGATAATGTTCAGTTTGTGTAGTGATACAGTAAAAGTTATAAAGTGATAAGTATTCGTTAAAGTGGACATACATTTAATGTGATTCCTTATTTTAAAAAGAGAAGGCACTAAAAACCTCAAGGAAAACATTGCAAACTATAAAACACTAGACCATTATGAGGCATTATAATTTTAGTGTTTGCTGCATTATATAAAAAAGAGAAAAGAAAAAAAAATCTTGGTCCTGGTCCCAAATTTTAAAAGAAATTCTCAGCAAAGATCTTTATGGCATGAGTAACAATGTCTTCAATTCAAGTTTAAGAATAGCAACATATTCTAAAGCGTTTTATTTTATTGGCCCTTAATAAAAAGCAATGCATGTAGCAGTAAATGTGTAAGAGCAGTTGTATACAGACACAACAACAAATAAGCGTAGGTACACGACTTTAGAGCAAAATGAAAATATATAGCTAGAATCTCCAGAAACTAGGCTTTAAAGTTTGTATCTATGGGTACTTAAGACCAAGATTCTCCATATGAATCAGTTTCAAGAATGCTTTTCAGGGACCAAATAAACTTAACATAAAGTTGAGCTTTCTGAATGCCACAAGTACTAAAACCTAAATAATAATCTGCAAGCTTTAACTACCCAATGAGCCTATGTCAAAACTGGCATATAGGGCTGGGGAGATGGCTCAGGGGTTAAGGCACTTGCCTGCAAAGCCAAAGGATCTGAGTTTGATTCCCCAGTACCCACATAAAGCCAGATGCGCAAAGTGGCACATGAATCTGGAATCTGTTTGCAGAGGCTGGAGGCCCTGGCATGCCCATTCTCTCTGTCTTCCATCTCTCTCTGCTTGGAAATAAATATATAAATAAATATTTTTTTAAACTGGCATGTTCACATGAACATTAAGTATGTTAGCATAGTGTAGATTAGGCAGCGAAACATACAAAAAGTTGGGGTATTTTTTCAATATAATACTTTTATATCTGCTCAAATATGAGACTTGTGACTAGAATAAAGAAGACATAAGTGATATGAATAATTAAAACATCAGCTATTGCTGACCTGACCATAACCCAAAATGAAACCTTCATTTCTAAAACACAGCTCAGTGTTTTACTCCATGCATCCTTACTAATTTAATCTCTGTAAAAAAATGAAATGAAATAACAGAGGTAGGAGGATATTCATTATTATTATCTGCTTATGAATTCAGCCTGGACCAGAGTGAAACCCTACCTCGAAAAAAAAAAAAAGAAAAAAAAAATGTCTGAAATAACTATTCTCATTATTATCTGCTTATGAATTAGAAACGAAATCTATTTTTACTGAGACTTTTACTACACTAACACTGATCATAATCCTTCTTCTGTCCCTCTTCGCCACTCCATTCCACTGACCGCCCTCCTCTTTCCAAATAGTTTTTCTGCTATTTGATGTCTCATTGTTTTTGTCCTTCTCCACTTTCTTTGTCAAAATCCCCACTGGAGAATCCGTTCTTCTTTTCCAGAAGGTAGCGAGACCTGACGAAATAAACCACTTCTCACACTTCAGCCAAGCCACAGCTGAAACCACAGAGGAACTGGGGAGTGAGCTTGAGTGCTGTTTCCATGCTGAACCTGATAATTAGTGCCAGGGTGGAGGAGTCAGACCCTGAGGATACTCAACACCTACCAAAGCAGAGATCCAGAGACTCCTAAGAGCTCATCAACTTGGAACTCACTCATAATGGCACAGGGAATTTTGCGGAAGAGGGGGCAGGAAGATTTAAGAGTCACAGATTGAGACATCATGCCCAGAGGCATTCCTCCCCCCCCCAAAAAAAGTAACTGACTACTGCTCCCACAACACATAAGCTACAACCCTTAGGGAATACCTGCAACCCCACTGAGGAGCATCCCCAATGGAATGGGGGCAGGGATGAGGGAAAAAGAGGGTACAAACACATGATGTATCAATACGAAACATCTTGTTAATAATTAATAATAATAAACATAAAAATGTTAATGGGTTCAACACTGTGCAGGTCTTAGTGAGGTAGAAAAATGCCCTGTGAAGTCATGAATGCACTGGTCACTTCATGTCTAGAGGTTAGTGTCCCCAAGTACTCCTTCCCACTGTCTGGCTCTTACATTTTTCCACCCCCTTCTTCTATATCATGATGTTCCCTGAGCTTTAGAGGGCACAATCAAGATGTCTCACTTTATGCTGAGTTCTCAGCAGTCTCTTAAGAAAAAAAAATCTTAGGCAAGTCATGTTCAAAGCACTACAGCTAATCACTATCCCTTTGGGCTGACGGACTACAGACTGCAAACATTCAATTCTCAAGTCTCACTACTCACTGCAGTCCAGAGGTGCTTCACTATTTATTACTCTTGTTATTAGTTAGACAACAGCTAATTTGACTGCACTCTTAACTATGTGCCATTCTTTTGACTCATTTCATCCTCACAACAACTTTATGAAGTAATTGTCCCTATTTTATAAGTGAAGACAAAGTACAATGGGTAAAAATCTTGTATTGGGAAATGTTTTTCCAGGAGCTGGAGAAATGGCTCAGAGGTTAAAGGTGCTTGCTTGTAGAGCCTGTCAGCCTGTTTTGATTCCCCAGTACCCATGTAAAGCCAGCTGAACATATAGCTGCATACCCAAGCATCTACTAGATATCTGCACTTACTACACACTCAATATATGCAACTTGTAAATTAATCTCCGAGGCTTCCTGTTACTTTGTTTCTTCCAGCTTGTATCCTGCCCTCCCTAAAGGGCACCATCATCTATGCAGATAATCAAGTCAGGAGGGAGGCACAGGCTTCCAAAAGCACCAGCACAATTCCTATATATTCTACCTTAAAACTCAAAACTATCTCAACACTATCACCTACTTTTCTACTCCCTGGCCCAATGTTAGAATGTGCCTTAGCCATTTTATTCCTCACTTAAACCTGATTCTTAAGACTTTTCCTCACCCATTATCACAAAATTCACTACCCAGTAAACAGTGTTATAACATGAAAATTGGATTTTCTTCCTCTTACAACTCATCAATAATGTGCCAGCGTCTTCAGAATAAAGACCAACTTCCATCAGTGGGTTCTCAAGTAGGCTCTTCTCTAACTTCCTTCCTCCACTCTTATTTCAGCCAGACTATTCAGCTTGCAAGTCCCCAAACATCAAGCTTTACACACAGCTACTTTCTCTACTTGCAATGCTCCTAACTTTGATATCTAATGGCCACTCACAGTATAAAATGCAGCAAACAATACCTCCTATATTAACAGCAGCAGTTATCTCATTCACAGAACCTCTTACATTGCATTATAAACTACTATAAGGCACCTGTTTGTCTCCATTAGACTGTAAGGTTCACTGAGGGCAGAGGTGCATCTTACATGTGTTTGTATCCCTCACATCTAGCATGCCATTTATCAAGAGAAGTCACAAGAGTAATCAGTGGAAAGAATGACTCAAACTAATTCATTAAGGTCAAAATAACAAAAGAAAATAGGTATAGTCACAGGAAATTTAAATTCTCAAATATTTATACAGAAGACTTTAAAAATTACATGGCAATAATAAAATGCACCTTTCCATCCCCACCCAAAGTGTTTTCTAATAATTATCATTTAACCAACACGTACTTTATCTGTACAAAAATTATCTGAATGATAAAAAAATTGACAATGGTTATCTTCAAATACTTAAAACCATAGACGAAAACAAATTTTTTAACCAAAGACTTGCCAAAATAGATCAAAGAATTCAACAAAAAAAATCTAAAAAGCTCCTATAAAGTAGTAATAAACACAACAATAAAAAATCACTTGCTTAATTGTTAGATATTTTGTGGTCCTTTAATTATGTCCATTGTGTATGAAAAGAATCATGAATTACTATTAGTATTCCCAGATCATGACACACTGTGAAAGGAAGCTTATGTACCAATAACAGGAACATGATACAGATTGTTAAGGCACTAGCATACCTCTAATTTGTTTTTCTCAACAGCAGCTTGCAGAGGAGGAGAAGATACCAAAGGCTGAAGAGGAGTTTCAGAAGAAGAAATCTGTTGGGTTTAGACAGAAATTCAGGAGGACAGAGAGAGAGAGAGAATATAAGAAGGTGATCAGAATTGATAGGTACCAGAAAGGAATTAAGACAAATATATTTCTGTTAAAACCATGTTAGCAACATAAAAAACTGCACCAAGTAGTAGTTAGTGCATATTTAAATTTTCTATGGGAAATATCTAGAAAGACTTAATATGAACAGTGTTATTACTTAAAATGGATTTCAGGGGTTTGGAGAAATGGCTCAGCAGTTAAGGCAAGCTTAACAACATGGTTTTGATTCCCTAGTATCCATGTAAAGCCAGATGCACAAAATAGCACATTCATCTGGAATTTATTTGCAGCTGCTAAAGGCCCTGGCACACCTATTTTCATTATCTCTCCCCCATCCCCTCACAAATTAATTAATTAAAAACATAAAGTAAAATGCATTTCAGAGCTGGAGAGATGGCTCAGTGGTTTAGGCACTTGCTTGCAAAGCCTAATGGCCCAGGTTCAATCCTCCAGTACCCATGTAAAGCCAGATGCACAGAGTGGAGCATACATCTGGAGTTCTTTTGCAATAGCAGGAGGCCCCAGTATGGCCCCTCACTCTCTATCCTTAAAAAAAAAAAGGTATTTCAATAGAACATAAAACTTAAGCTGTACTCAGATAAGATCATAACAAAACTATCCTCTGACAGTTTTAACTTCAGCTAGTGTTAGCAATCAAACACTAATACTCTGAGGCACGAGGAAGCCTTGTGCCAAGTAACTGGAGGACAAAAACAAGTTTCTGTTTTTTGTTTTTTTACTGACAATAACTTTTGTAGGCAAGTAAGTGCCTTAACCACTAAGCCATCTTTCCTGCCTCTGAAAGTTACTTTTAAGAATGAAAATTAAACAGCCAAAATAGTAAAACTTAATTTTTAATCAACTGTTTAAGAAAACAAAAACAAAAAAGACTGGGAGAAAAGAGCCGCAGACAGACTTAGTATGCAGCAACATATACATTTTCTTCCTTAAAATCAGCATACAAACACCATTGCCAGTGCTGTTCTGAGTTACCCCAGAGCATTATGAGACAGTTACATAAGATAGAGGCAATTTATTCATAAAAATAGGATTCACCGGAAAGCTTTGCACACATATTTGTAATTTCTGTATGTGTACTTAATCACTTTAATGGAAGTATTATCTTCTTGCTCTCTTCACTGCCAAAGTATAACCGAAATGCACTTATAAAACACATACAAGATCTTTGAAGCCATAAGACATCTCTATATTCCCATTATGATATCAATAGTGTCTATAAGTAATTTTTTTCCGGTTCTAGTACAGACTGGTAATTATTTAATGTCAAGATAATACTGCAAGATGACAAGTCCCCCTTAAGTCTGCTTAAGTTAGTTATGACAGTAATTCTTGAATCACAACCCTAGACTAAATTTAGAGGTACTCCCACCTTGCATAGCATTGGCTCTGTTATAATTGTGTCCTACTGGATATTGACTTCCTAGAGATCTTTAATTACAACTTCATGTAAAAAAAAAAAAAGCAGGAGATTAAACACATGCAAAATCACTTAGTAAGATAACTTGTATCATAAAGCGTCTTTGTCAAGCTCACGTAAGAACAAAATAGAATACATAAAAGGATATTTGGTCATCAAGGATTTCTCATCTCTAGACACGAGCAAGGTAATGATAAAAGTGCCTGTTTTCCTTTTCAGAAGATGCAAGAAAGGACAGCAGAAAGAGAGAAGAAAACCTAGGTACTCTTGAATCTTCTTTCTAAATCTCTCAAAAAGCTCCTACTTCTTCCTACCTCCATTAACTGCCCTATAACCATCACTAGATGTCCTGGGTTAGTCCTCCTCACTGGTCTCACTGCCTCAAATCTTGCTCTTCTCATAATCCACTCTCCATACTATTTCATTCTGAAATGCAAATTGGATCTTAAATAATTTATGCATATTATAGAGAAACAAAGTCCAAACTCCTTAACTAGACTAAATTGACCTTACCACCCCACTCTTCCCTGCTCTGGCTACACTCTACTGTTTGGTTGCAAACAACTCCATTTGGTTTCACATCTATAGACTGTTTCTCCTGGCATTAGATGCCTTTGCTCTTCTTGTTCCCTCTGCTTGAAATACCCACACTTCTACTGGTCCCAGCCTTTAATGTTGAGTTGACACTGCTTCTTCTAGGAAGTATTCAAGTATTATTTGATCTCTCCAGATGCCCAAGGAACTGAATCTATAGTACTGCCCTGTTATAAAGTCTACGCTGACTTGGAAAGATCTGATTATTAGCACCCACTATTCATCTGAAGTTCTCTGAGGCAGAGTGCTTCCAGTTTGCTTTTCAGCTTGAACACCTGACAATCAATAGGTCTCAATGAAAAGTGTCTGCATGTCAGAGGAAGAGAGCATCTCAGAGAGGACCCAGAGATTCAACCTCTGCAGTAACACTGTCCTGTCAAAGATGACTGGCTGTTAACATACTTCTATGAAATGAATCTGAACTTATTCTACAACTAGCTATTAATTTCAAGTTCACTGAATTTTCATGCTTATACAGTGAAAACCTCTGACCTTAGGGAGTAAAAATGCTGGAAATTGGTGATGTCAATAAGTTAAGTAGTCATGTTTTAAAAGTCCCTATATTACCTACCATCTCAACACCCATCCCTTCCACACACTAGAGAAGAGGCAGGTGGAACCCAGTGAAGCCAACCTTCAGAAATTATGATTCAACAGTTTTTTGCTTATCCTTAAGCTCAAAAAATTCTCATCTAGGCAAGCATTAAACTACCCATGCAGAAAGCATCAGAACAATAAAATTATATAGATTTACCTACAAAAGAAAACAGGTTTCCAATTCCCATGTTCAAAGGGAGTGAATAAATTTACTTTCAAAAGATATGTAGTATTATAAAAATAGCAGACATAATTATTTGAGGCTCTAGGGAAAGTGCTCAACTATCTTTTCAGAGACTACATTATTTCTTAATGTTTTGAAATCTTTGCTGCTAACACTATTTCAGAGAACTGTGTAATAATAATAAAATGTGGTGATCCAAAGTGCTAAAGAAGAAATGGCCACTGAAAAAATACCTTACGAATGGCTAACAATACTGCTTTAAACTCATTTTGAACATTCTCAGATGTGTATTTAATATAGATCAAGAAACAGTTTTCCAAAGACAATTTCATGAGCTTCAATATATTGCAAGGCTGAAATGTTTCAGAAGTCTAGAAACCATTTCTTAACTATTATTTTCATTGTCATACTCCTGAAATGTCTGATACAAAGCTAAAAACAAATATATTTAGGAAATTAACATATTACATAAAAGACACTATTAACTAAACATCATTAGGAGAATTAAAAGACTGATAAACTTAGCCAAGTCAACATAAATATACCAAATATGTGGAAGTATAAACTTAATCACATAAACATACAAAATAGGTAGACGTTCAAAACTATTTTTTGGAATATGTGTGTGTGTGCGCGCACGCATGCACGTGCAACATATGCATGTACGTGCACATGCACACAAATATGAAGGCCAGAGGTGGATGCCGCGGTGTCTTCCTCTGTCATTGTTCTGCCTAATTTCCTTGAGATGGAGTTTCTCACTGAACCCAGAGCTTTCTGGTTTTCAGTTAGGCTAGCTCACCAGCAAGCTGAGCTCCAGCGATTCTCCTGTCTCTGCCCCCTCGCCTCAGTGCTGGTGTTACAGGCATGTTCAATCCCACTTGGCATTTTACATGAGTGCTGAGGATCAAATTCAAGTCCTCATACTTGTGTAGCAAGTGCTCTCACCCACTAAGAGATCTCATGAGCTCATAAGTTTAAATCTTAATAACTTAAAGTATCTGGCTAAGCTACTAAGAAATATACATAATTTGAGAAGGGCAGAGCATAAAAAGCTAAATAAAACCTGGAGATTGAAGAAGCAGAGGTCAGTGATCTCAAGTCCCACAGCGAAGTCCAAGTATTCATTTTCCTTAATCATCCTCAGGCTCACAGCCCTTGTTATCACCTTCCTCCTGTTTCATTTAACCTAGCTGTCACAATAGAATCTGCCTGTGTCTTACTATTAATCCCTTTAAAAATACTATGTACAAAATGCAGACATTAGGACCATCCCTACTTTACAGAAAATAGGAACTAAATATCTTCTTATACACTAATCCTAACTTAACACCTAGGGAGGAAGAAAGGCAGTAAGATACGGAGGAGGAAGAGGAGAGGCAGTAAGATACGGAGGAGGAAGAGGAGAGGCAGTAAGATGCACAGGACGAAGAGGAGAGAGGCAGTAAGATAAGGAGGAGGAAAAGGAGAGAGGCAGTAAGATACGGAGGAGGAAGAGGAGAGAGGCAGTAAGATAGAGAGAAGGAGAGGAGAGAGGCAGTAAGATACAGAGGAGGAAGAGGAGAGAGGCAGTAAGATAGAGAGGAGGAAGAGGAGAGAGGCAGTAAGATACAGAGGAGGAAGGAGAGAGAGGCAGTACGATAAGGAGGAGGAAGAGGAGAGAGGCAGTAAGATACAGAGAAGGAAGAGGAGAGAGGTAGTAAGATAGAGAGGAGGAAGAGGGAAGCAACAGTAAGACAGAGAGGAGGAAAAAAGGGAAAGAACTTATTCAAGACCTACCAGTTCTCCTAGGAAGTCACTTCGTTGTGCTTCCAGCTATGATTTAACTACTGGCTAAGGGAGAGGAGGCGGGAGCAGACAGGACAAATTTTTGCAATGTAAGTATGTGGCAAAAGAGAAGGAATTGTGCAGAAGCAATTAAGATCCCATTCAGCTGATGATGTACTGATGAAAACAAGATTATCATAATGGGTCTGGCCCAATTAGACAGGCCCATACAAGCAGGTGCACCCTTCCTGAAATAAAGACTAGAAGTATGAGAGCAATTCTCTTAGTAGTCTTGAAGAAGTAAGCTGCCATCCAGTGAAAGGATGAAGTTACCTGACAAGGATCTGAGGATGGCCCTGAGAAACAGAAAGCAGGCCCTATCCTGACATTGCCATCAACAGGGAAACCTTGATATGCAAGAAAATGAATTCTGACATGAATTTTTGAGGCTGAAAGAATATCCTGAGCCTCAGATGGTCTAACAGCCCCAGACAGCTATAATTTCAGCCTAAAAAGAACCTGAACAGAGAACCTATACCCAGACTCCTAAGATCCACCAACCACAAGATTGCAAATCTGTGTTGTCTTAACCCACATCTTACAGTAATTTGTGAAACAGCAAATAACAGTAATAACTATTACCCACTTGCCTATTGAGACTTACCTTCTCATGTACGTTACATTGTGTCTCATCTTCATCTACTTACCCAGAGTCCTCCTTTACACCCATTAGACAGAATATCCTCATGGATTATACCCCAAACCTAAAATCTAACGAATATGGCCAGACTCTTCTTCCTCATCTCACATTTGGCACAGATGAAAGTATCCCTTCAGCCAGAGCTGTCCTTCCTGCATTATCAACCTTTCTTCTTGTATACCAGCCCACTTTGCCTTTGCTGAAATTCTACTTACCTATTACGGATATTCTCTAATAGTATTCCTTTAAAAATTATTCTACAAGGAATAATGAAGGAGCATTCCAAGAGACTTTAACAGCCAATTTCTCTCTCTCCATATCTAGTTTTACTAAGAGGTTAGTACAGGCTCCAGAAAGGAATGAAGGCCATCAAGTGCTTGTTATTTGTTCACTTAGTCATGCAACAAACACTGTATATGCACAGTAGGCAAACACATATGTATATGCATAATGAGCTATATGACAGAAAAGAATGTCATTATTAGAGCTAATACTAAAACTGCTCTGGAAAAACAGTACTGATAGTTAACTTTCATGACCAGTTCATTTTAAGTACCAAAATACTGCGAGTTCATTCTCAAGATAACACCACCAACAACAACTTCTTCTGTCTGGCTGACAAAATTTCTACCTAGAACATACTTCCTTTGTTTTTTTTTTTTTGTTTGTTTGTTTGTTTTGTTTTTGCCTTTCTCGGAACTTAGCTTTTCTTTTTCGTTTTCTTTCTTTCTTTCTTTTTTTTTTTTTTTTAGGTAAGGTCTCACTCTAGTCCAGGCTGACTTGAAATTCACTATATAATCTCAGGGCAGCTTGAACTCATGGTGATCCTCCTATACCTCTGCCTCCCGAGCGCTGGGATTAAAGGCGTGCACCACCATGCCTGATTTTTAATCTTACATACCAAAAACCCCACCTGATATTTCCCTCCTCCCCATTCCACTTTAGCAGTCTCCATCATATCCTCCCTTTCTCCTTTTCTAATTTTTAAGCTCTTCTATTTTGAGGGTCTAAGCCTCCATTCATATTTACAGTGCCACAAAGCACTGAATATTATAATGTCAATACCACAAATTCCTTCCACCAAAGCCACACACATAATGC
This sequence comes from Orientallactaga sibirica, assembly GCA_036365145.1. Taxonomy (NCBI): domain Eukaryota; kingdom Metazoa; phylum Chordata; class Mammalia; order Rodentia; family Dipodidae; genus Orientallactaga; species Orientallactaga sibirica. Next base: position 23,623,490 of record JAEOAD010000006.1, read on the forward strand.
TTACATGTTACATGACCAGGCACCATATTTATTAAGTTTCCTGAAGTAATTCTTCTCCCCACCTTTGAGTATTGAGGTTTGCACATATTAGGCAAGTATTCTGCCACTGAGCTATATCCAACTGTCATTTTACTTTTTAAGACTAAGTTGCCCAGGCTGGGTCTGAACTCACTCTATAAACCAGGCAGGACTTGAACCCAAAAGCCTTGTGCCTCAGTCTCCCAATAAGCTGGGTCTGTACTACTACGCCCTGCTTATTGGGCCCTTCTTCACAACTGCAAGTAAATTCCCAGAATTAAGTAGGTTCTACTCTAACTCATCTCACAATCTTGTATTTTTTATTTATTTAGGCAAGGTCTCACTCTAGCCCAGGCTGATATGGAACTCACTGTGTATCCCAGGCTAGCCTTGAACTCACAGTTATCCTCTAATTCAGCTTCCCCTGTGCTATAATTAAAGGTGTAAGCCAAAACTCCCTGTGTTTTTCTCACATTATATATGATGGAGTCCAATGAGACTCAGCTCACAGCCATGTCAGGAGGCAGTGAAGCACATAAGCTCTTTGTTAATTTTTTTTTTTTTCTGATTTTTTGAGGTAGGGTCTCACTCTAGCTCAGGCTGACCTGGAATTCACTCTATAGTCTCAGGGTGGCCTTGAACTCACAGCGATCCTCCTACCTCTGCCTCCCGAGCGCTGGGATTAAAGGCATGCAACATCATCCCCGGCTGCTTTACTATTGTTTTGTTGCAGTTTAGTGCCTTGTGGTCTGTCACAACATTTTAAATTTTTGTTAAAAGAAAAGCATTGGCACTTGACTTTAAAAGTGCTTTACACAAAGAAATAAGGTCACTCTTAAAAAAATTAAACATAGTTAATATAATGATAGCACTAAAAATAAAATCTTGAGCAGGAAACAGATACATAAAATCCATAAAGCAAAGTGAAGCTATTTAATATAAGACTTCCAGTCTGTCACACAAACTTTAACAGTCACTCAAGCCAACTTTTCAATTTATCAGCGTACAATGAGTACAACTATTTCCCCACTTCTTTCTGGAAATATCTTAGATACAGTATATTTAGTCTGATGTATTTGTTTTTTAAAATCTGGTATTATCCCTATTTGGTAAATCTCTCTGGATAGAAGGGCCGTGTCTTCTTTGCTATAGTATGCTAAGGAGACTATGACCATGAGTTAAATGAACAGAACTTGTGTGAATTTTTCTGTATTTTTATATCATAAGCAATATAAACTCAAGGTCTTTTACCTTATTTATTATTATTTTATTTTCAAGCCTATGAACAAACTGTGCAATGAAAACACTAGTATTCAACAAATGTCAGCATCATTGATGTATTTGTTCTCTCAACAGCCAGACCAAGACACACACACCAAAACATCCAGGTTTAACTAAGCTATATGAAAATAAGTTACAAACACCATGACACATAGTTCTAAACATTGTATACTAGCACATTATTTGATGAATGAAAAAATTCTAGAAAACTATACTTTATGTCCAAGAAGTAGACAAAAACCCCTAGGAAAAACAGTTCCTATCCAAAACATTTCACTACACATTACTACATAATCTCCAAGTTGCTGAGAAAAGTAAAAATATTATAAATACAAATATAATTTTAAAAAAACAAGAAAAGTTAATTTAGAACTTATAGTTTAATATAAGATGACATTTTTTGTAAAAAAAAATCTAAAATGATTAATGTTTCTTAATAAAAATACATTATATAAGGCTGGAGAGATGGCTTAGCAGTTAAGCACATGCCTGTGAAGCCTAAGGACCCCGGTTCGATTCTCCAGATCTCACGTAAGCCAGATGCACATGGTGGCACATGCGCCTGGAGTTCATTTGCAGTGGCTAAAGGCCCTGGAGTGCCCATTCTCTCCCTCTCTCTGTCTCCCTCTCTCTGTCTCCCCCTCCCTTCCTTTCTCTGTCTCACATAAATAAATAAATGAAAATAAAATTTTTAAAAAATAAAAAAACATTATATATAAAGTTAGTTCTTTTTTGTCTCCATAAAGTATCATTCGCATCATTGTTAATGTTTATACTTCAATAGACTTTATCCACAATGTCCACTATAAACACAGCTCAAACTACAAAAGGAATTGTTTTTCCTTCAAAATATGTACTAACAACACTTATAAAATTTTGTCAGATTATTTTGAGACAAAGTCTCATATTGCAGATCAAGATGGTGAGGGACTTACTGTATAGTCAAGGCTGACCTTGGACTTACAGCATCTACTTTCTTCCTCAGCCTCCTGAGTACTGAGATTTTAGGCCTAGTTTCTTTTGAATATTTTATATATTTATTTGAGAGAGAGAAAGGCCGATAGAAAGAATGGGCATGCTGGGGCCTCTAGTCCCTGCAAATGAACCCCAGACATATGCGCTACCTTGTGTATCTGGCTTCCGTGGGTACTGGGGAATAGAACCTGCGTCCTCTGGCTTCACAGGCAAGCACTTTAACCACTGAGCCATATCCCCAGCCTTTTAAAATGTTTTTACCAGAATTATTTTCATGGCCAAAGATGATGTATTAAAATATCCTTACTTTATAGAATTTGATTGAACATTTTGTATATAGCTTCTCTAAATGGACCAAAATGAAAAGAAGGTTTGTATGGAAAATGAAATGAAACAACTTTCTCGGAATTGCTTGACAATATTAATTATTTTATTAGTGGTTTGTTAAACAAAGGTCAAAAAGTGATTTCAACAATAAAAACAATTAGCCTTAAACTACAATTAACTAACATGGGAAAATTTAATCAGAAGAGGAGGATTGATGTAACATATTTTTGTGCATGTATGTGGTGTACGTGTGTATGTGTACATGCATTCATGTGTGTGTCAGAGGGTGTACATGCATACATACACATGTAGGGGTATGGAAGCCACAGGCGGTCACTGAGAATTTTCTTCAGTGGCTCCCACCTTATTCTTCAAGACATGATTTCTCACTGAAACTGGAGCTCAAAATTCAGCTAGACCAGCTAGCCAGTGAGCTCCAGATATTCCCTGTCTCCACCTCCTCAGCACTAGGATTAAAGGCATGTACCATCATGTCTGGCATTTTACACTAGTTCTAGGATCAGAACTCAGGTCCTCATGCTGTACAACAGGCACTTTACCCACTGAGCCATCTCTCTAACCCTGATATAATAGTACTGCAGGAAGGTATCAACTATTAAAAGCCAAAATATGGGATAATAATCAATTTAAACGTTATGCTTAGGACTGGAGGGTTGGCTTGGTGGTTAAGAAGCTTGCCTGCAAAGTCAAAGGACCCAGGTTCAATTCCCCAGGGCCCATGTAAGCCAGATGCACAAAGTGGCATACATGTCTGGAGTTCATGTGCAGCATCGGAAGGCCCTGGCATACCCATTCATTCTCTCTCCTTCTCTCTCTCTCAAATAAATAAATAAAAATTTAAAAATATTTTAAAATGTCAAGCTTTAATAAACTCTTAGGATACCTGTTGATGTCTCAACAGACCTACTGAAGCTCTTTGTCATTTGTTGCTAAAATTCAGCAAAACAATTATCTCGCTACCTTTTTTCTCAATTACTGGCTTTGTGTTTCTGAAAAGTTGCAGAAAATTACTTAATTGATTTAATTAAAAGTCAAATAAGCAGTTAGTGACTTCTATTTAAAATAGCCTCCTTGGGGTCTGGAAAGATAGCTTAGAGGTTAAGGCACCTGTCTGCAAAGCCTAAGAATGCCCGCAGACGCAAAAAGTGACACAAGAGCACAATACCCTTGCCCACAAGGGGGGTGTACACATCTGGAGTTCGTTCACAGCAGCTGAGAGGCCATTGGCATGCCCATTCTCTGTCTCTCTCTCTCTCTCTCTCAAAAAAAAAAAAAAAAAAAAAAAAAAAAAAAGCCTCCTTGCTGGAAAGATTGCTTAGTGGTTAATGTGCTTGCCTGCAAAGCCTTGTGACCTGAGTTCAATTCCCTAGTACCCACATATAGCCAGATGCACAAAGTGGCACATGAACCAAAAAGTAAAATAAAAGATGGTCCTTTCTGAACTTGTACTTTGTAAGAGCTCAACATTATATGGCTCCCCCAAAATTTCCAAGTTAACATATCTAAGCATAGCAAACTAATATATTTTACAATAAACACATTGAGCTATATAATATACTAAAAGTTTGAAACCTATTTAACAAACATAAATTGGTGAGAGATGAAGGTTTTACTTACGTTTGTAATAGCAATGGCATTTTTATCATAGTATTTCTTCTTTTCATATTTATCTCTGATGAAAAATTCTACTGCTCTGAAAACAAGTAACTTAAGGAAAAACACAAGTTCAATCACATTTCTACTTGCTTCTCTCCATTCCTCTCCATAAAGCCCAAATTCTGAATTTCCTATTTCCCAACCTATACTTTCTCTATCACACTATTTCTGCAGCTATGTGTTGTAATCTACTTTCTTTCTCCCCCAAAAAACACATTTCTTTCAGGAAAATTCGCCATTTAACAGAAAGCAATCAACCCCACTTCAGAAACAAAACAACCTAATTCCTCCTTCTCCATTAACTCTATATTGACTTCAGGCTTATTTTGACTTTGTAAGTAAAGAAACTAAAATTCATACAGTATTCCCAATATGCCAGACATTGAACGTGTAAGTTGTACATGGTTTCTTTTAATTACTCTCATAACCCAGCAATAAATATGATTTTCTCATTATAGGTGAAGAAGCCGGGCGTGGTGGCACACACTTTTAATCCCAGCACTCAGAAGTTAGAGGTAGGAGGATCACCATGAGTTCGAGGCCACCCTGAGAATACGTAGTTAATTCCAGGTCAGCCTGGACCAGAGTGAGACCCTGTCTTGAAAAACAAAAAAGCAGATGAAGAATTAGCAATTAGAAAATTAAGTAGTTAATTCTAGCCAGACTTTTTTTCTCCACTCACATGCTATATCAATAATGGGTCTTAAAATTTCCTGTATATTAAAACAACAGAGGGCTTTTTTTTTCTTGCAAAGTTGAAGAAAGGCAGAAGTCAAATAGCAAAAACTAAGGTTTCCATTTGTAATTTAAAATTAAAAAACCCTTTTCAGAAGTTATCTAAGTAGTAAGCAATAATGAAAAATACCCACAATCAAAGTTGATTTCTTTGATACATACTGTTTTATAAAGACATAAACATAAAATATAATACAAGAGAAATCACTAAAACTTTCCTAATTACTTCTTGTGTATTTTTTAATTTTAATTTTTTATTTTTGGAGAGAGACACAGAGACAGACAGAGAGAGGGAGAGGAAGACAGATAGAGATGGGCACGCCAGCAGTCTCTCAGCTGCTGTGAACAAAATCCAGATGCGTGCGCCCCTTGTGGGCAAGTGCGGCATTGCGCCCTTGTGTCACTTTGCATCTGGCTAAACGTGGGACCTGGAGATTGGAACCGCCGTTCTTAGGCTTAGGAGGCAGGCACCTTAACTGCTAAGCCATCTCTCCAGCCCACTAATTACTTTTAAAAAAATATTTTATTTCATTTTATTTCATTTATTTGAGGGGGAATGAGGAGAGAGAGAGGGAATGGGTGGGCCAGGGCATCCAGCCACTGCAAACAAACTCCAGACACATGTGCCACCTTGTGCATCTGGCTTATGTGGGTCCTGGGGAATTGAACCTGGGTCCTTTGATTTTGCAGGCAAGAGCCTTAATCACTAAGCCATCTCTCCAGTCCATTAATTACTTTTTTAAAAGCAATTAAAACACATCACAAAGAAAGTTGTTTTAATTCCATGGGCGTTACGCCAGGAAGGACTTTGACCTAGGCACATGTCATGTCTTTGGCTGCTCTCAGTTGCTATGTCCCTCTAACTCAAAAACACCTCCTACTTACACAGATTTTTTTGTGTGTGCAAAATACTAAATGCATACCAATTCTTCCTTGCCAGTCACCTGAAGAAAATTATGATTTATCCCAGTTCAAAAAATTTTTCTTAAAAGGCCAGATAGTAAGTATTTTAGTCTTGGTGCAACATGGGGTCTATGTTAACTATTCAACTTGATCTCTGTAAACTCCAAAGTAGTCATAGAAAATTATAACTAAAATGACAAGGCTGAGCTCCTTTAAAACTTCATTTATAAAGTAGATAGCTGGCTTGCAGGTATACAGTTATTCCTGAATTCCACTTCAATGCTACAGGACAAAGAACAATCAAGGTGGGCTTAAAGAGGAACTCTTTTTACAAACTGGTACCAGACAACTTCAAGCATTTGCAAAAGGAACTGTGACGAAAATTTTGTGCTTGCTAATTCCCAAAGATGATTTTCAATGTGCAACCCGACCTGTGGTACCAGTTGGCTCTTATTACATAACTATTATTACCTATGCGTGTTAAAAGAGATATGAATACTTATATCACAAGGTTGTTCTGAGTTTTAAGAATAATATATATGACGCACTTAGTACAATACCTAATTCTGTGCATTCAAATTTTCATTTTTATGTAAGTTTGTGCTTCAGTTTCATCAGCTTTAAAGTGTAAATACTAGGTTATTTGAAGAATTTTAAAAGTTAGTATTTATGAGGTTCTAAGTAAGAGTAGTGACACAGGGAGAGGAGCAATGGGGAGAAGAGGTAAAAGGGAGAATAGGAGGGGGACAAGAATTTTTTTTTTAAAGTACTTGACAATGCCATAATGAATAACAGATAAACTTCTGTGTGCTAACTAAAAATAAAAATAAAACATTAAACAACATAAAGCATAAAAAAAGAGTAGCGCATGACACACAGTGGAACTTTATCTTGACAGGGTCTAATGGTGGGGGAAGACATACAACCACTGTGCTAAAGGTTAAGAGGGCTACAAACAATCAAGTTGAAACAAAAGACTAACTAAGAAATGGTAACAAAAGAAACAATAAATGTGAAGATCAGGAAATATCTGTCCTTTTTTTTTTCTGGTTTCCAAAAACCATTTCAAGACATAAGAAATTAGGTATGTTGATACAGATAAGTGACACAACAATAGAAACAGACCAGTAATATTTCAGAGAACCAAGTTAAGCATTATTTTAGCAATTATTATTCAAGTTTAAATAGCTGATTTAGGATGTAATAAATAAAAACATCAAAATATCCCAGAATCTTCTACTTATCTGTTATCACAAGGCACTGAATAAACACCTTAAATCTCCTCATCCTCAAAAGTAACAATTGGTACTATACTTCAGAAAATTTTAATACTATATGTTTTATTTTTAGCATGTAATTATATTTTAAATTTTTAGCCTTTTATTCAAGATACCAATTGAAAGAAAAATTACTCCCAAAGAATAACGCCTTCCAATTCCACATACCACTGACAGCAATCACAATTAGAAAAGCTGAAAGGAAAATAACTGCTGATTAGCTTTGGTGTACAACAGATCTCATGGAACTGAAGTAATTAAAGCTTTTAGATAAGACTAAATCTCCTAATAATGAAAACCTTAATGTAAAGCTTATCATTGGCCATGCAGCACATGCAGGCTATAATTAACCACATCCCACATGAGAAATTACACTTCACAACAGCTTTTGCCTAACTTTTGTAAATGGCAAAGCTTTTAAAAAGCAACAAATCTTGTTATGAATATAATGAGGTCCCATATTATATGAATATAAATGAATATAATTCAGTTTAGTGACAGTTATCTCTATGGTTATATTTTTTTATCTATAAAAGTACAGGGATGTACATTTCTCAAAAAGCCATGAGCTTTACAATATTGGACGAGTAGATGGATGGAAGGGTGGAAAGGGGCAAGGGAGACTGGTTTTGCAACTTAATTCCTTTATGTTTGTATCTTTAAAATTATAGAAATAGGACTGGAGAGATGGCTTAGCGGTTAAGGCACTAGCCTGTGAAGTCTAAACACCCAGGTAAAATTCCTCAGTGCCCATGTAAGCAAGATGCACATGGTGGTGCGTGCATCTGGAGTTCATTTACAATGACTCAAGGCCCTGGTGTGCCCTTCCCTCCCTCCCTCCCCCCTCCCTCCCTCCCTCTCTCCTTCCCTTCCTTCCTTCCTTTTCTCCCTTCCTCCCCCCCCTCTCTCTCTCATTCATGAATAAATAAATAAATAGACTAGACTAGAAATAAAAAAAAGATTTCAAGGCACTGGGAGCATTGTGTGGTGTTTTCATGGCAGTGGGTGTTGGGAGGTGAGCTGTGATGATGACAGTGTGGTGTTGGGAGGTGAGCTGTGATGATGACAGTGTGGTGTTGGGAGGTGAACTGTGATGATGACAGTGTGGTGTTGGGAGGTGAACTGTGATGATGATAGTGTGGTGTTGGGAGGCTGCTAAGGAGCTTTGACTTTTCTGCCAGGGATCAAATCCCAGGCCTTGGCCTAGGCAAGCACTAGAGGTCTCATGCTCAACAGAACAGCTGCAACTACAGCACCTCACTTTTTTTTTTTTTTTTTTTTTTTTTTTTTTTTTTGGTTTTTGCGAGGTAGGGTCTCACTCTAGTCCAGGCTGACCTGGAATTAACTATGTAGTCTCAGGGTGGCCTTGAACTCTCAGCGATCCTCCTACCTCTGCCTCCCGAGTGCTGGGATTAAAGGCGTGCGCCACCACGCCCGGCAGCACCTCACTTTTATTTTAGGGTTATAGTATAGTAATGAATATGGTAGGTAATCTCATGGTCCAAGAATTGTCATACAATACTCAACAAACATATTTAGATAAAGCACTTCTTTAAATACTTTCCAACAACTATTACACTGTTTAGAAAGAACAAAAGGTCAATACCTCATATAAATATGACTAAACTTAGTAAATGCTTTAGAAGAAGTGGTATTTAGTTTGAACAATCAAGTAAGTATGCTTGGTGACAGCCACATAGGCTACCACATGTTTGTTTGGCCACATTTCTTTCTACTACTGTGCTTTATTCCTCAAGACTCTGGCTAGCTCTTCATTTTAAGAATTAAAGAGCATTTCAAAAATTCTCATTAAAAGCCATGAAAAGTATAAAGGGTCACTGGGCACCCTAGGTAAACTAACTTTTTTCAGCACTTTCTATCACCTAAGGGTAATACTATGTATATGTTACAGACACAAATTACTAACTTTACAAATGTGAATTAAGTGGCTTATGTCCAATATGAAAATATCTTTGTGTGGAAAAAAAATATTTTCCCCCTATAGGTCACATAAACTGTTTTACTGTACAAATGGGAAAAACTTCATTTTAAGGCTGGATGAAGTGGCACACACCTTTAATCCCAGCACTCAGGAGGCAGAGGTAGGAAGATCAACCATGATTTCAAGGTCACCCTGAGACTATACAGTGAATTCCAGGTCAGTCTGGGCTACAGCAAGACTCTCAAACAAACAAAATTCATTTTATTATCAAACCAAAAGTATATTATCTCTGGACAAAAATCTACATACCTGCCAAATCAATTAAATAATCCTAGCTACAAACCAGCACAATTTATTTTTACAGAGCTACTTTCCCAAATATTTATAAAATTTTAGAACTCCTACAAAAACAAATGATTTTATCTTTAACAAAAGTGAAACTTTTCCTAACTAAAATTCCCATGGGAACACAGTCTGCCTACTCAAAAAAGAGCAGATTTATAAAACAAACATATTGTACAACCTGTGACAAAGACTGAATAGCAGTAAATATTAGCATAAATTATTCAGCATTTACACTAAATATGAAATTTGCCTATTAAACACATGAATGCCAAGTTACTTCATAAAAAATATAATTATTACTGAAAGGTAATCAACGAATAACCTATGGAATTGATTTTAAAATACTCAGAATACTCACAAATCAAATCTCTGGTAAGTCTAAATACAAAAATAACAATACATATACTTTCCTATCAAGATGGAGGTCAAAGAGTCATTAAAGTTTATAAATAATAATGACACACAAATATTCTATGTATTATGGACTACCAAATTCCTACTAAAACCTACTAGATACAAGTCACAGCTCAGAGAAAGTCACTTTTCATCTTTACTCTTGGTGCTTGCAATAAAACAAAAGGACTTGTATATGCTCGGCAAGCATTCTACCACAAGGCTGCAGTTCCAGTTCTTTTATTTTTAAATGTAGTGCACCCATATGCTGGCATAGAACTCAGTATCTTCCTATATCTACATCCTGAGTACTGCTGAAACTATAGGTATGCACCACCATGCTGGCAATTTCCACCTTTAATAAATAATAGTATAATAAAATTAAAATTTCAACTTTCCTAAATACTAACAGATAAAATATTAATGGTAAGAATAAGATGATTCTGCTTCAACATATAATATACAAATTTTAAAGGATACTGATCTGTCTGTGGTCTTCGAAAGTTCTCTGGAAGATTGGCTTCATAAAGTAATCTTGCTTTAGTATTTCCCATATCTTGCATGCACTGTGATTAAAAAAAAAGAAATCTTTATATTAGATTTAATTCTTCACATTTTTCAATACATGTGGGTGCCAGTTTAAAAAAAAAAAAAATCCTGAAAGACAATACCACCTTTGTACTCACTGCTTCCTAAAACTAAAATTCCTGTCAGTTTATATGCAGTTGTATTATTTTTATAAATATACTACTTGAATAATACTGTCATTTCTAGGACTAATAAACAACTCATGGTCAAATTTTCATTGAGGTTCAAAATATTCCAGGATGGTCCTTTACAATCAAGGTCACAATGGAACCTATATGAATGACATATATGGCACTAACCTAGAATTCTACAGATGTGGATTAACTGGAAATCTCTTTAAGACTCAGTTGAAAGCTTTCCTCAACAACAAAAAAAGCAATACAACAAAAAACCCTCTGTGCCTCATGCTCAAGTTTATATCCAAGGTCAGAAATACAAAGAAATGCTATGACTTAAATGAGTATTCCCCAAACATTCCTGTATTAAAGGCTGGGTCCCCAGGGTAGCACCACTGGCAGGTATTGGAACCTTTATCTGGAGCCCAGTGGGAGGTCCTTAGGTATGCCCTTGAAAGGGATCCTGAGACCTCAGTCTCTTCCTTGGTTCATTATGTAAACAGGTCACTCCACCATGTACTCCTCATCACTGCCATCCAGTTCTCCCACCAGAGGCCCAAAACTGGGCTGCCCAGTCTTAAACTGGAACCTTCAGAACTGTGAGTTAAATAATGCTTTTCTCCTAACTTAACCACCCCAGGTATTTCATGATAGTAACACAAAGTTAACGAATATAAAACTTCTCCCTAAAAAATCTAAGATCTACTGCCCAGGAAATACAAAATAATTTAATAATCATCTCAAGCAGTTTGATTAAGTTTGGGTTATCAGCTATTAATGATGAGTAGTCAAATAGTATTTCCTTGATACTTTGTTATAGTAAATACAAAATGTAAGATTTTACAAACAAAAAATATTATTTATATAAAAGCTGAGTTTCTTAAGCTACCTAATTGGCAAAGAGATTCAGTTTTTATGTTTATTTTCCTAATTTGCCAGACATACAAACCCTACACCTCTGAGAAAACAATATAAATTTAAGACTAGCTGATACTGTCCTTAAGTTGAAGCCTTCAAGTACACCTAGAATCATCTACCATCAAATTTAAAACATAGTAACTCTATGTCCAACAGAGTGTAAAAAATTCTAATATACCCTCACTTCTATACAACTATTCTACCTTGCCTCAACATAAGTATTCTCTAAGAGTAACAAGAGTCCAATTTCTCTTAAGATAATGACAAAGTGAACAAATGAGGGAGGGGCTAGAAGTATAAGGCATGATCAACTGAAAAGGAATTAAGGATTTCGGTCATTTAGTCTTTATGATGAGAGGGAAACTAAGTCAAAAGTAACTAGAGCTTCAAAATTATGAGAGATGAAAAACAAATCTGTAATATAAGCCAACAACGTAAGATCAAAGGCACCATTACACCATGATGAATACTAGCATGAGTTAGTATATGTACAACTCATGTGGAATTTTATGTAGAGAACTAGGAAACTTCTAGTATAGTTCATCCTTATGAAAAACCGGGATGGGGAAGAGTTTTCCATCAAGCATTCAAATAATGCTGCATTTGTGAAATATTTATATTGAAATATGAAGCAGAGTGCAACAATTTATGTAATCACAAAAACATTGACCATTTAGAAAGAACTGGATCAAGGTAAGCTGGATTTCCAGCAGCCTGGCTGGAAGAGGAGTCACTGTAGGCAGATGCTGGGGTCTAGCCCAAAGGTGTGTTGGGGAACAGATCTGAATTCCACTCTAAGGTATGAAAAGTAAGCTCTGGAGGTCCTGTGGTTCTGTGCCTGATGTTGGTACTGGCTGGTTGGGTGGTGGTTTTTCACTCTGCGTGGACCTGTGAAAGGGGGCCAGCGTCTTCTACCATTATGGAATTCCCCCTAGATCTGTAAGCCTGAAATAAATCCTGTTCCTCCCACAAACTGTGTCAGGTTTGGAGGTTCATCCCAGCAGCAATGGAGCTGACTACAACACATAGTCCCTATAACACAGCAAAAAGTAATCTAGATACAAACATTTCATCAAAACTGTAATGATGAGAAAAATTCTCAGGTTTTTACCAAGCAAGCAAGAGAACCTAGAAATGTAAACAGAAAAGTTAAGACTAAAAACAGTAGAAATTACATGAGTTTTTTTTTCCACACTGTAACATCTCTGAAGAATCTTGTAATTGATAGCATCTTACAAACGACAGATGTCAGTCTCATGAAACAAGGGTTTAATGACATCACAGATACAGAGATCATTTGTGAGGATAAGGAAGATATTGCTTAATTTCTAGATTTTAAGGTAGAACAGAGAAGGAAATCAATCAGGACAACTGTAGGTGCAAGGAAAGATAAACATAACAAAAGGAAGGATTAGAACCCAGTAAACACAATGGTTCACCACGCTGGACTTTGGTGGAATCATTAGTTTGGTCTGTCCTTGGTGCTTGTCTGGGGAAAGTAGACTTTGTGGTATGTCTCCCCAGGAAAAGTTCATGCAACAATTTTTAAAACATCATTACCATTATTGAAATATTGTTCCTTTTCTTTGTTGATACTCATTCAAATGATTTATCAAAAGTATTAACAAAAGCTGGGTGCATACTTTAATCCCAGCACTGGGGAGGCAGTAGGAAGAGAGCTGAGAGTTTGAGGCCACCCTGAGACTACATAGTGAATTCCAGGTCAGCCTGAGCTAGAGTGAGACCCTACCTCGAAAAACCAAAAAAATAAAAAAAATTTAAAAATAAACTAACAAAAAAGGAGAATTTTGGTTGCTTATCTTTGGAAATTCAGTTTTCCAAAGCTGAGACAAGCAGACTAGTTGAAGAACGGGGGATGGGAGGATAATAAATAGCATGTTTCTCTTAAGAGAAAAAAAAGAAAGCACTGTATCTTTAATAAATTGTTAAATTGTTATCAGGATGTAAACTGTGAATAATGAGTGGAATACTTTTTAAGGTATTTTATTTATTTGTTTATTTATTTAATTTATTGGACAGAGGGAGGGAGAAGAGGCAGATAGAGAGGGAGAATGGGCAGGCCAGGGTCTCTAGCCACTGTAAACAAACTCCAGACCATGTGCCACCTCGTGCATCTGGCTTATATGGATACTGGGAAATCAAACCTGGGTCCTTAGGCTTCACAGGCAAGTTCCTTAACTGCTAAGCCATCTTTCCATCCCTGGTACACTTTTTTAACACTACCATCTAGTTTCTGGGAATTAGGTCAGGCCCCAAATATCCTTACGAAAAAACAATTTTTTTTTTTTTAACTTGAGGTAGGGTCTCACTCTAACCCAGGTGGACCTGGAATTCACTATGCAGTCTCAGGCTAGCCTCAACTCACAGCAATCCTACCTCAGCCTCCCAAATGCTGGGATTGAAGGCATGCTCCACCATGCCTGGAATGAAAAACAAATTTTTAAACCTCTTTTCACTTGTCTAGGAAGAGGAATACTCACAGGATTATCAAATAAACTAAACAAATCAGAAATTCATATATTAGGAATTTTTGTAATTTTTGTGATGTCAAGTAATTCTCTGTCAATACTATTTTCTATTTCTCTAAGACGTCAAGTATGCAAATGGTTAAGACTATTGAAGTTCAGTCACAAAATTAAGACTTAGGAAACAAAAGTCAAACACCAAACTGAGCCGAAAATGTACTGATCTTCATGACAAAGGAAGAAAGGACTCTAAGACTACATTAAATACGAAGTCAACATTCATTTCTACTTAAAACTATACACTGAGGAGTACTGAGGAATGAGGAACTAACTCATAGTACTCGCTAGGTAGAATATTTTAAATTATGTTATGTACTTTCTCCATTAGATTCAGTCTATTCTTGGGCTTGAGATATTCACCCTATGTTACGGTGCTTGGTAGTGTCTGGCAGTGGGTTTGAATCCAACTATCACATAAAGTTCATTCTGTTCTCATTTAATACAACTTATATTTCTCTTTTAAAATTTTATTGTATTTTACTTATTTGAAAGAGAAAAAAAAAAGCAGAGGGAGAAAGAATAGGCACACCTATTTTTTCCAGGGCCTCCAGCCACTGTAAAAAACTCCAGACACATGCACCACCTTGTGGCTTATGTGGGTCCTGGGGACTCGAACCTGGGTCCTTTGACTTCACAGGCAAATGTCTTAACCACTGAGCCATCTCTCCAGCCCCCATCATCTTATATTTCCATAAAGATTGTATTTTGTATTATTTGCAACATATATATATATATATATATATATACACACACACACACACACACACACACACACACACTATTTTTGTTGTTGTTTTTTCAAGGTAGGGTCTCACTCCGGCCCAGGCTGACCTCAAATTTACTCTGCAGTCTCAGGGTGGCCTTGAACTCATGGCGATCCTTCTACATCTGCCTCCCAAGTGCTGGGATTAAAGGCATACACCACCATGCCCGGCTTGTACACTGTATTCTTGAAACTGAAACATCTCCCAAAATTACCACCATTATAATTATGAAGCCAGATTTTACTTGGAATGATCTATAGTATGAAATGCTTAAGAATCCCAAAGCCTACCAATGAAAATATTCACCCTTTTTAATACATAATTCACTTTTAGTTTCTCTATATGACCTGTAACTTAGTAGATAGAGCCACACTAACTGAAAGCTTCAAATATCACTTAAGATTCAATTGCAAAGGCAATTATAACTGAGTCTCAACCTCAAAAACTACTGGTTTAATTAAACAGCCAAAGAACACCAATAGTCCAATTATGTTGTGATGAATATGTTGTATAGATGAAGCTTCTGTTTCTGAAATCACCTAAATGTAAAAGACTTCACCTAATCCTAGTTTTAGTTAAAAAACAAAATACACATTTTAAAACAGTTCTAAGGTTTTAATGTTTTATAGATAGAAAAAGAATGGAAGTTTTCAACTTACCTGAATCTGCACTTATTTACTATATGATCTACTTAAATAACTTAAACCAAAATTAAAAAAAAATCAGGGGACTGGAGAGATGGCTTAGTGGTTAAGAGGTTTGCCTACAAAGCCTAAACATCCAGGTTTGATTCCCCAGTACTCACATAACCCAGATGTACAAGGTGGCACATGCATCTGGAGTTCATTTACAGTGGTTATAGACTCTGGCATACCCATTTCTCTCTCTCTCTCTCTCTCTCTCTCTCTCTCTCTCTCTCCATCTTCCTCTCTCACTTAAATAAGTAAATAAATAAAAATTTAAAAATAAAATATAATAAAAGTGGGAAGAGTTGAAAGAAAGTAAGCAGAATTAATTGGCAAACAAATGTAACAGGAAATTTTATATAACAGCATGCACGTGGTTTTTCAAAGTCACTGAACATCCTCAGGGACCAAATAGTAATGAAGTACCATACAAATAGCAATGAGGTACCATACAAATAGTAATGAAGTACCATACAAATAGCAATGAGGTACCATACAAATAGTAATGAAGTACCATACAAGTAGTTATACTGAAGACTAATCACTGAGGTGAACTGTGACAATAAAAGCTAAGTTCAGACAGAAACAATGTGTCCAAGTTTAAGACATTATCAGGAAACAAATGATTAAACATAATGAAATGGTAAAAATCAATGAAAAGTCATCTGAAATTCCAAGTTAATGATTACTTTTTCTGAAAATAAAACCTGAATTTTTTTTTGTCTGTTAATACTCCAAACTAAACAGAGCTAAGAAATGGGGCTACTTTTATCTATTGTAGCTCAACTAATACTATGAAATAGATCTTTCCAGACTCAGCAGCTGTAATAAACATGGCCCCTAGCACTTCCCTGTTTTCTGCATATCCTCTTTTTCTTAATACATTCCTCCCTGTCTAGTCCTGTAATGCTCTGGTGCTTCATCCAGGTCCACAATCATTAACAGTAAAACTTCCATATTTATGTGTGATTCTAGGAAGCTACCTATAGATCTTTTCAGTCAGGGTTGCTTGTAGCCAAGGATAGCCCTGAACTCATTATGTAGCTGATTCCTGATCCTCCTGCCCCCACTTTTAGAGTACTAGGATTACAGGCATGTTCCACCATGTCCAGTTTATGAAGTGCTAGGGAGTGAATCCAAGCCTCATGCATCCCAAGCACTCTGCTGTTGAGCTACACCCAGACTTATCTTCACAGATCTGTATGTGCTTGCCCTTCGAGGAAGTGACAAAATAATAAAATAGATATTGCTAAGGATTCGACTACAATGTGACCTTCTAAATACCCAACAGCAAAAATGTAAGACACTAAAATCATCAAGAGTATCTTAAATATTAGTGTTTAATAAAAGAATGCAACATATTCATGACAAATGTGGAAGGAAAGTAAAGCTTTGTGGAGCTGCAGAATGTGTGTGTGGTGTGTATATGTAGCATATGCATGTTTGTGTAAAGATGCAAACACCCTATATGGAAGTGTGGAAGCCCAAAGAGAACACCAGGCATCCTCCTACTGATCTTCCACTTCTTTTCCTAAATGCAGAGATGCCATTTATTCAACAAGACTAGCTAACCAGTGAGCCCGAGATTCTCTGGACCCTGACCCATAAGCGACTGAGGTTACAGACATGTGTGATCCCCAATGTCCTGTGGGAGCAGTGACTAGAGAAATGCTGGGGCTAGCAAAAACCATAGCTCCACTTTCAGAAAGAGATTCCACCTCAAGGAAATATGCAGATGAGTATAGAAGGAGGACATTCCACATTCTTCTCTGGCCTCTGCACCTGTGAGTGTATCTGTACATACATCTGCATACACCACACAAACACATACACAAACACACCACTCTATAGCACATATACATACACCTGCATACACCACACATACATCTGCATATATATCTGCATACATGATAAGCACACACAGAGACCATACCACTCTATAGCACATATACTGCACATGTAAAAAAGTAAGAAATAAATAGTGCTTGAGTTGTTGACTTGTTTTTCATTGAATAAAAAAAGTCATGAAGTGAATGAATTTTGGCTTCAAATTGAGGCAGCACTCCCCACCCTTTCTGAAATGGTCCAATCTTATTTCTCCCATTCTATATTATGTATCAATGTGGAGCAGCATTCTCAGTACTAGCAATTATAAAATCAAAATATTTATCAACTTCAAAAATGCTGAAGATGCCCTATGTCCTGCAGTCTTAAATTATCTTACTGATTTAATTCTTTATGAAAAGTAAATCATCCATTTCACTATCATGCTTTTGCTTAAATGTTGAAATTATAAGCATAACAAAGAGTTGTTTTAAAGTAAATGTTTTATGAGTTAACAAATGTTTGATATACATATCTATTTTATCTACCTATATAACTAGGGTTGTATAAGCATGTCTTGAGCAAACAGGGGTCACAAGTGGTAAATGTTGAGGAGCCCTATCTAGAGGGAATATGGCCAACACATGTAAGCAAAATCTTAATCAGAGCAAGGGACTTACTTGTTCTACTAAGACCAAGTCTTCTGATGGATCAAAAAGGTTAAAATCTCATCCAAGCCAGGTGTGGTGGTGCACGCTTTTAATTCCAGCACTCCAGAGGCAGAGATAAGAGGATTACCATGAGTTCAAGACTAACTACCCTGAGACTACATAGTGAATTTCAGGTCAGCCTGGGATAGAGCAAAACCCTACCTCAAAAAAATTTTTTTTTAATTAAAAGAATAAAAAATTTTGTTAAAATCTCATCCAAGCAGATCTTACATTTAAAATACAGTTAAAGCATATTTATGACATTTATTTACACTTTCCCCCATATCATCATCTTAATGAAATACTGTTACTAAAGATAGAAAGCTTCTTAAGTGTTGAATGTATTTGTATAGGGGAGGGGAAGTTACTTGCTCCACTACTTTCTATTCATTAAAATCTTTAAAAATATAGTAAGGTTTTTCAATAGCCTTACTCTTATGGTGTTTTGGTTGTTTTATGTTTTTGTTGTCATTTTTGAAGGGAAGAATAACTTCTTATTTAGAAATGAAGCTGGCGGACCTGGGTAAATTCTTCACATCAGCAGACTCACCTCTACTACCACTTGAAACTTCCCAAACACTTCTTTATCTTCCTCTCAAAAGCCACCAGGACTTCTTGCATACGAGCAAGCCTTTTAGGACTGATTTCAAGAGCTTTTGGACTTCAGCTGCTGGAAAAAGAAGGGCCACCATTTTTGGTCTCAGGAACTCTTTGGAAATATTTAACATAGAGTTCATGTCTTCAGTTTTATAAAACTGTTTTGGGGGGAGTAGTTTTCTTTCTGTTTTTTTTTTTTTTTTTTTTTTTTTTTTTTTTGTTTTGTGAGGTAGGGTCTCACTCTAGTCCAGGCTGACCTGGAATAACTATGTAGTCTTAAGGTGGCCTTGAACTCTCGGCGATCCTCCTACCTCTGCCTCCCGAGTGCTGGGATTAAAGGCGTGTGCCACCACGCCCAGCTCTCTTTCTGTTTTTTAACAAATGTTTTTTTAAGAATGAACATCCACACAAATTTAAAGTTTTTAAGATGATATGAAATTAGAAATAACAGATTTCATACCTTTTCAGAATTCTTAAAAATTCTCAGATCTTGATTTCTGTTGCAGCTTTTGCTAATTACCATAAATTCAGAGCATATTCTTTTTAAAAAAAAAAAAGCAATGAAATGAAACACAACAAAACTGGAAAGTATCCTATCATATTCTTATGTCATCCCTACTGACAATGAAATTCACACCAATTTAAGTCCAAAACTAAGCCACGACCTTCATCCCACTTGCTTAAATCCCAGCTCAGGAGGTATCCTAGACTCTTCCTTCTGTCAGACGCCTTAGTGATTTTTTGTCAGCATTTCATGTTGGCCTCACCAATTTGTGTCCACATTGCCACTACCATAGTTCAGCATCCAGTCCTTTTCTAGGTTTTTGCAGGGATATGTACATCAGATTTACCTTTTTAAAAGC
Source organism: Orientallactaga sibirica (assembly GCA_036365145.1). Classification (NCBI taxonomy): domain Eukaryota; kingdom Metazoa; phylum Chordata; class Mammalia; order Rodentia; family Dipodidae; genus Orientallactaga; species Orientallactaga sibirica. The sequence goes on from JAEOAD010000006.1 coordinate 23,642,975, forward strand.
AACACCAGATGTTATTTTTCAACCTGTAACATTTAAGAGCTCCCTACTCAGTCCCTATCTGCACTGCAGCCGTCACTCGCAAGATCCCTTGTAAGATCAATACTGAGCCAATCCCTGCTGTAACTTTCACCTTCACCTCAAGTGACACACAACCAAACTCAGCACTGCAGTCACAGAGTACTGCCTAACCTTTCAAACACAGTTTTTTTTTTCCACTTTGCTGTCTCAAAGGTCCTCTCTGCATGCTACTTTGAGTATTTTAAAATTAGAGTTTACTATTAAAGGAGTAATGAGACCTCTTTAAATGTTAAAAACTTACCACATGAGTAGATGGTGTATCTAAATTTATGAAAGGAGCCATTACTAAGATAGTGACTTACTGAAGATCACTCATCAGTTAGTTAACAGAGCTAGAGGAAGTCAGTCCTATGGTCCTGCTATTTTCCATCAACATTGCAGTCCCACAAAGCACAGACAGTGATTGTACGACTAAACTATAATGTATAATGAAGATAATCCATTCACACATTTATTCATGCAATACATCTAATGATTTTCTACCACATACACTATTCCATGAGGGGACTTAAATCCTTATCTTCAAGTAACTTGCCATGTTTTTAGTTATATTCTCTCAAGTCTACCTATATTGACAGTTTATATTGAACAAAAGTAAGTTTCAGATTTCTTTTGAAAAGTATCTTACAATTTTGTCCATTACTGTGACCCAAGAACTATAGCAATTACTAGGAATAGAGAATTCTTTTTTTTAAAAAAAGGATACAGTAATGAATTGGGTTGGGTAGATGGCTCTGTGGGTAAAGTGCTTGCCATGCAAGTATGAGCACCTGAGTTTGGATCCTCAGACCACATGTGAATGTGAGACATCTCAGCAAGTGCCTATAATCTCAGTACTGAGAAGGCAGTGAGGTGTAAGAATCCCTGGGGATCACTGGTTAACAAGTCTAAATGAATCACTGAATTCTAGGTCCAGTGAGAGCCTTTGTCTCAAAAAATAAAGTAGAGAGCAACTGAGAAGACAATCAAAGTCTACCTCTGGCCTCACGAACGCACACACATGTGCACCCACACATACATGAACATGTACAGACAAATGGATACATATCACACTCATGCAAATCATCATCCCAACACAAAAAGGAACTGAGTCTACAAGTGTTATCCTAGACCTTTCTGCCATTCAAATTCATTTGCGTATTTCAAATTCAAAATGGAGGGAAGGAACCTCATAGAAAACTGTTAAACCCATAGACAGTATAACAAATTAAATGAATGAGTTTCTCCACAAATCTCAAAATGCCATCAAGTAGGAACAAGCCACAAATATTACTGAAAATTATTTTTTTTTACGTCATCCAGTAACACAAACGAGTCTATCCTTTCTGAACGCTCACAGCCAACCACCAGCCTCTCTTCTAGAATGAGCCATATGCTGAGAAGAAATTTCTGGGAACATATAAAATTGAGCAAGGCAGGAACAACAGAGATAGAGGAAGATAAGGTCCAGGTCAAGGTGAGAAGGAAACAGAACAAGAAGGTCTCAGAAAGCAAATGATTTTTAAAGAGGCCTGAAAGATTTTAAAAAAGCCATCCCGATTACCATTTTTCCATAAATAAAGAACAGCTAGTGGTGGCTAACACCTGTAAGCCGAGAATTCGGGAGGCTGAGAAAGAAAAACTGTCCAGCCTTTTTAAAAACCATTCCACTAATGATAAACTCACTACCCTCCAAGGCAATCAATTTCGTTTCTGGGAGTCTGAAATACAGAAAAACATTGATTGCCTTTCTATAGCACGCACATAGTCCTTCAAACTTTACCTGTTAACTTAAGTTACATTTCCTGGGGTTGCTACATTTTAGGAGTTTTAAAAGTATACAGAGGAACATGGGGAGAACAGAACAGAGATCAAGAAATGAAAAACAACATATCAAAAAAAAATAGGTAATGTTGGGGAAATACTTTCTTTTTTTCCATTCTCCATTCATTATTGAGAATAGCATTTTCACAGATTTTTATCAAACCAAAGATTAATCTCAGCATGTCACTTAAAATATTAAGTATAATCTGTGTTGCCATCAGAGTGGTAGCCATCAGCCAGCACAAAGACTACAAAAGCACATTTGATAATAGTTTGTACCTGCTGGGCACTTACACTTTATTTAAGTAGACATGTACAATGGTAAATAATCATACATGACAGTAGACAATAAAACATAAACTACATAAGGATGAAGGTTTTATTAAGGTAGGGACTTGAGCTAAGCATTAAATAGAAAGGATTTAGGCTGGCAGGAAAAAACATGGGGAAGTACATTTCAAACAAGAAAAATTACTAAAGCAACACTAAAACCAAAGCAAACCATAAGAACAACATACTTACAAGTCTTGCCTGCAAGAAGAGCTACCTCAATATAACCAAAGCTGCCTGCCACATGGCTTCAGGAGCAAGCAAACCAAAAGGAATGGGCCAGAAGGCAGAGAAAATTCACTATCAATTTAAGGAAAATAAAACTGGGGAGAGCCAATGCCTACCTCTTAGGAGTAAACTGACCAAAACAAAATTGTGGCAAGGTTTATTCCAAACATATTATGTAAAACAGAGAGCTAACAGTAATGAGAACATGAGGAATATACTACAGCCGGACATGATAGGTAAAATGGAAATGAGAAAGAGAAGTGAGGAAAGAATGAAAACCAATACAACAGAAAGGTATGAGGAAGGGTAGGACCCACAAACATAACCAGGTTTTAAGAATAACTGGAGCTGGGCATGGCGGCACACATCTTTAATCCCAGCACTCACTCGGAAGGCAGAGGTAGGAGGATTGCTGAGAGTTCAAGGCCACCCTAAGACTACATAGTGAATTCCAGGTCAGCCTGAGCTAGAGCAAGACCCTATCTTGGAAAAAAAAAAAAGAGTAACTGGAAGGTGACAGGAAGAGAGCCAATCTAGACAAGCAAGTAAGACGAAGACACCCCAGTCTTAACATTACAAAGGCCATACACTGGATATCTACCATCATAGTCAAAATTCCTACATGGACATACTGCTGCTAACTGCATAAATATTTTTACGTGTGTCCATATCGAACATAGCTGGATTCACACTGTTATACATCAAAAGTTAAGCTCCTAGTGTTCCATTTTTTACTCTACTCTGATACATAATGCCTCCTGGAAAAAAAAAAAATCCACATTGGTCACAGCTATTGCTCTCTTAAATTCTGAGTAACCAGCTTTGTTTGTAAAGTGGTTTTTCATAAAGCAACAGCATTTTAAATTATTTTGCACAAGCTACAGAATATACAAAGATAAATAGAAAATGTAAAATCCCACTGATATTTCAATGCCATGAAGTCAGTCTAACTGGCTAATCTCCAGCCTTACTGAACATAAAATTAAAATGGATGCTAGGAAAAAATTATCAATTATTTTATGCCAAAGATGGTCAATGTTTCTTAGGAATGGCAAGCTCATGAATAGCAAAGGAATCTGAGAAAAAAAGACTTCAAGTCATCATTTTACTAGAAGTCACTACTGAAAACATAGAAACATGCACAGAAAATACCAAGTGAACCCTTAGAAGTAAATGAGTTTTGCTGTAGAAAGGATCAAAGAACAAAGATGCTAAAGGCAAAACTAGAAAAATCTCTAGGTAAGAGCAAAAGAATTTTTAAAATATATAGAGATTAGAAAAGCAAAATAAATCATGTAAACTAGAAATTTCAGCTTCTTTGACAATAAGAAAAACACAAAAAAGAAACTTCAAGAAGGCAATGGTTATTATAAATGGAAGCATAAACATCAATGAAGAGGTTAGGAAATTAGGCTCGGCCCTTAAGCGTGAGTAGAGTTCTTCAGTAGGCAAACAACAGAACAGTGAAAACAGGTGCTCCAAGGAGCAAAAGTAAGACAAAAGAAATGAAAGGCTAGAAGTGCTTTTCAGGGGGCTGGGAATGTAGCTTAGTGGTAGAGCCCTTGCCTAGCATGTAGAAGGTGCTAGATTCAATTCCCTAACACCTGCAGTTTGGAAAAAAAAAAAAAAAAAAAAAGTTCAATTTTCAGGCTGCAGGGTAGCTTAGCAGTAAAGCACTTGCATGGCATGTGCAAGGCTCCTGGTTTCATTCCCAGAACTGAAGGGAAAGGAAAGGGGAAAGAGGGAAGGAAAAGGGGAACAAAGGGAATGGGAAAAGGGGGAGAGAAAAGATCAAGTTACTATTTAGATCTAGAATGTCCTCCAAAAGGTTCATGTGCAGACAATTTGATCCCCACCTAGTAGTACAATTGAAAACTGGTGGAAACTTTCAGAGGTGGTTCAATTTGGAGAAAGTGGGTCACTGAAGATTGAATCTCAATCAAAATAGGGCCCTCCTCTCATCTCCTTCCCTCTCCCTAACCTCCCCCCCCCACCACCCCACAGTCAAGCTAACATACAGCTCTTGCTCAAAAACCTTAACTGTTAACAGTTATTTCTAGAAGGTAGTACCTGGTACATCAAAAATACTTACTGTTGGCTTGAAAGATGGCTTAGAGGTTAAGGCATTTGCCTGCAAAGCCAAAGGATCCCAGTTCAATTCTCCAGGACCCACATAACCCAGATGCACAAGAGGGCACATGCATCTGGAGCTCATTTGCAGTGGCTGAAGGCCCTGGCATGCCCATTCTCTCTCTCTCTCTACTTATTTCTCTCTCATAAATAAATAAATAAATAAATAAATAAATAAATAAATAAATAAAACATTTTTTAAAAGTTTAAAAAAATGCTACTTCCTAGCTGGGTATGGTAGCACACACCTTTAATTTCAGTACTCGGGAAGCAGAGGAAGGAGGATCGCCATGAGTTTGAGGCTACCCTGAGATCACATACAAATTTCAGGTCAGCATGAGCTAGAGTGAGACCCTACTTCAAAAAATCAAAAATAAAAAAAAATTAAAAATTAAAAAAAAAAAATACCTTAACTGCTTCCTGACTTAAAAGCAAACAAATAAATGAGTATAGCAGTTTCAAGGGCTGTATATGAGGAACACTCTTCTCTGAAGAAAGAGCTGATGAAACATGCTCTGAATTATAGGAGTCTAAATAAAGGGCCTCAAACTGAAAATAATTAACATAGCGTAATAGTAAAAGGAGGAATGAATTTTGAAAACAAGATAAAGTCAGAGAAAAAGTACTACCTCCTCTCAATTTTTGTCCATAAATTAAAAGAATAAAAAGCTGAAAGTGGATGCATAAACTTAGTGGGATATATAAAAAGAAGCTTTTATTTTTAATTTAATGACAAAGTTGTCAAAAAAAAAAAAAGTTGGGTTTAAAGATGCATTTATTCCAGCCCAAACAGATGTAAGCCTAAGTAAAAATGGTCAAGATACAACCACACAGTGAAAATGATTACAGGGAAAAAAAAAAGGCTAAGTCATGTCAAATTCTCCAAAGTACAATTTATGAGTGTAGAAGCTTGAATTGTGTGGGCTTCATTCTTCCAAGAAGATACCAAGTGTTATATCAATAAATGATACTAGGAAATAGTAAATACAGAGGCTACAAGTGATTACTAGGAGACTCATGAAAACATAAAATATTAATAGTAGTCCACAGGCTATCAGAATAAAGACCAAATACACTGAGTATATATTGTCCGACATGAACAAGGTCTTACAGAACTGTTTATTCAGAAGCATAAATTTCAAGCCAACTAGGAAATTTGGAAGTACGTTCGTTTATAACAAAGACATTCTTAAACATTCAATATGGGCACTGAAAAGATTAAAATGAATAGTTAACAATTCTTAAATGATAGGGAAATAGCAATCAAGTCTGAGACTTAATGAACCATTATAAAACAATAGATGAAGTTGGAATATTTAAAACATTCAAAATGGTCCTTTCCAAAAAATTTTAAAAGTGCCTGACAATAAACAAAAGAACAAAGACATTTACCTGACCCTAAATTACATTTAAGACAAGAAATTGAGGGTGGAGAGATAGCTCAGCAGCTAAGGCACTTGTGTACAAAGCATAATGACCCAGGTTCAATTTGCCAGTACCCATGCAAAGCCAGATGCACAAAGCGTGCATGCATATGGAGTTCCTTTGCAGTGGCTGGAGGCCATGGCACACCCATTCTCTCCTTCCTTCCCTCCTTCCCTCCCTCCCTTCCTCCTCTCTGCTTGCAAATAAATAAGTAAAACTAATAATAAAAGAACTTGCAAGATTTTATAAGTAAATAACATTTTTTCTAATAAAAATCACATAAATTTTAGGAGACAAACTGTTTTCTTTTAAAAACAAGCATACAACCACTCTAAAACCACAATTCATGTGGTAGATTTCTTAAAAACTGAAAACAGATATACATATACATCAATAACTAATGAAAATATAATACTTACATTTATCATCAGTTAATAAGTAACCTGTGCAGGAATTTGTAAGTGGTTATATTTTACAAATTTACATACACACTCAATAAAGATAATTAATACCTTGAATGCACTCAGAGATTAAATCTTGTTTCCACATTTAATAGTAAGTACCATCTTCAAAAATATTAAACATGATTACATGATTATTGCAATGGTGGTGATGATTTTAAGAGAAAGAACATAGAATTAAATATGGTGGGTTATTTCTCTCTATTACTAAATACTTCCCAGGCACTTTTATATCAACAAGCTTATTACATACGTATGAACACAGAACTAACTCATAATGCAATCACCACTTTTCCAAAGCTGAATGACAAATCTGAATAAACAGGAATGACTCCAAAAGATAAACATTTCAATGTCTAAAAAATGTAATTTGTGGAGACAGAAATCAGTACAGTATTTGTTGGAGAACTTGATTCAAAATTAGCACAAGAGAACTTTCCAGAGAGATGGAAATGCTGCATATTCATGGATGGGTGTTAGTGACATGGTATAAACATTTGCCAACACTCATAAAACTCACTGAGATCTGTGAATCATTATCTGTGATGATGCTTCAATTTTTTTAAAAAAATTAATAAATAAATGAATTAATTAGTTATAGCAAGGTGTAGAGGTGGATTATGCAGAACATCCTACCAACTCAGGATATCAGATATGCTTAGACCTGAATGAGACACAACTTCAACAGACATCTGTGGCTATTATCTAAGCATCTCAAAATGCCTTGCCATCCTATACTACTACAAATGAAAAAAGTATTTTTGGTAAATATTCTCAAAAACAAATTCATCTGCCCTTAATAATACAACACAATAGACCAATGTGTTTACTCAGTGATAAACATTCAGAAATCAATTGATGACAACAGATTACTAGAAGTGAAACTGCTCATGACCAGAAGGATATATAATGAACAAATGAATAAGGAATGCTGCTAATTAAGGAATACTAAGATATACTAATTAGAAATTAATATTTATTGCATGCTTAAAATCTTGCAGGTAATGTCCTGAATGTCACCTCTACTAACTTATGTGACTCTCTACACACACACTGAGCAGGCACTGTTACTCTTCTTATTTTACAAGGACAAGACAATGGAACACCCTGAGGTGAAGTATCCAGCACAGATCACAGGTCTCCTTTGGTAGTCTCTCATTAGTGGCAGCCTTCTTAATTATTTTGTTTGAGTGCCTCTCTGGAATCAGGTGCCGCAAATATTCTAGGCAAAAACACAGACTGTGCTGAATAGTATGGAAACTTGGGGCTAACAACTGCTTACCTCTGTATTTTATCAAAGTGGATGTCCATGTGTTTTTTTTTTTTCATTTAAAAACATCATTTATCATTGATTTCTCATAATATCCTATCCTTAGTTCTCAGCATGGCCCCAAAACCTGAAGTATCAAATAATTACATGGCTTGTCCTTAGTTTAAAACAAACCATGGAAAACACCACTATCTTTTGTCTTCAATGTTTTCTGTTGGGCATTGTTACAAAGGGCTGGAACTATAAGGAGGCTGGCCTGAATTATTGGACATGGCCAGGGACCCTGGGCTGTGGGGTTGCAGCTGGCCCTATCGTCAGGGAGTGCCTGGAGACGGTGACTGACCTTTCCTACGTTGTAAGTTGTAGTGTGCTGTCATCTCCCAGAGTGGGCAGAACTGGCGAGGCCCTCCCCCCAGACCCCATGCCATAAGTCAGACTTTGCCCCCCACAGTTCCCGACCTTGTGGAAAGCTGCCCAAGAGACCCTTATGTGGCTGAAGTCATGTAGCCTTCTCACCATCTCTCTCATCCCCCACAATCTTTGAAGTCACAGCCTTCGCCCTTCCCCTTATCTTCCCTTATCCTTCCCCCACAGCTTTGAAGTTACTAGTTCTTCTGCCACCTAGATAACAGCCCATAAACTATGCATTTGATTGCCATATACTCTGTACATGCCATCTCCACCTTCCCCAAGTGTTTATAAACCCACTCCCCTTTTAAATAAATGAGTGCTGTCCATCAGACGGTCTCCCGGGTGTTCACTGCCCATCATGTTCATCGCATTCACCTGCTGCTCCAGGAAGGACCCTGCTGCTTCCCTCCCAACTCCTCCCTCCCTCGCCTGGGATGTCAGTGGCCAACAACTCCAGGAATGGTAACGGTAAAGACCCACAGTTTTCTACGTCTACAAGTCATTATAGACATCAACTTACATTTTCAATCTACACTTTATATTTTCTTGAATAAAAAAATGGGTGTCGGGGCTGGAGAGATGGCTTAGTGGTTAAGGTATTTGCCTACAAAGCCAAAGGACCTCTGTTCAACTCCCCAGGACCCATGTAAGCCAGAGGCACAAGGTGGCACATGTGTCTGGAGTTCGTTTGCCATGGCTGGAGGCCCTGGTGTGCCCATTCTCTCCGTGTGTGTGTGTGTGTGTGTGTGTGTGTGTGTGTGTGCGCGTGCGTGCGTGCGTGGCGCCTCATCCCCTCTCTCGCTCTCTCAAATAAAAAAAAAATAAACTAAAAAAATTAAAATAAAATCAGGTGTCATTATGTTAGTTATCACATTTGCTACTGAGATATGAACACAGTTGAAATGTTCAAAAAGCTCTACTTCTTTGATGTAATTAGTATATTTTCTCCTCCAGGATTTTGAAATACACAAAGGATCATATTTCCTTCTATGCTTTGCCAGCAAAAAGATCAAAAATGAAACTAAATCAATTAAGCTTGACTTCATAGCCTAAGATATCTATCTACAACTTCTACCTTACTCAAACTACACAAGTTTTTGTTTTTTTTGATGATTCTGGGGCATGTATGCATATCACTAAGATCCAACCACATATAGTTGGCCCTCTGGTTCTGTATTCATGGAATCAACCAACTACAAACTGAAAATATGAAGAAAAAGACTGTATCTATACTGAACATATTTGTATATTTTCTTGTCATTATCCCCTAAACAAAACAGTTTAGCAACAATTTGCATAGCATTTACACTTTATTCAATATTACAAGTTAATCTAAGAATGATTTCAAAGTACACAGAAGAATGAATATGCCTAAGTTATATGCAAATGATATGTCATTCTATAATAGGCACCAGAAAATTCATGGATTTTGGTATTTGCCAGCGGTCCTGGAAACAATCCTTTATCGATACCAAGGGATGGTTGTATGTTGATCTAATGAGAACTTTTTGCTGCTAAAAGCAGTTTCAAGGGCATAAGAAAAAATTTTTGTAAATTCCCTATGAATTACAAAGACTAGAAAAAGAAAAGTACTTTTACGTTGGCAACTAAGCAAAACTGTGAGGATTTAAGGCTGTCACCCTGGAAAAATAGCAAACTCTTAAAATTACAAATTTACCTCTAACAATGCTAAGCTATTCTAAACATACCTATCAATCATAAGAACATTTGACAACTGCACTATCTTCCAGCTACTAACCTCTGTCAGAATACCAAGAACACCTCTGTATAGAAAGGAAATCCTCCAATTCAGTTTTTGGGCAAGAGGTGATTTTAACTGCTTAAAATATGTTTACTTATGTATTTATTTGCAAGCTCAGAGAGAACTAGAAAGACACAGAGAGAATGGGCGCACCAGGGCCTTTAGCCACTGCAATCAAACTCCAGATACATGCACCCCTTTGGGGCATCTTGCTTTACAGGGGTACTGGGGAACTGAACCTGGGTCGTTAGGTTGTCCAGGCAAGTGCCTTAAGAACTGAGCCATCTCTCCAGCCCTGATTTTAATTTTTTTAATCTTTATCACTACTTCTGGTGACATGAATGCAAATTATAGTATTTCATAATGGCAAATTAAATTAATACAAAAATATTTTAAAATAATTTGAAATCAATATTTAGACACAAAGATTTAAAGCTAATATAGACCCCAGAAGAATTAAACTGTTATGAATTAATAAGTAAAATAACATTCAAATTTTAACTTGACATATTCCAGTTAGAACTTTCAATCATTTTCATTCATTTCTTATTAAAGTAATGTTTACCTGTATCTGTTCTGGTGTCCATTGGTCTAGGTTGACTGACTTGACCCTGGATATATGAACCCCAAGATTTCTATGAATTCCAGCACATCTGATGCAAATAAACACACCAATATTCCAAGAAGCCCATCGGGGACCTAATAAAGCAAGGAAACAAACAGAGAAAAGCAAGTTTTAAAAACTAAATTAAATATAACAGTAGTATTTTGTTTTTATTTAAGTATGTTTTTATTTGAGTTGGGGGAAGAAGGGGTGAGGGAGGGAGGATAGGTGCACTAGGGCCTCTACCCATTGCAAACAAACTCCAGATGCATGTACCACTTGTGTATCTGGCTTATGTGGGTCCTGGGGAATCGAACCTGGGTCCTTTGGCTTTACAGGCAAGCACCTTATTCGCTAAGCTATCTCTCCAGCCTAAGGTATTTTGGTTTTTATACAATTTGTAACAGAAGCTTAGAGAAATCCTATGACTGACTTTTTAAACGATACTGGTAATGACTGCTAAGAAGACCTATGTTTTGGTTGCACTTAAGGGTTATGTATCAACCTTCGAAAGCCTTAATTATTTTGCTGATCTTGCCTTCCTAGAAACTTTTCCTTAAACCTATGATTTTAAAACTAATTTATGTGAAGCTTTAAAATTCTACATGAGCCGGGCGTGGTGGCGCACACATTTAATCCCAGCACTTGGGAGACAGAGGTAGGAGGATCACCCTGAGTTCAAGGCCACCCTGAGAATACAAAGTGAATTCCAGGTCAGCCTGGGCTAGAGTGAGACCCTACCTTGAAAAAAACAAACAAAAGCCAGGCGTGGTGGCGCACGCCTTTAATCCCAGCACTCGGGAGGCAGAGGTAGGAGGATCGCCGAGAGTTCGAGGCCACCCTGAGACTACAGAGTTAATTCCAGGTCAGCCTGGACCAGAGTGAGACCCTACCTTGCAAAACAAAAAAACAAAACAACAGAAAAAAACAAACAAAAACAAATAAAGGTCTATATCAAGACATGACTTAAAATAGTAAGTAACAATTTTTTTTTTTTTTTGGAATAGGGTCTTATTATATTGCCCAGGCTGGCCTATGACCTGTGATTGCCCTGCCTTACCACAACATGACTGATAACTAGGGAAAATGCTTACTGGGGTACCAAACATACTGCGAAAAGTGTCTGTAATAGTGAAGCAAGGACTCCTTATATATGCATGAATAATCTCAAACATAATACTGAGATTAAAAACCATTTAAAATGAATATAAACAGTATGAGCCCATTTATATAAACTGAAAAACATGTAAAGTAATAATGTAATGCATATTAACTAAAAGCTTCTACAAATACCATGAAACTAAATTGGTGTTGAGAAGAAGATGGATCAAGAAAAGTGAACAATGACCTTGGAGAACATTCATTCTGTGCTTCTGAAACCAGGTGGTGAGAACAGAAAACTTTTGGTTCATTAATATACAACAGACATACATGAACTAAAATGTAGGCAGGGGATCAGCAGGAGTGGAGGGGACAAGAGAGGGTAGAGGAGTGGTAAATAAGATAAGAATACACTATACACATGTATAAAGCTATCAAAAATACACAAAACTTTAAAAGGAACAGAGGTATGCCATAAAACATTATATTGGGGGTTTATGGCTGAAAAAATTTGGCAAACACTGCAGAAACTCTGATCTATGTATACTTGGTTTTATTATTCTTCACACTTTTGGATGTTGTCTTTCATAATTTTAAGTTTAATATGACTTTCACATATTGCTTGTATAATATTAAATTTTTAAAATGGAAAAAGTGACAATTATGTAAAATATCCACAAATATATTCCCAAGATGTTTAACATTTATCTGCTCATGTAAAATTGGCTATATAAGAGATATGGAAAAATTAAGCATTTTAAAAACTGTAATTTGTTTTAAACATATACTTTTATCTCAAGGTAAAAGTTAACTCTATAAAACAACACTGAAACCAGTAATTGCAAAATAGTAAAACCTAAACTACATGCCCCCACATAGACTCCTAATTACAGGAAGTAGCTTTTAAATCCCAAAACTTCCACTTTTTTCACTACTGTTAATGGCATTTATTTATTTGCACATGTGTGTATGTGTATGTAGTATGAGCATGCCAGGGTCTTTTGTCCCTGCAAATAAATGAAAGACACTTGTAACACTTTTTTTACATCAGCTTTACCTAGATGGCTGGGGAACTGAACCCAAGCCAGCAGGGTTTGCAAACAAGCATCTTTAACCTCTAAGCCATGTGTCAAGCCCCAATACTCCACTTTTAAATTTGAGAATTCACAATACTGAATGATAAACACACTTCTGGACTTCTATAAGTATTCCAGCTAGAGCTGCCTCCTCCAATTACTCTAATCATTTCTACCAGTATTTCTTTTGCAAGTGTATGTGTATGTGGCATGCATGCATGTGTGTATGCATCTCTTTGTGTGTTAAGTCACATGCACATATTCACGTGAGGGTGGAGGATAGAAGTGGGCATCTGGAGCTTTCCTCAATTACTCTCCACCTTATCATTTGAGACAAATTCTCTTTCACTGAACACCTTAGGCTAGACTAGCTCACCAATGACCCTGTCTCTGCCTCCCCTGCACTGGAATTACAGGTGCTCATGGCCATACCTGGCATTTTATGTGGATGCTGGGGATCCGAACTCACAGTTTCATGCTTGTCCAACAAACACATTACCCACTGAACCATTTTCCCAGCCCGTAACATAATAATTTATTATATAACAATGTTTTAAGATTTACATGGAAGTAGATAACTGCTAAAATAATCAAACTTTACAACTATTTAAGTATCAAATCAAGAAAAGTGAATGGAATGCATGCTCTCTCTTATTGTACATAAGCATCACCTGGGTTATGAAAATGTAAGCTCTAAATCTGAAGTTTCTGAAATAGCACCAGGAATTCTGCCTTTCTAATAAATTTCCAGTTATGTCCATGCTGCCATCCACTGACCACATTTTGAAATGCAAAATTCTGGATTCTTTTTCATAGTGTTCAATTTGAACATTCAGCGTACAACAGTCCCCATTAGCTACTGGATCCCTAAAATTGTGCCTAATACCAAACCTTATAATACTATGTATTTTTTCCTACACATGCACACCTATTGAGACAGATCAGGAAGATCCAAGCCTCCTGAAGGCTATTTGGCTAAGTGTTAAACATTGTAGGATAAAGCCAAAGAACACTGATTTCATGTTAACTCTTAGTTGTAGCACTCTAATGTTTTTCCTCCTTAAATGACTGAGGCTATCAGACATAGTAACTGGGATGCTTGCCTGAAAGAAAACTATCAGATCCTTTCCCTGCTCCAGAAGCAGCTGTGGGGAGCAAAACCAAGTAACTACACTAGATGTAGGGGCCAGACAGGGAGTCATCTGCGTTTTTTCTGTGGTTCCCAAGTCCAGGGGTCAGTGAGTGATACTGTTGTCACTCCTGAAGATCTATCCTGAGGACAACCAGGACATCAGAGCTGCCATTTCTGCAGATCTGTAGCTGGCAATCACGCAGCCACTTCTTCAGGGGCTCCTGAAGCTGTAACCTTTGTTGCTTTAAACATCTTACAACTGCTCAGAGAGAGTCTAGCCAGCCACCAATGCATGGAGGAGGCTTCACACACGCAGCAGACACCCTAAGAGACTTTAATCCAGACACTGAGAGACACAACTGTGATGGCTGCTGCTCAAGCCACAGGAGACTTTGAGTCACAACCACTCCACACACACTGCATAGGCTCTAGGGAGACTTCACTTTGGCCATGACAGCTTTATAAGCCCTTCTAGGACCCCACGTATAGACTCATCCAAAGGTACTTATTCAATCTGATCAGAAAAGAGTACCTACACCCTGCTGGTCATAGCTAGAAAGGCATACCCAATTGAGCAAAAAGGCTGTTGCTAGCAGACAAGACAGTATCCATCTGTGTCACTGGCTATATATACACAACTTTCCTCTCACCCTTTGAAACAGTCCAAGACACCTCCCTCCTGAGTACTGCTCCCCTAAGGCTAAAACTTAGACTCTCATTTGAGTATTTTGTTGTCTACTTGTAGTCTTTGTCACAGCTAAACCAGGTTGAGCTGGTATATGAAAAGCAGACCACTCTCAGGGCCGGTATACCCAGCAGCAGATAGTGGTAGGAGATAGGTGGCTGGAGAGACTGGCTAGGAAGGAGTAAAGACTGTGGAGAGGGAGGACTGTAAAGAAGTGTGAGCTTAGACCACAAAAACTTGCTGAGAAAATGAGAATGCAGAGAGCTCCGACTATGGAGGGCAAAGGGCTACAAAGAGCCAAGACTACAGACGAGTGACAAATCCTAGCCACTAGAACAGTTCAGAAGACCACAGTAGTTATAATTAGATCAGGCTGTCAAGAGCTGTAACACCAGCAATGGAGAGTACTCACACTTAAATTAGAGCTATCACACTAACTGCTGGGGAGTGGGCCACTGACACTTAACATCCAGAGCTGTAACACTAAGAGCTGAGGGTCCTGACATCCTAGCAGTTCAAGTTGCACTATGCTGTTTTGTCATTTTCATCTGACCAGAACACAAAAGAGCCCTCAGCCAATTGGGATACACTATGATAAAGTTTAATTCACATATTGGAACAGTAACAGATCAACAGCAATAAAATAGAACAATTACAAAACATACCATAATAAAAGTTACGGGGGAGCTGGAGAAATGACTTAGCAGTTAAGGTGCTTGCCTGCGAAGTTAAGGACCCATGTTTGACTCTCCAGGTTCCATGTAAGCCAAATGCACAAGGTGACGCAAGCATGCAAGGTCACACATGCGCACAAGGTGGCACGCATGTCTAGAGAGTTTGATTACAACAGCTGAAGGCCCTGGTGTGCCAATTCATTCTCTCTCTCTCTCTCTCTTTCTCTCTCCCTCTCCCTCACACACATTTAAAAAAAAAAAAAAAAAAAGACCAGTCTGTTGGGCTTGCCTTAAAAAAAAAAAAAATAGTTATGGGAATGTGATTACTCTCTCCGAATATCGTATTGCTCAATATTGCCCTGTTCCCCTCTTGGTGTGGTGTGAAATGATACTGAAAGGAAGCAATTTACAGCTTCTCTTGGCCTATCCAGTATCAATACAATGGTACTTTGAAACCATTAATAAGTAATATCAGGGTGTTATGTGGGAGAAGCACAGTGATACCTTGGCAATGTACTCCACAATTAAAATGAATATTAAATGTCCAATGGGCAGGTGGTGTGTATGTGTATCAAAGATACAACAAACAAAGTGATGATTCACATTTTGAGTAAGACAGAAAGGGTGCAAGAGATCACATCCTATTATTCAAAACAGTGTAATATAAAATTTATTTCTGGAATTTTCTACTTGATGAATATTTTAATATTTTTGTTTGCGTACATGCCAGTGTATGTAATGGGGAGGGGGTGCCAGGCTCTTGACACTGCAACCAACACCAGATACTTGTGCCACCTTTTGTCTCCAGCTTACATGGGTGGCTTAGAAATGGAACCCAAGATAGGTCAACTAATTGCCTTTAATCACTGAGCCATCATCACAGACTCCCCATTTAACATTTTTAGGCCATAGTTGACTATTGGTAATTGATACTGTGGAAAGCAAAACCACAGCTAAGATGGGACCGCTAATATTGTACTTCCTGATCTGCTTGCATAAATCTGTCAACTTGAGTAATACATAAAAATTGTGGCAATAAAAATAGCAAATATGACAATCACCAGGAATTACAGAACAAGGAAACAAAATATCCTGGCATGAGCCAGGCATGGTGACTCATACCTATAACCCCAGGGGCTGAAATATAAGACTAACCATGAGTTTGAGGCCAGCCAGGGCTGCAGAGTGAGTTCCAGGTCAGACCGAGCTAGAAGACAGACCCTGGCATAAAAGAAAAATAAAAAAGAAAGAAAGGAAAAGGAAGGGAGGAGAGAGGAGGAGAAGGAAGGGAAGGGGAAGGAAGGGGAGGGGAGGGGAGAGGTGAGAAGGGAGGAGGCGGAGAAGAGAAGGGAGGAGAGGGAGAAGTAAGAGTGAAGGAGGACAACAGGGGAAGGGGAGAGAAGAGGGGAGGGAAAGAGAAGAAAGGAGAATAAAGAGAAGGTAAACACAAAATGCCTATAAATTTTTTATTTGGGGTATAAATCATAATAATACTTGTAAAGGGCTGGAGAGATGGCTTAGTGGTTAAGATACTTGCCTGCGAAGCCTAAGGACCCATGTTCAACTCTCCAGATGCCATGTAAGCCAGATGCACAAAGGTGAGGCAAGTGCAAGGTCGCACATACACACTAGGTGGTACAAGCAGCTGGAGTTCAATCTAATTTCAGTGGTTGGGGGCCCTTACACACTAATTCTCTCTCTCTCTCTCTCTCTTGCTTGCACTCTTTAAAAAAAAAAAAAAAAAAAAAAAAAAGGAGGGTGCTGGAGAGATGAGTTAGCAGTTAAGGCATTTGCCTGTGAAGCCAAAGGACCCAGGTTCAATGCCCCAGGACCCCTGTAAGACAGATACACAAGGTGGCACATGCATCTGGAGTTCATCTACAGCGGCTGAAAGCCCTGGCGCACACATTCTATCTGACACTCTCACTCTCTCTCAAATAAGAAAATAAACTTTAAAAAAAAAAATGTTAAGTACTTGTAAAGACTCAAAAACTTTCCAGGATATCTGTTGAATGTTTAAATGATAGTGATACATTAAGATGAAATGTTCACCAAGTAATTAAGAACACAGAACTAACATTGGGTTGCTGGCTCAGTGGATAGTGTGTTTGCTGACAAGCATGAGCTTGGCTCTCCAAAACCTACATAAATGCCTAGTGCATATATGGCAGCCCACCTGTTACCCCAGTGCTTGGAGGTGGACCCAGGGGATCCTGAGAGCCCCTTGCTATCTAGACTACCTGAATTTGTGAGTCCTAGGTTCAAGTGAGAGACTGCCTCAGTGTAAAACATATACATATATGGAGCTAATTTGTCTTTAGTTTAGGTTTGAAATACCTGTTTCAAGCTTTTTGAAAGGTCACTGAGAAATCAAGCTGGTGCTGAGCAGAAAACCTTCTCTCTGAAGACCATCCAACTGAAAGCTGGAAAAAGCTGCACTGCATGCAGCCCTATGGGAGACAGATATCATCAGTGGTGTAAACAGTGGAGACAGGAAGCCTCAAGTTTGGCCAGACAGGTTAAATGACCGAATAGGTGCAATAGTGGCATGTCTGCTCTGGGGGAAACCAAATGCTCTCTAATTGGACTGAAGGTCCGCTCTATAGGAGGGAATACATGCCTGGTACTGAAAACCTAGTCAAAAGCCTATGGCTGAGGAGGTCATGAGCCTTAGGGGTATAAAGCCTGCTCTTACCTGGCTAAATGTATAAACTATTCTCACCAAACTGCCCTGAAAGCACTACACTTAATGTTTATATTCATATATTAATGCTACTCTCACTTCTGGTTAGAGAAGCTTCTCTTTTCAGATGGCGATGACCACTGGGATGACCCAAAAGGCAACATAGTGCTGAAAAGAAAGGATGGAGGAGTATCCAGCCCTGAAACATCTCTATCACACCCTCCAAGGCTCAGGGTCTACTGCGAAAGAGGTAGTGGAAAGAATGTAAGAGCCAAAGGAAGTGTACCACTGCTTATAATGCAACTGTCCGGACAGAAATATCCATGACCTTGCAGTGCCTAGCAATACCTTCACAAGACCCTCATAATAGAATATCATGGTTTATTATCTGTTAAGTATAGAAGTTGTCAATAAGAAATATGAAAAAATAAAATAAAAGCAATAGCACAACAAAAAAATATCACGTAGTTTTTTAAGTATAATACTGGGCTTGGTGGCACACCCCTTTAATCTCAGCACTCGGGCAGCAGAGGTAGGAGGGTCATCACAAGTTTGAAGCCAGCCTGAGACTACATAGTGAATTCCAGGTAAGCCTGGAATTTAAATTAAAATAATATACTCAGTATTACCTGTTTATGTGGGGGGGATTATATATGTGTACAGGTGCATGTGTGTGTACATACATGGAGGGCAGAGGTCAATACTGGGTATCTTCTTCAATCATTCTCCACCTTTTTTTTTTTTTTTCAGAAAATGTCTCTCACTGACCCTGGAGCTCACCAATTTAGCTAGACAGCTAGCTAGCTGGTCGGATCCTCCTATCTCTCTCTCTCCAGCACATAGGATTACAGGAGTACACCATCACACTTAGCTTTTCTGCAAGTGCTAAGAGTCTAACTCAGGTCCTTACACGTGTACAACAAGCACTTACGACATGAGCATCTCCCCAGCTATACTTATTATTTATGTAAGTTCAACATCCTTTGTTATCAAGATCACTTTCTTTGTCACTGCTAATGCATGAAAATTCTAAAAGCTATCTATAAATAAACACATTCAGAGATGAAATTAAGTTTATTCATTTTGTTAAACTGAGTCTATACTCAAACAGCTCACGTTTATGTGATAAAATATGATAAAATGCTACAAATCAAAATTCCAGTACAAAATAATGGAAGTAGTTACTTAAATTTAATTATATCACAATGTACCCATGGCTTAGGGGTACTTGGTAGTTAAGAGTGCTTGCTGCACAAACATAAGGGCCTAAAGACTGCCTGAGTTCTATTTCCTAGCACCCATATAAACATCTGGGTGTGGCCATACACCTCTGTAAACATGGGTACTATGGGGTTGTGGAGGTCCAAGGATTTGCTAGGATTTGCTGACAGAAAAAAAAAATGACAAAAAAAAAGAAAAAAAAAGACAACTCTGTGTTAAATGAAAGACTCTTCCTCAAGGAAACAGGTGGGTAAGCAGAGAGGAAACCACCTAATGTTCTCTTCTGGCTTACATAGGTGTGCGCACACACATACACACATATCAAAAACATTAACTTATGGCAACAAAACAAATCATTAATGCCAAAAGCAGCTGGCAAAAACTAACTGCTGGAAAATAAGAGGAGATCCCAGAAGAGCAGGAAAGACAATAGTTGGCAAAACATTAGAAGGCAATAATCCTAACAGTAAATTTACTCTAATATCATTCTTATCCCTAAAGATTAAATTACAGAAGCTATGCTGAGCAGTAGTGCATTTAATACATCCTTGGGCTATATATCAACAATCCATTTATTTTACTTATTTTTCTATTCTGAATTCTAGGTCCTAATTATAAGCACACTCTCATGACAAAATACTAACAAGAAATAATTCTGAGCAGTGTGAGCACCTTAATTTGGATTAACAGTGAGCGCCATCTGGTGGTAAAATAACAATTTAAAATTATTTCCCATTTGTTTAAAGGTGTCAAAAAAATAAAAATTGTATCATACAATGTTTTTAACAATGAAAATATTTCAAGCAAACAGAAAAACAAAGACTGCCAATACAATTTAATAAAAATATGAACCCACTTTTCTATTTTAAACAGTTCCTTAAGTGGTTTACCAGATCACTGAGCAGCAAAATATAACTAACAGTTTAATTTCATGTCTGTCACATGAAATCATGGGGAAAGGGAAATTCACAACAATGAATTATCAATAAACATCATCAAAAACAAAAAACTCACTAGTTTTAATTTAAAATGGAAATCTACTTTGGAGAAAAAGGGACATTTTTAAACTGAAAATTTTATCTTTTTATTTGTGTCAGTTTTTTGTCAGAATAGAACTGAGTAGCTATAATAAAGCAAGCACAAAGAATCAAAGTGCAGTAAAGAGGAGAAAAGTAGGTCATTTATACAAAACCAGGTGTGTTATAGAATCATTTTAAGAGTAAAGTTTTTAAATTTTTTTTATTTATTTAGTTAGAGAGAGGTTCGTAGATAGGGACAGCATGGGCACACCAGAGCCTCCAGCTGCTGCAAACGAACTCCATACACATATGCCACCTTATGCATCTGATTTACACGGGTAATTGGGGAATTGAACCTGGGTCCTTTGGCTTTGCAGGCAAGTGCCTTAACTGCTAGGCCATCTCTCCAGGCCAAGAGTAAAGTTTTTCAAACTGTAGATAATTGCTTATCATATGTCACAT
The DNA here is from genome assembly GCA_036365145.1 of Orientallactaga sibirica. Lineage (NCBI taxonomy): Eukaryota > Metazoa > Chordata > Mammalia > Rodentia > Dipodidae > Orientallactaga > Orientallactaga sibirica. The sequence goes on from JAEOAD010000006.1 coordinate 23,663,530, forward strand.
CTAACATAGCATACAGTACACATAGCAGTACAGAACTGTACACAATATTGTAGAATATTACTCCAGAAATGTTTCTTCTAGTCACATGTATGTATGTAGAGTTATATACTGAATCATCCATATAAAATGTTTTCTCTTCAGTGTATCTCAAAACAAAAGTTTCAGAATACTGCAGACCCTACTACTTTATTATCATGAGTTTGCATATCCTCTCCCCTAACCTTTTGTTTCCTTATCTGTGAAAGTGTTGGAAATATGAATTTAACAATAATTATGGAATGTATTAAATGTATCTGGCTATAATAAATCATAATTTTAATATATGTCCTATTAACACAGCATCTATCAACCTCTGGAGAACTAACAATTAAAAGAATTTTTCACTTCTATTTTTAAGTAAGATCATTAGACCACACAAAAATAAAAATCAAACAAGAATAAATGTGAATTGGAGAACCAAAATAAGATTCACCAACTCTGTTGTGAAAATTTGGATGTATCATAAAGGCATAATCAGAAAAGAATGATACAATTTGGCATTCCTATTTTCATTTTGGTGCTCTGAATTTTTCCATTATCTAATGTTTTTTTCCCCTTTCCTAACCAAATGCCACCATTCTGTCTCACTCAGGCTTTCATTTCTTGATAGAAATACCAACCTGCTTGTAGTTCATGTAACATAACATAACCTGAATTCATAAAGTGTTACCCACTGAAGGCAGCATAATACCTCATCTACAAAGAAAGACTATGGTAGTAATTACCAATCTCATGCTTAAAGCTGTGTAACTCTACACAAATTACATGACCTCTCCCACAACTAAAAGGGAAAGTTTAACCACAACCACATAGGATTTCTTAGCAGCTAGGACAAAGTAAGAACAACATATGTGTCACACATTTCAACTTATGAGAATGCTCCCTCCTTGTAGTCTATTCCAATTCTGTGCAGTGTGCAGGTTTTTATAAGTTTATTTATTTATTCATTCGTTCATTTGAGAGAGAGTGAGAAAGAGAAAGAGGCTGATATAGAGAGCGCGCGAATGGATGCACTAGGGTGTCTAGCCTCTGCAAAAGAACACCAGACGCAGGCGCCTCCTAGTGCATCTGGCTTTATGTGCATCCTGGGATATCAAACCTAGGTCCTTTGGCTTTGCAGGTAGTCGCCTTAACCGCTAAGCCACCTCTCAAGCCCTTCTGTGCTGTTTTATCTGTTAGAAAAAGCATGCTGATATAAAAATGGCAGTAGTTCAAGAAAAGGCAAAAATCAACATAAGCTGAAGTGGTGTCCAGTGACAACCTCATTCAAAAGCATAGTCATAAGCACAGTGTACATAGGAGCTGGTCTGGAATCAGCTTTAATGTTTACTATATGACAAATAAATTAGATTACCCTGTCATAATACATACATTCCGATGGAGCAAAATAGACAAACAAGTTACATGTTTGTCTTTATAGGTCTACAGAACATTAATTTTCATTTAGAAGTAAAAAAAAAAAAATCAACTGCTAATGTCTCCAAATATAAGTACCAATGTTATAAAAAACTTCACATAGGGAAAGCAGAAACTATTATATAAAAACAACATTCTGAGCCGGGTGTGGTGGCGCACGCCTTTAATCCCAGCACTTGAGAGGCAGAAGAAGGAGGATCAACGTGAGTTCAAAGCTACCCTGAGACTACATAGTGAATTTCAGGTCAGCCTGAACTAGAGTGAAACCCTACCTCCAAAAACCACAAAAAAAAAAAAATCTGGACTAGCTGCAGCGTCCAACTACTTTCTTATCAAGTTCAAAAATAATGGCTGACTAATCCCATATAACAGCTTTGACATCAATAACAAAACAATGAAACACTGGTATATAAAATTTTTAGCAAATACCATGAGGGAATAAATTAGCCTTGCTTTTGTTTTTAGCATGAAGAAAACAAAGACGAAGGCAAATTTTTACAAGACTGAGAATAGCAACTATAATTACATAAACAGATACTTTCACTAGTACAAAAGAGAATGAGATGACACATGAAACAGTTTTAATAGTATGGTACTTAACATAACCAAATGTGCTAATTTGACTTGAAAAGAATCTGTGCTAACAACATTCAGCAAAGTAAAACCAAACTTATAAGAGTACATCATAAGCTATTTCTTCTAAAAATTGATTTAGTCTTCAAAAAGTGGGAGTATTAATGCAATGAGTTAATCTGTTTTGTATCATTGAGTTAGCAATGGCAAGTTTTCATGGGAACAGATGAGCAGTAGCCGTATCAATATTTTTGTCATTTAGTCCTATCTAGTGTTATTAACTAAGAATTACATAAAGACAGATATTATAAATAAATATAAACGTATATATTCTCTTTACGGAGTCTGGGAGAAACATAAATTTCAGTGAAAACACTTTGAAGTAATTTTTATTCTTGTTACTACTAAAATTCTGTAATGAATTCCATTTTTGACACCCCCATACACACAGGAAATAGAAAAACAAGATATATAACTGATAAAACAATTTTAAAAAGCAAATAAAATTCAGAAAGCAAAATTTCTGAAGTGATTAGATATCAAGGAAAGGGAAACAAACTAGGAGAGAGCCCTACTTATCTAGAAGACATCTAGGCTACAGCTCACAACACAGTGCTCTATCAGTTGGAGGAGGTGAATCTGAAGTTCCACAGAGACCAGGAGAGGTAGGTTTTAGAAGGCACAGTATGAGAGAAAGGACATGCCAGAGAAAGCATTTACAGCTACAAGTTGGCTGTGTATGTTCAGCCAAGTACTGATTTGTATACATATGTGAGTAAACTACAAAACACAGGAGAAATCACCCAAAATAATTGGACAAAAAAATCTCAAAGCTCAACACCATCAGGAAATAGTGTCTCATGAGCTAGAAGAGAACTCCTCACCATTCATGGATCACTGGATACAGTACTCAGAAGAATTTCTGTATCAATAATGCAATAGTAGGGAAAATTTAACTACAGACTAAACACTACTCAAGGTCAGCTAACAAAATATAAAAGACCTGAAACTGTTTAAAATTTAGCTTAGACCAAGAAAAAGAACTGAAAATTCATAAAAATACAAAACTAGGTAGGCATCTTGGAGCACACCTGCAATCCTAGCACTATAGAGACTAAGGTAGGAAGACTACAAATTCAAGGTCAACCTAAGCTATAGCTTGCTAACATAGGGAAACTGTCTCAAAAAAAGTCACTGTGAGATTACATAATGAATTCCAGGTCAGCCAGGACTAAAGCAAAACCCTATCTCCAAAAAAAAAAAAAAAAAAAGGGCTGGAAAGATGGCTTGGTACTTAAAGTGCTTGCTTACAAGCCTGATTCCCCAGGACCCATGTAAGCCAGATGCAAAAGGTGGTGTGTGTGTCTACAGTTTGTTTGCAGTAGCTAAAGGCCCTGGTGCACCCATTCCTCTCCCTCACTCCCTCCCTCTCTCTCTCAAATAAATAAAATATTTTTTTAAAATCATCACCAGAACTGACAAGTAAGTGTCACAATATTTAGAATTCAATTTAAAGGGCTGGAGGGATTGCTTACCGGTTAATGCACTTGTCTGCAAAGCCAAAGGATCCAGGTTCAATTCCCCACATTAAGGCAAATGCATAAGGTGGCACATGCATCTGGAGTTCATTTGCAGCAGTTAGAAGCCCTGGTGAGCCCATTCTCTCTCTCCCTCCCACCTTTTCAAAACATAAATAAAATAAAATATTTTTATAAAAGAATTAAATTTAGGGCTGGAGGGATGGCTTAGCGGTTAAGGCATTTGCCTGCAAAGCCAAAGGACCCAGTTTTGATTCCCCAGGACCCATGTTAGTCAGATGCACAAGGAGGCACACACATCTGGAGTTTGTCTGCAGTGGCTGGAGGCCCTGGCATGCCCATTCTTTCTCTTTCTTTCTCTCCCTTCCTCCCTCTTTCTCTGTCAAATAAATAAATAAAAATACAAAGAATTCAATTTTTTAAATGCCAGTCATAGGCCAGGCGTGGTGGTGCACTCCTGTAATCCCAGCACTCAGGAGACAGAGGTAGGAGGATCACCATGAGTTCAAGACCACCCTGAGACTACATAGTGAATTCCAGGACAGCCTGAGCTAAAGTGAGACCTTACCTCAGGGGGAAAAAAATGCCAGTCATTAGTATCACTGATTTCTACATATTCAAAAGTTTAAAAAAATTAAAATTAGAAGGGGCTAAAGAGACATCTCAGTGGGTAAAAGTGTTTGCTATGCAAGCATAAGGATCTAAGTTTGATCCCAGCATCCAAATAAAAAGCCAATCATGGTTGCATATGCCTGGAACCTCAGTACTGAGTAGGGGGGAGGGAATACATTTTTCAATGAGGCTGCTTAGACAGTCTAATCAAAAAATGGGGAGCTTCAGGTTCAGTGAAACTATCTCAGGGAAATAAGATGGAAGAGCAATAGAGAACACAAAAAATCTTCCTCTGGCCTCAAGCATGTGCGTGTATAGTGTGCGCACGCTCTCACACACACACACCATATATATATATATATATATATATATATATATATATATATATATATATATACACACACACACACACACACACACACATATACTAACACACACAATATATACTAACATACACACTAAATAAATAAAAATGTGTGTGTGTGTATCCAAAGATAAATATACTGAATAGAATGACACTGGCAGAAATACATTAGGTAGGTGAGTGGATAATAATATGTGACAAAGAAAGAACTAAGGACTGTGAACACAAAGCAAGAGAAATGATTCAAAATAAAACCCAAGAGACAAAAAAAAAAAATAAAACTATTGGAATCTCTAAATTAGGAGAGGGAGATTACAAGGGAAACAAGTATTGAAAAGAAATACTTCAAATATATTAAAAACTATAAACCCAGAGAACCAAGAACTTCAGTGTTATAATTTGAATTATAGATGTACCCAAAGATCCCCATTGCTGAACTCTCGGTCCCCAGCTGGTGTCACTACTTTGAGAGTGATTGAAATGAGAAAGAAGGACCTAACTGGAGAAGTGAATTACTGTTAGTAAAGCCTTTAATGGTGTCCAGTCCCCATGCCCTGCTTCCAGTCCACTATGATGTGGTTTCACAATCTTATTGCCACGAAATCATAAGTTAAACATATCTTTCCTCCTATTTAGTTGGTTATGTCAGGTATTCTGTCACAATAGGAAAACTTATCAAGACAGAAAATCGATACCAAGAAGTAGGATTCACGTGGTAACTACCTTAATTATGTGGTTCAAAAGCCTTGGAAACTGGTTTGTGAGAACTTGGATAAGTTGGGAGATGCAAGCTAGAAAAGACTTTGAATACTGGAATGAAGCTTAATGAACTCTCAGATGACCAGAATTTCACAGAAATGCAGACAACACAGACTGCTCATACAGTTTTAGGTGGGAACAATGACTCTACTGGGAAATGGACAAAAAGCCACTAGAGTTACATTATGGCAAAGAACTTGTTTCCATTTTTTCCATGTACTGGTACTTTGCAGGAGGCCTAGTTTGAAGGTAATGGACTAATTAGTCTGGCAGGCAATACGGCAAGGCAGTCCAGCATTCAGGATGGTTACTGTAATTCTCTTAGCCAGGTTTGCAGTGATAATCAGGAGCAACTATAGAAGCAAATTTTGACTTTAAAAACTTGGTTTTATAAAAAGCCATTGGAAAGTTGGGGCTAAGAAATGGTTTCTTTAGCGATTATGGCTATAAAAAGAAACCAAGTATATACAATGCCTTAAGGGCATTTAAGTATTGGCCAAACCTCATTCATCATAGGTTCAAGAATATGAACGAATACACTCATTTGAAAGAGTTCTCTTTGAGAATGGAACACACTGGGCATCCTGCTCACAAATGACAGCCTAGGAAAGTGTTTGCCCATGCTCAGTCACCCAGATGCTGCTACACTGATGGTCCAAGTGCATCCAGTTACTGCTCAGGACGACAGAGACCTTGATGCTGTCCTCGTGATGCTGCTTATGGAGGTATTCTGCATCTAAGATCTGTGGAGTATTATCAGTTTCAGAAGAAAGCTAGAGAGGCCAATGCTTGACTCTATCACAATTTCTGCAACTTGAAGGTGAAGCCTAAACTTCAATGGAGATCACAGATACTGCAGATGCCAGGAACACAGAACATCTGCCAAAGAAAGCTCAGCCAACCTGTCTCAAGATAGAAGCTGTATACAACACAGGAGGTACAGCAGAACTTCACAAGATCACTGGAACTCACACCATGCCACTATACAACCAAGATACTGGATGTGTGTATACAAGATTTAAGATTTGCACTGAGTGGCTTTGGTTTTATGTAGGCCCCATCCATCCCTACTTTCTATGCCTTCATTTCTACCTTTTGGAATGGTAATGTTTATTCAGTGCTAATTTATGTTGGGAGCCCTTTTTTTAATTAAACTGGATTACATAAGGTCATTTGTATTACTGCTTCAATCTTGCTGCTTGTTATAATCTATTTACTTATCTTGTGTTAATTTTTTGAATTTGTATTTATCTGAGAAAGGGAGCAGACAGAGAATGGGCACACCAGAGCCTCCAAGCACTGCACACTAACTTCAGACATATTACCCACCTAGTCTATCTGGGCTTATGTGGATACTGGCAAATTGAACATGGGTCCTTAGCCTTTGCAGGCAAGTGCTTTAACTACTGAGCACTCTCTCCAGCCCTTGGTTTAATTTTTATAGGTCATATGCATGTAGAAATTCATACATTTCTATTAGATTTTCTAATTTACTGGATACGTTTTGAAGATATAATCTAGTGATTTTCTGAATTTCAATGGCACGTGTAGTAATGGCTCCCTTTTCTACCTTAATTTGATTTGGTCTTCTTTCTATTCATTAGTTTGGTTGTATGTTTATTAATCTTGTTTACCTTTTCAAAGAATCAACTCTTTGTTTCAATAATTATTTCAATTGCATTTTTTTTGCATTTCCAGTTCATTAGTTTCTATCATAACCTTAATTATTCATGCTTACTTATTTGGGGAAATGGAGAATTAACTTGTTAATTTACTATCTCTCTGATTTTGTAATATAGGCACTTAAAGCTCCAAACTTAATGCTCATGACTGCTCTCATTGTATTTCATAGTTTTGGGTGTATTTTCATTCACTTGTAGGAACTACTTGACTTCTTCAATGACCACTTACTATCATTCAATAGTGTACTGTTTAATTCCCTCATGATCATACAGAATATAAGGTGTCATTTTAATTTGCCTACATTTATTAAGAGTTACTTTTTGTCCTAATATATGATCTGTTTTAGAGAAGTTCCCCATGTTCCTGAGAAGACTGTGCACTCTGCAGTGTTTGAATAGAATGTTCTATAGATGTCTGTTAAGTCTATTTGATCTATGATGTCACTTAATTCAGGTGCTTCTGTTTATTTTTGTCTGGATGACTTGTCAACTGGTGAGAATGTATTATTTAATTTACCCATTATTACTGTGCTTGAGTTCCTGTGACATTACCTCTAGTAGTGTTTCATGAAATTGGATGCACCTCTGTTGAGTGCATATATATTTAGAATTGTAATGTCTTCTTGGTGAATTATTCTTTTACTTAAGGAAAATGACCTTCTTTATCTCTTTTCACTAGTTTTGGTTTGAAGTCTATTTTGTGACATATTATAACTGCAACCCCTGTTTGTTTCCTCATTCCATTTGCTTGGAATGTGTTTTTTATCTTTTCACCCTAAGAGAGTATCTGTCTTTTAAAGTGAAGTGTGTTTCTTGAAGACAACAAATACGCACATTCTGTCTTTTAATCATCTGCTAGGTTGTATTTTCTAATTTGTGAATTGAGACTATTAATAATCAGTTATTACTGAAAGGTATTATTTGTATTATTTGATTTTTGTATTATTTGACTTTCCCTCACTCCAAAGAATTCCTTAAAATGTCTTATGTAGAATGGCCTAATGGTCATGAATTCTTTAATCCTGTTTTTATCATGGAAAGTTTTCCTTTCTCCTTCAATTATTATGGAGAGTTATGCTGGATATAGTTGTCAGGTTGGCAGTTGCTGTTATAACTAGAAATATATCATTTCAAACACTCCTGAGTATCAACATTTCTGTTGCAAAATCAGTTGTCCTTCTGATAGGCTTGCCTTTATACATTATTTGGTATTTCTCTCTTACTGCTTTCATTATGTTTTCTGTGGTCTGCATACTTAATGATTTAATTATAATATAAGGGAGAATTCATTTCTGGTCTTTTCTGTTCGGTGGAAGTTCTTTTCTGATTTTGTCTATTTGGTATTCCAAATGACTCCTGTATATGAGTCAGTCTCTGTTTCTCTAAGTTAGGGAAATTTTCTTGTATAATTTTATTGAAACTGTTTTTTATGGGGCTGGAGAGATGGCTTAGTGTTAAAGGCACTTGTCTATGAATCCTAAGGATCTAAATTTGATTCCCCAGTACCCACATATAAGCCAGATGTACAAGGTGACACAAATGTCTGAACTTCGTTTGCAGCAGCTGGAGGCCCTGGTGCGCCCATATTCTCTCTCCTCTCTCCCTCCCACCCTCCCTCTTTTCCTTTTCTCTCTCTCTATAAGTAAATAAAAACATTGGAAAAAATAAATAAATGATTTTTATGTCTTTAGAATGGAATTATTCACCTTCTTATTTATATGTCCCTGTTTCTTAGATTTGGTCTTTTCATAGTATCCCAAATATCCTGAAAGTCCTGCTCATACCATCTTATTAATTATCTTGTCCTTATTGGGATATTCCAATCCTTCCACCTTGCCTTCAAGCTCAGGTATTATGCATACTACTGTAAGTATATTCTACTTAATAAAAGAGTAAAGTATTATACATATAATGACTTAGATCACTCAAGATTATACCAGGGTCTGAAAAGATGTCTCAGTGAGTAGGAACTCTTGCCGTGCAAACACTAGGGCTTTACAAAGGCCTGAGTCTTCCTGAGTTTAATTTCCCAGCACCCATATTTATATTAAAAAAGAAAAAAAGCTAAGTGTGGCACACAAGCTTCTAACCCCCATATTATGGGAAGCAAAGACGGGAGGACCACTGGGGCTTCCTGGTCAGCTAGTTTGACTAAACACTGGTGTTTCCTCTATGTTCGGTGAGACCCCATCTCAAGGAAAAACAACCTGCTGAGCAACATGTGGAGGACATTCAAGCTCTCCTTTGGCCTCTACAAATGTGCTCATACAAATACACATACATAAAGATTATATATATGATCTCATTATGTACCTTTTTTTTTTTTTTTTTTTTTTTTTTTGAGGGAGTCTCATTTGAATCCAGACTGATCTGGAACTCATTCTTTGGCCTGAGGCTGTCCTTGAATTCACAGCTATCCTCCTACCTCAGCCCTCCATGTGCTGGGATTAAAGTTATGTGTCACTAAACCTGCCTTTATATAGCATTTCTAAAATGACAAAATTTTAAAAGTCAAAAATAGATTCAAGGATTATGAATGTGGGAACAAAAAGTGGGAGAAATGTGTGTGGTTATAAAGAAGGCAACAGAAGATATTTTTAATTGTGATTTAACTGTTCTGTATGCTGACGATGATGGCAGATAAGTGAATCCACACATATGATAAAAATATAGAGAACCAAATACATATACCTATATATACACAAATGAAACAAGTAAAATTGTACTCACTGGTAAATAACATCAATGTCAGTAGCCTAAGTACAATAGTCTATAGTTTTATAAAATGTTACCACTACCAAAAACTGGGTCAAGTGTCTATGCATTTTTTTCTCAACCACATCATTATAAAATCTTAGCTTCTCTATGTATATTCTGATTTATGGCTTGCTTTCTATCCAAACATGCACCAAGAAAGAAATGAGGATTTTACCTTAATTAAATGGCATGCAGAAAATGTGGCCATTACTTTTAGTGTAGCAATTTTCAAAACAAAGACTCAAAGCACTCAAAAAATTCAACAAAAAAACTATTGCAATCATCTGATAGTAAATATGTAAGTAAGTTGCAGTAAGTTATACAGTATAATGAATTCTTATTTAAGGAAAAATTATGTGAAAATGATACGTGGCAAAGAAGAAATTCATGATGAAATTAAGAACAATGACTACTTCATGAACATTATAGCTGTAATTTAAACATCTTAAAACTGAAAAGGCTGGCCATGGTGGTGCTCGCCTAAATGCTATAACTACAGAGGACCAAGAAGTCAAGGTTAGCCTTGACTATATTACAAATTTGAGACCAGCTTGGGTTTCAAGAAACTGTCTCAAAACAACTAAAATAAATTAAATCATAACATAAAGGACTTATAAGAACATTAGTGTTCACCTGAAATCTCTGATGTTCAAAACTATATAGTCTGTACTGTCCAACACCACAGTTCCTAGTTTCACAATGGCTATTAAGCCTTGAAATGTACTTAGTGGATCAAGGAATTGAATGTTTAAATTTAGTTAAATAGCCACACATAGCTAAAGAGTTCCAAAATGAACATTCCATCTAAAATTTACAGAAAAAATAATCAATGAACACACATATGATGCAATATTAATCATTACTATAATAGGTTTTTCTCAACCAGGGCACTATTGCCATTTTGGGCAATATAAGTCATTACAGAATTGTAATGAAGAGAATATATTCTTTTCAAATGAATAAGTAGTTTTTCCCAGATTTAACTGTAAAGTCTTCAAATTACAGAAACCATTAATAGTAATAATGTATTTTCACCAGCAGAGGGTGGTTATTCCACCAACCTTTAAGTTCAATTGTACTAAATCAAAGACTACTATAGTCATTTACACAAAAGGGACTCTATTGTATTGAAAGTAAGAAAAAATGATATACTGGTAGTGGGCTAGAGAGATGGCTGAGCCGTTAAAGGCACTTGCTTGCAGAGCCTAATGGCCTGGGTTTGATTCCCCAGTACCCACATAAAGCCAGACGCACAAAGTAGAACATAGGTCTGGAGTTCGTTTGCAGTGGCGAGAGGCCCTGGTACACCCATTGTCTCTCTATCTGCCTCTTTCTCTCCATCTCTCTTTCTCTCTCAAATAAAGAAAGTGAAAAATACACTGACAGATCTTCCCAGGTACCAGATTTTGTCCTTTTTATCTATTCACTGAAGTTAACTAACCCCTCAAACAAAATAACATAATACTAACAAATGTCAACCAAATCATTTCAGCATATATACTAACAGCATGCCTTCAGCTACAGAATTAATTCCAAACAATTTTCCTCACAAAGGATTAAAAAAAACTGTCCGAATTCCATGGAGAAATAAGAATTTATTTCAAAGCTACACAATACACAGAAAATAAAACAAAGACATTTGGAAAAGTAACAACAACATGTGAAGAGTACTGGAGACACTGTTGAGAAATGGTTTCAACACACTAAAGAGTCATTTTCTTAAATGTTTCACTACACAGATTTACAGAAAACAGGCAATTTGGCTTCACAGCACACCCTCCCTTTCCTTTCATTAGAGCTTAAAAAATACAACCAAGGGGCTGGAGAGGTAGCTCAATAGTTAAAAGTGCTTGCTTGTAAAGCCTGAAGGCTGAGACAGGAGGATCACTGAGTTCAAGGCCAGCCTGCACTTACATAGTGAGCTCCAAGTCAGCCTGGAGGCAGCGTGAGACTCCGTCTCCAAAAAAAAAAAAAGAGAGAGAGAGAGACAGAGAGACAGAGAGAGAGAGATGGGGTGTCTCACTTTTTTATTTCTAAAAAATAAAATACAATGGGAAACTACAAAAAAATGAGATGTACTTTTACGTCCTATTACACTTGGTTTTCCTGACTAAATCCCCTTTTGGAAATCCTCTCTCCTAAGGCTTGTCTGCCCTAAGTCCTCCCTCACAGACTCCTACTTAGCAAAGCTCCTGCTGGGTTCCTATGAAGTCTTGATCAGCAGCCTTCTCATTAGGCAAGCAACTAGTTAGTGTGGTCACATGGCTTGGCATGCCCTTCTAAGTAGATAACTCCTGAAAAGCAATCAGCCCCTTGTCTATTCTCTCTCCTAAAATTCTGCTATGAACTCACACCTGCTTCCAGGAATGCAAAGCATGTCCGCCGAGTACATGCACAAACCTGTTAACCAGGCTCTCTCCCCACCTGAAATAACTGCCCTCTTCCCTTTTCACCTTGATTCTACACCTCCTCTTCAAAAACTAACTCTTATTAAAAGGCTCCCCAACCTTCAGTCTTGACAATTTTTACTTTTTCTGTATATCTATAATATTTCATGTTTGCAGGACACTTCCCATACAGGTAACCAGACAGTATTCTGCTTCTGGCTTGCCTGCTTCCTTTAAGGTTCAATCCTGAAGGGTAAGGCAAGGCTTCTGTTGTGTAACTCACTAATAGTAACATTTACTCTGAAGGCCAACATATAATTTAAACAAAGAAGAATGTAACTGCCTTCTTTTCCTGAGCCTTCCATGAAGTATTCTTGCACTGGTCTAGTCACAGACCCTGCGAAATTATATTGTTTGCCAATGCTTCCTATAAAGTAATAAAATGAGTGTCCGACAACATAAACTAAGCATACTTAACTTACCCTTTTATCAAACTTTGGCCAGACTTCATTAAGCTTCTCAAAACACTGTATTTATTTAATTTATTTATTTATTTATGTGTGAGAGAGAGAGAAAGGGGGGAGGGAATGGATGCGCCAGGGCCTCCAGCCATTGCAAATGAACTCCAGATACAAGAGGCACCATGTGCATCTGGCTTATGTGGGACCTGGGAAATCGAACCAGGATCCCTTGGCTTTGCAGGCAAATGCCTTAACCATTAAGCCATCTTCCCAGCCCAAAATACTCTAACATAGGTATCACTACTATCTATGTAATGACACTAATGCTCAGAAAGTTTAAATACAACATGCTTCCACCATAAGGAGGAAGGGATAAAATGAACAAAAGAGGACCAGGGATGCAAAAGCTGACCTAGTGTAAAAAGTAATTTTAAACTGAAACTCTAATAGTATCAAGGCCTATGTGATTTTTTTTTTTTTTTTTACAAAACTGGAAGCCCCTACATTCAGTGTATTACATTTACAATTATTCTTGATGAATTGTTCTGATAGTATTCAGTGTCCTTCTTTATCTCTTGTGACTAAATCTTGTTTGGAGCCTACTTTATCAGATACTAGAACAGTTATCTACACAGCTTTATCAGATACCAGAGTAACTATGCCAGATTGGTTTTGGCTTCCATTCACTGGATAGGTTCACTTCTATTCTTTGACTATTCTCCCTCACACCCACCCCTGCTCAAATGTTTCTTTTCTTTTTTTAGTGAGCTTACAGTTTGAGGTTGTAATTCATCATGGCAAGGGTGACAGGCAGCAGGAGCATGGAGCAGAGCTGTCACAGTACACACACAATCAGGAAGCAAGGGTGAGTGCTAATGTTCAGCTTGCTTTCTCCTTTTTATTCAGTCTGGGACTCCAGCCATGGCATAGTGCAGTTTACAGTTAGGATGGTCTTCCCACCTCAGTTAACCTAATTTATTTTAACTTTTTATTGAGAACCTCCATACATACAGACAATACACTAGAATCACAGTCCTACCTTTTCCCCCTCCCAAATGCCCCCTCCACTGAATCCTTTTCTCTCTTCAAGCAGTCTTGCTTCTATTTTGATGTCATCATTTTCTTCCTCCTATTGTGCAGGTCTCATGTAGATGGCATCAGCCACTGTGGGATCATGAATATCAAAGACCACTTTGTGTCTGGAAGACAGTACTGTCAGCACTCTTCCCCTTCGTTCTTACATTCTTTCACAATGATCCCTGAGCCTTGGAGAGTGTAGAGATGCCTCACTTAGTGATGAATACTCTACTGTCACTTCTTCTCAGCACTTTGATGAGTTGTTAGTTGTATGGCACAATGCAGGTCTGGCCCTAGCCAGACCGCATGGCAAAAGAAACCAGGAAGTGGCTTCTGTGAACATGGCGTCTTGCGCAGGCCTGGCGTGACAACAGCTACAGTCCCATGCTCCCTAGAAACCTGCTACAAGATTATCTGTCCGGAGACAGGCTGTCATTGGTCACAAAAAGGGGACCACCCCAGACAATGATTGGTCAGCCAAGCCCCTTTAAAACTCCTTACACTTTTTTGAATAAAGGAGTTTGCTGCAGCTCGCCCTCTGCCTGCTTTCCCCTAATTCCCGGAGTCTGTGTCGTGATTCCACGCTTCTCACCCCCAACTCGGCAGAGATCCTGCCGTCCCTCCTGGGCTGGCTTTAGGGGGGACCCCAACAGTTAAGTCTCCCCAGTGGTCAACTACCATCCAAACAGAGAATCTTCTCTAATCAAAAGTGAGAATAACATTAATATACAGGCATAAATGTAAGTATTTAGAGAGCATATAGGTGGGTATATATGTCCACTTAGCCAGACAGCAGTAGTAGTTCCCCTCCTAGGGCTTATGACCTCCCCAGCCACAAGCTTTTGATTAGGTTTTCAATACCAGGCATGAATTCCCTCCGGTGGAGGAGCCTTGACTCCGAACAGAGAGCAGTTGGTTTCCCCCATAACAAGACATGCCACCATTGTGCCATATTCTTTGACTCTTAAGTACGGTTATCTTTGACAGTAAATTGCTTCTTAGAGACAAGAGAGAGTTGAATCTTGTTTTTTAACTCAGTTAGCTAGACTGCATCTCTTTGTTGGTGAGCTGAGGTCATTTATGTTTAAAGTTATTACTGAGAGATGTTTACAGATCCTCTAATTATGCTGGTGGTTTTTCTGTTGGGTTGGATTGCTAATTGTTCTTCCTTTTATCTCTGTTCATACTAGAGGTTTTCTGGTTTACTGTTTTCGATATGATGACTTCATTCCTACCTCTCTTTTCATTATCTAGTTCTCTTATAAAATTTATTCTTTTATGTAGTCTGTGGTTAAACTGTTCCCCCCCACACACACACACACATTCTGTATAGTATCACTTTGAGCATCTTTTGCATTGCTAGCTTGGTGATCATGAAATTCCTTAATTTATGCTCATTTGAAATGTCCTTATTTCTCCATCAATTTTAAACAAAAGCCCTGTTAAATATAGCATTTTGTTTGGTAATTATTTACTTTCAAGGTTTGAAATATATCACTCTATGCCCTTCTGGCCTTTAGAGATTCTGATGAGATAGCTGATTTTCCTCTTTGTTCCTCTTTGTAGAAGTTGATGATTTCCCTTACAGCTTTTAATACTGTTTCATACTGGGTGTGGTGGCACACATCTTTAATCCTAGCACTTGCAAGGCTGAGGTAGAAGGATTGATTTCAGCTCAAGGCCAACCTGTGCTACAGAAAGAGTCTTAGGTCAGCCTGGGCTGCACTGAGTACCTGCTTCAAAAAACAAAAACAGGGCTGGAGAGATGGCTTAGCGGTTAAGGCACCTGCCAAGCCTAAGAAGACCTGTTCGATCTCCAGGTCTCACATTTAGCCAGACGTAAAGCGACTCAGGCGCGCAATGCTGCACTTGCCCACAAGGAAGCACACACATCTAGAATTTGTTCATAGTGGCTGAGAGGCTGCTGGCACACCCATTATCTCTCTCTCTGCATCTTCCTCCCTCTCTCTCTCTCTCTCTGTCTCTCTCAAATAATAAAAAAACTGGTTTATTATTTTTGACATGTTGATTAAAATACATCATTCAAATACTCTTGAGTGATGTTAAGCATTGAGCAATGACAAAATTATAGATTTGATACTACAGTCCTTCAGGTTGAGGTGGTGCTGCAGCAGTTATAGATATGACACAGCTTAAATTTTAAGACAAGGGTAGTAGGGTTATTTCATTTTATGAAGCAAAGATATTTATTCTTAAGAATTAAGGTTCATTTCCATTTTTCTCCTCTTGTACCATCACAATGAAACCATCATGGTTTAATTTCTTTGCCAAATAAACCTATCAGATGTAAGTTTTTCAATTTTCTAAGTATCTGGAATTTATTTCCATTTTTATTCCTTCAAGGGATTTAAGGGATAAGTATAAAAGAGAGCTGTGCAATGTTTTTTCCTTTATAGTTGCTGTCTTCCAGTTGACTGTGGATTATAATCACTGCTCTGCAATTACCCTTGAGAGGAAGACTAGATAAATGCTGAAAAATATGAAAATGTCATAATGAAATCTAACACTTGCACATATGTAAGTAGAAGAACAGATTACAGGGAGGGCAATGGCCTAAGTGAGGCCATGGGAAGAGAATGTGTAAAAGAAGGGCAGGGGGAAGGTCAATCTAAATTCAATATAGTGTGAATAAGACTTATGTAAACCTACTTTTTTGAATAATGGCACATCCAGAAGCTGTAGACTGTTACTAGAAAATCTTCAGTGCCTGGGATGGGATACCTGCCAGTGAGTTGTTGGCCAAGGAGGTCCTGGTAGCCTCCAAAACATTAAAGGCTTTTCCCAAAGCCCTTGGTTTCCCTTGAGAAATAGATAGTAATACCCTATTGCTGAAGACATCTCTTGCCTGAGAGGCAAGGTCACTGAAAAAGCAAGCCGGTGCGGAGCAGAAAACCTTCTTCCTGTAGACCAGCCAAGTGAAAGCTGGAAAAAGCTGCACTGCATACAGCCCTATGGGAGACAGAAGTCATCAGCAGTGAAACAGTGGACACTGAATATTCAAGTTTGGCCATACAGGTCCAATGACTGAACAGGTGCAACAGTGGCATGTCTACTCTTAGGGTAACCAATTGCTCCATAATTGGACTGAAGGCCCTCTCTATGGGAGGGAATACATACCTGGTACTGAAAAACCTAAGGAAAAGTCTATGGCAGGTGAGGTCTTGAGCCTTAGGGGTATAAAGACTTTATGTATAAATGTATATATTATTATTATTATAAATGTATATATTATTCCCACCAAGCTGCCCTGAAAGCACTACACTTAATGTTCATATTCACATATTAATGCTACTCTCACTTCTGGTTAGAGAAGCTTCTCTTTTCAGATGGCGATGACCACTGGGATGACCCAAAAGGAATCACAGTGCTGAGAAGAAGGGATGGAGGAGTGCCCAGAACTGAAACACCTCTGTTACACCCTCCAAGGCTCAGGGACCACTGCGGAAGAGGGGGCGGATAGAATGGAAGAGCCAAAGGAAGGGTATGACTTCTTACAATGCAACTGCCTAGACAGAAATTGGCCTCGACATCCATGACCTTGTAGTGCCTAGCAATACCTCCGCAAGACCCTCAAAATAAAAGAAAAAGATTATGACATCAAATTAAAAAAGAGACTAATGGAGAGAGGGAGGGGATATGATGGAGATTGGAGTTCTAAAGTGGAATGGGGGGAGGGGAGGGAAATATGTGTTTTTTGTATGTAAGTATAGAAGTTGTCAAAAAATAATAATAATAAACTCAAAAAAATCTTCTGATATAATAAAATAATATGTTTAACATAAAAATAATGAAAAATTAAGAATTTGAGAAAATATACTAGAGTTCTTTTTTTTTACCCCTTCACAAATATTCTTCTGCTTATAAAAATCTCTCCATCTCTCTCTATCATACAGATATCTACAAATACCTTTCTTTTCTTATTTTGTTTGTGCTTTTGTGGTACTTGGGATTAAACCCAGGGTCTTGTGACTGTTAACCAACTGGTCTACCACTGAACTAAACCTCAATCCCTAAAGACCTTTTAAACTATTTTCCATGTTATTTACAAATGTATTTCATGATCTAACCTTCTGCTTAGTTTTAACACTATTGATACCAATGAAGAGCAGTCTAAATTTTGAAACCCATTTTCATTAATGCCAAATTTATATTTGAACAAAATGAATAAATTATATATAGATATATAGATATATATATATATACACACATATATATATATATATATCCAATGCTCACTCTAATAAGTGATTTTTTTTCTTAAAATGCTACCATTACATAAACAGGGTTTGGCCAGGGCACAAACCCTCAGAACTTACCACCCTTTCATTTTGTATAATGACTGAATTTAAAGAGAATGAACAGATTGCAAAACTAAGTTACCTTTTAAATGAAGGTTAAAAGCAAATTAATCTGTGATCTAAATTCACACCATGACCCCTCACTAATCAAGTTTTCAATATGCCATCAAGAGCAAATCTTACCTGTCTCTGTCTAATGTGAGGAGACTAGACCAGGTACAACCACAAGTCTCTTTTTAAACCCCACCTTCTCCCTCCCTCCCTCTCTCCTTTGTTCCCTCCCTCCATCCATCCCTCCCTTTGTCTCTAGTCTCTCTCTCCCTCCGTACCTCTCTACACTTGTGTTCATGTGTGTGAGTGCAGACACATGAAGGTCAGAGGAATCCACAGGTGTCAATCCTCATCTTCCAACCTTGTTTGCGAGAGGGTTTTTTGCTGTTCACTGCTGCACAGGGTACCTGGTCCACAAAGCTTCTGGAGATTGTCTCCACTTCCCTTATCAATGTAGGCATGCTGGGATGTCTAACACAGGTTACTATCACCAGCATTAACTGGATTCTGGAAACCCAAACTTGGATCCTTATACTTGAAAGCAAGCATGTTACCTGCTGAGCCTTCTCTGTAGCCTCCATCACAGATCTCTAAGTCTAAACTACAAATAATTCTATCATTATTAAACAATATAGAATAGAGACTAAAAACTGAGCCTACCATATCCATGGGAACAATAATGTCTGGGATTTTATGAACTCTTGGCCCAGTGACTGGTGAAGAGAAACTATGAACAGGACTACCAAGCCCTGCCCCTGGCAAAATGAAGGCTCACATCATAAAATAAGAATGAGAATAAGCACATCACAATTTTCCAACTGTAATAATGTAAATAATGTAAATGTAAAATGTAAATAATGAGATACCATTTTCATTAATCAAGGAAATGTTTTCAAAGTAAGAAAACTTACTAGGTGTGGTAGTGCCTGCCTTTTTAATCCCAGCACTCAGAAGGCTGAGGCAGGAGGAGCACCAGCCTTGTGCCAGAACAAGGCCAGAGTTCTCCCAAAGCCCATGTATCCTCCTTTATTGCTCATCTGAGTGTTACCTTGAGATGGGGTCTCTCACTCAACTCAGGATGCATTTCCAGTCAGCCTGACTGACCAATGAGCCCCCAAAATGCTCTGGTCTCTGCTCCCCATGGGACTAGGGTTATAGGTGTGCATGGCCATGCCCAACTGTTTATGCAAGTGCTGGGGAATCCAACTCAGGGTGAACCAGGCTCTCTCATGCTCTCATGTTTGCATGGTAAGCACTCTTTCCCATGTGGTCATCTCCTCAGCCCATGCCATTTCCTTTATCATTCACCAATAAATGAACATTTGGATTGCTTCCAATGATTGGCTATTAAGATAAAGTTTCTATGAACATCCAAGTATAATTCTTTAAGGAAAAACAATTTATTGAGTACACTCCAAGTACCACCCCTTTCTTTCACTTAAAAAAAAAAAATTGTACTTATTTGCTGTCACAGTCAGCTAGCTTCACGTTGCTGGGATGAACCTCCAGACCAGATACAACTGATAGGAGGAAGGAATGGAACTAATTTCAGGTTTACAGATCCAGGGGAAGTTCCATAATGGCAGAAGAAGCTGGCCCTCTTTCACAGGTCCACACAGAGAGAAATACCACCACCAACACCATAAGCAAGCACACTCCAGGAACCCCAGACAGAGCTCAAGCACTCTGCATACCTTAGACTGGAATTCTAGCTCTGTCTCTAAACACACCTTAGGGCTGGACCCTAGGATCCACCCACAATGACACCTCTTCCAGCCAGGCAGCTGGAAATCCAAGAAGTTTTAATAAAATGCAATCTTTTGGGGGAAATCCATTCAAACTATTATGCCACTGGCCCCCAAAGATTCATAACCAGCTCACATTGTAAATTATATTCAGTACAGCTTCAAAGGTCCCCACAGTCTTTGCAACTTAAGATAGTTTCAAAGTACCCATCTGAATTTGAGATTAAAGAATGTCTCTTGAGCCGAGTATGGTGGTGCACACCTTTAATCCCAGCACTCAAGAGGCAGAGATAGGAAGGATCACTGTGAGTTCAAGGCCAGCCAGAGACTACATAGTGAATTCCAGACCAGCCTGAGCTACAGTAGTGAGACCCTACCTCAAAAAAAAAAAAAAAAAACCAAAAAAAAAAAAAAAAAAAAAAAGAAAGATTGTCTCTTAACTGTGAGTCCTGTAAAATCAAACAAGTTATATACATACTTCCAACATATAATGAAATGGCACAGAGTAAACATTTCCAACTGCTATAAGGCATAGCAAGGACAAACTGGACCAATGCAAACTCAATAACCATCAAGCAAACATGAAATATCTGAAGTTCAAATTTGATATAACCAGTGACTGAAAGTCTCCAGATTTTCCAATTCTGCCCCTCCAACTGGACTGAACAGCCAGAGAAAACTTCAAACCCAAGCCAACAGCACCCTCATGCTGCATCTCAGCAGAGGCTCCCAGAACTGTGTGCACTTCATGAACAACTCCACTTTTTCATGCTTCTGAAATCAAGACCATGTGTGCAGGACACAGCCATATTCTTGATTCAGGAACCAAATAAAATCATGACCTTGACGAGCAAGTTTCTTTTCAGTCATCTCTACCATTCAGTCTTTCCTCAGTCATTATCTCCACTGTGTTAATATAAAGCAGTTGAGAGATCTTCCTTAATCATGGTAATATCTCCTTAATGATCCCAGCTTCAATAACTAGTCTCAGTGCCAGTAATTTTAAATTTGCTAGAGTTTTTTCAACTTTAAATCTTAAATTTCTCAGTCCCACATTTGCAAACAGAGGAGGAGAGAGGAGGAGGAAGGGACAGACAATGGGCACACCAGGGCCTCTTGCCACACATAGACAACAGGCACACATGCTACTTTGTGCATTTGGTTTTACATGGATACTGGGGAATGAACCCCAAGCTGTAGGATTTTGCATGCAAGCACTTTCTACCATTGAGCCATCTTTCCAGCCCCCATTTTTTCTTAATAAGTTGCGGTGTTTCTTTACATATTCTGAGCAAAAATGTCTTATCAGATATATTTTTTTCAAGTCTATGATTTACTTCCCTTTTCATTTTTTTACTTTTAATTTATTTATTACACAGAGAGAGAGTGAGAGAGAGAGAATGGGCACACCAGGGTCTCGAGCCAGTACACATGAACTCCAGACACATGAGGCACCTTGCACATCTGGCTTACGTGGGCACTCAGGAATTGAACCTGGGTCGTTAGACTTTGCAGGCATGCACCTTAACCGCTAAGCCATGTCTCCAGCCCTCCCCTTTTCAGTTTTTAAGTGTCTTCTGAAAAGCAAACATTTTTAATTTTGATAAACGTCCATTTCACAATTTTAACTTTATGAAATATAGGTCTGTATCCTATCCAAAAAATCTTTGCTTACTTCAAGGTCTCAAAGATTTTCTCTCATGTTCTCTTCTAAACCATTTAAAGTTTTATTTCTTAAATGTATTTATGATCCATTTCAAATTAATCTTATATTTATTTTGTAGAGGTACATTCTGTTGCTTTTGAGATGGAGTACGTTAGAGTGACAAGATCCCTGAAAGTCAAAAAGACAAGAAAATCTGCACTTGCCAGAAATAAAGGATGATCTGACTTCTTATCTCTTGCCTAGTTTCTTGACTTGTTTCTTCAAACAACCAGGACCCCACCTGGGAGAGAGGTCTTTCATGGGATTTAAACATTGTAGTTGGTCAAGTTCAGCCACCAGAATTTGGTGTCAGGGCTAGCCTCTTCCTCAGACAGCTCCTATCCCTAACCAACCAGTTGTCCCTCTTGTTCACCTGAGCTGGAAGCCAGCCCACCACTACAAGGTTATGAATACCTTTGCAAGGGGAGGGCAGGTTCTCTGGCCACTTGGGAACTTCCACCTGTGGGCGAGTTCTCCCTTGGCTGGGCCTGGATTGAACCAGGCTGAGCCAAGGGGATGCCACCCTTAGCCCTTACTCTTCACAAGAGTCTTTATCCTCTCTTCCTTCTTTTCTCTCTCTTCTTTCCATGGTTATTCCAGGCCCTCCACATGGGTTCTCTAGCCATGTGAGAGTCTTTCCTTGGCTCAGCATTTCCTTCAATAAATATAGTAATTTAGTAATTCTCCTTGTCAATCTTGCTGTGGTAGTTTGAATATATGGCCCCCAATATATTCAATGTTTTATTAGTTTATAGTTTGCATCTGCAATCACCTTGCTTGGGTGGTTCTTAAGGTGTGGTGGTGGGTTTGAGATTCCATTGTAAAGATATGCAAAGTGTGCCCAGTAGGAGTTCCTGAAGTGTGCTGTGGCTTTTGGGCTGTAGTTTTGCTCTGTGTGCTATGTGCCTGGTTGGATTTGTTCTCTCTCTTGCCTGGTCCTGTGAGAGCAGGCCCCTTCTCCTGCCATTATGGAACTTCCCCTGGATCTGTAAGCTTCAATAAATAATATCCCTTCCTCCATAACTGCCTGGTCTGGAAGTTCATCTCAGTGAACTTGAAGCTGTCTGCTATACTTTCAATTTTTTTTTTTTTTTTTTTTTTTTTTGAGATAGGGTCTCGCTCTAGCCCACACTGACCTGGAATTCAGTGTAATCTCAGGGTGGCCTCGAACTCACAGCAATCCTCCTAACTCTGCCTCTAGAGTGCTGGGATCAAAGGTGTGTGCCACCATGACCGGCCAATTCTTTGATTAAAATTAGAAACAAACCTAGGGTTTGAATTTCAAGGACTTTACTGGACCCCAAGCACCTCAGTACACTTTTATGGGGAAAGAGTATCCTTTCCCCATCACTGTATTTCTGGACTATCTTTGATATATATCTATCTTTATACAAATATCAGTCTTGCCAACTATAGATTTATAACTACTGAAATTGGTTTCTTTAAGACATCCAATATTCTTTTTATTTTTCAAACCTGTTTTTATGTGGGCAGTAGTGCTCTGCATTTCATTAAAAGCTTTAAATCTGCTTATTTCCTTAAACAAGAAAACCTAGGATTTTTATTAGAATTTTTAAATGCTGACCCTAAAAAACAGACAGAACTGACCCCTTTAAAAGAGTATCCTAATCCATTAAAATGGTATATCTCTCTGCTTCCTTAATTTCTCTCATACATTTTTCATAGCTTCACTGCACAGGTCTTATACATATTTTATAAAATTCATCCTAAAATTATTGTATGTATGCCATTGTCAATGGAAATTCTTATTTCAACTTCAAATATCTGTTGCTAGTATATTTTATGTGTATATATATATTATATATCACATACAATATATATATATAATTTAATATTGTTCTATATTCACTGTGATTCTTGCAATCTCAATTAACTCAATTTTTTATTCTGGTGGGGATTTTTAAATAATTTCTTAGGGTTTGTATACAAATGATCAAAAGTACAAAGATACTGTAAAATAAATCTTTGAATACATATACTTTTAAAATAATTCCTGTGAGAATGGCTAACTTAAAGTATATTCATCACTATCCTATGCGCTTTTAAATGTGTTTAAAGCAATACCCTTCATAACAATCTAAATTCAAAAGCCAGATGCAATGGCACATGCTTGGAATCCCAGACCCTTGGAAGGCTTAAGACAGAAGACTCACAAATTCAATCCAAGCCTGGACAACATAGCAAAATCTCCATCTCAAAAAATAAATTAACACAAAGTAGCCATTGCGCACATGACCTCACAGCCAGAAGCTGTTGTTACCACACAATACTGTGTCTATCAATATGCCATCATGGATGACAGCGAAAGGGAAGGAAAAAAAAGATCAAAGTCCAAGAACTACTTGGAAAAAAAGGCAAGGGTATGTGGAAGGGCTTTGGGGGAAGGGACAAAAGAAAATAATGGGAGGGAATTGTGATCAAAATAATTATGTAGCCTGGCATGGTGGCACACTCAGGAGACAGAGGTAAGAGGATCACTGTGAGTTCAAGGCCACCCTGAGACTATAGTGAATTTGAGGTCAACCTGAAAAACAAAAAACAACAACAACAAAACAAAAAAACTAGAAAAAAATTGTGTCATAAATGAAAATTATCAATAATAAAATAATTTAAACCTAAGTTCAGAAAATAAATCTCAAATCCACTTGTGGCAGGCATAATAATTGCCCTCAAAGATGTCCAACACTAATCCCTTTAGTCCATGTCAATGAATTAAGGACACAAATGACAATATATTCAGTAGTATCCTGGATTATTCAGGTAAGCCCAATGTAATCATATGGGCCCTAAAAGATGGAATATTGAAAGATAAGGGAAAGAAGGGGATTAACATAACATACTGCTGGCTTTGAACGAGGAGCTGTGCGCCAAGTGAGGCAGGTAGCCTCAAAGCCAGAAAAAGTAAGGAAATAGATTCTCCAGAATCAGTCTAAGAGTCTCCAGAAGGAACACAGGCCCATAGACACCTTGCTTTCAGTTCAGCAGACTCATTTTGGACTTTCCTCCAGAACTATAAAAGAATAAATTATACTGTTTTAAGTTACTAGGTTTATGGAACTATTTTATGTAACTAATAGGATATGAATGTACCAACGATGATCTGTTTACTTTAATACCACGTTTTTGGTACCATCACCAATGTATATTAAAAGCAATTTTCAGAAGCAGAAATCCGTGAAATAAATAACATCTAGATTAACTCATATTTATTAATGAATTCTCTTTGTGTTTTTGAAGATAAAGCTATCCTAAGTATGATTTCCTACAAAATTTTCCCTAATTTCTTTAAGTTTGTGTCTGAGCTCATCATTTACCCTTGAAATGTGCTCTTTACAAAAAACTAACATCAGGTATCTGAAATTCTATATTATCAATCACTCTCAAAGCAATAATTTGGATCTCTAAAGCTAGAAGAAATACACTATGGAAGATTAGTTAGAAAGTTTAAATTCTCTTTCCTTTGGATCCTCAAAGTTCTCACACCACTCAACCTTTGTGGACATAAAAACACATGTACATAACTATAAATCAGAAAAAAGTCATATGGTTTCAGTAGCTTTATCTAAAGTTTAAATTTTAAAAATCTGAATCATTTCTATGAGACTGTTGCTAAATACTAGTCAGAGTTAAACAGAGCTCTACCTAAAAACCTAAGCAGAAATAGTAATAATAATAAATGTACATAAGGGAAATTTACTTTATAGATCTTAAGAATGATGAATAAAAAGGGATACTGGATTTATTAGTCAACTGAAAGAGGTAGAAATTTCTTAGTTTTACTCAATTACTCCAAAAACACATTATAATAAAAAGGTTTCAAGCAAAAGAATTTCTCAATCTGAATAATATTCCTGTAAGTCATGTGATTGAGTCCAAAATAATTAAAGGCAATATTAGGTAAATTTGTTCACTAAATCTGAAATCATCAGTTAAAACAAGCTTTAAAAAGTACAAAGGGGCTGGAGAGATGGCTTAGAGGTTAAGATGCCTGCCTCCTAAGTAAAAGAACACTGGTTCCAATCTCCAGCGGTTCCAATCTCCAGGTCCCACGTTTAACCAGATGCAATGTGACACAAGGGCGCGGACACATCTGAATTTCGTTCACAGCAGCTGAGAGGCTGCTGGCACGTCCATCTCTATCTGTCTTCCTCTCCTTCTTTCTCCAAAAAAAAAAAAAAAAAAAAGCACAAAGGACTAGCCAGGCATGATGACTCATACTTAGAATCCTGGCACTGGAAGCTAAGACAGGAAGATCACAAGTGCAAGGCCAGCTTCAGTTGATGGAGGCTAGTCTGGGCTACATGAAATCCTGTCTCAAAAAAAAAAAAAAAAAAGTATAAAAGTTTGACTATGACCTCAACTTCAATTAAGATTCCAAAATATAATTTTCAATTATAATAGCAAATACTAATACAGATGTGACACAAGGTGTAGATTCCAGAAGGAATCCAGACCACACAGGAGTTGAAATAAATTATTTGCAATAAGGATCAAAGAGGTCAGGAACAACTGGTCACTAAATGAGAGACAAAGCTTGGACTCAAATCTAGCTTACAAACTTAACTCAAACCAGGGCTCTTTCAATTCTATCATGCTTGTCTCTATGGTTAAAACTTCAAGTATAATCAACCAAATTCAGTATGTATGAAAGCCTGCTATGAAAACTACTGCTTTTTAAATTTATTTTAAAAAATACCTTTAAAAAAAGCCCAAGTAGATGAGCAGCACCTGATTGAAGGACGTACGTGTAAAAAGAGAAAATATAGAAGCTACATGAAGGACAAAAAATATATACTCCAGCACTTGTCTATAGATTTGATCAATTTATGAAATAATATTTAATCATCAATAAAAATTCCAATTTGTTTAAATTGATATTTTGAAGTTATAGTGGTTTTCCTACTTAACACAATGATTTAAAATGGAGGCATTCTACATTTGACACATTTGGCAATAATCTGAGAAACACTTTGTTAGTATGAAGATAATCTTACCAACAATAATCTCTCACAAAACTTCACAACAAAAATGTATTTTATCTAACATTCCATCACGTATTAGTTAATAGCAAAGACACTGGGGCTGGATCTCCTGGGCCTAAATCCTGACTCTGCAGTTCAAATTCCTATCCCTGTTTTTTCTCTGTGAAGTTGTGAAACCCGCTATCAAACGTGTCCCCTCCCATTTGGTCTGGACCCATACTAGGAGACCAGGTTCTAGAGCCAGGAGATCTAAGCTGAGAAATGAGCATGTCCTGTACAATCTATACTAGAAGAGAAACACCAACACTACCAATTATGTTGGGAGATCTCCAAGATCACCCTTGGGTTTGGCCATTTGCTAAAAGGATTCAAAAGTGTAAACACATAGCTGTACTCACTGTATTATGAATTTTAGCAAAAAAAACACCAACACAAACAGCAAGAAGAAAAGGCCTAAGGAACAAAGTCCACTAGAAATCAGGAGTAAGGTGTTTTCTTCCACTTAATTCTCACAGTAGTGAGTTGTAACATGTGAAACACCACCAATCAGAGAAGCTCACTAAAGACTCAGTACCCAAGACTTTATTGGTATTGGCTAAGTAGGCCACCCCTGCCTGACACATATGTACAAACTAAACTACCAGGAGCAGGGGAGTTACTTAGCAAAAACTGTATGGCCTTTAATACAAATTTGTTTAGGTTCAACGAGAGGCTCATCACTTAGGGTGGAGGGGTCATCTCAAAATCCAAGTTCTGAGATGCCAGGCAGGGGCAAATCTTGCAAATCAGGCCTGCTATGTTAACTCTTCTGCACACTAATAGATCAGTAGATCCTTTAGGGCCCTAATGTGCCTGTTTCCCTACTTTAATTCCCAAGTCTTAGAAAAAGACTTAGTAGTCACTCAATTTTTTTTTTTTTTTTTTTGTAACAAGAAAAAAAAATTCCTGGCTGTACTAGCATCTTGGCTATATAACATTGGGAGAGATACTTAAGTTCTGGTTTGTATCCTTATCAGTAAATAAGATGAAAGTAGCATCTACCTCAAAGGCTGCTGAGGTAATTACTATATACAATCAAATGTACTCAAAACATCATGTAAGTAAAAAAACAGCATACCACTTTATATATGCATATATATGTAACATTTTAAACTTTATCCAGAGCACACTATCCCACATCTAAACTTCTAATGGAGGTTTGAAGTTAACTGATAATGGTTTCATACCTAATGTGGACCACACTCAAAACTTTTTTGCAGACACAACATTATCTAACATAATAATCTTTCTAGTACTATGTTATAATTTGGATGTGGTTTGCCTCTGAAGGATTCACATTCTAAGTTTGGTCCTCAATGTGGTAATGTGAGAGGTAGTAGACCTTTAAGAAGTGAACTCTAGT
The DNA here is from genome assembly GCA_036365145.1 of Orientallactaga sibirica. NCBI lineage: Eukaryota > Metazoa > Chordata > Mammalia > Rodentia > Dipodidae > Orientallactaga > Orientallactaga sibirica. The sequence goes on from JAEOAD010000006.1 coordinate 23,691,420, forward strand.
GGAAGATGGTCAGGTCTTTAGGAGCATTGCCCTTGAAAAGATTAAGGTAGTTCTCAAGAAACCTTGATTAGTTCGGGTTAAAAGTAAGTTGTGATAAAAGTTCAAGCCTGATTCCTCCCACTCTCTGGCTTCCTGACTTCACTATGTTATACAACTTTAGTGGCAATATGGGATCAAGTCCTTTTATAGGTCAACAGAGTATACATACAAGACAGAAGAACTAAGAGGGTATATGTCCCCTGAATGAAGTCAGGTAATGAAAATATTGTAAACTTTAAAAGGACAAAGGAAAATTAGAGAAGAAAATAAAGAGGAACAATATGTACCTCAGGTTAAGTGATTTGTCAGAGATCAGTGGTTTCCTTTCCAGCTTTGATACCAGGATCTACACACAACCATCAGAGAAAACCTCAAAAACAGCAAAATCATATGAACAACAGACCCATGAAGACTGAGGTTTGACATTCTGAAAGAACTTTCAGACTGGCAAATTTCTTTAGATGAATTATAATCACACACTTTTTATCTATATAAAATTATCACATAAACAATAGTAGCATCCTAACACTACACTCCTCAAAGTGAACTACTTTTCAATATAAGTTCTTTTAGAATAGGTTATATAACAACTATAAAATAAATACAATGAAACATGTTCTGCCTATAGTGTTCTCTGTTTAGGACTGGCTCCTACTTCAGCACACTAGCTCTGCATATTTGTTACAAGGCTAAAAGGCAAGGTGTTAGAACAATCAGGTTCTGCTAGTTATTTACAGAGGGAAGCCCAACTGCAGCACAGGCCATGTTCTTATTGGAAGGAGCAACCGACACAAATGTCTAGTAGACAGGAAATGGCTACCAATCATAGTCCTCTCACCTGTCATGTAAGGGAAAAGGAACCCAGGCAGTATGTGTAACCTTGAAAGTAAAAGTTCAGAAATGGCTCCCCAAGTTTTCCCTCCTCTGTTCTTCTAAAGATCCTTAAACCACTTTAACAAAAACAGTGAGAGTAGATCAGTTTGCTATTGCATATTCTTACTAGTACATGAACTGAGGTCCTCTTATCCTCTTCCTTTGGTATTATTAAATACCACCTCACTTGCCTACAATCTCTTTTCTTTTCTTTTCTTTTCTTTTCATTCATTATTTGTGGGGAACCTGCCAGGGCCTCTTGTTGCAAACAAACTTGATATACTATCATATTTTGTGTCTGGCTTTACATAGGTACTGCGGATAGAACCCAGGTCAGCATGCTTTGCAAGCCCAGCACCTTTAACTGCTAAGACATCTCCCCAGCCCTCCTTAAGATCTCTTACTATTATTATTCTCCCTCTGATTTGGCACTACCAAATGTGATCATTATGAAGGACAAAAGAAAAGGCCACATGGAAACTTCTTCAAACTGTTAAATCCTTGTACCTTTGTGTATACAACTGTGTCCTCTAATTACTTCTCTAGTTACTGAAAAAAACATTATACCTTCAGAACCTCACTCACAGTACTCTTGGCACTCACCCTTCAAAGCTCAGGGACCATTGTGCAAGAGGTGGCAGGAAGCATGTAAGAAACAAAGGATGAAGAGGAGTGCTTTAGAATGCTGTCTTCCAGATGGCCATTGTATTCAGTACCTCACAGTGGCTGATTCTACACACGACCCACATAATATGGGGGGGGGGTGATGACATCAAAATAGAAGATGGACTAATTGGAAAGAAGGGGTTCAATGGGGGGTACATGGGAGGGGAGACAAAGAAAGGGAAGGGTTTATGATCAGAGTATATTGTGTGTGTGTGTGTGTGTGTGTGTATATATATATATATATATATATATATATATATATATATATATATGTAAATGGAGGTTGTCAATTATGGTAGTTTGAATGTATGCCCCACCACCAAAGACTCGGGTATTTTATTAAAGCTTGTAACTTGGAATTCTAGACCCCTGGCTGGAAGGCATATCACTGGGGGTGAATTCTGGGGTCTAGGTGTGTGTTTGGGGGTAGATGTGATTACCAGCCTAAAGGTATGCAGAGAGCTTTTGAGCTCTGCATGGATCCCAGCTGCTGGCTGAAGGTTCCCTGATGTTTGCTGTCTGCTTGTGCTTGCTTGTGGTGCTGGCTGTTTGGTGGTGTCTCTCCACTTGTATTCATGAATGGAAGCTATCTTCTACCACTGATGGAACTTTCCCTTGGATCTGTAAGCTGAAAGAAACCCTTCCTCCTATAACCTCTGTCTGGTTTGGATATTCATTCCAGCAATATGGAACTGACTACAACATCAATCAAAAGTTTTTTGTTGTTTAAAAAAAAAAAAAAACAAAACTGGCTGGGCGTGGTGGTGCATGCCTTTAATCCCAGCACTTGGGAGGCAGAGGTAGGAGGATTGCCGTGAGTTCGAGGCCACCCTGAGACTACATAGTTAATTCCAGGTCAGCCTGGACCAGAGTGAAACCCTACCTCAAAAAAAAAAAAAAAAAAAAAAAAAAAAAAAAAACCTGCTGTGACTTAAATGGTTACTCCAAATGACACTCCCTTTTACAGGTATACTCTCTTACATAAACCCTGTTGCCTACCACTCACTCTGTGCTCACTCATTCATTCATTCATTCAAATGGTATTTGCTGAGTTACATTTACCTACAACATGACACACAGTATGCTTAGAGATGGGGAAACTACCCTTGAGCCACATAAACAAGATCTCTATTCCTTTGTAGCTATAAGTCAACAGAGATATGGAGTACCCAGTAATTACCTGAATAATGGTTTAGTTATTATTGTAATAACTGCAAGAAAAGATTCAGGGCAGTATCTTCAATGAATAAATGAAATAACCTAGTTTAGGAAAAAGGAGAATCATTTCCCTGTTAAAGATATTTAATCAAAGCCCAGAGATAAGTAGAAGATAATCAGACAAAAAACAACAACAACAAAAAAAGAACTGTCAAAATGTCAGAGGGTATTCTAGGTAGAAGGAAGAGCATCTGTAAAGACCCTGAGGCAGCACTGCAGTAATTGTAAAGATACTAGTGGGCAAAAGTCAGAGTGCAGGCCCCACCAAGTCTCAAGGATTGTTACAGAAGAGGAGGCAGACATAATATAAGAACCAGAGAATGGGGAGGAATGCCTTGGAATGCTGTCTTCTAGACATGAACATGTCTTCCAGTCCACAGCATTCATGACCTCACAGTGGCTGTTGTTACCTGCACTAGACCTGCACTATATTGGACTCATCAACATGTCCATCATGTATGATGGAGGAGAGCAAAAAAAAAAAGGCTGCAGGTATGGGCCAGGTAGGTACCATTTCAGGTTCTCTGGAGGCTCATGTGGGGCAGATGGTGGAGAATAATGGGGAGAACCAGGATGCATAAATACACCAGGAAAAGAGAGCCAACTGTCTACCATGAGATGGGTCACCTCTACCTCATCTGCCTGGGCCCAGAAATCATTACAGAGGAAGCAGTGACTAGAGTATTGATCCCACAGCTATCCTGAAAACCAGTTCCAGGGAACAATGACAAACACTGGTCACTCAAACCTCATCAAAACAGACATCCAGAGGCTACAGAGAAAGTAATACTAAATCAGATCCCTATCTTGCCCGCCAAGGCTCAAGGAACATTGTAGAAGAGGAGGCGGAAAGACTGTAAAAGCCTCAAAGTGGGTAGAAATAGCACTATGACACACACCCCCTACAGACTGAGGCCCCTTAGTCCCCACAATGAATACCAATAACTCCACCAAAGAAGATCCTCAGCAAAACTGGGGTGGGGGGAGAAGGGGTCTAAGATTACAACCTTTTTATTTTAAAAAATCAATATATACTATTATATATATGCGCATATATATATATACTTATAACACACATATATATAAAGGCTTTAAGACAGAAGAGGGCCTAGTTGGAAAGAAGGGGTTCAGTGGAAGGGAGATAGGGGAGAGGGAACAATAAAAGGTAATGGGAGCCGGGCGTGGTGGCACACGCCCTTTAATGCCAGCACTGGGGAGGCTGAGGTAGGAGGATCTCTGAGTTCGAGTTCACCCTGAAACTACATAGTGAATTCCAGGTCAGCCTGGGCTAGAGTGAGACCCTACCTCAAGAAAAAGAAAAGTAATGGGAGGGGGTTTCTGATCAAAATACATTATGTACAGACGTACAGATAGAATTATCAATACAAGATTTTTTAAAGGATGCAGGGAAATAGCCCAGAAATAAACAAGAGGGGAAATTATTTCTTATAATATAATTAATATAATATTATAATATTATATATATTATAATATGTTATATGACACACTGTTTTAGAACTATTTGTTTACAAATATGCAGTCTCCAATAAACATATTCTTGTAGGTCTTACAAATATATCTGCCCCATCACCTAACTCAGTGCTTAACAAACTGTCCTCAAGCTAAGACCTATGGGATGAAGAAATGAGTTTTGATCTGAAAAAGCAGCTTGACCTCTTAATATCAGACAGTCTAAACAAAGTAATTCTTAGGGTTCAAAGAGCTGAGTTTTGACAACCTTACTGAGGAAGGGACTCATTTTCATTCATACGCATGTATATGTATATATCTCAAAATCAAAGTTAGTATTACTTGTGGATTAAGTTTTAAGCACTGAAAACAAAGTGTTAGTTTGCCAAGTGGCTATCTCAGACCTCACTGTCCCATGTTGCCATCAATCAATTAATAACCACCAGTACTGTTTTAAAACTCCCACAGAGTGACAAAGGCAGGCGGAAGAAAAGTGCAGCTCCATCTGCCAGTTCGTACTCTCCAGTTGTACAACCTATTTTAAGTGTAGGATCAAGAGCAGGAAACTGGCACCTATGCCATCATTTTCTCCTTCCTTACTTCCTAAATACTATTAATACAGGAAATATAAAACTTGTGACTCAGTAAGAAAACATCAAAAAGCAAATGACATTCCTCTGCCAGCTATCATAAGGCAAAAGAATAAGGTAATCGCAAACTCTTGGTTTTAGTTTTGATACATGTTCTCAAGGATCAGTAGGAAAAGTATTCTTTTAGAAAAAGAAAATTGAGCAGGGCATGGTGGCGCACGCCTTTAATCCCAGCACTTGGGAGGCAGAGGTAGGAGGATCGCCGAGAGTTCAAGGCCACCCTGAGACTACATAGTTAATTCCAGGTCAGCCTAGACCAGAGTGAGACCCTACCTTGCAAAACCAAAAAAAAAAGAAAAAGAAAATTGAATTAGCTAGAAGATAATTTCAAGATTACATCAGAACATCAAATAGGCCAGGCGTGTTGGCACACACCTTTAATCCCAGCACTCTGGAGGCAGAGGTAGGAGGATCGCCAGGAGTTCGAGGCCACCTTGAGAATACAGAGAGAATTCCAGGTCAGCCTGGGCTAGAGTGAGACCCTAGCTCAAAAAAAAAAAAAAAAAATTTAAATTAAAAAAGAAAACATCAAACAGACCTGGAGAGATGGCTCAGTGTTGTTAAGGCGCTTGCCTGCAAAGCCCAAAAACTAGAGTTAGATTTCCCAGTACCCAAATAAAGCCAAATGCACAAAGTGGTGCGTGTATCGGGAGTTCATTTGCAGTGGCATACCTATTCTGTCTTTCTTCTCTCTCTCTCTCTCTCTCTCTCTTTCTTTCTCCCTTTCTGCTTGCAAGTAAATAAATACAAATATAAAAAAAATTAATCAAATACATACACTGAATAGGTCCTCTCAATAACAGTTGTAGAATACGATGCTCATCATGTCGTTTAGAAGTACATTTAGCTGAATTTCACTGTCTACATTTGTTATGCCATTTGGAATACATAATAACATCATAACACACCAACAACTCAACTATAATAGAGCTCCACAATGGGTTTACCATACCAAAAACAAAAGAAACTATCTAAAATATATTTATATCTCTGGTGTGCACAGTGGTCCATACTCAGGAAGCAGAGACATGAAATCACAAGTTTGAAGCAAAATCCTGGGCTACACAGAAAGACCCTGCCTCATAACATCAAGGCCTGGGGATGCAGCTCCATGGTATAGTGCTTGCCTAGCGTACACAGGTCCCAGGGCTTTGACTATCACATATACATGCATATTATGTGTTTGTGTGAGTGTGTATATTGGAGATTTGTATTTCCAATCTCCTCACTTCTCAAAAACAAATAAAGCAACATAATACTCAGCCAAAATTGAAAAATTATGTTCATTTAAAATGTGGGCAGACAATACAAACAGAAAGCACAACAAATGCTTCCTACTCTTAGGTCACAAGTAAAACTTCTTAACTTAATTAAAGAAGCACATGATTCTTTTAGCACCTCCTCCCATAAAAGTAAATCAAAAATGCTATCATGTGGCTAATGAACACTTTTAGAAATATGAAGTATTTTATGAAACATCAGTGAAAGTCTATTAATTCTTTTTGGAGAAAGAAGTTTGAACAAAAACTCTTTTTCAATGATTTCTATGCATAAAAGGAAATTATTGGAAGTGTTGCTGAATTTTCAATGATTAGAGTTAACATTTACCAGCATCTTTACTTAGCCATATCATTACTCAAGATGAAAAAAATATAAATTCTGTTACTTCAGCTCCTTTCTTATTCTGACATTTTAAAAACCTACTTTTAGGGCTGGAGAGATGGCTTAGCAGTTACGTGAAGCCTGAGGACCCAGGTTCAATTCCCTAGTACCCACATAAGCCAGATACACAAGGTGGCACATGTGTCTGCAGTGGTTGGAGGCCCTGGTGCGCCCATTCTCTCCCTCTCCCTCTCAAATAAATGATAATAAAATATTTTTTTAAAAACTACCCTCTTTAATCCCCTCTCAAATAAATGATAATAAAATATTTTTTACCTTGAAAAAAAAACAAAAAAAAAAAAAAAAAAAAAAAAAAACTACTTTTAAATGTTTTACTAGTTCAGTAATAAGCAGGTGAGCTTCAAAACAATACACTATTGCCAAATAACTACACACATAATCAAATACCAGGCAAGCAAATATTATCACAAACATCAGGTATGCCCTTTATTTAATGCACTGCCTAAAGATTATACAGGATATATGTAAAGCTGACTCAGTCAAATGACTATAGTATTTAAAAGTGCTTCGTAAAAATGGTCTGTTAAAGTATTTCCATGAGTCCTCCAGTAGTCCAGTACTTATTATGACAGTGAAGGAACTTGCTGATGCTGTGTGGTATCAGGATTACCACACCCCTGCTATGGGCTCTTAGACAGTAATAAGAGAAAACAGTAAAGCCTCAATACAAGTGAATGAAATGAAGGTATCTTAAGCAGCATTCCCAAAAACTCTCTGCTTTGACTATCTACTTCCCACTGAATATTCAAATAAATGAATTCACGATTAAATAAGAACTTTTCCTAAGGGCATGGAGGTTAATTTAAAAAAAAAACATATCTTTGAAACATTTTTCTCCATGAGATTACTTTACAAGACATTAAATAAACCACATCTACAAACAAAACTTATCAGCTAAAAATAGGGTATCTATTTCAAAGGCTCAGACAGAAGCCCTCCACCTGAACAAACTAAGATTAGATCTTTTCCCTCCATCTTTTTTTTTTAAATTGATTTATAAGAGGGAGACAGAGAATGGGCACACCAAGGCCTCTCACCACTTGCAAACAAACTCTGTATGTGTGCGCCACCTATGCATCTGGCTTATGTGGGTCCTGGGGAGTTGAACCTGGGTCCTTAGGCTTCTCAGGCAGGTGCCTTAACTGCTAAGACATCTCTCCAGCCCCATCTTTAAAATTACATGTTTGTGCGGTAGAACCAGTTGTCCACATACTTCCACATTTGTGAGGTGGACAAGTGTCCACATACTGTCTCAACATCTATCTTCAAAATGCTCTTCCACATTTGTGAGGTACACAAACAAGTGTCCACATAGCGTACCAACACCTATCTTTAAAATGTACTTCCAGCCGGGCGTGGTGGCGCACGCCTTTCATCCCAGCACTCGGGAGGCAGAGGTAGGAGGATCGCTGTGAGTTCGAGGTCATCCTGAGACTACATAGTCAATTCCAGGTCAGCCTAGGCTACAGTGAAACACTACCTCGAAAAACAAAAAATAAAAATAAAAAATAAAATAAAATGTACTTCCATGTCTCTGAGGTGGACAAACCAGTGTCCACATATCGTCTCGACCCCTTTCTTCAAAATGTATTTGCACATTTGTGAGGTAGACAAGTGTCCATATATCGTCTCAACCCCTATCTTTAAAACACACTTCCACTGTCTGTGAGGTGGACAAACCAGTGTCTACATATGGTCTCAACCCCTATCTTTCAAATGCACTTCCAACTGCCTGGGTGAGGCAGACAAACCAGTGTCCACACATTTTTCTCCCCAAAATACCTGAAAGAATTTAGCTACTAAGAACCTTGGGAACACAGCCCACTTTCCAAAGGCCTCATGTGATAAAAATTCCTCATCACTCACAGCTAGACCCAAAACACAATTATCGCTACTAAGAAATCAAGACAGCCCCCAATGATTCTATGCAATGAAGCTCTAAACCCACCAAAAGCAACCACCATTCTCTCTCTCGTTTTCTTCTGGGAAAGAGAAGCAAGAAGAGCTCAGTACAAAAGCTGGCACAGAGGTGGGCAGACAGGTAGGGCTCCACGTAGCAGGGGGCGCCGGGGGGCGTGCGGATCCCAGCCGAAGGTGCACGGAGGCCTGTCGGCCGGCCCCACCCACCGGGGCAGAAGGGGCGGCGGCGGCGGCCAGAGCTCCTGGAAGGAGCCCCGCACGGCCCAGACCGGCTCCGGGTTCCGCGCTGCCCGGCCGGGCCCTGACGACTGCAGGCATCGGGCCGCGGGCGTGGGTTCGACCCGGGCCAGGCCAGGGCGGGGAGGCCAGGGCAGGGCAGGGCGGTGACGAGGCGGCCGAGGCCTGAGCCGCCGCGGAGCCGAGGGTCGCGGCGGCGGCGGCGGGGGAAGGTCACCCACCGCTGGCGGGAGGCGAGGCCCGAACCCCCGGCCCCGCCGAGCCCCCACACACCCCACGCTACCTTTGGCCTCGCAGTCGGCGCAGTATTTGTTGTCCTCCTCCCTCAGCAGCTTGGACAGGATGAGCTGGTGCTGCTCGTTCAGCTTCTGAGCCTTCTCCCGACAGGAGCGAGTCGCCATCTCGGCTGGCGGGGCGCGGGCAGCGGCGGCGGCGGACGGAAGCCGGGCAGGGCGACGGCACCTGGCGCCGCTGCGACCGCGGGCGGGAGGGCGAGCGGGCGGACTCAGCCCAGGAAGCGGCGGTGGCGGCGGCGGCGGCGGCGGCGGCAGCTGGAAGCGGAGGAGGGGCGGCGGCGGCGACGGAGGAGGAGGCAGCGCCGACGTGTCCCGCCTCCTCGCCCGGCCCGCCGCACGCTCCGCCCAAGCCGCTAACCGCGGAGGGAAGCCACTTCCGGGAGGCGTGGAGGAAGGAGCCCGGCCGGTCCGCGCCGCGCATGCGCCGTGAAGCCAGCTCCTCCCCCGCCCCCCCCCCCCGGACTTTGCTGCTGGAGGCTTTTCCTCAAGGTGATTCCAGGCAAGCTTCTGGCATTGCCCACAGTGGGTCCTCCCCAGCTTTTGAGATGGGATTGTCGCCAAAGGTCTCTGGTGCTGGAAAACCTTTTACCAGGAGGCGACACAACGCTGGAAATGCAGAAATCATAGTGATTGGGTAGATTCGCATATTTACTTGCTATATATTCATCCCCGGATTTGAAACAGGTGGTATTCTAGAAGTTAAAGAAAGGTGCATGGAATGAAATGGTGGGGTGGGGGGGGGTCTTAAATTTTAGGGGCAAGAGATCTCGTAGTAACATGCAGTGAGGGTCACATTTCTTGAGTGATGGCCTTGTGACATGGCCTATTCACCCATTTAACCCAACCACACCGCCACGACATTGATACTCTCATTACTCAGATGAGATACAGAGGAGTCAAGTAAATTGGCTAGGTTACAAAGCTACTCAATGGAAGAGTGAAAAAACATCCTGCAGTAAGTCCTTCCAGGAAGAGGGGGGGAAGTGTAATCAAAGAGCAACTCACAAGGAGTTTTGTTTTGTTTTTGTAGCAAGAGTCTATACAACAATTCTCTTCCATGCAAGAAGAGAAACCTAGGAGGATTGTACCCCAGAGCTCCCTAATCCAGTCTCATAGGGCTTGAGCTCTGGGGGGGGGACACAGTTTGAATGATTCGGCATGTTGTGAATTAATTTATTAATTGCTATATAGGGCTTATGTAAGCAAAAGAAATGTGAGCCCTTGCCTGTGGTAGGACAGATGTGAAGACAGGCAATGAGCACGATTTCTGAGACTTACACTCTTGTAAGGACAACCCCTAGGTACAGGCTCAGCACAAAGGTGATCCTCATATATATCCTCATAAACACTCAAGTGTTTGTAGAAAGCCATCTGGAAACAGATTCATGCCATGGCAGACACTACTGTGTTATTCAATGAACAGTTCTGGAAGAAAATCTTAGCCAGCTCATGCTCAGATGGTCTTGAGACTATACAACTCTGTCTACCTGGGTTCCCTGGAATGCTCCCCAAGGCCTAGAAGTCCACAAGAAGGATAACCCTGAAGTTGACCAGATTGCTTTGTGCCCACTTCTCGTTAACTCCTTACTTTAATCTTGCTCCCAGCATTCTCTTCCAAGACTGTCTTCCTCCACTCCATCAATACACTTTTGGGGTTCTTTACAGTAGTTCCCCTCTGTGGGAAAGACTCTCTAACTGCCACAACTTCATGCCCCATTCAGCAGGAAATAGTTAATGATCTGACATCATCGTCCCTTTGTCCTCTAACAGGAGTTAGAGTGTCTTCTCATGAGAAGGGGGAATGAAGGCAGATAGAGTTAGGGTGACTGGACCCCTGAAGGTAAAAAGGACGGGAAAATTTTTCTTATCTCTTGTCTAGTTCCAAAGAACTATTTTTCCACACAATCAGGTCTCCTCCTGGGAGGGAGGTCTTTCATAGGATTTAAACATTGTGTTTGGTCAAGTTCAGTCCCTGAGACAGACCCTGGTTCTAACCAACCAGCTGGCCCTCTGGTTAACCTGGGCCAAAAGACAACCCACTACCCTAAGGTTATAAATACCTTTGCAAGGGGAGGGCAGGCTCTCGCTCTCTCTGATCACTTGGGATCTTCCAGCTGTAGGTGAGTTTTTCCATCGGCTGGGCCTGGGAGGGGCTCGACCTAGGCCCTAGCCCAGGCCCAGCTGAGAGGGCTCCCCTAGCCCTTACTCTCCACACGGGTTCTTTATCTCCTCCAGCTCACCACATTGCAGGAGCTCCTTGAACTTGCTTTTTTCTTTCCGTGCTTGTTCCCCAGATCTGTATCTGGTCATATAGACTCCTGAACTACACGTGGCCCACATAGGCTTTTGGGCTCCACAATGTGTACTTCTCTTCTCCCCACTTTATCTCCCCTTACCTCCCAGCCTTCCCCTTTCTGCACTGTTTTGTAAAATCTGAATAAAATGTGGTATTTTAAGAATTTAAAAAAATGTTTGTAGAAATGAACTGCATAAATATGCCAATGGAGATGTTCAGCTCTTGAACAAATAAAAAGCTTAAGCTGTGGAGCTCTGGCAAATAACTAGGGGGACACCAGAATGACCTTCAATTAACAAGGGAAAAAAAGCATGCGGGAGATAGAACTTATGAGCCATGTTCCAAAGACTAGCTGGAATTATGCATGGGCCACAGAGGGAAATACTAGGAGAGAATCATACACAAAACAGAATGTAAAAGGAGTATTGCTTAGGATAGAGTAAGAGATAAGGCTGGATACATCAAATATGATAGTGTTGTAAAGACTTGAGGAGCCAGGAAAAACAATCTTATCTTGATGTGCTTTGCAATAGATTCTTCAGTTTAGTAGCATGATAAAAGAACCCTTGGGGAAAGTTAATCCAGCAGAAATCAGTTAACAAACAGTATTTTTTTTTTTAGTGTTCCCACTTTATACCCTGAAATTCCACTAAGCACAGTAAGGATTTAAAACAGTGGAAGAAGACGCCTCCTTAGTGCAGTAGGCAGCGCGCGTCAGTCTCATAAAACAGTGGAAGATAGGCTTGCCAGCAAGAAATGACCTATAGGACAGATGGAAGGGTCTAATGGAAATAAAATGCATAGAATAATACATATGTACCTTTAAATATTCTGGTATTTGCATCTGAAAACAAAAATAAACAGGTGGAATTCATTTTAACAGTACTTTTAAAATTATTTGTTTATTAGGGAGGCAGCTAGAGAAAGAGAGAATGGGCACGCCAGGGCCTCTAGCCACTGCAAACGAATTGCAGATGCATGTGCCACCTTGTGCATCTGGCTAACATGGGTACTGAGGAATTGAACCTGGATCCTTAGGCTTCACAGGTATATACCTTAACCACTAACCATCTCTCCAGCCCAAAAGTACATTTTAAATTCAATTCAAAATATTATTTCTATATGTGAGAAATATTTTATACATTATTAATGAGGTATCTTTTTTGAAGCCAGAATTCACTCTCTCTCTCACGCTGACCTGGAACTCACTCTGTAGCCCAGGCTGGCCTCATATTTACAGCAAATCCTCCTTACTCCACTTCCCAAGTGCTGGGAATAAAGGCATGTGCCATCACACCCAGCTTATTAATGGGGTATCTTAAGGCTTGTTTTCATATTGTCCTCAAAACATAATGTGTATCATGTATATTGTACATTTATAGCTCATTCCAATCAGGAGTAAGAAAATTCCAAAGGCTGCAAAGGAGCTATGTTATTGAACAATGTTCCTCTAGATTGTCAGTTAAGTTGATTATAGTAGAGAAATAGAAAGACAGTGATATCAAAAGCCCTTGCAGCATTTACCAACATTTATTAGAATCTATCCTTTTACCTGATAACCAGAAGTTTTCAGTCAATCGTTGAATACAAACATGTAAATAAAAATTAATAACCACACTGTGAAATCTACAGCAAGCATGCAATGTTCTAGGAGCAAAACGAATAGGAGCATTCAATAGCTTGGGAGGGAATCTGGAAAGGCTTCACCAATGAAATGGTGCTTAAGTTTGGTTTGTGCAGATAGATATAAGAATTCTTCAAGTGAATGAAGGTGGAGAGGAGAGATATGAATAGCTTGAAAAAATTGTACAGACCTCTGAAAGTATAAGGTTTCATACAAAACATGTAAAATGAGGCAACAGGAACCTGTGTATGGAGTTCATGAGTGAAGGAAACAGGCACAAAAGGTACATAGGTGCCACGGGGTTAAACTGCGTCAAGCTACAGGGCTTGAATGCCATGGACACCAAGAACCAACAGAAACTTACAGGGGAAAATGACTTCAACGCTTATAGAGTGGCAGCAGGGAGAACATGGATGGGTATGGGAGAAAAAATATATATTATCAGACGGACAGTAAATGGTAGTGATGCTATAATAGCCCAAGGAACATATAATGAAGGCCTATTTTAAGGAAACAGTATAGAATTTGGGGGAGACAGAATCAAATGATATTTTAAAATTAGAAGCAGCAAGATTTGGCAGCTGACTGTATGTGGAGGGTGAGAGAAAGGAGGTGAGAATAACACCAGGATTTCTAAGTTGGGAGACAGGTAACATGGTAGTACCATTAACCTAGATCAGGAATAGAAAAAGTAAGCCTTTTGGTCTGGCAGCAACAAAGCTGAGTGGGTGGGGCTGACCCTCCTGGCTCTCTCTCTGCTCATGCAGTAGCCTGCTTTGCAGCCTGCCCTGTCACCATGTGTGGTGGTTTGAGTCAGATTTCCCCCACCCTACCCCACAAACTCGTGTGTTCTGAATGCTTTGTTCCCACTAGTGGCAATTTGGAAAGGTGGAACCTTGCTGGAGGAGATGTGTTGTTGTTTAAGACAGGAGACACAAACCCAAGTTGAAAGTTTTATGTTCTGCAGTCCTAATACAGTATTTTGGGTTTTTTTTTTTTTTTTTTTTTTTTTTGCCTGTGTAGTCTGTCCTTCTTTCTTTTAGTAGCAATACCCCAATTTTACTTTGGAAAACCATCCCTCTCCCCTATGAATGAAGTTTTGAAGGAATGAACATTCCTGTACTAGGCATGTGACCATTCAGACCCTTTTCTCTTGAAAGCTGAGCTGGAGAGGGGGAACATAAAGAAAGAAGAAGCTGGAAGTCATTCATCCTATGGAAATCTTCTACTGTTTGATCTTACTCCCTTGATCCTCACAGCTGCTCTTAGCTTCCGGCCTTTCTAACAACTGGCTGTTCAGCTTCCTTTGGAGTCTTTGCCATCTAAGGCTTCCAATGCATTCCTCTTGATGAGATAGGAAAAGTCAAACTAAAACAGATTTATGGAGAGCACCATTACTTGTAATGAGCCATGCACCATTTGGCGGGAGCACATGAAGGACGCATGCTATGGCCTGAATGTTTCTGCCACCACAAATGAGTTTGAAGTGCAGGGAAAGTTAGAAAGATGACTCAGTGGTTAAATGCATGTGCTTGCAAAGCTTGCAGGCCTAGTGTTCAATCCTCATGTTGGTCATGTAAGCCAGATGCAAAAAGTGGCACAAGTGTTGCATTGGTTTGCATTGGCAAGAGGCCCTGGTGTGTGTGTGTGTGTGTGTGTGTGTGTGTGTGTGTGTGTGTGTGTGTGTATCTTAAAAGAGGTGGGGCTTTTAGAGATTATATCATCAGGGCAGAATCCTCATGAATGGGATTAGTGCTCTTATAATAAAAGAGGCCTGGGCTGGAGAGATGACTTAGTGGTTAAGGCGCCTGCCTCCTAAGCCTAAGAACGCTGGTTCCAATCTCCAGCAGTTCCAATCTCCAGGTCCCACGTTTAGCCAGACGCACAGTGACGCAAGGGCGCAATGCCACACTTGACCACAAGGGGGCACACACATCTGGATTTCGTTCGCAGCAGCTGAGAGGTTGCTGGCATGCCCATCTGCCTCTCTCTCTCTCTCTCTCTCTCTCTCTCTCTTTCTGTCTCCAAGGGCTGGAGAGATAGATGGCTCAGTAGTTAAAGGCACTTGTCTGCAAAGCCTAAGGGCCCAAGGTCAATTCCCCAGTACCCACATAAAGTCAAATGCACAAAATACACATGCATATGGAGTTCATTTGATTTGCAGTAGCAAACCTGATGTCTCTTTTTCTCTCTCTTTCCCTGCAAATAAATAAATAAAAATGAAAGAGGACAAAGGGAGCTGTCTGGTCACTTTGAATAAGTGAAAATGCAGAAGACTTAATTCAGCCACATACCAAGCCTACATGTGTCTTGTCTTCAGACCTTCCACCCACCAGAACAATAATTAATGCATTTCTGTTGTTCATAGGTCATTTAATCTAAGGCATTTTGTATAGAATCCTTAATGGACTGAGACAGTATCTTCTAATGGATCATAGCTTCTTTCCCAATTCCTTAAAAGAATTCATTCCTTTGTTTTAGGCCTTTGACATTTGATGATGTCAAGCTTAAAGTAACAATGTTCACTGATCATAAAAGAAAAAAAAAAACCTGAAAGCAGACTTCTTTAACATTTAAATTTGCTGCTCTTCAAAAGATATAATTATGGTGCTGGAGAGATGGCTTAGCAGTTAAGGCGCTTGCCTGCAAAGCCTAAGAACTCATGTTTGAAACTCCAGGTCCCATGTAGCCAGACACACAGTGACACAAGTATGAAATGTCACACATGTGCATAAGGGGGCACACGTGTCTGGAGTTTGTTAGCAGTGGCTGAAGGCCCTGGCATGCCCATTCTCTTGCTTTCTCTGCCTCTTTCTCTGTCTCAAAATAAATAATAATTTTTAAAATTTTTAAAAAGAAAGTAGAATTCAACCCAGGTATGGTAATACATGTTTATAATTCCAGCACTTTGAAAGTGAAGGCAGGAGGATTGCAAGTTCAATGTCATTCTCAGCTAAAATCAGCCTGATCTACATGGAATCTTCTCAAAGAAAAAGAAAAAAGGAATGTAAACTATAAGTTTGGAGAACATATTTATAATATATAATAAAGACCAATAAATTGTTGAGAAAATATATAAGGAATTCCTATTAATCAATATAAAAAGACAAATGACCCATAT
This sequence comes from Orientallactaga sibirica, assembly GCA_036365145.1. Lineage (NCBI taxonomy): Eukaryota > Metazoa > Chordata > Mammalia > Rodentia > Dipodidae > Orientallactaga > Orientallactaga sibirica. The sequence goes on from JAEOAD010000006.1 coordinate 23,707,513, forward strand.
TGGTGAAGAGACTTAAAGAGATACATGCATGACCAATAAGCATATGGAACATCATTAGAGAAACAAATTAAGACCACAATGAAATGTCATTTTCAACCTACTGTATGACTAAAATTAAAAGGATTGACAATACCAATATTAACAAGGTAGTTAAACAACTAAAATTATAATTGCTAGTGGGAGTATGAAATCTTACAACCACTTTGGAAAACAAGTTGCTGCAGTTATATATATAATTCCACAACACAGCAATTTCACTCCAAGATAAATGAAAATAATATATTCATAGACTTATGCAAGTTTGTTCATATTGCTATATTCATACTAGCCAAAGCCTACAAATAACCTAAATATTCATAAACAAGACTATGAGTGAACAAGGATATATCTACACTATGGAACATTAGCAAGTAAAAAAAAAAGTATTGATGCGTGAAACAACATGGATGAGTCTCAAAAACATTACATGCAGTAAAAGAACACTACAGAAAAGGGTACATGTTGTATGATTCCATTTATATGAAGTTCTCAATTGGTAAAAACTAATATATGGGGCTGGAGAGATGGCTTAGCAGTTAAGGCACTTGCCTATAAAGCCAAAGTACCTAGGTTTGATTCCCCAGGACCTACGTAAGCCAGATGCACATAGTGGCGCAAGCATTTGGAGTTCGTTTGCAGTGGCTGAAGGCTCTGGTGTGCCCATTCTCTCTCTTTTTCTCTATCTCCCTCTCTTTCTGCCTCTTCCTCTCTTGCAAATAAATAAAATAAATTTAAATTTCTTCAGCCTTTATTTATTATTTTTAATTTTTTTTGGTTTATTTTTATTTATTTTATTTGAGAGTGACAGCCAGACAGAGAAAGAAGCAGAGAGAGACAGAGAAAGAGAATGGGCATGCCAAGGCCTCCAGCCATTGCAAACGAACTCCAGATGCATGTGCCACCTTGTGCATCTGGCTTATGTGGGTCCTGGGGAATTGAGTCTTGAACTAGGGTCCTTAGGCTTCACAGGCAAGCGCTTAACCGCTAAGCCATCTCTCCAGGCCCAAATTTAAAAATTTTTTAAAACCAAGTATATGGCTGTTGCAATCAGGTTCGCAGTGCTGGCAGAAATCACCTGACCAAGAGCAGCTTTTGGGGGGAAAAAAAGGGTTTATAGACTCAAGGGGAAGCTCCATGATGGCAGGGGGAAATGATGGCATGAGCAGATGGTGGACATCACCCCCTGGCCAACATCAGGTGGAGAACAGGAACAGGGGAATGTGCCAAACACTGGCAAGGAGATACTGGCTATAACACCCGTAAGCCCACCCCCAGTGATACACTACCCCCCAGGAGGTTTTAATTTCCAATTGCCATCAGCTGGTGAACCAAGCATCCAGAATGCCTAAGTTTATGGGGAACATCTGAATCAAATCACCACAATGGCCAAAGAAATTAAACCTATAATTGTCTCAGGGGAACAGAATAGAGAGTGACTTGAAAATTGTATGCCAGGAGATTTCTGGAGTGATATAAATTCTTTACAATGTTTTGTGATGTTGGGGGTTAAACCCAGAGCTTTGGGAAAGGTTAGGTCAGCACTCTCCCACTAAGCTCCTCATCCTACCCTTTTGACAGGATTTTCCTATGTAGCCCATGCTGGCCTCAAAATTGCTATGTAGTACAGGCTGGTTTCAAACACATGATCGTCCTGGCTAAAATTACAAGTGTGTGGCACCAGGCCTCCATAATCTCTATCTTATTTGGAAATATTAACTTTGCCCAGGTTTATGTAAGTGTAAAACTCATTTTAGTTGTATCTATAGGTTATGTGCATCTGGTTATACATAAATTATATCTCAATAGAATATGAAAAGGATATATAAAGACATTGGATGCAATGAGAAAATGAACATAAGTTGGTTTCATTATTTTCCATTATTCTTGACTTTGTGCTGAGCTCCTCTCTTTCCTTATAAATCTAGTCTGTACTTCTGGATAATCCCAAATGCATCACAACTCTACTTCTGAGCATACTTAAAACAATGAAATGCTAAAGGTTTGAGGAGGTGGCAACTCTGCTCTGATTTGATCACAATATATGTTTTGACATATCACGTTGTACTACAGAAATTTTATTTTATAAGTTCAAGGGCAGCCCAATCCATGTAGTGAATCTCAGGTTATTCAGGGCTACATAATGAGACCCTGTCTCAAAATAAAAATAAAAGAAGAAAGAAAACAAGGGAGGAAGGGAGTGAGCGAGGAAAAGAAAAGAAAAAACCAAATCAGTCTTTGCCAAACTCATCTTCCTCCTAATTGTAGCTTCCCCTTCTCACTTTCCTCCTTCTAGCATTAGCAACTCTGTGATCTCAACCATCTGCTTTAGGATCATTTTTCATTCCTTTCAACTAAACGAAATATCCAATAAGTTACCCAGTCATCTCATTTCTTTCTTTAAATATCTCATATAATAGATGTCCTAACGATATTTTCAGAGTAGAGAGATGGTTTAGCAGTTAAGGTACCAGCCTGTAAAACCTCAAGACCTGGGTTTGATTCTTCAGAACCCACATAAGCTAGATGCACAAGGGGGTGCATGAATCTGGAGTTTGTTTGCAGGGGCTAGAGGACCCGGCACACCCATTCTATCTCCCTCTTTCTCTCCTTCTTTCTCTCTCTCTCTCTCTCTCTCTCCCTCCTTCTCTCTCTCTAAAAATTAAATAAAAATAAAATATTTTTTAAAATAAATAAAGATGTTTATCTTAAAATATCATTAGTTCACCAGCTCTCCCACACAGATGAACCCTCTTTTTTTCTAGCAAAACTAACTCTCCTAATAGCATTTGCTTAGTCTCTGTAGACCTCACATCAAAGAGTAGAGTCATCAACTCTTCATCAGGGAATTAAAACCACCTTGCAAAGGCCAAAAGTACCCCAAGCACTAACAGATCAAGGACTTGAGTCTCCTTTTTATATTTATTCATTCAACAAAAGCATCCTTAATCACCAACTGCAGGTAAGTCTTTGGAGATACACTTATTGCTTGACTTTTGCTGGGGAGAAATGAAGAAGCATCTATTCAATCCAGATAAGGCACCAATGAGAGACAAAGAAACCATCCCAACCATGTCCAGCTCAATGAACCAGTGGATTTTGGGGGGTTACTCACAGGAGCTTGAGTGAAGGGTTAATTACAAGATCATGGGTAGTTCTAAGACAGCTACATAAGCAAAGAGAGTATGAAGGAGTCCAAGAGAGCTGCATCCCAGAAAGTACCATCCCAGCATAAGGGGACATCCTTCTGAACACTTCATAGATGGAGGTCCCCTTTAGCTGACTTCTATCTCCTATATAATTTAAACCTCCGGAGACCATCTGCAGCTACGACAGGGTTAAAGGGGGTGGGGGGCTGGAACCTGAGGTGAGAGTTTGAGATCCACTCCCAGTTCAACAGAAGGTTAGTACAGTATGTCTGATTTTGTGAGGGTCTCATGCAGATCATCCAAGCTGCTCTGATTCAAGATGTCACCATCTATGTCAATCCCAGAGGACAGCCTTCCACAAAAGTATTCATAAGTGAAGCAGACACAATTACTAATTTGAAGTACGTTACAGTCTAGGGAAGAAGACAGTAATCAAATTGTCACACAAGTAATGCTACAAAGAAAGAGTATATGATACAAAGAAGACATATAAGTGGGGGGAACATGAGCCCAATGGAACTCTTTTCTCAGGTTCAACTGGAAGTACCTTATGTGGGTTGAATGATACCAAAGATAGCCAAGTATGTGGTGAGGCTGGGATGGGCAGGAATCAAACCACACAGGATTTGATGGAGTCACAACAGCCCACCACTCATCGCTCCTATCACAGGCAAGCACATGTGACTGACAATGCAAGCTGTTGTACTTCTGGAACCACTATGGTGGTCACACCAAAACCACACTTCCTCAAGGGCTACTCACAGCCAATGACTAAACATGAGTGTGGCAGGTGGGGAGAGGGGCAAGGATGGGACGGGAGGAAGCAACTGCTAAGACAAGAGGTTCCTTCAATGACATTGGATCAGACTCCTGTGGGCTTGGCCAACATGTTCCCAGAACTTTGCTACAATCCGAGCCTCTTCCTATCCAGTCCTCCTTCCTTCCTGCTCTCTTTCACAGGTGTTACACCTCGCATGGCAGTGTGATGTTTTCCCACATTCACCATGTCCTATTTATTTTTAATAAGCGTGTCCCCTAATAAATACTTTTTACAGGTAATCCTATCTTAGCATTTGCTTCATGGAGAACTTGAGCTAACAGTCTGCTGGCTATGGTTAGGATTTTTGTCTTTACCACAAGGAAGTTATTTGTGTATTTTAAACTCTGGACTGACAAGATCAGATTTATGTTTTGTGGGAAAAGGAAAACAACATTGCTGGCAGAGTTTGGGGAACAGATTGAATGTAGGCAAGGCAAAAAGAACGGATGCAGGGAGACCACTTAACTATCTTTGGCAGAGTCTAGATGTGATGATGGTTGAACTGGTGGTGATGGAGATGCTAAGAAGTAAATGTGTTTGAGAAGTGTCAGGAAGTTAAAGCCAACAGAATACAGTAATAGATGACAGAAGCAATAAAAGAGAAGCATGTATAAAGAATGATCTGGAACTGGAGAGATGGCTTAGTGTTTACGGTGCTTAACTGTGAAGCCTAAGGACTCAGTTCCCCAGAGACCACATAAACCAGGTGCAAAATGTGGCACATGCATCTTGGAGTTCATTTACAGTGGCTGGAGGCCCTGGCCTGCCCATGCTCTCTGCCTCTCTCCTCTCTACTTGCAAATAAATAAAAATATTTTTTAAAAGAATGACTCTGGTGAGCTGAAGAGATGGCTTAATGGTTAAGGTGCTTGCCTGTGAAGCTAAGGACTCATGTTTGACTCTCCAGATCCCATGTAAGCCAGATTCACAGTGATGCAAGCACACAAAGTCATACATGCACACAAGAGGGTGAATGTGTCTGGAGTTTAATTGCAGTGGCTGGAGGTCCTAGCATACCAATTCTTCTCTCTCTCTCTCTCTCTCTCTCTCTCATTCTTGCATTAAAAGAGAAAAGAATGACTCTGAACTTTGGCCTGTGCAACTGAGTGGATGCTGTCATTCACTTTAAAAAAAGGGGGGGGTATGTTTTAGGGCAATCATAAGTCCAAAGTGCCTTTGGGAAATCCAGGAGGAGGGCTGGGTGTGGTGGTGCACACCTTTAATCCCAGCACTCAGGAAGCAGAGGTAGGAGGATCACATCGTGATTTAAGGCCATGCTGAGACTATATAGTGAATTCTAGGTCAACCTGGGCTAGAGTGAGACTCTACCTGAAAAGAAAAGAAAAGAAAAGAAAAGAAAAGAAAAGAAAAAGGGAGGGAGGAGAGAGAGAGAGAGAAAGAAAGAAAGAAAGAAAGAAAGAAAGAAAGAAAGAAAGAAAGAAGGAAAGAAAGAAAGGGAAAATCCTACTGCAGCTATCTAATAGGGCTTGGTGAAATGAGTCAAGTGCTCAAAGAAGAGATCTAGGTGGAGGTATACATTAGTGTTTGACAGTATCTAGGCAGAAATAAATACATCACTATATTGAATAAGCCATGGAAGGAAATGAAATTACACAAGAAAGAAATATCCGAGTAAAGACAAAAGATGGCCGAGGATTGAACTTTGAAGAACATCAGTGTACATTCAGCATCAATGTACCCACACAGGTGACCAGGAAGCAAACAGATCGAGTAGGAAATCGTTCATCTTAGAACTCATAGCATTTATTATGGCATGTAACAGCAACCTAATGCTTAGTAGCTTAAAACAACCATTTTACTGCTCACAAGACCATGGGCCACTGATTTTGGCTCTTCTCAGATGTTTCTTGTTACCTCACTTGAGGTCACTCATACAACTATCATCAACTGGTGCCTCACCAGGGACCCGATTATCCCAGGTGGCCTGGCTTACAAGTCTGGAATAGCCAGAATGACTGGTACCGTCAGGCGGCCTCCTTCCTGTCTCCACTCTCCAAGTATTCTTTTGTCCTCAAGGAGACTAGCCTTGACTTGTTCACAAAGCAAAGCCAACAGTTCCAAAGGACACATCTCAGCATAAAAATCATATGCCACAGCTAAGTCCACGTGGAAAGCCACTACATAAAAGCAGAGCCTGGGAGGAATGGTGTTTTGGGTATCCCAGGGCATAACAATCCATACAGTACTCTGCTTAAGAACCTATCGAGAGTCATTTTCCTCAGTCCAATCCTGCTTCTCACTGTGGGGTACCACCTAGTGCTCTCTCCTTGTTCTTCACTCTTGCCACAACTCCCCATCTGAGATTCCTTCTCCATGCCCTGACCTCTGTCTCATTAATTTTGCTCACTTGCAAGGCTCATTCTGATGTCCACATTTTTGCTCATTTTGCTCTCTCCTCCTAAAATTTTACCCTGCACTCCCTTCCACAGTCCTATGGTAACACCAGCATCTGGCCAATTCTAATCTCAATTTTCCCATGAAGACTCCTTAAAGTGTTCCTACCTTCATCCATTAGCCTTCTCTGTGTGTTCCTGTTGATGAAAGAGTTATGCCAAACACTTTCTAATTTATTTATTTTTTGTTTTTAATTTTTTTAAATTTTTTTTGGAGAGAGACACAGAGAGAGATACAGAGAGAGGGAGAGGAAGACAGAGATGGATGCGCCAACAGTGTCTCAGCTGCTGAGAACGAAATCCAGAAGCGTGCGCCCCTTGTGGTCAAGTGTGGCATTGCGCCCTCGCGTCACTGCATCTGGCTAAATGTGGGACCTGGAGATTGGAACGGCTGGAGATTGGAACCAGCGTTCTTAGGCTTAGGAGGCAGGCGCCTTAACCCCTAAGCCATCTCTCCAGCCCCACTTTCTATTTAATTACTTATATCATTTTACTATTGGCTCTATATACACCTTCTTTTTTCCCACAACTGAGTTGCAGATTCTTTGATGGAGACCGTGTCTTATGCCTGTTGCCACATGGCATATAAAGATGAGTACTACTCCCAATAATATCACCTCCTAACAGGGGAGACTCCTCCAACTCAATGTGATTATGATAGAATACAGGCTCTGTTGCAGGCTGAAGGGCAGGATGTTATGGAACAGTGAACAGGCTCCCAATTAATTTCTGTTGTTATTATCTTTAAGGGTTATTTGCATTTGTTTTCTTTGAGTGTGGCAAGATGTGGTTGGGAATCTGAACTGTAAACTGAAAAAATCCAATGATGGGCAAACTTAGCCAAAGGAGAAAGGGGCATAGAGAAGGAATGGTCGGCTGGTATGTACAAAGAATACAAATTAAAAGGAAAGGGACATTCTGATTCTTTAGGACCTCCAAGTATATAGGATGTGCAAATTGGAGAGAGAAGAGAAGTCCTCAGACTAGACACTTGGGCCTTCAATTCTGAAAAGACTCTCCATGGTCAAAATTATCCCTGTAAAACCATCCTCCTTCCTCTTGCAGTGCTATTTAGAGGTAGAGCCTTTGAGAAAGGGATTAAGGTATGAGGGCCAGTGCCTTTCTAAAAGAGACTTGGGAACCAGATGTGGTAGCACACTCCTTTAGTCCCAGTACTTAGAAGGCTTAGGTAGGAAGATCATTATGAGTTCGAGACCAGCCTGGGATAGAGTGAGATCCTTCCTTGAAAATAAATAAATAAATAAATAAATAAATAAATAAATAAATAAATAGGAAAGAAAATGATTTGGCTGAAGAGATTGCTCAGCTTTTAAAGGCACTTGCTTGTAATGCCTATTAACCCAGGGTTCAATTTTCCAGTATTTCCACATAAAGCAAAATGCACAAAGTAGCACATGAATCTGGAGTTCATGTGCAGTGGCAGCAGAACCTGGTGCTCTCTGTCTCTTCTCTCTCTTCCTTTCCCTCACAAATAAATACAATGAAATATTTTTAATAAAAGAGACTTAGAGCAGAAAGCTCTTTTGACATCTGAGGAGACATAAAAGCTACCATGTATGAGGAACAGGCCCTCACCAGACACCAAATCTGTTGACACTTTGATTTTGAATTCTCCAGAACCATGAGCAAATAAGTTTCTATTGGTTATCAATTATCATTCTAAAGCATTTGTTGTATATCAGCCCAAACAGACAATTTTCCCATGTTATTCATTATCTTTTTGTTCGAGATAAATATTGGCCCGGTATTAGATCAGTTGGAGGTCAGGATGGGGCCAGAGAAGTAGGGAGGGAGCCCTTGTGGTCACTATTTTGTCAACTGCAAGATTCTTGTGCTATCCTCCACTCAATCCTAAAAGAAAGACCTGCAGTGATATTCAGCCTTAGCTCCCACTTGGAAAAACTAAACCAGGGATCTGTAGGAACAACATGAGGGTTGCTATTATCTCTTGCCTCAACTTGAAAACTTACAAAATCATGTAGTTGAGTAATCATGTTAGGATAGGCTCATTGTCAGAATGAAAAAAAAAAATTCCTGTGTTTTTCTTCCTAGGAACTATATTTAGTAGAAGGCTATTTTACAAGCAAGTCACCAAACAAATGCTTCTTGGTATGTGATTTTTAACATAAAAATAGCAACACTTTCCAATCAGCCTACAATACTAATTAGACATTTCTTAAATCTGGTAAACAGTTAGTCAACTTCATTTTAGAAAAGGCCAGCTGTTTTGTGAAAAACTCATGGGAAGAAAAAGGCAAAAATAAGTTCACTCCAGCAAGCTGTTTTCCTAAAGGCTCCCAGGGAGACAGCAAGCACGCCAGTGATGCATGTAACATAGAATTTTCTTTAGACATATCTGAAGCTCTAATAAGCCAGATCCTGCTATGAGAGAGAATTAGTTCTGAAGAAAAGCTAGGCATTTTGTAAAGTGCATTAACTCTTTCAAGACTCCTGACCACAAAATAATATTCTGAAACAGACATTAATAGATTGGATTGAATTGAGGGCAAGTGAAATACGTCCAGTTATAGTGGCCATTTGGGAAACTCTAAATGTGCTCCTACATAACCCATTTACATATAAATAGTTTAGAGGTGGCAGAAAATAGTTTATTATATCTGTCATGGATCCTCAGATTGCTTCCAGTTGGAGTTCCTCTTGGGATGATTAATTCAGGAGATCATTCAGTATCTGAGCTTCTGCCTGGCTTCTCTGCTAAGAAATGCATCTCAGTTATGATGCCATAAAGCAAATTAAGTTCATCAAGGCAATTTCCTGTGGGATGAGGTCACCTTTCACCGGCCAAGAATAATTTTATGTATGCATATTGGTCTTGGGAACCATGATGCAAATAGATCGGCGACTCATTTCTGTATGTTTGTAAAGAGGGACAGGCAGAGTAACTGAATAGAATTATGTTTAGTTAAATTTCAAGAGTATTTACACTGGATAGGAGAGTTCAACCAGGAATCTTCATGTAGTTATATTAAACTGCAAGAAAGTTAGAAAAAGCAACCTCAGCACTCAACAGTAATTAAGTGGATGGAGAAGTAGTATACAATGGTCACATAATGAACTGTTATGTTAATACTGAAGTGATATTTATGAAGAATAAGTATGTCATGCAACTATATGTTTATAATTATAGTGTGATTAATTTACAGAGGAAAAATCTGGAAGAATACATAACAAAATGATAATGGTAGTAGACTTTGAGAGAAGGATCTATGACTAAGTTTTTTTCTTTTAATGTATATTTTGCTGGTTTGTTTGGTTGTTTTTTGATATAAGATCTTACCATATAGTCCAACCTATCTTTGAACATGTATGTGCCCCATGCTGCCCAATTTTTGACCCTCTATACCAGAAGATTTTTAAGTTTCAACAAAAAAGTATATGATTAATTTTAAAATCTGAAAATATCTACTTTTAAAATCAAAAATATACTTAAAATTTATATTTTATAGATTGTTTACCAAAAGTACATTTAATTATTATAGCATTTTACAGTTTGCATTCCACTTTTACATTTTTTCCTATTATCTACAGTAATTGATACCATAGCACAATATTTCACATCAAATCAAACTAATTTTATTTTATTTTATCCCAACACAATACTAAACCTGGTTTTGGTAGAAATGGAATTGTTCCCCACTGCAATATTCTTTATATTTTTAGTTTTTGTTTAAATGCATTTATTTATTTGCAAGCAGAGAGAGACAACAGAGAGCAAGAGAGAGAGAGAGAGGGAAAGAAAAAGAGAGAATGGGCACACCAGAGCCTCCAGCTGTTGCAAATGAACTCCACATGAATTTGTCACTTTGTGCATCTGGCTTTACATGGATACTGGGGAGTTAAACCTGGATCACTAGGCTTTGCAGGAAAGTGCCTTAACCACTGAGCCATCTCTCCAGTTCTATTGGTTTTTATTAATAGGGTCTCATGTAGTTGGCTTTGAACTCACTATGTAATAAAGGATGACCATGAACTACTGATCCTCCTATCTCTAAAATATTCTTTAAAATTTCTCATAAAACGCATATTACAAATATAATACTAAAATATAACAATATGAAAAGATTTTTAAAAAATATTTAAAGTGTTATAGTATGTCTCTGGTTCCCCACAGAACATTTCAATCTTTAAAATGTTCTATCAAGCCAACACTGAGAACTACCTCATCCTTCAACTTTCCAGAAAGGAAAAGGAAAAGGAAGGAAGGAAGGAGGGAAGGAAGGGAAGGGAAGGGAAGAAAGGAAGAAAGGAAAGAAGAAAGGAGGAAAGGAAGGAAAGGAGGGGAGAGAGGGAGGGAGAGAGGAAGGAAGGAAGGAAGGAAGGAAGGAAGGAAGGAAGGAAGGAAGGAAGGAAGGAAGGAAGGAAGGAATGGAGGGAGGTTTCTTTTAGTTTTACTGTGTCCTCTTTCTATATTTTGAGGCCTTAATCCCTACTGTGATGGAATTTGAAGGCAGTATCTTGGGAAAGTCATTAGGCTTAGATAACCCTGTCAGGATAGAACTTTCATGATAGGATCAGTGTCCTTTTAAGATGAGGAACAGAGAGTCATGCAAGCTCTCCCATTCCTTTCACCTTCTCTCCCACACAGCCACCCCCTGTGAAAACACTGCAGAGGCCTATCAGCAAGCCTGGAAGAGAGCTAAGAGCCTTTCCAGGCACCAAATTGTCCAGGCATCTCTATACAAATTTTCCTAGTTTCCAAAACTGTGAGAAATAAATGTAGTCTCAGGGTGGCCTCGAACTCAGGGAGATCCCCCTACCTCTGCCTCCCAAGTGCTGGGATTAAAGGCATGTACCACCACGCCTGACACAAATGTCTGCTTTTTGAGCCATCTAGTCTGAGGTATTTTGTAATGGTAGCCTGAGCAGTTACCCCCTAAAATTCTGAGATACCACCCTCTTCTGTTTTCTACTTGACCTCCAGCCCTTCTGACAGTCCATGGTCCCCTTTTCCTCTGCACACACTCAATAGTGTAAGTTGTTTTTCTCCTTCCCTAACACACTACCCAGGAGCAGTTCCAATACTGAGCCTGGGGTGAAGTGCTACGTGTTCCAAGAACTCCTGAACTCATCTTTCAGAGCTCCAGACCAACAATATCTATAACTTCCCAGACATCTTTCCTCTGGTGTCCCTGGATGCCTGGGCCTCAGTGCCTCCAAGTTAAATGCATCGTTTCTTCTCTATACTTCATCATTTCTACTCCTGTCTCTAGTCTCAGATCCCGGCACCACTATCTAAACACACCAAAGCATGAAAATGAGATTAACCTTGACTTCTTCCTTTTCAATGGTAGGTGTTGTAGACGGCTTCAGTTGTTGGGATGCACTTCCAAACCAGGCACAGTTTATAGGAGGAATGGAATTTATTTGAAGCTTACAGATGCAGGGGAAGTTCTATAATGGCAGAAGCAGCTGGCCCACTTTCACAGGCCCATGCAGAGAGGAAAACCACCACCACCATAAGCAAGCACACTCCAAGACCTCCAGGCAAAACTCAGACACTCTGCATATCTCCAGCTGGAAATTCCAGATCCGCCCTCAGTAACAAACACCTTAGGCCTGGACCCCAGGTTCTGGACCCGAGCATCATTTTCGCAGTGACATCTCCTCCAGCCAGGCAGCTGGAGATCCAAGTTACAGCTTGAATAAAACAAAATCTACTAGGGAACGTCCATTCATACTACCACAGTAGCTATGCCAAATGTGAGGGATTCTGTACATTGAAGATGTTTCAGCTTCGTCCTTTCCCCTGGTGGCTTCTAGCTCACTTCCTGCCTCTAGCACCTTTCTCCTAAATTATCACAAGTATTCTTTTGATTGAGCCCCTGCTCAAAATGTTCCTTATATATCTTATCTTACTTTGTTGTCAGGGTGATTTTTACAACACAAATAGGCTTGTTTTTCACCTTAGAACTTTTCAATGAGTTCTCATTGCTTCCACAATCAAATCTGTGCTACCCAAGAAATACTAAATCCTGTGTCTTTCCTCAGGCTTATGTCTTCCATTCTTGCCCTAGCTGTTAAACTAACAGCACTCCATCAAATATGCCGTTTCACCCTCTGAGGCTTATGTTTTCTTTTGCTTAGAAGACTTCTTCTGATTCTCTTACAACTCCTTTTTTTCCAAAAATATGTTCAGGGTTTCCGAAATGGTGTGACACAGACTGTTAGTGCACAAGATATGAAAGCATCCATTTTCAGAGCCATCACAGAAAGCTTGGGGTAGCCCTTGATGGCAAAATATGGGCAAATGGGTTGGATATCTGTTGTGAGGCAAAGAGGAGAGTCAAAATGAATCAAAACATTGAAAACATGCAAGACAGAGTTGCCTTCAGTCTTGGATTGAGGAAGATTGAATGGTACAGGTCAGGTTATCAGCTGTCAGTTTGGGATACAGAAGATGTGAGGTGACAGTTGAGCAAAGATGCTGATTAGGAAGATGCCTAGAGTCCAGGGGACAGATCTGGGAGAAAGAGAAAATCAGAGAGTCATAAATATACACATAGCATTTAATGCCATGGAGATGAATCAGAGCACCAGAGAAGTGGAGGTAGAAAAGAGAAGTCTCAGGTCTGAGGCTTGGTGTTCACAAGGAAGAGCAGTGAGGGAAAAGCAACATCCTAATGCTGCTAGAAAGGAATGAAATAGGTTAGAAGATGAAATCCCAACAGAACAAGTAAAAAAAGGGATGGAAAATGGACAGATTTTGTTTATGGAGTTACAGTGGCATGGTGGGAAGGAAAGGCTGATTAGAAGAGAAAATGGAAGAAAAGGAAAACTGAATATTTTATCAACTCTTTACATTATTTTAAAGGAAAGAAAGGTGATTGTAGCTGGCATGCGAAGTAAAAGTTTTAGAAATGATGTTTTTTTGAAGTGGGAGAAAATTAAATGTTTATTGTATAAGTACAGAAACGTCATGAATCAAAAGAAAAATTGAGAGTATGGTGATGCATACCTTTAATCCCAGTACTTGGGAAGCTGAGGTAGGAGGATTGCTGTGTGTTTGAGGCCAGCCTGGGGCTACAGAGAGTGAAACCCTCTGGACAAGGGGGAGGGAAGGAGAAAGAGAGAGAGAGATTGAAGGCTCAGCTCAGTTGGTAAAGTGCTTGTTCCACAAGCATGATGATCTGAGTTCAGATCCCCTACACCCACATATAAGCTAGGTGTAGTCCCAGAAATGGGAGGCAGAGACAGGAAGAGACCCCAGGTTTGTTGGAAATCCAGTCTAGCCAGATAGCTAGTGTTAGCTTCAATGAGAGAAAGTATATGACACATCCATATGAATGGTATGGGCTTTGCCAAGCAAACATGAAAAAGAGATAAAGGGTTGGGGTTATGATCAAGGGGGACATTGTGACTGACCAAACATTTAAGCTATGTAAGATGGGACTCAATGTAAGACAGAAGTGAGACATAAGAAAAGGTGATAAGGGTAAAGTTAGGAACTGTTGAACTTGGAATACCAGAGGGAAGAAGCTACAAGGTTGGAAAGTAGAAGTCAGAAAGTATGGTGTTTACGAGTAAAGCTGAGAGAGTGTTGCCGTTAGCTTCACAGCGCTGGCACAAAGCACCCAAGGAAAGCTTGTGGGAGGAAAGGCTTCATTTTAGCTTACAGACTGGAGGGGAAACTTGAAACATGATGGCAGGGAAAACAGTGGCATGAATAGAAGCTGGACTTCACCTCCTGGCCAACATCAGGTGGACAAAAGCAGAAAGAGAGTGTGTACAACACTGGCAAGAGGAAGCTGGCTTCAGGGGCTGGAGAAATGGCTTAGCAGTTAAGGCGTTTGCCTGCAAAGCCAAAGGACCTCAGTTCAATTCCCCAGGACCTACATAAGCCAGGTGGGACATGTGACTGGAGTTCATTTGCAATGGCTGGAGGCCCAGGCACACCTATTCTCTCTCTCTCTCTCTCTCTCTCTCTTGCTCTCTTGCTCTCTCAGATAGATAGATAGATAGATAGATAGATAGATAGATAGATAGATAGATAGATAGATAGATGAAGCTGGGGGTAACACCCATGAGCCCTCCCCCAATAACACACCTCCTCTGTGGTGCTTCAATTCTAAAATTGTCCCCAGCTGGGGACCTACCATTCAGGCCACATGCGTTTATGGGAAACACTTAGTTCAAACCACCACAGAAAGGGTGGCGGTTTATTTAAGCAATGGGGTTTGGGCAAAATTGAGAGTAAGCAGTGGCAATGGTCCTAGAAAAGAGGAGAACAAGCAAATGCAAGGTTAGGGTTGTGGAACACGGGCATGAATACAGAAATCATGGCCTTTTATGAAAGGACAAGTTTTGGAAAGAGTGACGTTGATCCAGAGCTTAAATCTTCCATAATACTATCACCCTCCCACTTTTCAAGGTGACAACTTCACATGTTCCCTTCTTGCTTCACGCTTTCAACACTGTCTGTCCCTCTTGCTCTCAGCAGATGTCTTGCTTCTTTATGAAAAATAGAATTTCACTGAGAACATTAAATCCATCTGTAGAAGACTTCCAAATGCACTCACCATCTCTAGCACCCCACTTTGCCTACATCTGTCCCATGCTCTCGGCCTTCTCTTCACCTGGAATGGAACGATGTTTCTCTCCAGTGCTCTTGGACTCCTCCATCACCCTCAGTCCTGCTGTAATCTCATGCAGCCTGGTACATGGTAAGCATGTGCTCTACCACTGAGCAACACCCTTATCCCCAAAATTACATTTTAACTACTGTGGTGGTTTGAGAGTAATGTCCCTATATCCTGGGGTATTTTTGATTAAAATTAAGCTTCCACCAGGTATGGTGGCTCACGCCTTTAATCACAGCACAAGGGAGGCAGAGATAGGAGGGTGGCTGTGAATTCAAGGCCACCCTAAGACTACATAGTGAATTCCAGGTCAGTCTAGGCTAGAGTGAGACCCAACTCGAAAAAAAATTAAATTTCCTACTTAACTGTATGTCAGACGGAGCTCTGCTAGAGGAGGTGTGCCACCTGGACCTCAGTGTGAAGTCCAGTCCTAAGGTGTGTTCTGAGCCAGTCTAAGCCTGGATGTTCTCTGCCTCTCTCCGCTGTGGATGGATGATGAAAGAGATAGCGTTCTTCACCATAATGAAGCTTCCCTTGGAAATTATAAGTCTGAAATAAACCCTTTTCTCCCATAAGCTGCTTCTGGTCTGGTGTTTGTTCTAGAAATGGGAAGGTAACTGCAATAACTTCTCTCCCAACAACCATCATGCCTTTTCCTTGTTGTTGTCTGTGGTGGTTGGAATTAGATGCCTCCCATAAACGCATGTGTTCTGAATGCCTGGTCCCTGTGGAAGTTTAAATAGTTGCCCCCCCAGTATATTCAGAAGTTTATTAAAACTCCTTAGATTTCCAGCCACCTGGCTGGAGGAGGTGTCACTGGGTAGATCTTAGGGTCCAGCCCTAAGGTGTGGTGGTGGATTTGAAATTCCAGTTTAAAGACATGCAAAGTGCCTGATTTCCTTCTGAAAGTGCAGCTTTTGGTTGGTTTTTTTTTTTTTTTTTTTTTTTTTTTTTTTTTTTTTTTTTTGGCTTGGGCCTTCTCTCTCTCTCTGCTTGGACCTGGGAAAGTGGGTCAACTTCTTCTGCCATTATGAAACTTCCCCTGGATCTGTAAGCTTCGATAAGTATCCTTTCCTCCATAACTGTGCCTGGTTTCCAAGCTCAGCTCATCGACCTGGACCTGAGGCTATGTACTAGAGTCTCCAATTGATGGCAGTTTGGGAATTAGATCCTTAAAGGAAGAGGTGTGTTGCTGGGGGTGGGCTTATGAGTGGTATAGCACTCTTCCCCTTGCCAGTGTTTGGCACACTCTCCTGCTGCTGTTGTCCATCTGATGTTGGCCAGGAAGTGATATCTGCCCTCTGCTCATGCATCATCTTCCTGTGCCATCATGGAGCTTCCCTTGGAGTCTGTAAGCCAAAATAAACCCTTTCCTTCCACATGCTGGAAGGAAGTCAGTCAGCAGTATGAAGCTAACTGCAACACTCTCCCATAGATATGTCCTCCTTATCAGCTGAAGTGATTGTTCAGAGTATGTGCAATCCTAGGTAGATAGATTGTACTACAATAAAATGATAATGCACACAAACACACACACACACACACACACACACAGACTGACAGAGAGAACTGATCAAAACCTTCCAGTGACTTTAGAATAAAATCTGTACAGGTCACCTACATGATCTCGTCTACCTTCCCCCAGCTTCCCTTAAACTTTGCCACCTTCCAAAGCCATCACCACACCACTTCCACACCATCAACTTTCTTGCTGTTCTCTAAAACATACCCTGTAGGCTCTGCTCCCCTCCCCCTAGGAACTTTTCATGGCTTCCCCTGCTTGGTCCTCTTTCCCCTCAGACCTTCTCGTGCTTTGCTGACTCACGTCACTCTGATTCCTGTCTAAGTCACTTGTCTCAAGCAAAGCTTTTACCTCTAAGGGTCCTTTCTTTGTCCTTTTTTATTTCATGATAGCATTTGGAATTATTACCATTGTGTTGTGTTTTATATATCTATTTGCTTGTTGTAGTGATTTTATGATATACTGACATACAGTTTTTTAGTTTTCTTTCACAGTTGCTGCATCATAACCCTTGACTCTCCAAGTTGGGCCAAAGAAACCAGAATTTCTTTTGCCCAAGGTAAGGCAAAGAAAAAAATTCACCACTTTCTGTCTTGGAGCTGGTCATAAAGAAATTCCCTTACTTCCTCTTGTCAGTGTGTCATAAACGCTCTTAGTTCCAGATGTGACCTGTGCCATATTTTGAAGGGAACAGTGCTGAATGAGGTCAGGAAGAATGCTGAAACAGGCCTTACTGACTATTATCATTAGATCATACCCTTCTTGTCAAGTCACATTTCCACACAGTTGTCCATGTATGTATGTGTTCAATCATGCATGTATAATGAGGTCTCATAAAACCCCAAAGGACAGTTTTTGAAGAATTTGGAGAGTCTGTAGATAGCTGAACACAAACAGATTTCCCAAGGACGGTGCTTTAATCAAAATTCTTTCAAAGTAATGTACTTAACCTGACACAATGATATTCAGATATGGGGCAGGGAGTTACATGTTAAAAATACTGTATATGCCACTTTTTTCTACTTACTTTTTGTGTAATATTGCCAAATTATTTTAAAACTTGACTCCTTTACTCTTTTTTATTTTAAAAAAATTTTTATTTATTTATTATAGACAGAGAGAGGAAGAGAAAGAGAGAGAGAGAGAGAATGGGCACCCTAGGGCCTCTAGCCATTGCAAATGAACTCCATATGTGTGTGCTACCATGTGCATCTGGTTTACGTGGGACCTAGAGAATTGAACATGGGTCCTTAGGCTTCACAGGCAAGTGCCTTAGCTACTGAGCCATCTCTCCAACTTCCTTTGCTCTTATTTATCATTGTGACTTCATTTTGTTACAGTTACCTTCTAGTTTCTGGGACAAAACACCTGACCAGAGGCAGATTATGGGAGGGAAAGTTTGATTTCAGGCTTACAGTTTCAAGGGAAAGTTTCATCATGGTGGCAGAAGCATGGCAGAGCATACAGTTGTGTATCACATCTCTGCACAAAGCAGGAAGGAAATCATCTCAACACCTGGTAAGTCTGCAGGAATCAACCCCAAGGTCAGCGCCCAGCAACATACCTCATCCAGCAAGGCTCTCCCTTCTAAAGTCTCCACCAGCTGGGGAGAAGCTTAATCACAAACACTCAAAGCTATGGAAGACATTTTACCTTCAAACGACCACATATTTGAAAAGGGAGAGCTTGATCTGAGGATGCCACTGCTGAAGAGGTTCTCTTCTCGAAAACAGCTGCCTAAGAAAGTGTTTCCTCACTTTCACCCCAAGCTGTACAAGACACATAGAAGCCACTGCAGCTGTAATGGGGAGGGGGGGCAAACTTCATCTTGAACGGGTATCATCCACATGGATTGAGAAGCTACTGGGCTCTCAGACTCTCCAGCCTGCTGTCAAGTATTGTTGGACTGTCCAGCCTGCATCATGTAAGCCAATCTAATCAATCCACTTTAAAATGCATATTCATTCTATCAGTTATGTTCCTATAGAGAACCCTAATACATTAATTTCTATTAACTTAGCCCATAATGTATTGCCTGCTGACTTCTTTTTCTCCCCCCCCTCCTCCTCAGGTTCTGGGAGTTGAACCTAGAGCTCCTGAATCCTAAACTCTATACCACAGAACCATATCATCAGTCCTATCCTATGGTTTCTGAACAAAACCCTAATTCAAAGGGTTTGGAAGATGGCTCAGCAGTTATAGGTACTTGATTGCGAAGCATGCCATCTCCCAAGGTTCCATTCTGAAGTCACCCACATGAATTAGAAGCAAAATACAGTGTGTCTGGTGTCTGTTTGCAGTGGTGTGTGTGTGCGCACACACACACACACACACATGAAAATAAATAAAAATTTTAAATCCCAACTTCATGGATAAGATATGGCACAAGTTCACATTTTCTTTCATTTAGCCACTCTTTGACCACTTTCAGATCAATGTCTTGTCTCCTTTTTTTCTTTCTTCTCCATGTCAGTTCTCCAAGATTCCTTCTTCCTTTTTCCATGCCTGTTTGATAATTCTTTCTGTTCTGCTGGCCCTCTGCCATGTTTGTTCCAAATTGTGTTTTCCTAAACTGAATACTTTATCTCAACTGTGGTCTGATCAGCAGAAAACAGAGACACTACTTTCCTGTGTTCTAAGCACTTCATTTCCATTTATGGAACCCAAGGGTTTTTTTTTAAAGTATTTGTCCTATTATTTATATTAACCTCACTGTCCACAAATATCTCATGTTTTGCTAACACAAGTTACTGCTCTAGTAACTTTCCTAAGTTCATTTCTGATAAACATTCTTTAAAAACCTGTATTTAATACCTTCAGTACTCCTAAAATTCTGTTTTATACTCCAAAAAAAAAAAAAAAAACTGGTAAGGAACAGCCAAGAAGAAACAAATCTCCCAGTAGAGAGGTAAAAAAGTAATTAAGAAATAATATCTTGTAATTTATTATTAAATGTATCTCATAAAATATTAAATTGAATATAAAAATATTAAAAGGGGGAAAATGATCACCTTTAACATAAAATGGTAATAAAATTATAAATTCAAATAGTCTGACAATAAAAGTGTTCTTTCTCTTTTCAGTAAATGACCTTTAAATCCTTCCTGGAATAATGCACATGGGAACTGTTAGGCAGTATTTCTTTGTCATATGAATATCTCTTTAATGATGAAAGTTTTAGCTCCTCCGTGTGCTGCCCACAAACTCTATGGGAATACATGCACAATGCTCTCCTCCTGCACCTGAACACAGCTTCAAGAATCTCGCAGTGAGAGAACTGTTCCACACTGGCAGTCTTTGTTTGTTTTTTGTTTTGTTTTTTTGAGACAGAGTCTGGCTCTAGCCCAGGCTGACCTAGAATTCACTATGTAGTCTCAGGATGGCCTTGAAGTCATGGTGATCCTCCTACCTCTGCCTCCCAAGTGCTGGGATTAAAGGCTTTCTCAAAAAAAAAAAAAAAAAAAAAAAAAAACTCTTTATTAGTATGAATTGTGAGTTATCAAAATTACATTGAAACTAGGACAACTGTCATTACTCTTCTTCTTGTACCACCTTTGAAATGACAGCTTTCCCACAGCAAGATGTAGTGGCATCCATGTCACAGAAATCACGTGTCTCTGAGATCCTAGTAATTTAAGAGGCTTACATTTTATCCAAAGTATTTTTGCACCTCTCCATGATCCTGAAATTCAGTAAGTGGCAAGTATCTTCATCTCAGATGTTGGATTAAGAGTCCAGAGAACACACTTTACTAAACAATGTATCCCTCCTGTCTTCTAAGTTGGTGAGTCTTTGGTGTCTCAGTTGTTCTGTACCTTTAGAAAATTCGAGGAAGCTGATAGTTTAAGTATCTTTCCATTGCTGTCTCTTCCCTGCCCCTCTGTGTGTTTGTGAGCACAGGTATGTGTGGCATGGTGTGCTTGTGAAGGTCAGAAGACAACTTTGGGTATTGGTCTTAGCCTTTCACCTTTGTTTGAGGTACCTTGTCTCTGCCTCTTATCTAGCTGCAGGAGTGCTGGGATTATAGATGCTTTTGCTCAGGCATCTGGCTTTTACATGGATCCTAGGGTAAGGTGTTTTCAGTACATGTTGTACATATACTGAATTTGGTGACATTACTAGGAACATAGCATATCTGTTATACCCTTTAACATTGTAAAGTTAGCTTCCTTTGTGCAGCTTTTCCCTGTAAATCCCATTATGATATTGATATTGGGATATCTGTCTTCCTATGTGTGGTTTTGTATGGCACACCTTTGTCCATTCTTTTACTTTTTTAATTTTTAAAATACTACATTTTATTCAGATCTTACAAAGGAGTCAGAAAGGGAGAAAACTGGGAGGTAAAGGCATATAAAGTGAGGAGAAGAGTGGTACACCACACGTAGCCCAGGAGCCCGTGACACTGAACATGGATCTTAGGAGGAAAAAAAAATATGAGAAGGGATTTAAACAATGTGTGCTTCCAAGAAAGATCAAAAGTGAAGACAAAGCCAGACAGGGTGGCTCATGTCTTTAATCCCTGCACTCAGGAGGCAGAGGTAGGAGAATCACTGTGAGTTCAAGGCCACCCTGAGACTACATGGTAAAATCCAGGTCAACCTGGGCTAGAGTGAAACCCTACCTTGAAAAAAAAAAGTGAAGACAGTAATAAAAGGAAAAACGTGTCTCTTACCCCGCAAAAGTGCTCTTCTCCATCTGAAGACCCCCCCCCCCAAGAAAAACACTGCTGCCAGTCCCAGAGAAAGATGAAAAATGACCAACTCTTTCCGTGGCTCCAGGGGGATATATCTTGGAATTTGTGCCACTATGCCTGGATTTACCTACACCAGGTGTCCCAGCCATGCTTCTTTATTTTTGAACTTTCTCTGTGAATCACTTTTTCTTTTGATATGTCCCTTCTCTTAAGTTTTACATTGGAATTCAAACTGAAAATTTTAATGTTTTAATATTTTGTCTTCCAACTTCATTAGGTTTTCAGGGTTTGTTGTTTTATTATTGTTGTTGTTGTTGTTTGCTGCTGCTGCTGCTTTTGGGGATGTGTGGATAAAAACCAGGTTCTTGCCGGGCGTGGTGGCACACGTTTTTAATCGCAGCACTTGAGAGGTAGAGGTAGGAGGATTACTGTGAGTTCTAGGCCAGCCTGAGACTACGTAGTGAATTCCAGGTTAGCCTGCACTACAGTGAGACCCTACCTCAACAAACAAACAAAACAAAAAACAAAACAACAACAACAAAAAGGCTCTTGGTTAGAAACAAAGTGAAAAGAACAAGAGAGAGAACAATACTTCTTCCAAATAACTGGAATTTTTTTTTTTATTTTAGAAAGATGTTTGGAATATTCAAAAATAAAATCAAGGATGGAGAAAATATGGGTGGAGAAAAAAAACAAAATTGAATCTAAATGAAATAAACAAACCTATTTATATTTAAATTTTTAAATTATATTTAAAATAACCAAGGGAAAAAATAAAATTTAAGCAAAAAAAAAAAAAAAAAAAAAAAGCTAAACTAAAACAAGTAGGTTTTGAATCCATTACTTTATACACTCAGTGGAAAAAATGTTTTTAAAAGACCTGGTAACAAGTTTTAAATCCCACAATTGGTTAGACATCTCAATTATTTGGCATTCTTTTTTGCATGTATATTACTTAGTTTCTTGTTTTGAAGAGTGTTTATAAAACATTCTAAAAACCCCACACCTCTGTCATTGATGAACAAAGTCAAGAGTAGCAGCAGCCTGGACTTGAGCTGAGTTAGGCCACCGTAGAGCTTGAAGCGGTAAGGTCTTCCAGTTTCACAGTCACGGGACTTCAGTATGTATCATCATTTTAGTGGAAAAGCAAAACTTAATTTTGATGAAATGAGATTCATTTCCAGACAGGACTAGTAATAGCATTCACTGCATATCACATTTTCCTTTGTGAACTGTGAAGAAAATGAATGGTAGTTACGAGTCCAAAGGGGGACCAGCTCCAGCTGCAGACAGAATGACAGTGGAGCAGGACAAAACACCAATGTTGTGATTTACACAATAACAACAGCTTTAAACATTCCACTTTATTACAGAACAATGACATCACAAACTTCTTAAATGGCAATGACACAAAAATGTGTTACAGAAATATTTTAGAGAAAAGTAATAGTAAATAAAAGTAAATAAAAGCAATGAAAACATATCTTGCTAGATATTTAATAGAGGGAATACATCTTAGGAAGTTATTATCAAAGCTAAATAGCTTTAAAAAATTTTTTTGGGGGTTTTCAAGGTAAGGTCTCGCTCTCATCCAGGCTGACCTAGAATTCACTATGTAGTCTCAGGGTAGCTTCGAACTCATGGTGATCCTCCTATCTCTGCCTCCCAAGTGCTGGGATTAAAGGCGTGCGCCACCATACCTGGCTCTAAATAGCTTTTTATCTTATGTAAACTATAGTCCAAAATAGCTTGTCCAGGGTGATTTCGGGTTTAAAGTCGCAAAAGTCTTATTATTCAAGAAGCCAGTACTTTAACGATAAGGATGCTTAGAAAAGAAACAAAGCAGTTGCCTACCCACAAAGTCCAGCCTCACTAAGATTTCTTCAGCATAGTGACACTAGTTTATCCCTTGATGACAGAGCATGCCAATCATAGAAATGACTATCACTTTTCAAATAAAAAAGTAAAAGAAAGCAAAACAAATCAAACCCAACACAATTTGGTCAAACATGTCAGTTTGTAGTTTCCAGAGTAGTCTATGAAATGCCTACATTTACCCAATAGCCTCCTAGAATCATTTTCAGACAAACTTTTTTTTTCATGGATACAGACATACTGTAAATGAATAAATTATCCTAATTGAAAAATTATCAAGTTTTCCTTTCTCTTAGAAAAAGAACACAAAAGTAAGAGTATTTACACACACACACACACACACACACACACACACACACACACCCTGCAAAAAGGTCAGTCTCTTAAGTTTCACACAGAAAGGTGATCCCCAAGGGTGAGTCATTTCACAAGTATTCTTAAGAAAATATTTTGCGCTGAAGACCTTTTACACGTTCCCTCGTATTCAGATCCAGCTGTTCCATCTCAGTGCAGTGAAGAGCAATCTGGACCTCTGCACACTGGTAGATGCCACGGACCAGATGTGGCCACTGATAGTGAGGCCTTAGAACCTCAACAAGCAGCACTGTGGAGTCAACTGCTGCCGAGCATGGTGAGGCGCTCCTGTGATGTCCCACCAGCTCTGACGGAGCCTGAGCATCCCTTCTCTAGTTACATCAATAAGGATCACAAGAATGCAGAGCTCACTGAGGATCAGGTACTCTCCTGTGAGAGTCTGAGGAACACCAGTGCTGGGCATGGTCCTTTCAGAAGGAAGAAATTGTCCCTCAGATCAGGGAGGGGTAAAGGGTCCTAACTTGTGCCCATGGCAAAAGCCTTTGAGACAACCATGATCGTCTGCGGGGGGGTGGGGGTGGCTTTCTGAAGAGGCCATCATGGAGATCCCCCTGCAGATTGGTATTCCTATTGTACATGAGGGTGAAGTCCATCAAGCCAGGCATTTTCTGAGGGATTATGATGGTTTCAGTGCAATGTCCCCTGTAGGCTCAGATGTTTTGACCCTTGGTCCCAAGCTGGTGGCAATTTGGGAAGATTATGGAGGCTTTGGGAGGTGGAGCATTGCTGGAAGAGGTGTTTGGTACTTTGAATGTATGGCTCCATAAACAAGGTGTTTTATTAAAACTGAGCCCCTAGCAGGTGGCAGGTCTGTGCTACAGAGAGCACATCAGTGAGGAAGGATCTTGGAGTCCAGCCCTAAGGGGTGTGGAGGGCAGTTGGAGTTCTGGCTGTTCATGTTTTGTGGTGCTGGCTGTTTGATGGTGTTTTCTTAGATTTATGAAAGTGAACCAGCTTCTTCCACCATTGATGGTGTTCCTCTGGAATTTGTAAACCTGAAATAAGCCCCTTTCCTCCCCTAAGCTGCTTCTGGTTGTTTGCTTGTGCAGCAACGTGAAGCTGACTGCAACGTATGTCATGGGGGGTACTATAGCTCAGCTCCAAGCTGTAACTCCGGCTACTTGTTTCCTGCTGCTGTGGAGGTGTGAGGCTGTGATGCCCGCCTGGCTGTCCACTCATATCATGCTTTCACTTCATGATGAAACCCCCCCTTGAGACTCTGAGCTGAAATAAACCCTTTCCTTCCATGAGCTGCTTTGTCCCAGCAGTGAGACAGTAACAGCAACAGGGATGAAGACAACATGAGTCAACCATGTGTCTGTCCTGGGCAAAGGGAAGTCACGGGTAGCAGGCCAAGTACCGCACTAAGCAACACCCTCTCTGCCCTCATGCCTCTTCACCTGTCTCCTTCACTGACTACAGCTTTAGGACCCTAAGTGGGGGTTGTGTATGGGCATCACTGGCTCACGATTTCATTTTGACTCCTGCACCGACTCTTTTCATAGAATCTAGTCAGAATAGGCACTCTGAGGTGCAGGTTCTTGGTCTGAGCCCAGGGAAGGCTGTTCTTACTCAGTCTAGTTGACAGGTTCAAGTTGTTTCTAGTGCTTTGTTAACTAAGGACCTGCTTGGTAAGCGTCCAACGAGGAACCATGACAAGGAGTGGCCAACAAAGAGAAGCCAGAGCCCAGTTTTGCTCTTTGAGCCTGTTCTGGACTTTTCTGAAGTCAGGTCACTAGGGCTCTTGTCATTCCAGTGGAAGATACATGTAATCTGCATGATGATTTTAAGCAAGCACCTTCAACTGCTGAGCCATTTCTCCAGCCCCAAGCATGATGATTTTAAAAGAACTGTCTCCTACCTGACTTTAGAGGAACTGGCTCCATACAGTGGGGATCCATCTTGAATTAAGTTTACTCATTACATTTATCATTCATATATATATATATATATATATATATATATATATATATATATGACATAAATAGTACTATACAAAACTCCTTCTGGGGTTGCTAGTGGTGGTTGAAATAATCTCGTATATGATCATCAGAAAATGAGCCATGCTTCATACTAACATGGGATGAGCTCTTTGGCCTCAAAGCAATAGAGTGTCTCCTGCTGGGTATATTAGCATTGCTCCTCTGCCTGTCCAGTGGAATGCCTCTTGATCAAGTCCAAGCATGTCTTTCACTATGTCTGATTGATGAATCATTTTCTAGTTACTCATCCCTGACATGTGGGCTCAGTACTCATTTTGAGCATAACTGAACTAAATCTTTCCCAGATCAGTATAACAAAGGTGTGACATGCAATAAAAATGTATATGGACACATTTTCTGTTCCTAAGGTATTTATGTATATAAAAATGTTTATCTGTCCAAGATGGATTGAATGTGTGTGTGTATATATATATATATTATCACTAGCAGGGCAAAATTACTATAATACAATCCTTAGAACAAAAACTGGTCATAAACTATGTGAAAGCAGTGGCTTCTTATTTATGTTTGAAAAATAATTTCAATACTCTAACAAATTGAGGTTTTGATCGGCATGGAGGTGATGAATTGATGAATGTGTTGGTCTAGACTGGTGATTTGCTGTTCAGTTTTGAAGCAATCTTACTAAACATGTCATAAATGCCAATGAAAGTAGTTTCTGATCTCTGTACAGAAACATCTAGTTAACATATCAGCTCATAAAATATATCAATCATATACTTGACAGGGTTATTTAAAAAATTTCCAAAGTTCTCTTGCGGTCTAGAGCCCAGTCAAATTTCTGAAAACTCCTTGGAATATGGGCCATTCAAGTTTCTTGGAACGTTACTCATTACTCAGGTGGTCAGCTTGTTCATCCTGTGATTGGCACTCTGATGAGGAAAGCTGGACCAAGAGAGACTGCTTTTCTTGGCTGTCACTCTAGTCTCCTTGTAAGTTGGGAGTCTCTTTGTGTGATCTTGTGTTTCCCATAATTTCCCCTCTCTGAGCTTTAGTTTCCTTATCTGTGCAATAATGAGACTCCAAACATTACTTCTCAGGTATGTGAAAGTTCTATGCTCCTCCAGCATCAGCAACATTTGTTTTCTTAAGACTTTCCACCTTCATCAGAAATCGTCCATGTTGAAATGATTTCAGAAACCTGAGTTTTTGATTTGTAGGAACTGCTTTAAAAATTCATGCCAAGTGGACATTCTTTTTTATTATATTTTAAAAATATTTTATTTATTATTTATTTATTTGGAAGAGAGAGGGCACACTAGGACCTCTAGACACTACAAAGGAACTCCAGATGCTTGTGCCACCTTGTGCATTTGGCTTATGTGGGTATTGGGGAATCAAACCTGGGTCCTTAGGCTTGGCAGGCAAGCACCTTAACCACTATGCCATCTCTCCATTCCCAAGTGGACACTCTTACTTAGTTATAGCTGATCCTCAAGACCCTCTGATATAATTAACTCCCCCCAAAAAGTATGCAATAACTATTTAACCTGATAATTCTCTGCTCTAGATGAACTAGGAATTGTATTGTATGAGCAGTCCCCATTTTTGACTTCTGAATGCTTACAGAGAAGGTGGTACCTTTTTCTCCTATTGCTTTTCCTCTTTCCTCGAGAAGTCTAGCACCTGCTGCATGAGAATCTGGAGTGATGCTACCATCTGCCAGAAGGACTTGGTACCTCTCAAGTCTTGGTAGCTCTGGAAGCACTAGTTACCAGACTCTGTACACTCCCCTCCCCCATCACACAAACCTTCAAATGCTCCCCCAATATAGCAACTTTTTCTGTTAACCTCCTTACTTCCAACTCCTTCTAACCAGAAGTCCTCAAAGTTGTCATTAAACCTGGATCAGATTAATTTGTAACTGTATCTTTCATTTCTGTGCTTTTCATATATGCTATGGCAGTTTGTATGTTTTTGTATGCTTTGCAGGTATGGTCATTTTTTTAAAATCTCTTTAAAAATATTAGGTATGGTTCTTTGTAATCTATGTCTGATTATTAGACTGTATGAAATATATATAGGTCTGTTCTTATTATTTCTATTGCTTTCTTTTCAGGCTGCCTTATTTTCTTTTTCTTTTCTTTTTGTTTTTTTTTCTTTTATTCTTTCTTTCTTCTTCTTCTTCTTTTTTTTTTTTTTTTTGAGGTAGGATTTCACTGTAGCCCAGGCTCGACTGGAATTCACTCTGTAGTCTCAAGGTGGCCTTGAACTCATGGTGACCCTCCTACCTCTGCCTCCCGAGTGCTGGGATTAAAGGCATGTGCCACCATACCGGGTTGCCTTATTTTCTTACAATATAGTTATCTTTACTGAGTTGCTAGTCATTGCCTTTGAAAGATTATTCTGGGTGTAGTCTGTGCTGAGGATAAATATGTCTCTTTAGTGAAGTTTCTTGTTTGCTCTTGCAGGGACCTGAAGGAACCAGAAATTGGGAAACGACATCATACTAAGTCATGGCTTGGAATTCCAAGGCCTACACTGCATTCCCAGTCTCTAACATTGGGCCCATGACCCAATAAAATTGACAAAATTAAACCCTTTATATCTGGAAAGGTCCTGATTTGCATAATAATTCATTTCATCTTCCTTAAAGATCCCCATGTTGAATAGATCTTGGGCTTCACAAATGCTTCAGGGAAAACTGGCTTCACCGCTTGTGATGGTTAGCATTGTCAAGTTGACAGGATCTAGAATTACCTAGGAGAGGGCTGGGAAGATGGCTTAGTGGTTAAGGTACATGCCTGTGAAGCCTAAGGACCCCGATTTGATTCTCCAGGTCCCCGTAAGTCAGATGCACAAGGGAGCGCGTGCTTCTGGAGTTTGTTTGCAGTGGCTAGAAGCCCTGGTGTGCCCATTCTCACCCTCCCTCTCTCTCTTTCCCTTTCTCTGTCTCTAATAAATAAATAAAATAAAAATAAAAATAGAATTACCTAGGAGACAAATCCCTGGGCATGACTGTGAAGAAGTTTCTAGGTTAGATTAACTGAGGTGGAAAGACCCACTTTACTGTGGGTGACATCATCCCATGGGCTGGCGGTTCCAAACTGTATAAAAAGGAGAAAGCAAGCTGAGCACCAGCATTCTTGTCTCTGCGTCATGATTGTGGATGCAATGTGGCCAGCTGCTTCCTGCTCCTGCCACCACACGTTCCTACCATTACGGACTGCAAGCCAGACTAAATACTTCCTTAGGTTACCTTTGTGGGGCATTTTGTCACAGCCATGAGGAAAGTAATGAACACACTGTCCTATATCCCACTTACTAGTGTGTCAAGTCATTTTCCATGACCTTCACAGCACTAGATATAGAGATGTATATACTTATTTAAACTAAAGTCTTAAAGATTTCGCCCCATGAGTTCAGTAGATAAGTGAGAAAGAAACTTCTCATTTCATTAATGCCACTTGCATATGTCTATTCCCTTGGCTGAAATGGGAAAACAGTTCCCCCATAGGAAATGAATATAAATGGATATTCAGGTTCTACTTGTTTAATAAAGCTCTTTTACAAATTCTCACTTTGTTTTTTAATGTTTTTATTTATTTATTTGCAAGGAGAGAGAGGGGGGACACAAATGGGCATGCCAGAGCCTCTAGCCACTGCAAATGAACTCGAGATGCATGCACCATTTTGTGCTTTATATGGACAGTTGGGAATTGAACCTGGGTTAATAGGCTTTGCAGGCAAGTGCCTTAACTGCTGAGCCATCTCCCCAGCCCCACACTTTATTTTGACTGGCCACTTACTCTCAATTCTATTTCAGTGGTGGCAAAACAAATTCTAAGTTCTAAAGAGACAACTAAAAAAGAAATTGATGCAGAAGAGAATGTATACTGTGTACATTTCTTTTACACTGACCTCACCTAACATTATGTTTGAAAAAAATTTTTTTGTTTGAGAAACAGAGAGGAAAAGAGGGAGAGAGAGAGAAAGAAAGAATGGGCGCGCCAGGGCCTTTCAGCCTCTGTGGATGAATTCCAGATGTGTGCGCCCCTTGGTGAACATACATGACATTGTATTATTGCATCACTTGTGTTTGGCTATGAGGGATCTGGAGGATTTGAACAGGAGTCCTTTGGCTTCCCAGGCAAGTGCCTTAACCATTAACCCTGGAAAATATTTTTAAAATATTATTTATTTATTTATTTATTTATTTATTTATTTGAGAGAGAGAGAGGAAGAGGCAAATAGAGAGAAAGAGAGAGAGAGAGAGAGAGAGAGAGTGTGTGTGTGTGTGTGTGTGTGTGTGTGTGTGTGTGTGTGTGATGCAAGGGCCTCCAGCCACTACAAATGAACTCCAGACACATGCACCACATAGTGTATCTGGCTTACATGGGTATTGGGGAATTGAACCCAGGTCCTTTGGCTTTGCCAGCAAGCACCTTAACTGCTAAGCCATCCCTCTAGCCCCCAAAATATTTTTTAAGTGTGTAAGTATAATGGATTAAATGCACAGAACAGATGATCTGTGCATTATACATTCTGTGCATATAATTCCTCTAATAATTAAGATTAAAATATTCTCCTTACCAATATGTGATTTAGTTTGCATCAGTATTTTTAGATGTAGGTATAAATAGAAAACTTTATGAAAATGATTTATAACTAGGCAATTAAAATGTCAATGTTTGTATTTTAGTGTTAGCATATGACATGTAGCTAAATGCCTTCCAGAGGGTAATGGTTTGTTCGCCTCTGAACTCAAGGCGATAGCTGCTGAAGCAAGGAAGCAGTTGCCACATTAAGTTAATAGTGTTAACCCAGACACTGCAGAGGAACACAGCTGCAGTCAGTGACTGGGCACTTTCCATACTCTATATGAAGTTCAGAGAATACATGGACTTGCTGAGAATCTTGGGAATAGGAGCTAGCAACCCACTTCTAAAGCTAAAAAGATATTTACTCCATTACCAGTTTCACAGACATTTCTATACTTTGAAATGGCTATACATAGAGGAAGCTATTATATGACTGACATAACTCAGTAGACAAGCTGTAATTTTGTTACTCTGGTGAAGAGAATTCAAACCAAAAACTTACTTTCTTTTCCAAATTAGTGAAACCTTAACTTTGTTTTAAGAGAAGCAACAGAGGATGTGGAGGCTTAAGAGCGCTGACATGAAGGTCAAGGTGCCTGAGTGCTGGCCTTTCAACTAATAAGCAGAACATGACCTCATCTTGGTGATTTGCATGACTCTGCCCCAGGGTTTGCTCAGCTGAATGTTATTTGCGAGATCTAAAGCCTAGTGTCAGGATCTAATAGCTATGATCCTAAAATAGATATCCCTGGTCTCCATCCTTCCTTGCACAGTCTCATTTACACAAAAATAAACCTGCTCTACTCTGGTCCTACTCTGCAATAGCAAACTACAGGGACTGTTCTTTGTTCTTTTGTTATTTTATTTTCCTTTTTAAATATATTTCATTTATTTATTTGAGAGAGAGAAAGAGGGAGAAAGAGAGAGAATGAGTGTGCCTGGGCCTCCAGCCACTACAAATGAACTCCAGATGCATGCACCCCCTTGTGCATGGGTCCTGGAGAATTGAACCAGGATCCTTTATTTCAGGCAAATGCCTTAACTGCTAAGCCATCTCTTCAGCCCTCTTTTTTTTTCCTTTTATTTTTTGTATGTGTGTGGGTGTGCATGCACATGGATTCCATCTCTTTTTTTAAAAATATTTTTTAAATTCTTTTTTAATTTTAGATTTTATTTTTGTTTATTTATTTATTTATTAGAGACAGGGGGAGAAAGAAAGAGTGATAATGGGCATGCCAGGGCCTCTAGCCATTGCAAACGAATTCCACATGCATGCACCATCACGTGCATCTGGCTTACGTGGGACCTGGAGAATCAAACCGGGATCCTTAGGCTTCACAGGCATGCACCTTAACTGCTAAGCCATCTCTCCAGCCCTAAAATATTTTTTCATTCATTTATTTATTTGACAGAGAGGGAGGGAGAGAGAGAGAGACAATGGGCGCTCCAGGGCCTCCAGCCACTGCAAAAGAACTCCAGACATGTATGCCCCCTTTTGCATCTGGCTAACATGGGTCCTGGGAATCAACTTGGTTCTTTGGCTTTGCAGGCCAACATCTTAACCGCTAAGCCATCCCTCCAGCCCCTGGATTCTGTCTCTTTTTAACACAGGGTCTTTCATTGGCCTGGATGAACTAGCCAGTGAGGGATCTGCCTGACTCCACCACCCCAGTGCTTAGATTATAGGCTCGAGCTGCCATCATGCCTGGCACGATTAACTCAGGTTCTCATGCTTGTGAAGTAAGCACTTTCCACATGGAGCTACCTCCCCAGCCTGTTCTTTGACCTTAAGCAACAGAATCCTGACAGTATCCTATGGCTCCTTTCCTGCCTTCTGTTCCTCGTTTACATTTGTTAAAATAATCAACTGGGAGGCTCCTGTGCTGAGATAACTCCAGAGTCTTGGGTTCCTAGTAAGAATATCAAAACCTTACTCAGAGTGGTCATAGCATAAGAAAATAGAAACCAAGCTTAACCAATGAGAAACCACCAAATGTAGCTGGCTATGGTGGTAGTCTATAATCCCAGTTCTAGTTCTGGGGATGTTGAGGCAGCAGGATCTCAAGTTAGAGGTCAGTCTGGGCTATACAATGAGGCCTTGTTTCAAAAAGAAAAGTGAAACAGAAAGACAGTTAACCAATCAGAAATCATCAACTAACTCCTAACTAGGAAGTTTACATTTAAACCAATCCCCCCCCTTTTTTTTTTTTTTTTTTTTTTTTTTTTTTTTTTTTTTTTTTTAGTAGGGTCTCACTCTGGTCCAGGCTGACCTGGAATTAACTATGTAGTCTCAGGGTGGCCTCGAACTCTTGGCGATCCTCCTACCTCTGCCTCCCGAGTGCTGGGATTAAAGGCGTGCGCCACCACGCCCGGCTAATCCCCCAAATTTTTGTCTGCCTTCTGTGAGCACCTTATATGAGCTTTCTCTTTGTTCCCCTCTGTGGATCTCTGAGCCACTTGTGTTTTGGTGTTTTTAGATCCATGAATCATGCCTGCACAAGTTCTCTCCTTAAAATTTTAGTGTCATAGGCTGGAGAGATGACTCAGCGGTTAAAGGTGCTTGCTTGCAAACACTGATGGCCTCGGTTCGATTTCCCCAGCATCCACATAAAGTCAGCTGCACAGAGTGGTGCATGGAGTTCATTTGTAGTGGCAGGAGGCCCTGGAGTGCCCATGCTCACTCTCTTTCAGGTCGCCTTTTTCTCTCTGTCCCAAATAAATAAATAAAATATTAAAAACACTTTAGGCAAATGACTCAATGAAGCACAACATTTTCCCCTGGGCTGGCTATGGATATTTTCAGGCTTTGGATCACTCAAAGTCTGGGGCTCTCTCTCTATATATATATATATATATATATATATATATATATATACACACAACTTATACATAATTTAAATAATGTATACTATATATTGGTAATATAACACATAATATATAAAAGTTTGCTCTCTTGTAAAGGTATATTTAATTTAGATAGCTTAACAGTTTTCTATTGAGGGAGTTGTAAAGGGAAATTTCCTCTAGCCCTATCTTCTCAGAATTTAACAAGGGATCTAAAAAAAAAAGCATTTAGCTATTCGGAAGCCCAAGGTAGAAGGATTACTGTGAGTTTGAGGCCAGTCTAAGAGTACATAATGAATTCCAGGTTAGCCTGGGCTAGAGTGAGATCCTACCACACACACACACACACACACACACACACACACACACACACACACACACACAAAGGCCAGGCATGGTGGCACATGCCTTTAATCCCAGCACTTCGGAGGCAGAGGTAGGAGGATCACTGTGAGTTCGAGGCCACCCTGAGACTACATAGTGAATTCCAGTCAGCCTGAGCTAGAGTGAGAACCTATCTTGAAAAACAAAAAAAAAAACAAAACAAAACAAAAAACCGTATTTAAATAAGAATGGTTTGACAATATTTGTTAACTAGTTGTATTGTTGAATACATATGTATGGAATTTTATAAATGTAGTTTGCCCGTTTTGCCTTATTCTTGATATCTTTTTCTCCTTAGAGCAAGTGCGTCAAGATGGCTTGATTACAGAACAGTAAACGCAGGTTTCCATTTTGGCTCTAAGTGGGAGGTTGCTATTTATGGAACCTAAAAAAATTGTAGACAGATTTTTAGTTTCAAAACTAAGGAAATCATGGTGGGGGTATAGCAAATGAATTTGAGCAGAAATGGAGCACTTCTTTAATTTTTACATAACTGGAAAGAAAAAAGTCCTGCTCACCTACTCTCAGCCCCGAGGGACTAATTCTGTGGAGGAGAGAAGAATATTTTTCTATCCCTTCCTTATTGCCTATAGGGACTGGTAGGGAAATAACTTCTGTCTAAAAATTTTATGTAGGGTGCATTAATGAAAAGTCACAAGTGCAATTTTTTAAATTATTGAGCCTGCTGACTAGGTGTAAGAGGCACTTTCTGACTATAAAAGAGAACTTTAAGTTAGTTTTCTTTTATTTATGGACATATATTTTGTAAATGTTTTGGCTTACAAAAAAAAAAAAGGAGAGAAATCTGTGGGTAAACACCAGCAACTGTGGAAAGTCAATAAACGGATGAAGCACTTGCAGAGAGACTGCGGAATGGCTGGAGATAGGGATGCTCCGGGGCATGTTAACAGGATGCTAAATAGAACTGCTTAAAAAAAAAATGTCTCCATGCACTCAGGTGTACAGACCTGTCGCTCAATCCTCTAAGACATATTATTTAGAGTAGGAAAAGTGGAATGAGCGAGGCTTCCTTCCCCTCTTTGAAGTTGTAGAAGAGCCTCTACATACAGAATCTAGAAATTTTGGAGAAGACTTCTAGTTGTTAGCCAGTTACTGCTGATAATAAAGAATAATTATTGTTCAAGCGCACCTGGCTCACGTGAGGCAGGTGGTGGCCATCTCCCACCAAGCTTTCGATGGGAGTCTTGTCACAGGATGAATCACGGACCCCTATTCACAAAAGATACATTGAGCTCATCATGTAGCTAATGAGGCCCTCAGAATGTGGCCTAATTTAGAAATAGCCGCTGTAGATTACTTTCCACGGTTAGCTCAGGGAGATGGTTAAGATGACCTCACGCTACTGGAATAAGGCAGGTGCCTGGGTTGACTGGACTTCTATGATAAAATACCTGGGAGGAATCCATTTAAAGAGGGAAAGGTTTATTTTGTATCATGTTTAAGAGATTTCAGTCCAAGGTCAACTAGCTCCATTGTTCGTGCCTGAGGTGAGGCAGAGCATCATGGTGGCCGGGCTCATTGAATGGAGGAGGCTGTTCACTTTACAGCAGCTGGGAAGCAGAGACAGCACGAGGCGAAGGAAGATATACCCTTCAAGGGCACACCGCCAGTGACCTACTTCCTCCAAGAAGGCTCTATTGTGGGTCCTCGCCGTTCCTGGGGGTCGTTGGCCGCCGACCTGTCCTGGGCACAGGAGGGGTTGGGGGTTAGCAGGGTTCTGGAGCTGGCAAGTGTGCTGGGCAATGAACCACCCTGGAGGCCGTCTGATGGACAGCATGCTCTTGTTTATTCAAGAGGGGAGTGGGTTTATAAACACGTGAGGAAGGTTGAGAAGGCACATAGAGACTATATGGTGATTGCATATATAGTTTATGGGTTGCTATCTAATTGGCTGGAGATAGTGGTGGGAAAAGCTACATGGCTTCGGCCACATAAGGGTCTCTTGGGCAGCTAGCCACAAGGTCAGGGACTGTGGGGGGGGGGCAAAGCCTGACTTATGGGATGGTCAGATGCTTTGGGGATCAAGGGGGGTGGGCCTCGCCAGTTGTGCCCACTCTACAACCTTGCCCAAGGGCAGGGAGGGCCAGTCATTGTTGCCAGGGTGGGTTCCCAACAATAAGGCCAGCTGCAACCCCCACAGTGCAAGGTCCCCAGCCATGTCCAACAGCCCAGACCAGCTTCCTCACAGTCCCAGCCCGTGTTTAGCAATGCTCAACACTCTATCTCCCTCCTAACAGCCCATTCAGCTATGAATTAACCAGTGGATCAATCCATCGATGAAGTTAGCCTGTTATGATCCACTCACCTCCCTCAGAACTCCATTTCTTAATGCTGCTGCACTGAGAACCGAACCTTGAGCACATGAATCTGCAGAAGACATTTCATATCTAAAACACAGCAATCTCCATCCATGAGAAGACAGAGACACTTGGGGAGAATCCAATGAGAAGACATGGTGGAAATTAGAGTTGTGCATCTGCTGACTAAAGAATGCCAAGTATTGCTGACATCCCACCAGAAGCTAGGAAGAAGCCGTGAAAGCTCCTCCTTTAGTTTTCAGAAGGAGAATGAATAGATCTGATACCTGATACCTTGATTTTGGACTTAGCCTCCACAATTATGAGACCATAAATCTCTTTTGTTTTGAACCACCCAATTTCCAAGTTTGTTATGGCAGTCCTGGGAAACTAACATAGTTCTTTTTCTGGGGGAGAGGGGGGGATTCGAGGTCGGGTCTCACTCCAGCCTAGGCTGAACTGTAATTAACTATGTACTCTCAGGGTGGCCTCAAACTCATGGCAATCCTCCTACCTCTGCCTCCTGAGTGCTGGGAGGGATTAAAGGCAAGCTCCATCATGCTGGCTCCTGGGAAATTAACATAGTTCTTAAGGCCATGGAACCTAATTTTCAGTCCCCGGGTATCCTACCCTATGCCATCAGAAATTGTCTCTTCAAGCATGCACTTGGGGTGGGGTACAAACAGGCCACACTCCTTTAAGTCAAAGCCAGGGTCCCCTATTCTCTCCTTTAGAGATTTCCTGGCTTACTCCTCTCAAAGGATTTGAATCATAATAGCTATTTACTTCTCCTGTGGAATTAGGTGGATGTAAAAAGAACTTGGACCTTCAAAAAATACTTGCCTCTTCTTCTTGGATCAGTGGCAAAATTATTCTTTCCTGGTGAAGCTAGAGTAATGGAAGGATTCAGATAACATCAAGAGAAAAAAAATTGATCTTTTTTTCCTTTGTAACTTACTCTGCCATGAGAGCATAAAGGCAGGTGTTCTCTGATCTGTGCTGTCTCATGATCAAATGAAGTCTTCCCAGACCTCTATGAGAGGGTACATTATTAGCAGGGGGCCTAAGGGACACAGAGGTACAGGAGAGCATGGCTGACCTTGATATACCGGTCATCATGTGGACATCAGTATCCCACAAAGGGGGAACGGGTGGGAGAAGTGGGCAGGGTTTTGAGGCGCAGGGCAGCAAGCGCTCACACCCTCATCAGAGGCTGACACACACTGTCCTGTGACAAACACCTGTTCCAAGATTTTTCTGCCATGAGGTGACCCTTGTAAGGAAGGTTATAAGTACACCTTGCGTTAGAGTTACAGTTACATTTAAAAAGCAGGACCCAGCACTTAGAAGGCTGAAGTAGGAGGATCCTGTGAGTTCAAGGCCAGCCTGGTATAGAGTGAGATCCTGTTTCAAAAATAAATAAACAAGCCGGGCGTGGTGGCCTTTAATCCCAGCACTTGGGAGGCAGAGGTAGGAGGATTGTTGTGAGTTCGAGGCCACCCTGAGACTGCATAGTGAATTCCAGGTCAGCCTGGGCTAGAGCGAGACCCTACCTCGAAAAACCAAAAAAAAAAAAAATAAATAAATAAATAAAAATAAATAAATAAACAAAGAAAGAAAGAAGTCAAAACAGGAGCAGCAACAAGCCCCCAGACAGGGCATTATATCTGAAAGACTGTGTGCTGAACAGTTGGAAACAGTGAGAGATGAATTAAAGGAATAAAATAGCCCGTTAGAACCAAATCTCTACTTTTCCAAAAGAAAATAATTGGAAATGCACTTCATAATCAAAACGAACTGAACTGATGGTAATAATAATCTTCCTGAGTGCAAAAGATGATGGAAGTTTGAATGCATTTTTTTTCAAATCCATGAAACCACCAGCCTTGGTCTTAATCACAATCTGCACTTGAGATGAAACAAACCTGTAATAGTTTGAAGGGCTTGTATTACATCAGCTTCCCCCCACCCCCCCGCCAGGGTCCAGCCCTAGCATCAACAAGGGGTGAGACCACGAAGCTGGGATCAACGGGAGCGGCGATAACGAAACTTACGACATCTTGGTACAAGCTGACATGTCCAGCTTCAGCAGCGAGCCATTTGATTTCTCTCTCTCTCTCTCTCATTCTCACTCTCATTCATTCATTCATTCTCTCATTCATTCACTCTCTTTTTCTCTCTCTTTTTCTTTCTCTTTTTCTTTCTCTTTCTCATTTTCTTTTTCTCTCTCACTCACTTGTTCTTTCTCTCACTCACTCTCTCATTCATTCTCTCTCTCTTCTTTTTCTTTCTCATTCTCTTTCTCTCCTCTTTCATTCTCGCTCTCTCTGGCTTTTCTCTCGCTCGCTCGCTCTGCTTCTTGCCACAAAACCTTGGTCTTTTATTTTTCTCAGACAAGGAAATAGGATTCAAAAGGAAAAAGGCAAAAACAAAACTGTGTCCAAATTTGACATGCATGCATAATCTTTAAAATTACAAGTACATAATATTTCCAGGAAAGTTAGCCCAATCCCTTACATTCATTATGAGCAAGCACTATTAACCATTAGCTGTGAAAAACATCTTCTTTAAAATTACAAATACATAATGTTTCCAGGAAAGTTAACCCCATCCCTTACAATCTTTACAAGCAAGCACTGTTAAACATTAACTGTGAAAAACACCTTTGAAAAACACCTTGACCAATTCTTTTTTGAATAATGGGGCACTAGCTCCTTGCGGTTTCTTTTTCATTCTTTGTTAAATGTTGGTCCTATTTTCAGTTGCAAGTTAGCAAAGGTGAGAGACAGATTGGCTACAACAGGTGCCTATTATTCAATTATAGTTAACTCAGTAAGTCTTTCTTTTCCTTTCTGCAAGCAATACTTTATAACATAATCATTACATCCAAATTGCATTTGCTAAGCATATGCCTGAATTAAATCTTTGTGAAGTTGTATTTTCTTATCTTTTGGATAAACAGTCATACGGTCTCAAATCCCTAACAGCTAAATAATAAAACCTAACTCATCAGCCCATTTTCCTCTGTAGTCTCTCCAGTCCCAGATCCTAAGTCTCACTCTCCCACTCTTAGGGTCACACTGATATTGACCACCTGGAGGAAGTAAGCTTTCTGGATCAAATCTATGCCCCTGAGGTGGCTCCCACCATTTATTGTTGTAATAAACCCATTGTTTTCCATTCCATTTTTTTTTTTTTTTTTGATCTGGGAACACATCTCCTCTTGCCTGCATAATACTATTCCACAAAACCGCCTCATCAGAAGCTGGCAGTACGTCTAACTTCCGGGGGTCATGGCTGGCCTGCAGATCACTCACAGAAGAGAAAGAACAAGCCAAGATAAGGAGAGAAATCAGAAAGATCATGGCAACAGACATGAGCTGTACAGCTCAAAGAAGTAGATGTCCTTGCCAAGCTTAATGAGCCAGAGGAGACCATGGGGTTGGATCCGTGTCAAGCAATGCACAGGGTCTCGACTCAGGCTTTTTGGAGCATGCTGTCCCCGGCATCTCCCCCTTTCTGTTTAAGTTGAATGAGCCAGAGGAGACCACGGGGTCGGATCCTTGTCAAGCGATGCACTGGGTCTCGACTCAGGCACCCCCCCAGAAAATAATACCGTTCAATGATAAAGCCTATTACTTCGTATGCTAACAAAAATTTAATAATTTATAATACAAGAAAAATGTACTGAAAGAAATTTATTGAGTATCCAGTGCCCCAGCCCTGGACAGTGACTCCTTCCTGCTAACTGTTCTCCCTCCCTCTTCTGGCCCCAGTCTTTCAGGGACTTATCTCTGAACTTCGTGTTAACTTGTGTATATCAAAATTTATATAGCTTGTTTAAAGTTATTTGCTGTAAGACACCCCCAGCACCCATGTAAAAGCAAGGCATGGCACATCTGTAATACCAATATGGGGCGGCAATGACAGGAAGATTCCCTAGAGCTTGCTGGCTGGCTAGACTAGCTGAATTATTGAGCACTAGGTTCAGAGTGAGACTCTGTTTCAAAACTATGGTGGGGCTGAAGAGATAGATCAGTGGTTAAGGCACTTGCCTGCAATGCCTAAACACCCAGATTCGATTCCCTAGAACCCATGTAAAGCCAGATATGCAGTGGTACATGCATCTGGAATTTGTTTGCAGTGGCTGGAGGTCCTGGCATGCCTATTTTCTCTGTCTGTCTCTCTGCTTGAAAATACATAAATACAAATATTTAAAAATAAAATAGAATAAAAAGCTATGGTGACAAGTAAGTCATTGAGGAAGACACCTGACATTGACCTCGGGCCTCCACATGCACATGCACGTATGGCACCTTACACACACAAGTGCTCACACATGAATATACATATGCATATACATGAATATGCATACCACATATACATGCAAAAAAAGACAAGTTACATGAGACAACTTGGTAAATTCTCGTAATTGTTAAACTTGGGGAAGTGCATTACACTGCTCTTTTCTACTTTTGTGTCTTTTGAAAATTCTCATAATAAAAGCTTCATCAAGGGCTGGAGAGATGGCTTAGTGGTTAAAGTACTTGCCCACAAAGCCAAATGACCCAGGTTCAATTCCCCAGGACCCATGTAAGCCAGATGTACAAGGTGGCACATGCATCTGGAGTTTGTTTACAGTGGCTGGAGGCCACCTGATGTGCCCATGCTCTCCCTCCCTCTTTCTCTGTCAAGTAAATAAATAAAATTAAAAAAAAAAAAAGCTTCTTCAACAAAGCAAGAGTGATGTGTCTGGTCTATTTCCACAGGAGGTTGCTTAATGAATATGCCAATATATCAATGAATATATCAATAAGCGCCCTTGTAACCCATCCGTCTCCGTGGCCGGGATGCGGGCTCCTGGAGGGCAGAAGTCACCATGCTGAAGAGCACGTGCAGGGCGCTGAGTTCGATTCGAGCCCAGGTAGTGGCCCAGGCGACCGTCTTTGGGCTGCGGGACTGAGTAAGCACCAGGTTTTCCTTGACCCGTGCGGCCTGCAGCCTCCGAGTCTTCTCCTGACGGCGGGCGGCCGGTGGATACAGCATCCAGACACTAGTCCAGCCCAAGCAAGATGCTGACCCACCGCTTTCCACACTGCTGAAAGACTACCGGAACAGCCCTGGAATGGAGAAGGTTGATGATGTTGTGAAAAGAATCTTGTCTTTGGAAATGGCAACGAGAAAGAGAAGCTGAAAGCCAAGCAGGAACAGTTGATGAACAAGATCATGGCAAACTCCGAGGACACCAAATCTCTGGAGGCTCGAGTCGTTGCCTTGAGTGTCAGGATCCGCAGTAATGAAGAACACATGCAGAAGCAGCGGAAGGATAAAGCCCCAAAACGCCGTCCGCTGATGAGCATTGATCAGAAAAAGATGCTCAAGAATCTCCGTGCGGGGGAGCTGGGCATTGAATACACCTTTTCCCCCTCTGTACTACGGAAGGGCGCACTGCCGCTTCCTGACCAAAAAGGCTCTGTGCGTTCAGGTTTACCAGGAGGTACAAAAGAAGAAGGAAAAAAAGAAAGAAAGAAAGAAAGAAAGAAAGAAAGAAAGAAAGAAAGAAAGAAAGAAAGAAAGAAAGAAAGAAAGAAAGAAAGAAAGACTTAAAGCTGCAGCAGCCAGACAGAAACTGAACATCCAGGGGAACCCGGAGAATCCCTCCAGAGCCCAGCCAGAGGTGCCCAATGAAAGCCAATAAAGTCTATCCAAGTGAAAATAAATAAATAAATAAACTAGAATATTCGTGTGAGTTACAGTTAACTTGTGCAATAGTATCTTTAGCTGCTTCTAGTAGGTCAAGGGGAATTGAATTTAATGTGATGAATATTATGAAGTTAATAGGGGAAAAAGTTGAGGAAAACAAAGTTTTGTGAAAGTACTTGGATTAGAACATGGTATAGAGGTTTAAAACCAGTTCTTAGCATGCCTTAAATTTTTACCTAGAACACACATTTTGAAAGGAAACGTCTTCCCCTTCAGTTACTGAAATAGTTATGGCATTTCATGCGTCAGCATGTTCCAGGGCCTGACCCTGGAGGGGACTTGGCTGCCGTTGTGGAGACATGTTGGGTAGAGGTGGGAGGTGTGGCAGGAAACCCACAGCAATTCCTTTACCCACTGCTGATCTTGTCAGGCAGGCTGCATCGTGCCAGAAGACCCAGTGTCGCCTCAGCAGAGCATCTGAAAATGTCAGTCTTAATCTTTCCTGCAGCTATTTTTGTGTTTTACATTTTCATTATTCTAAACTTTGGAAAATATCTGAACACGAGTAAGAGTTCAGACTTTTTTCTCTTTATTCTGTTACTTTGCATCTGTTATACTTACAGTTGATTCCCATTTCTTGTAAATTTCTGCGTTTTAGGTTTCTCAACAAATATTGAACAGAAATAATTTGGGGTTGTAAGTGTGGTCAGTCTTAATCTGAAATTCTAGGTTTTTTCAGAGAAAATGGAGGCCTTGGGGCTCAACTGACATAGTTACAACAATGTAAAGCCAATGCCAGCCTCAGGTACTTTGAGAATATATTTGTCCTAGACAATTGATATTCCCCCTAACTTGACACCTCCATCCAGTCCTCTCTAGTCCTTTCACTTCCCTCACGCCGGGCATTAGTTTGCCCTGGCCCAGCCTCATCTTCCTCAACCTCTTCCTGCATTTATTTTATTTGTTTATTTGAGACAGGGTCTTATGTCACCTAGACTGGTCTCAGACTCAGGTACCCAAGTCATCCTCGGTCTCAGCTTCCCAAGTAGCTGGGACTACAGGTGTACAGCACTGTGGCTCTTAATCATTCCCTCCCTGCAAATCAAGGTGGAACTTGCTTTTTCACAATGACATTAGAACTCCTAGAAGATGGGCTGGAGAGATGGCTTAGCGGGTTAAGGTCTTGCCTGTGAAGCCCTGGTTGAGGCTTAATTACCCAGGACCCACGTAAGCCAGATGCACAAGGAGGCACATGGCATCTGGAGTTCATTTGCAGTGGCTGGAGGCCCTGGTGCACCTGTTCTCCCCCTCACTGTCTGCCTCTTTTTCTCTCTGTCTGTTGCTAATAAATAAGTAAAAATAAACAAAAATTTAAATAACAAAAGAACTCCTAGAAGATTCCAAATCTTTTATTTTTTGAATGATTTGAAAAAACATTTTATTAATAAACTCTGAAAGAATT
Organism: Orientallactaga sibirica; assembly: GCA_036365145.1. NCBI lineage: Eukaryota > Metazoa > Chordata > Mammalia > Rodentia > Dipodidae > Orientallactaga > Orientallactaga sibirica. The sequence continues at coordinate 23,750,273 of JAEOAD010000006.1, forward strand.
GGAACAACACATTTATATCATGTTAAAATTTAAAACTGTATCTAATATTTTCTAAACCAAAACAAATACCATTATTCTTGGCATCAAAACATTCTTTGAGGGACTGGAGAGATGGCTCAGCGGTTAAGGTGCTTGTCTGCAAAGCCTAATGACCTGGGTTCGATTCCCTACTACCCACATAAACCAGATGCACAAAGTGGCACATTCATCTGGAGTTCATTGGCAGTGGCTACAGTCCCTGGTGTGCCCATACTCACTCACTCTCTCTCTCTCTCTCTCTCTTTGTGTATGTGTTTCTGTATCTCTCTGCTTGCAAACAAATAATAAAATATTTTTAAAATGTTCTTTGAATTAAGTTCTTTGAATTTGATTTTACTTGAGAGGCCCAGTGAACCCAGTTCACAGTTACTGAGCTCAACCTAAGGATATTGGGGAAGTAGGTGTCTCTTACTGATCTATTTCAGATGCTGTCTGCTTTCTAGGTTGCAATGAAGAGTCAGGTTGTGGGAAGCTGCAGGCACTCCAGTCTAGCAGGCTTACACAGTATGTGGTAGGTGTGAGTAGCAGCTCGCACACATGTGGCTGCACTGGGGGTGGAGATCCACTATCAGGTGACAGGAGCAACTTCACAGGCAGATAGTGCAGGCAGGACAGGATCACTCTTGAACCTATAATATGAACTCGGAAGACTGCCTATAAGCAGCAAAACTTCATTTTTCTTAAGAAAGACAATGGCAAGAGTCTGGCTGTATTTCAGAGAGATTCCAAATAAACTCTCAAATTGTAAGGAGAAGGTGTGTGTAGGTCTAGGATCAAGGTCAAGGCTCTAGTAACAGCAACTTGACATATCTATCAGTTTTCTATTACTGAATAAGAAACTGTTGCCAGGCGTGGTGTCACATGCCTTTAATCCTAGCATTTGGGAGGCAAAGGTAGGAGGATTGCCATGAGTTCAAGGCCACCATGAGATTACATAGTGAATTTCAGGTCAGCCTGGGCTAGAGTGAGACCCTACCTTGAAAAAAATGAAAAATTAAAAAACTAAAAAAAAAAAAAAAAAAAAAAAGAAAGAAAGAAAAGAAAAAGAAGAAAAGAAAAGAAAGATAAAAGAAGCTGTCAGCCCCCTTGTGCATCTGGCAGTGGTTAGATCCTTAGGGTTCACAGGCAAGCACTTAACCATTAAGCTATCTCTCCAGCCCTGATACAATTTTCTTTTGAGGTGGGGAAACAGCACTGTTGTAGTTACTTTCATGTTGAAATGAAACACTGATTAAACTAATAACTTCAGGAAAAACAAAACATCACACAGAACAAGAAAGGATGCCTATCTGGGCTAACAGTTAACAATATCACATAATCCTAATGATTTTTTAAACACTGACTACTGGATTTTGCTAAAAATAGGATTATTGTGGACAGGAGAAAAGCAGGCTGAGAGAATAATAGTAGTAGTTGTTGTCATAGTAGAGAGGAATCCACTACTTCTTAGCAGGAGAATTGTAGATAGTTGCTGAAATGAATAAATTCTGAGACAGTAATGCATGCATAATGCTTATAAGTATGGAAGTAAATATCAGAAGAAGGAAGTTTCCTTGTTGAAATTCCCATCTCTTCTAGAAAATTCCTCACAGACATACTCAGAAATCACGCTTTCCTTATTATCTGAACAACCCAGTGAAATTGACACCTAAAGTTAACCATCGAGGTCAGACTTAGTTAGCAGGAAAGGTGCTAACTGTATGGCATGAGTGGCATAGGCTTTGTTTTGAAGTAGAGAAGGCATTTTACCTACATAATATATACCTAGTCTTATTCTACAAAGAATTAGAGGAAAAAAAGAAGAGATAGTTGATGGGAGAGAAAGACAGAGGGCATTCTAGTCAGGATCAAAGTGCATACAACTGTGACTTAACCAGAACTGGATTGTTTTGTCTGGCTTGAATTTGGTATAGGTATTGATGATGATAGAGTTCTGTGACTCACTTAATCAAGATTCAGATTTGAGCCACCCACTTAGAAGTCTTGACATTCTGAGCAGCAGAATGAAAATGAGAGAATAACTGACTACCAAAACAAAATTGTGTGTAAGTTTTTTTTTTTTTTTTTTTTTTTTAAATAAACACTCCTACTAATTCACTGACTTAGAGATGAGGCAAAACAGGAGACTTCTGGGAAACCAAGAACCCAAATTTTATATAACTTTAAAGTTGTAGAAGCTACTGCTGGAGAGAAGACTCAGCATTTACAGGATCTTGCTTCTAAAGCCTGACAACGCAGGTATGATTTCCCAGTACCCACGTAAAGCCAGATGCACAAAGTGGGGCATGTCTGCTCAGAGTTCACTTACAGTGGCAGGAGGCTCTGACATGCCTATTTTCTCTCTTTCTCTCAAATACATAAATGATGTAGAAGCCAATCTGAGCAGTGACTTCCTATGCTGAAGATACACTATGTCTTATAACAATGGTTATAGACCACAAGCTGTAACATCTCAGTTTATAAATTTGGAATCCACCACTCTTCTCCAAGAGGGCGACTTAAAGTGAAGCCCTGTAGCAAATGAGCCTACATCTTTCCTTCTTCAGCTTTACAGTTATCTATCTGTAAGTTACTTATAAAAGCTCTTTTGATTTTCACCTCCTCACATACAAATCAAAACAAACTCCCTTTTTAATTTGTCCAAGACTCTATACTAGTGTTAACTAATTAGGAGTAATTAAGAGGTTTCCAAGGGTTCAGGCAAGGTTTTACTTGCTTAGAGACTATAGGACCAATAGCCTGGGCTACATAGTGAGTCTAGGACAGGCTGGGCTACCGAGTGAGAACCGTGTCTCAAAACAAAACACAATTAAATATAAAGTCCAACTGTATCTAAAGTTTATTATAAAAGAATATAGGTTGCTTTATAATTTTAAGTAACTTTCATATTTATTAATGAATGCTAGGTAAAAGGGACAAGAACAAATTTTAGGCTAAAATGCTCAATCTCTGCAGGAATTCAACTAGGCAGGAATAAATGGACATTTAACATGTTTTAGAAATTATCTAAATATTATGTCTACACTTACATATATTATGTGTATCTTACACACCTACACTGATATGCTCTAATTAAAATGGTTCTTAACTAGCTATCTTAGATGGTGGTAGAATTTTTGTCTGCCCCAAACCCATTGAACATCGTCTCTATGTCTGAGAGTGCTGCTAAAAGGTTGGTTAATGGTTGGTTAATGAATTGTGCATGGTGAAAAGTTTATTGTTTTTCTGAAAACTCAAAAAGCTTTGGGAACTCTGTTGCATAAGACCTAAAAAAATGATAAGCCCATTTCTTTTTTAAAAATTTCAACCCAGATTTGGGTGATTATGAGAAAGAAGTGGAGAATATATGCTACTTCCTCCCACCCATTCAAGGGGAAGTCAAGAGATTTAAATAAAAAAAAAGTTGCCAATGTAAGAACCATGGGCAAGAGTTAAGGCTCTTGTGGATGACTTAGAACCGTGTTCACAGCACAAGGAACGAATGTTGTACCTTACTCACCACAGGGATTTCTTGGTTGCACACATATCCTCTGCTAGGGTTCAGATAGGGTTTGAACCCCCTAGGGTTTCACATGTTGAAACCCCCCTAGGGTTTCGCATGTTGAAAACTTGGCTGCCAGTGTGGCGATGTGGACAGGTGGTGAGACCTTTAAAGAGGCAGGGTCTAGGGAGACCCTTAAGTCACTGTGGGTAGGGACATACCCTTAGAAGGAATGAGCAGTTCTTATCTGACTGCTTGTCCTGCTGGTGTGATCTGTCCCTACCGCATGTGAACACACACCCCGCCTGCAGACAGGGTGCCCGTTACTGGAGCCAGTGCCTCCTCACGGGAGCCCGTGCCAGCTGTTTGTAACTTCAGCTTCCACAAATCTAAGCTAAGTAAACCTTTCCACAAGTTACCCAGCATCAGGTGTTTCCTTATAGCAATGGAAAATCCCCCAAAATACATGTATAGTTTACTAATTTTAGCATTTTTTGACCAGTAGCCAGTCCCTACCTTAGTACAGTCTGGGAGAGTTTAGAACAGTGGGATGCCTACAAATAATAGCTTGTTTTAGACCAGGAATAGTTTCAGAATCTTTATATACCTAGGAATCTCAGTTATACCACTGCTAACTCCCTATCTTCTTGATTAGTGCCCATGGAGGCTCATGTATGGCAAGGTCTGAAGACATTTGATGAGAGAATGAATATATACTAACACTTATCACACAGATCCAGATTTTACAAGGAGAAAACCTAAGTCTGTGCAGAGTCATACAGTACCAGGATCCCCGAAAGAGGTAAGTCTGGGCATATCTAAGATTTCCCTTTGGTTTTGACACCTGCAGTGCATTTAGTATGGGTCAGTTTGCTTCTGCAGTCTTGTTATGTGCACATCAAACGTAGCCGACTTTCTGTCAGGGTGGCTTGAGCCCTGTTTCACTGCTCAACCAACATACCTCTTACCACAATGTCCAGCACATAGCAGACAGTTGACACTGATAAAATGGACAAATCTACTGAATGAATGAACTCATCAGGAACTCTTCACTTCACTTTTCTCTTTTCTTTTCTTTGTGCTTTTAATATGTTTTTTCCAAGTTTTTTTTAAATTGACAACTTCCATAATTATAGACAATAAACTGTGGTAATTCCCTCCCCCTTTCCCCTTTGCAACTCCACTCTCCATCATATCCCTTCCCTTTCTTAATCAGTCTTTTATTTTGATGTCATCTTTTCCTCCTGTTATGATGGTCTTGTGTAGGTAGTGTCAGGCACTGTGAGGTCATGGATATCCAGGCCATTGTGTGTCTGGAGAAGCACATTGTAAGGAGTCCTACCCTTCCTTTGGCTCTTACATTTTTTCTGCCATCTCTTCTGCTATGGACTCTGATCCTTGGAAGGTGTGATGGATGTTTCAGTGCTGAGCACTCCTCTGTCATTTCTTCTCAGCACTATGGTGCCTTTTGAGTCATCCCAAGGTCACCGCCATCTGAAAAGAGAAACTTCTCTAGCCAAAAGTGAGAGTAGCATTAATATATGGGTATGAGCATTAAGAGAAGTGCTTACTGGGCAGTTTGGTGAGCATAGTAGGGCTCATGACTTCCCCTGTCATGGGTTTTCAATATCAGACATGTATTACATCCCATGCACTGGGCCTCCAGTCCAATTATAGAGCGGTTAGTTTCCTCCATAATAGACATGACACTATTGCACCCGTTGGCTCTTTTTGCCTGGCTGGCCAAATTTAAGGCTTGCAGTTCCACTGTTGTTTATCTCCACTGGTTAAGGTTATTTTATTTTATTTTATTTTATTTTATTTTTTGAGGTAGGATCTCATTATAGCCCAGGCTGACATGGAATTCACTATGTAGTCTCACAGAGGCCTCAAACTTACAGTGATCCTCCTATCTCTGCCTCCTGAGAGCTGGGATTACAAACAGGCACTACCAAACTTGGAGTGGGGGGGAATTGAGAGAGAGAGAGAGAGAGAGAATGAATGAATGAATATGAATGAATGGCTGTGCCAGGGCCTCCAGCCACTGCAAATGAATTCCAGAAGCAAATGCCACCTTGTTCATCTAGCTTTACATGGGTACTGGGAAATAAAATTGGATTGTTAGACTTTGCAGGCAAGGGCTTTAACCACTGAGCAATCTCACCAGCCCCACTTTTCTTTCCTTCTAACTGGCCAATCAGTGTTGTTTAACCAACCACCCACTGTCCTTCTTATTTTACACTAAGAAAGTTCCTGTCCTGTTATGAAATTATCACATTGCTGATAAGTGATTAATAATTGCTTTTATGAAGTTTTCTCTCACTCTAAACATTTTTCCTGGGAACATTTGTTATTTACTAAAGAAACATGGCTTGGGGCTTGCTTGTACAGGTTCAATGATAGATAATATTACATCTTCACTTATAGTAAGTCCAGCAACTGACACCAAAATAAGGAAAAGTGCTGGAAATAATTCAGGTCAACCAAAACATTAATATGAAGACTCTATAGTACAAACCTCCAGGTACCCAAAACTCAGAATTTTCTAGAAATCCCTCAAGCAATCTAAAAATTATTTAAATTATGATTGTTACCAAAAGCCACAAGTTTTATGTGACATTTTTTGAAACCTTGTCTAAAAATTGTTCTTTTAAAATTACCCATGTTAATTTGGGCTAAGAGACAGATGGTAAATGGGATTAAATTTTAGAGTTTTACTGGGGAGATATCTGTGAACTATAAGCATGTTCTGACACCAGTGAAAGGGAGAGTGAGGGCAAGGGGGACTGGGTTAGAGGGGTCTTAGGCAGTAGTAGCATGCATTGGGAAAATACCTGCCAGGCTATAGGGAGTCTTCTGGGGAGCAGTGGAGTGGGCAGTATTAATAGCCCTGTCATGTTGTTATTGGCTGGAAAGCAGGAACACAATGTTGAATCTCATAAATGGCAGCTGGGGTCCCAGTCTCAACACTGCCCCCATTTGAGATTTTCCACGGCCACATCACTTTCTGCAAACACCAAACTGATAAGTCTTCAAGTTTTGCCATTAACATTGGAGGCACATGAAGACAATAAGTATTTTTTTTTTTTTTTGGTTTTGCGAGGTAGGGTCTCACTCTGGCCCAGGCTGACCTGGAATTAACTATGTAGTCTCAGGGTGGCCTCGAACTCTCGGCGATCCTCCTACCTCTGCCTCCCGAGTGCTGGGATTAAAGGCGTGCGCCACCACGCCCGGCTGACAATAAGTATTTTTAAGCCACCTATTTTACCTAGGTTATTTGATAACTGACATGAAATATGTTATGAACTAAGTTAAAGATTTTGTTGCCTGTAGCAGTTACCTTCTCTTGATGGCACAAAACATCCGATCAGAAGCAGCTCATGAAAGGGGAGAGTTTTGAGGGGAATTTGCATCATGGGAGGGAAAGCATGGCACGAAAAGCCATCAGGGCATCACGTCTTGTCACACCAGCTGGGAAGGAGTAGCGAGAGAGTGTGCTAGCTAGAGTTGGAAAAATGGGCTGGATTGTAAAATCCCAAGGTCCGCCCTGTCAGTAACACAACTCCTCCAGCAAGCCTCTACCTCCAACGGCTCCACCAGCTGGGGATTAGGTAGGAGGCTCAATCATAAACACATGAGGCTATGAGGGATATTTTAGATTCAAACCACCATATTCTTATGACTGGTTGCTATGTATTTTGCACTTATGTTCAAAGTATATAAATGATTTTTTTGAATCACTTATCATGATGTTTAGTGTAGAACACAAAAGTTTTAATTTTTTATTCAAAATAATTTAACATAATAATTTTGTATGTTACAAAATGTCACTATTTTGTGATAATGGGAGATTGACTAAATTATAGAAAACATGGTTTTTATTTAGCAGCACATACAGTAATTGTGAGAAAAGAACAAATGTTGATCCAGGTGATTATATATATATATATATGCATATATATATGTATCAATCTAATTAATGTGCAAGTTAAGTTTCCAGGGAGAGCACACTAAAAAGTTTACTCTCTTCAATAGAGTACATACCTCTCTCAGAACACTGCACTTATATTTCATAGCACACAATTATCAGCCTACTGCATTCTGAATTCTCTAGGCTCTGCCAAGCCTTTCTTCTTCAGTAATTCAGGTATCCTGGGCCCTAAGACCCTTCCTCGACTACAGAGGATGTGGGGCGGGCAAGGGAAGCTTTCAGGAGCCCAGACATTCTTATCCTTCCTTTATTTCCCATTTGCAAGCTAGATTTAACTCCTCCTCAGGTAGACATCAAAAGGTCACAGAGATGAATCATCACAAGGGATTAAATGGAGCCATTCCCTCCCCTGCTTTTCTCTCATGTTTTACCAATATACATTTCTGTTCACCCACCTGAATAGACATTGATTTTCTTTATGAGAGAGAGAGAGAGAGAGAGAGAGAGAGAGAGAGAGAGAGAGAGAGAGAGAACAGGCAGAGAAAATGGCTATGCCAGGGCTTCTCAGCCGCTGTGAACAAACTCCAGATGTGTGCACCCCCTTGTGTGCATGTGCGACATGGTGCGTTTAAATCACTTTTTGCCATGGGCTAAATGTGGGACCTGGAGATTCTAACGGGCATTCTTAGGATTCGCAATCAGGCGCCTTAACTGCTAAACCATCTCTCCAGCCCTAGACACTGATTTTTTTTGTGTGTGTGAATCTGGCTTTTATTGATTGATTGATTGATTGTTGTCAAGGTAGGGTCTCATTCTAGCCCAGGCAGGCCTGGAATTCACTATGCAATCTCAGGCTGGTCTCAAACTCACAGCAATCCTCCTACCTCTGCCTCCCAAGTGCTGAGATTAAAGGCGTGTGCCACCACACCCGGCACATTAGACACTGATTTTTAATAAATGACTTCTTATTGTGCACATATAAAACTATTTTGACTCAAGTATTTCAAATTTTGGCTTTTAAATCATTCCCCCAGGAAGCCTAGTGACTTAGAAAAATACATTCATGGCTTAGAAGTAGCACTTAGTGAGGGCGTGTGCCGTGCTCTTGGTGAGGGTGCTCGGTGAGGCGTGTGCGTGCTCGGTGAGGGCGTGCGTGCAGTGCTCTCGGTGTGCTCGTGAGGGCGCGTGCGTGCTCGGTGAGCGTGCTCGGTGAGGGCGTGCGTGCTCGGTGGGCGTGTGCCGTGCTCTCGGTGAGGGCGTGTGCAGTGCTCTCGGTGAGGGCGTGTGCGTGCTCTCGGTGAGGGCGTGTGCAGTGCTCTCGGTGAGGGCGTGTGCGTGCTCTCGGTGAGGGTGTGTGCCATGCTAACATTGAGGATGTGTGCCGTGCTCTCGGTGAGGGTGTGTGCTGTGCACTCAGTGAGGATGTGTGCTATGCATATTGTGAAAGGTGTGTGTTTCCTAACAGGACCAACATCTGTTTATTTGTGTGTGCTGGTTGTTCAGTTGTTTTGAAATGGGGGATTGTTATTGCTTCCACAGCTCATCTTGAACTCAAATCTCAAGTGATCTTTTCACCTCCTGAGTAGCTTGGACTATAAACATGTGCCACCACACCTAGCTTGAGGTAATTAACATTAGGAACAGCAGAACAGATGGTCCTCCCTGTATGGCTGGGCATCATCCAATCTGCTTGGGTCTGCCTAGGTCAACAGACATAGGAAGGAACTTTCAACCCTTTTTCCTGCTTTACTGTGAGCTATGACATCTCATCTCATCTTCCTTTGCTCTCTGACTGAAATCTATCACTAGCTCCCCTGGCTCTCAAGCACCTGGACTTGGACTGCATTGCACTTTTGGCTTTTAGAGATTATGGGCTGCCTCAGACTCCACAGTGGTATAAGCCCATTCTGAAATCCCTTATAATCAATTAGTCAATCAATCAATCAATCAATCAATCAGTCTCTTCTCTATTCTTCCCTTCATCTCTTTTTTTCTTTCTTTCTTTCTCTTTAAACACATATGATGCTTATACACACACCATTCCTATCAGTTGTTTCTCTACATAAACCTAATACACATGTATTCATCTAATATTCTCAACTGTCTCATGAATGTTGAACAATTATTTTCTTCAATCTACACCTAAAAATACTGAAGTTACACAGATAGTAAGTAGTGGGGACAAGAGTTGAATTTAAGCAGTCTGGCTCTAAAAATTCTGTGTCATTGCTGTGGCCTGCATAAACTATAGCGCATGATTTAGCTCACATTTTAAGAACCACTATTACCCAGGCACAGCCGCAATCATTTAAAAATTATTTTATTTACATGTGTATTTTTCAAGCAAACAATTACATTGAAACGTGATGTAGTAAAGGTTTGCAGCCCTCACCATACTCTACACACCCGATACGTTTCAGTTAAAGCTAACATGTGCCAATCAAGAATGTTTCCCTTTCCTATTCTAGAGCAGCATACTTTCTTCAAAAGCCATCATATGATATAAATTTCATTACTTCAAGATATTAAGAAAGAAGTAATCTGAAATGGGTAAGCAGATGTACACATTCAGGAAATGGTACTGAAGTTACAGAATATGTGACTTAAAAATCAATACAGCGTCCTTTTCGTTCCCAGTCTCCATATCGGGTCGGTTCTGGGCCCCTGGGTCCACCTTTTTCTTTAGTAATTGGATTAAAATCATCTGGAAATTCTAAGGAAAGATAGAGATATAAACAAAGCAATTAAGAAAGCAATTAACAAACTAGTATAGCCAATTTTGATGACAGAATTGCATAATAGGCTAGATGCATCTACTGAGTTATCACATTCTTAACTTTTTTTTCTTCATCTGGAGGTTGTGCAATCACAATAGAATACAAGTTTCAATGAATTTTACTATTATTACTAATGACTGAGAATTCTTGGGAAGTGCCTTTACGCCCCAATCTAGAAAGTCTCTTCATGCATATTGCTAGACCCAAGAAGAAGGAATGGGATGAACAGAGTGCAAGTTCACTGACGTTGGAAGGTTTGGAAACAAGACTATTTTGAAGTCACTTTGACTCAGTGTCTCCATTTTCTTGCCAGTGAGATGGGAAAACAACCTGCCTTACAGCACTGAAAACTAAACAATACAATACATATAAAAGGTTTAGTCTGATCTTAGCTATGAGAACCATTGTTATCACAGATTTTGGGCCCAGCAGCTGGTTAACTGGTATTTCCATTATGGACAAAGTTGTAATAGTCTTCATCCAGTGGGCTCATGAGCAGGGGACATGGCTTGGTGGTAGGGTACCCAGTATCATAAAACACCACCAAAATATTATGTGTTCTGAATAGGAATCTCTGTCCACTGTGAGTCAGGCCAAATTCTGAGCACTTTAATTTTTAATTAATCAATTACTATAACAATACTGTCAGTGTTATTTGTGTTTGATATTGGGTCTAATGTTGCTCAGGCTGCTCTCAAATGCCAGGGCTCAAGGAACTCTTCTGCTATAGCTTCCTGAGTATCTGGGACTGCACGCATCACCATCCAGCTTTCACTTCTGAGCAGTTTAGACATACTAACTCAGTGTTCAGAATGACCCTAGGATGGGAAGAAATAGTGTCCCTGTGTAGATGAGAAGATGAGGACAAAAGGTTAAGAAAGTTGGTCAATGTCAAAAAGCTACCAAGTGGTAAGAACAAGTCTGAATTCAGACATTCTGGCTTTCAGTCCACGTACTGCGGTGTTCTGTATATAGAAACAGGTGAGGAACCAGCTGGTAAAAAGAACCTTAAATCTTCAATGGTGTATCTTTAGAAAACTAAAAGATCACTGGAAAACATCATGTTCAAAAAAGAAAGAAGACACAGAATTTATCTTAAACATTTCCAAATATGTCTACAGTCTTTATTTTTGCTCTAATGTGACCAATTCTTCCCAATCCTCATTAGCATCATTTATTTTCTGAGGAACTCTGTGCTTTTCCTGAAAGTTGGGCTTTCCCCACTTTGTGACTCCCCTAAAATGCTCTAACAGACACTCTTCTCTTCTCCCACCTGCCGCAGGATGTCTGAGTGCGTAAGTAGCTAGGACTACCACAACAAAATACTGTGAGATTCAAGTAACAGAAACTTGTCTCACAGTCCTGGAGGCTAGAAATCCAAAATCAGGGTAACAGCATGTTTGGGTTCTAGTGAGGGCCATTTCCTTAAGTTTTTTTTTTTTTTTTTTTTTTTTTTTTTTTTGGTTTTAGGAGGTAGGGTCTCACTCTAGCCCAGGCTGACCTGGAATTCACTCTGTAGTCTCAGGGTGGCCTTTGAACTCACAGTGATCCTCCTACATCTGCCTCCTGAGTGCTGGATTAAAGGCGTGCGCCACCACGCCCAGCTTATTTCCTTAATTTTAAGACTGTCCTGGCTGCACTCTCCCATGGCACAGAGGGAGACGGCATGCTTTGGTGTTTAAGGGTCCCACACACATGAACCCAGTTATCTCCCGAAGGGCTCATTTCCAAATAACATCACATTGCGGGTTGGGGCTTCAACTTATCAAATTTGCAAAGATGCAATTCAGGTTTCACCTGAGGTCAGCAAGCTGAGACAGGAGGATATCTTAAGCCCAGTATTTCTAGGCTAGCCTGGAAACATAATGAGACCACTGTCATGTAAACAAACAAACAGGTTTGGATACCTCTGCACCTCACTGCTACTTCCAGCCTCTTGTTCTACCATCTTCTCTGTCCTGAATTCCACACCATTCACTTCTCCAGTGTTTTCACCAGCTCACAATAAATTCATATTTATTATGGTGCTGGAACAAAAACAGACATGTAGATCGAGGGAACAGAATAGAGGATGCCGACTTTAACTGGTGCAGCTATAGCTACCTAAGTTTTGATGAAAATGTCAAAAATACTCAGTGGAGACAGAACAGCCTCTTTGATAAATGGTGCTGGGAAAACGATATATACATACAAAAGAATGAAATTAGCCAGGCGCAGTGGCATATGCCTTTAATACCAGCACTTGGAAGGCAGAGGTAGGAGGATCGCTGTGAATTTGAGGCCAGCCTGAGACTACATAGAGAAGTCCAGGTCAGCCTGGGGTAGAGCGAGACCCTACCTGAAAAAACAAAAACAAACAAACAAACAAACAACAAAAAAAATGAGGGAAAGAGACAGATAGTGAGAATAAAGTTAGATCCTTATCTCTTGTCCTGCATAAAAATCTACTCCAAGTGAATCAAATACCTTAATGTGAGCCCTGAAACTTTGAAACTGCAAGAAGAAAAAGTAGGGGAAAAAACGTCAAGATTTCAGAATAGTTAAGAACTGACTAGGACTCTGGTCACCCAGGAAACAAAGGCAACAATCAACAAATGGGACTTAATGAATTGAGATTCTTTGTCCAGCAAAGGAAATAGTGAACAGTAAAGAGATCCCCTACAGAACAGGAGAAAGTCTTTTCTAGCTCCAGCTATATACCTGAGAGAAGACAGAATTAATACCTAGAATATATAAGAACTCAAAAAAAAAAAACAAAAACAAAACTAAATGTGAAAACAAGTAGCTCCAAAATGGGTTAAGGAACTGAACCAAGAATTTGCAAAAGAAAAAATACAAATAGTCAATAAATACGTTAAAAAGGGTTCAATATGGGGCTGGAGATGCTCAGCAGTTAGTACGCTTGACTGCAAAGCCTAACAACCCTGGTTCAATTCCCTAGTACCTCAGTAAAGCCAGATGCACAAAGTGGTGCATGAGTCTGGAGTTTGTTTGCAGCAGCTAGAGGCCCTTGCATGCCCATTCTCTCACTCCTGCCTGTCTCTATTCTAGGTCTCCTTCTACTTGCAAATAAATAAACAAACAAATACATACATACATACATACATACATACATACATACATACATACATACATAAAAATGGGAAATGAAAAATAAAATACTTTAAGATTCCATCTCACCCCTGTCAGGGTGGAGTTCATTAAAAAAAAAAACAATAAAAAATGCTGGTGAGGATGTGGGGAAAGAAGAACTCTTATTCATTGCTGGAGGGAATATAAATTGATACAGCCATTTAAGGAAATCAGTGCAAAGGTTTCTCAAAATGCTAAAAGTAGAGCCACAATACGACCCAGGTATACTACTCCTGGCATATACTCAAAGGACTCTAACCCTAACCACAAAGATAACTTTTCATCAATGTTTACTGCTGTTCCCTTCACAATGTCAAGGAAGTGGAATCAGAACAGATGTCTAACAACAAAAGAATGATAATGCAAATGGATATATACACAGTAGAATTCTATTCAGCAGTAAAAAAATTATGGTATTTGCTAGAAATTATTTTATGAAGTCAGGTAACCCAGACACAGGAAGATAATCATCACTTGTTCTCTCCCACTTGTGGATCCCAGCTAGAACCTTTACATATGTGTGCTGTTGTGTGAGTGAGATTGTGTACGTGCCAGGAAGCTAGAAAGGGGCCCACAGGGGGTGGGGAGGAAGAGGCTTCAAAGGAGAAGGGTTAGAAAGGAAGCAGATCTTAAGTGATATGAAAGTCAAAGAATGAATAGCAGGGGTGGGAGGGTGAAAACAGGGAAGGGGAGTAGGGAGATGAGGGAGAGATAACAGAGCAGGAAGGTTAACCAAGACTAAGTATGTGAATTAATAAAAAAGAAAAACCCAGGTGCATGACACACAAAAGTAACTACACATAAGATGAACATATGCAGACCTCTGTCATTCCAGAGTTGGCTGTGGGAAGACTAGCATGTTCCCAGTGTAGGACTGGAACCTAGTGTAAGATGAAGCCAGCAAAATAATGTATTTAAAAACAAAAGATAGGAGCTGGAGACATGGTTCAGTGGTTGAGGTGTTGCCTGCAAAGCCTAAGGACCTGGGTTCAATTCCTCAGTACCCACATAAAGCCAGATATACAACAGGCACATACATCTGGAGTCTCTTTTCTCTACTTGCACATAAATAAATAAAACAAAAGAAAAAAGATAGTTCCTAGAGCCAGGTGTCACGGTGCACACCTATGATGCAGCACTCACTTGGATGTCAAGGCAGAAGTTCCAGCAGCTTTGACTACATAGTGAGACACTGTTTCCAAAACAGTAAGTAAATGATAATTTAAAAATTATTCTCAGGCTGGAGAGATGGTTTAGCCATTAAGACGTTTGCCTGCAAAACCAAAGGACCCTGATTCAATTCCCCAGGACCTACATAAGCCAGATGCACAAGAGGCACATGCGTCTGGAGTTTGTTTGCAGTGGCTGGAGGCCCTGAGTGCCCATTCTTTATCTGCCTCTTTTTCTCTCTCTTCCTTGCTCTCTCAAATAAATAAATAAACATATTTTAAAAATTATTCTAACAACTTCATAGGATGTTCTATTTCTTCTGCAGGGTGAATTTCTGGTCCATAGTTTCATCTTTCCTCCAACACCCTTAATTGTACCAACATCTATGTCAGGGAACGTTACAAGCTGAGGCCACAAAGGCCCCCAATCCTCTTTCCTAGGCTCCTCATCTCCACTTCCGCTCCCCTTTGGACTTTATCTCCTATGTTTCTTTTCCAAATTTTATACTTTTGAGCTCTCTTCTTTCTGACCACAATCTCCTCTTCTCTTCCTCACACTTCTTTAATTTTTGCTCTCATTATACCCTGAGTGTTTTCTGAAGCTTTTTATTCTCACCATGACCACTCTGGTCACATTCTCAGTGTCCCATTATGAACTACTGCAATCATTTTCTAACTCATCTGCTTTCTACTGGGGACCAAAGGCTAAAATATCTTTTCTAAAATAGAGTCCAGTCCTTCTTCTAGTAAAGGATCACTGGGCACAAAAGATGACATAATGTATTCTTTCATTTATGTAAAGTCCTATAAAATGCAAAATTATGCTGACAGAGAACAGACTAATGTTTGGGAAAGAGGTGGGTTTGGGACTGTCTGCAAAGAGGCACAAGGTGACTCTTTAAGAAATGGAACACTTACACTTTGTGTTGTGTACATCACTCTAAGACTTTGTATACCTAAAATGGAGAAATTAGATAAGGATCGTATTTCAATAATGTTAATTAAACTAATGTCCACTGAAACACATTTAGGGCTTTCCTTACTGCCTACTGCTTAAAGCCTTTCATAAAACCTGGCAATTCAGGCCCTCCTTGATTTGAGGTGAACCAATTTTCCTAGACTGACATTCTATTAATCTATCATTAACATTTTATGTTGAAGCCAAGAGGCTGGTTAGCTGTGCTGGGCATATGTGATGATCCACAGCCTTGCTGTTTGATTATACTCTGTTTTAATCCACATGTATGCTTGTATGCTTGGGTGTGTGCAGGTACACATGCATGTGTATGCTTATATGTGGAAGCCAGGACAGACTCAGGTGTTATTCCTCAGGAATGCCATGCACCATTTCTTTCTCATTAAAAAAGTTATTAGCATAGATAGGAATTATACATAATAATGGGTTTCATTGTGTAAATGTATTTTGACCTTAACTCCCTCCATTCTCCTCTCTGGTCCCCCTCCCACTTCAGCCAATCTGCTTCATCTTCCCCACACGCTCCTCCTTCTACTGTTTTGTGTTCATGTGTGTGTGAGTGTGGGTCTGCACATTTGGAGGTGAGAGGACTTTGGGTATCAAACAGCATCTGTAACTCATTTGAGGCAGGACCTTTTGTAGTTCCCTGCAAAGACCTGGCTGGCTCAAGAGCTTCTGGGGGGCTCTCCTGTTCCCATCTCCCTTCTCACTGTAGGTGTGCTGGGATTATAGATGCTCATGATACAGAGCCCAGCTTTACATGGGTTCTTGGGACTAAACACAGGTGCATGTGCCTGTGAGGCCATCCCCTCATCCCCCTTGACACTCATGTGTTTGTCTATGTGAACTGATGAGTTTAATTGGGACTGCTTACTAGAAGCATTTACAGAAGCATGGGACCTTTCTAGTGGTTATACCACTGAAGAAAATTTCTTTCTCAACAATAAATCATTAACTGCCTATAAATCCTAAGGGAGAGGTGGGACCTCAGGAGCCTCTCCCCCTCAATATATATATGAGAGGATCTATGCAACTCTCCATCCCCTCTTGAGACAAGGAGCTCTCATTGGCTTGAAGCTTGCCAATTAGGTTAGAGTGGCTGGTCAGTGAGCCCCTCAATCCTTATTTATTATTTTATATTTATTTATTTATTTTATTTTATTATTTTATTATTTATTTTCAAAGTAGAGTCTCACTCTAGCTCAAAATGGCCTGGAATTCACTATGTAGTCTCAGAGTGGCCTTGAACTCATGGTCATCTTCCTACTTTTGCCTCCTGAGTGCTGTGATGAAAGGCGTGCCCCACCACACCTGGCAACTTTTACAGTTTATTTATTTATTTGACAGAGAAGGGGGGGGAGACACACACACACACACACACACACACACACACACACACACACACACAGAGACAGAGAGACAGAGAGAGAGAGAGAGAGAGAGAGGGAAAGAAAGACACAGAGAGAGAGAGAGAATAGGCACATCAGCCACTGCAAACGTACTCCAGATCTCCAGATGCGTGTGCTCCCTTGTGCATTTGGCTAACATGGGTTCTGGGGAATTTAACTTGGGTTCTTTGGCTTTTCAGGCAAACACCTTAACTGCTAAGTCATCCCTCCAGCCCTGATCCTTGTTTTTTATTTTTATTTTTATTTGTTTTTTTTTTTTTCATTTTTTTGGTTTTTCAAGGTAGGGTCTCACTCTAGCCAGGCTGACCTGGAATTTGCTATGTAATCTCAGGGTGGCCTCAAACTCATGGTGATCCTCCTACCCTTGCCTTCGGAATGCTGGATTAAAGGCGTGCACCAGCACGCCCGGCTGATCCTTGATTTTTAAGACAGGGTCTTTCACTGAACCTGAGCGCATTTATTTGACTAGACTGGCTAGCCAGCAGGCTCTAGGGATCTGTCTGTCTTTGCTCCCCAACATGTTCAGCATTTACGTGGCTGCTAGGGATATGAAATCAGGTCCTCAGGCTTTTCTGTGGCGAGCACTTTACCTACTGAGCCATATCCCCTCCCTCTCTTTTCTGAAGTATCTCCTCATCACATGTACTTATGGAATGCTATCATTTATCCACCTTTCTCTGATCTTTCTAGTTTGTCATGCTAATTAACAGAACATGTATCCCATTATCCATCCATCCACCCAAGAATGACGTTCAACAACTTGGCTGTGTAGCCCACATTGGCCTCAGATTCATTATCCTACTCTGTCAGCCTCCTCAGTGCTGGGATTAAACACGCAGGCCATCTCACCTGGCCCTTCTATCATCTTAGTCATGTAATACACCATGTACAACAGGACAACCTACAAATTTTTCTCAGAATGAAGTAAAGTAGAAAGATGGCCTAAAGAAAGGAAACAAGGAAAAAGATGTAGGGAGGACAACACAAGATAGACAGCTTGCTTTGGGGCTTTATTCATTGGTAGGATAGGATGACAGATTTGAGAGCAAGTGAAAAGGGAGAGTCTACTCAGGAAACAAGGAGAAGCACAAGTGACAGGTTATCCCAGGATGTCAGGCTTTGGGCTTCCAGGAGGGTGGACTAAAGATCCGAAGGAAAAGGACACAGGGACAGGCAAGTGGAGGGATGAAGGGAAGTGGGAGCAAGAGGACAAGTTTAGGTTTAAGAACAGTAACTTTGAGACCCTCCCCTGAAACTGTTTCCTACAAATTTCATAACTTCATTTTTCTTTACCACTGACTAGAACTCATTATCCGCTCATCAGTTGAGGGACATCTAGGCTGATTCCATTTCCTAGCTATTGTGAATAGAGTGCAATAAACATAGTTGAGCAAGTATCTCCAAGGTAGTGAGACGAGTCCTTAGGATATATGACCAGGAGTGTTATAGCTGGGTCATATACTAGATCTATATTTAGCTGTCTCAGGAACCTCCACAATGATTTCCACATTGGCTAGACCAGACTGCATTCCCACCAACAGTGTAGAAAGGTTCCTCTTTTTCCACATCCTCGCCAGCATTTGTGGTCATTTGTTTTCATGATGGTAGCCAATCTGACAAGAGTGAGATGGGATCTCAACGTAGTTTTAATCTGCATTTCCCTGATGACTAGGGAAGTAGAACATTTTTTTAGATGTTTATATGCCATCTGTATTTCTTCTTTTGACAACTCTCTATTTAGTTGCATAGCCCATTTTTAACTGAGATTTTTGATTTCTTATTATTAAATTTTTTAAGTTCTTTGTATATCCTAGATACTAATCATCTGTCAGATGTATAATTGGCAAAGATTTTCTCCCATTCTGTAGATTGCCTCTTTGCTCTATTCACAGTGTCCTTTGCTGTACAAAAACTTTGTAATTTCATGAGGTCCCAGTGATTGATCTGTGGTTTTATTTCCTGAGTAATGGGGTTATATTCAGAAAGTCTTTGCCAAGACCAATATGTTGAAGGGTTTTCCCTACTTTTTCCTATAGCAGTTTCAGAGTTTCAGGTCTGATAGTAAGGTCTTTGATCCATTTGGACTTAATTCTTGTGCATGGAGAGAGATAAGGATCTATTTTCATCCTTCTACATATACATATCCAGTTTTCTCAGCACCATTTGCTGAAGAGGCTGTCTTTTCTCCAAAGAGTATTATTGGCATTTTTGTCAAAGATCAGGTGGCTATAGCTCACCTGACTTACATCAGGGTCCTCTACTCTGTTCCATTGATCCACATGTCTGTTTTTGTGCCAGTACCTTGCTGTTTTTGTTACTATGGCTCTGTAATATAGGTTAAAATCAGGTATAATGATACCACCAGCCTTATTTTTGTTGCTCAAAATTGTTTTAGATTTCCAAGGTTTTTTGTGCTTCCAAATGAATTTTTGGATTGTTTTTTCTATTCCCGTGAAGAATGCCATTGGAATTTTGATGGGGATTGCATTAAATGTGTAGATTGCTTTTGGTAAGATTGCCATTTTCACAATATTGATTCTTCCAATCCAAGAACGAGGGATGTCTTTCCATTTCCTATTGTCTTCTGCAATGTCTTGCTTGAGTGTTTTAAAGGTCTCATTGTAGAGCTCCTTCACTTCCTTGGTTAGGTTTATCCCAAGGTACTTTATTTATTTTTTTTGATGCAATTGTGAATGGGAGTGATTTGCTGATTTCATCCTGTGTGTTTGCTGTTAACATATAGGAAGGCTATTGATTTCTGTGTGTTTATTTTGTATCCTGCTATATGGCTATAGGTGTTTATCAGCTCTAACAGTCTGCTGGTAGAGTCTTTAGGGTCTTTTATGTATAGAATCATATCAACTGCAAATAATAACTTGATCTCTTCCTTTCCAATTTGTATCCTTTTTCTGCATGTCTCTTGTCTTATTGCTATGGCTAAGACTTCCAGTACTATATTAACTAAAAGTGGGGACAGTGGACACCCTTGTCTTGTTTCTGATTTTAGTGGAAAACCTTCAATTTTTTTCTCCATTAAGTATTATGTTGGCTATAGGTTTATCGTAAATAGCCTTTATTATGTTGAGATATGTTCTTTTTGTTCCCAGTTCTGTAGGACTTTTATCATGGAGGGATGTTGGATTTTGTCAAATGCTTTTTCTGCATCTAATGAGATGATTGTGTGATTTTTGTCCTTCAGTCCATTTAGATAATGTATTACATTTATTGATTTGTGTATGTTGAACCATCCCTGCATCTCTGGCTGTTAGTTTAATTTTGTGTGATATTTTAAGGAAATACTTCTTCTCAGATTTTTCTGTTTAGCTAAAACTACTGAAAAAGGTTTTACTTTTAGATTATGACAACTAATATTTAAATAAATAGTCTCTCATTTTTGCTGATTATTAGATTGGGCCTGGTAACATGCTTTAAATTGAACTAGTTTACAGAGTGAGTAAATAATAATATCTTCTATATTCCAGAAAGAGTCAAACAAGCTCCCTGTATCTTGTAGTGGATTTCTATTTCACTTAACCCTGTTTGGACACTTCATAGCATAGACAGACAGTCTTGTGAAGAACATGGTATGTATGCTGCTTAAGATATATTTTTAATACTTTTATTTATTTGTGGGGAGAGAGAGGGAGGGGAGAGAGAGAGAGAGAGGGAGAGAGAGAGAGAATGGGTGCACTAGGGGTTCTAGCTGCTGCAAACAAACTCCAGATGTATGCACCACTTTGTACATCCTGCTTTACATGGGTGCTGGCAAATCAAACCCAGATTGTAAGGCTTTGAAGGCAAGCACTTTAACCACTGAGCCATCCCTCCAGTCCCCAATTTTTTTTTTTCCGAGATAGGGTGTCACTTTAGCCCAGGATGACCTGGAATTCACTATGTAGTCTTGGGGTGGCCTTGAACTCATGGCAATCCTCCTACCTCTGCCTCCCAAGTGCTGGGATTAAAGGCATGCGCTACCACGTCCAGCTCCAGCCCCCAAATTTTTAAAGTAGCAAAAAAATGTGTGTTCCACAACCCAAAGGTGTAAAAAGGCAGAGAATGGAAATAAAGTACATGTACTAAGTACATATAAAAATAGCAATTAGGAATTTTGCTCAGTTGCTTAGCATGTACAAAGCCCTGGGTTCAAGCCTTAGCACTAAAAGCAAAACAAACTACCATTTCCTCTGGGCACAACACAATCATTGACCAGTTTGAAGTTAAGTTGTTATGATGGCCACTGTCACTGGCAATGAGTTTTGTACCCCAGACTGAATAAAAAGGAGAGTAGAATACTACCACTCATCTTTCTGCTCCCAAAATGTGGACACAATGTGACTTACCATCTCACATTCCTGTCGTCACGCCCTCCCCATCGCGATGGATTGCATTCCTTCTAAAATTGTGAGCCCAAATAAACCCTTCTTTCCTCAAATTATTTTTTGTCAGACACATGCTGAGGAAATATAAGTAACATACCCATCACCTTGCTCTTGTAATTAATCCCACTTAGCTCACTGGATTTGGATAGACTAATTTCTTTGGTCTGCTGGTGCTCTATCTGAGATGAATGGGCTTTGTTTTTTTTAAATGTCTCCCCATGAAAAGTCACCCAACACAAGTGAACAAAACCACAACAAAACAGTGTTCAGTCTGTAACCATCCCCTAATGCTCTCTAGTCATAAAACTACCCTTTCTCCCTCTTTAGCCACACTGTTAGTGAGAATAGCCATATTCACCTGTTGACTATGTGTGATGGTTAAGTTCTGTTGTCAACTTGATCTGTTTAGGAATCCACAAACAGTCTTCTTGGTTGGGTCTCTCAGGTTGTCTCCAGGAAGGATTGACTGAAGGAGGAAGTCCTTTCCCCAGAGGAGAGCTTTATGTAAGGAATCTCTGGGAGAAAAGAGCCCCTTCCTTCCACCTGGCTGGCTTAGCTGCTTGTTGGTAAATGCCTTCACTTGTACCTGCATCTACTCTGTTTGGCTATCCTCCGTCAGCACTGGAACCCAGTTTCACGAGCCTTCTAGCGTGGACTGAAGTCGCCAGGTCTTCAGTGCTAGACTGGGACTGCTGAGGCATCCAGCTACTGGACTGAGCAGCTACAGGGCTCCTTTAATTCTCAAGCCTACCGATTGCTATTGTTGGATGGCTATAATCTAATCCAGTAACTTCCCTTTTTAATATGATTCATTCTGTCAGTTCTGTTCTTTTAGAGAACCCCACTACACCATGTAACTGGCCAAACGGTGATTTACCTATGAACACCTGTCTAAGCTTGCCTGTGTGCTTTCTTCTCAGAGAATTTACAACTAGAAGAGATTCTAGTATCAGTGCGTTGCTCTCTTGAACAGAGTAGCTAGTATGAACAGCTACTTTTTGCCCAGTGGACTGATGTCAGGAAATAATGAAATGTGTGTGTGTGCGGGGGTGTGTATGCCTATGTGATGTATGCACGTGTGACTGCAGCCCATGCACACACACGTGGACGCCCGATGAGATCATCAGGTGTGTCCTCTTCTATTGTTCTGCCTCCTTACTTCCTTGAGACAGACTCTCTCACTGAACCTGCAACTCAGTGCTTATTCTAGCCAGACTGGCTAACCAGTGAGCCCCAGTGATTCTCCTGTATCTATCCCCCTCAGTGTTGGGGTTACAGGTACGTATGAAGTTATGTACGTCTTTGAATGCTGGTGCAGGGGATCAAATTCAGGTCCTCCTGCTTGCACCCTCTCCCCAGCCCTGGGGAGAAAAGTTATTAGTGATAAGGGAAGGCAAGAGAATACCCTGATTCCCATTCATTTTTTAGTGCAGTGTTTCCAGTATTTTCTAAGGCCCACTAGCCCCCTTGTGCATAGGGGCTTCATCTGTACCCTAAGCCCTCATGACAAGTTACTACAGCACCTTCTGCTGTACATTTTGTTTTAAATTTTCTGCTCATATAGGGTTGATGTTTATATTACAAAAGATCTCAGCCTACATATTTTATCATGTGACTAATGAAGGATAATCATGTGAATAATATGATATAATAAATGTCACAATAAAACACAATAAAAAAACTACCAGGAGCCAGGAATAGTGGCACATGCCTTTAATCCCAGCACCTGGGAGGCAGGGGTAGAAGGATTGCCATGAGTTCAAGGCCACCTTCAGAGTACATAGTGAATTCCAGGTCAGCCTGTGCTAGAGCTAGACCCTACCTTGAAAAACAAACAAACAAAAAAAAAAAAAACCAAACAAATACAAAACTAACAGGGCCTTGGTCTTTTTCTTTTTTCTTTTTTTTTTTTTGAGACTGTCTCTCCCTGTGTTGTTCAGGCTGGCCTCCTAGGACTATAGGCATGTGCGATCACACACATACACACATGGTCGTCAGTATGGTAAATTTTACTCACTGTTGAAATTTTATATATGAATAATTACTTATTTAATGTTTTCTCGAAGACAAACAGCTTTGCTATGTTAAGAACTGAGAGAGGTTTCACTCTACTCACTCTTCAGGGGCTCTTTCTCCACGTGCAAGTCCTCCGGTTCATCAAAACGACCAAGCGGCAGCTTCGGCTTCTTGAGGGGCTGCTTCACAGGCTCAGGTTTTCCTCCTTGAGAACTTATTTTCTGCAGAGAGTGACGCCAAAGCGGGGATTCTAGCAGAGCACAAAAACAGGAGTTGCTCATTTATTTTACTTAAAATTTGTTTTGCTTAGAATTGAGTAATTGTGCCTATTTGTCTTTAAAGCTCAAGGGTACAAACAACAGAATAAAAATTCTTCCCTGCATACTTCCTACCTAGACAGCTATCCCCACCCCCAACATTTTGTTTTTGAGGTAAGGTCTTACTCTAGCCCAGGATGACCTGGCATTTACTCTATAGTCGCGGGCTAGCCTTGAACTCACAGCGATCCTCCTACCTCTGCCTCACAAGTACTAGGATTAAAGGCTGTGCTACCATGTCCCGCTATCTTCCTTCCTTTCCCCTTCCCTTCTGGCTAAATGTGGGACCTGGATATTTGAACAAGCGTTCTTAGCTTCACAGGCGGTGCCTTAACCACTAAGCCATCTCTCCAGCCCTATCTGCATTTCTTAGAAACAACCAATGTTTCACATCTGCGAAGATCTATAAAGTAAGTTTATCACTTGAAAAAAATCCCATAAATTTATTTGAACCCTGATTCCTTTTTGAAGCAATTCCAAATGTCTGGAATGACTTCATTGAGTAAATAGTTCTCTAGAAGTCACAAGTGACTAGTTTTTGGAACTCTTATATTTAATTCTAATTATGGTCCTGTGTGTGTGTGTGTACAGAGTAGGTATGGCATGGTACATTATGCTGGTGTGTGGTTATGGTGGTCAGAGGAGAAAGTTGGCTCAACCTAGAGCTGTTGTTTTCTTTCAGGGAGCCTGTGATTCTCTAGTCTCAGCCCCTGTAGGCTAGGGCTACACACACGTGTGGCCATGCGCAGCTTTTTACATGACTTCTAGCAGAATCAGGCTCTTTCAGGCCATCATGCTTAAGCATCTAGTGTTCTTAACCACTGGGCTATCTCCCCATCCTGTTCTTCTCTTGTCAAATAAATATTTCAAGATGTATTGGGCACCTGCAATAAGTTCTAAAATGAGAGCCAGGCATATTGGTTCAAGCTTTTAATCCCAATACTTTCAATATGGACCAATCTGAAAACAGTGTTAGCTGAAAAAAAAAAAAAAAGCAATAAATACAAATTTTATGCAACCATTTCTCTAAAGGTCAAAAGCACATGAAGTTACACAATTGTATCACAAAACAGCACACAGGAGCTTCTTGGTAACAGAAATAGTCTACTTCTTAAATTGGAAAATTGGTTCAGTGATATATATATATATATAATTTGGTATCAAATATTCATTATTGCTTCAAACTAGCAAAAATGAGATGTTGAATGAACAAACTAAAATAATGACTGCCTCAGGGTCTGGATGTGAGACTTGCTTTCTATAATATTCATTTCTGAATCATTCAAGATTTTTTTTTACAAGTAATTAGTACTATTTTGTCTTTGAAGGAAAATAAAATCACAGAAAGTAAAACAAAAATCAGGCCACTTTATCATAAAGGCAGTAATTGTTTTTCAACTTCACATACTTTCTCATGGATGTTACAAACTAAAGTTACATTATGTATACTGAAAGAATACAACAAAAGTGTTTTTTAGAACGATTCCTACCGGAAGCACACACACTTCTTCCGTACCGTACTGATAATTTCTGGCTTCATCTAATTTTTATTACATGTACTTAATTGCTTTTGGCCCGTTGCAGCACTTTGTTTTACCCAGTGAATGGTCACACATCCTTTACTATAAATAAGTCAGTGACTGACGGCCATCCATTCCTAGGGGCCTTCTACCCCCGGCCGGCCCCACCCCCATCAGTATCCCCGCACGTCCGCACACGCACGGCTCCTCCGCGGGGGGAGCGGAGCGCCCGGTCACCCGTGGCCGCGTCTACACCTAGGCCTCCCGGCGAGAGCCTTACTTGTCGCCCTCCACCCGGACGCCGGCAGCTGGCAAAGCACACCCGCCAGCCTTGCAGCGCCCATGGTGCCGACTCTCGAGGCGCATGCGCAGGAGCGGGAAGGAGGCGGATCGGAAACGCCCACGAGGGGCGGGGCTCTGCGTCCGCGCCGCGTGCGCATGCTCCCGGAGGAAAGCGCCTGGGGGACGGCTCCCCTTCACCCAGGGTGACCCGGGTAGGCCCTGGTTAAAATCTACTGTCATGGCCGGGTGTGGTGGCGCACGCCTTTAATCCCAGCACTCGGGAGGCAGAGGTAGGAGGATCGCCGTGAGTTTGAGGCCACCCTGAGACTACAGAGTGAATTCCAGGTCAGCCTGAACTAGTGTGAGACCCTACCTTGAAAAACGAAACAAAAGCCTGTCAAACTGCTTTGGTACATGTTATCCAGCCTCTATATTCCTCCTTTCTCACACCCTTTCCTGCCTCTCGCAGTCCTTTTACACATTCCCATGCACGTCGTAACAAGAGCATAAGGAGGCTACTATAGTTTATACTACCTGTTTATTATTATACACTTTATGAATAACCAGAGAGAAGCTAAAGGCCTCAGACGGATATGGAAATATCCTGGATTGATCAATACATGTTGTTGACATGTATTGAAATACCACACCCTATTCTATAAATATGTATAACCAGTAGATAGTAACAAGGTTTTAAAGTTTGAGATGGAAGTGTTATTGTTAACAAAATAACAAAAATAAAAACACTGAACTTATTAAGCTTTGTCAAACCGTTGCAGAATATTCAGTAGAAGCAGTCTCTAAACTCATCAAAGTGCTGAGAATAAGTGATTGTTGGGTGTTCAGTGCTCAATAAGACATCTATAGCATCCCCTCCAAAGCTAAAAAAAAATGTT
Source organism: Orientallactaga sibirica (assembly GCA_036365145.1). Lineage (NCBI taxonomy): Eukaryota > Metazoa > Chordata > Mammalia > Rodentia > Dipodidae > Orientallactaga > Orientallactaga sibirica. The sequence continues at coordinate 23,776,597 of JAEOAD010000006.1, forward strand.
GTGGAAGATGGGGCCCTAAAAGATATACTAGCAAAGGATGGGGAGGAGAGCTTTGGAAGGATGTCTTCTGGAAATGAACAAACCGTGCATTCACGACCTCACTGTGACTGTTGTTACCTGCAACACTCATGGGTGGTGGAGGAGGGCAAAAAACCAAAAACATGACACTACAAGAGGGACTAGTTGGAAAGGAGGAGATGGGGTAAGAGCAACAAAAGGTTAAAAGGAGTGGACGATGATCAAAATACATTATATATATGTATGAATTGTCAGTAAAAAAGAAAATAATCATTTATATGAATATACCATTAAACTGTTACCCTGGCTGGAATTTTTTTACTTCTTTATCTTATATATATTAATACAGATTATACTCTTTTACACCTCACCCCTGGGGACCCTCCTCATGAAGGCCTCAGTCAGTCCTTATGAGGAGCCGGTGCCTCTGGATATTTCTACCCACTCTGTGGCTCTTACAATCTTTTTGCCCCCTTCTTCCATAATGTTCCCTGAGCCATGACAGGCCTGTTGGCAGTCCAATTTAGTGTTGAGTTCTCTGTATCCTCTGGATTTCTGCTTTGATGGTTTTGATTGATCACCGTGTCTCTCTACTTCATCCTGGAGCTGGTTGTCAGGCTAGCAGTAAGAGTAGTATGCAAGTTGCCACTTCCTTTGTAATTTCTCCTGGGCCCTGGCAGTTCTAGTAGAGTTGGCAAGTCTTGTAGTAGGCAGTCAGCCATCTTCTTGTCTTATTGATGGATCTTGGTTTTCCTCTGTTTTCTCTCCATCTACAAAATAAAGCAAATTAGTCAACCAAGAATGAGAGTAGCTTGAGTTAAAGGGGGTATGCAAAGTTATTTGAGAGATTTTTTGGTGTGCAAACCCACTCTTCTTCTGCAGAGAGCACTGGGGGCTTCTTTCTGAAGTCTGAATTTCCTGCCCTTGGTTTCCAGTACCAGGTATGAGTTGTCTCCCACTGAGTGGACCTCATGTCCAGTTAGAGAACAGCTGGTTACTCACAGAGGTTGTATGTCACTGTTGCACAAGTGTGTACTTCTTATTTAGCTGGTTTATTTCATAGTCTGCAGGGTCCCCTGCTTATTCATGCTATTGGTGGCCATAGTCTTCCAGTGGCTCCTATAGGGATTTCCAGTACTATGAGGGCTAATCAGGAGGGAGCTAATTTCCCTTTCAGTTCCAGCATGATATTCCAATGTCCTGTGACCACGGCCTGTGGTGTATTTAGCAGGTAATCAAGTGTTTTGGCTATAGCCTACACTGTTTTGGGGACCTCATGGATTTCCCTGTCCAATAGCTGACTGTGTGGGGGGGCAACCCAATTCTGGGCCTGACAGTTTTAAGCTTGTTCTCCCCTTCTGTCTGTACTATCCCCCTCCCTCTTTATTGGTGGTTATATCTTGTAGAATGCTAGCCAGAATAAGGGCTGCTATGGAACTGATTGATGTTGGCTTAACTTTTGTGAAATTCCCTCCTTACCCTTCCTAGCCCTCCAAGTTCCTCCTACCCCCAGTAATCGGTCCCTCTCTAACCTGTCAGGTAACTCCATAACTCCTCCTCTCCTCTCTTCCTATTTCTGTCTTCTGATTTCATTCTATCTTTCTGTCTGGCTGGAATTTTCATTAAAAAATGGTGACGATAATGTTTTTATACATAGACAAAAATTAAAAGATTAAAAAATGGCTGGTTAGATGAAAGAGTGATTCCATTAAACCCGCTAAGTCTGGGGCAAAAGTCTTGATAGCATACAAAAATGAGGAACCTTTAAAAAAAAATGTTCAAAGGGGATATGGACAAACCAGAGCCTTTTGCCACTACAAATGAACTCCAGATGTGCCACTTTGTGCATCTGGCCTTATGTGGATACTGGGGAACCAAACCCAGGCCACCAAGCTCTCCAAACAAGCACCTTTAACTGCTGAGCAATATCTCCAGCTCCTATGAAACTTTTATAGTACTCCCGTTTATTTGTATGCCTTAATCTCATCCTCTATTATTTTGGGTCTCATGTAAAACAGGCTTACCTGACTTGGTAGGTAGCCTAGGAGGGCGACCTTGAACTCCTGATCTCCTGCTGTACCTTCTGAGTGCTGGGATTATAAATGTGTGCCTCCATGCTTGGCCCTTTTATTTTTAAATCTCTCCTGCTGAAAAGCTCCTAATCTTTCTGTTCATCTCACTGGTCAGATGACCAGTAAAGTGATGTTTCTGAATGTGATTCAGGCAAAATGTGGTCCAGAGTGAAGTCTAACCAGCTATGCCCACTGACTCTAGCACTCCAATAGCCCAAAGGTGGCTGGAGTGCATGAGACAGATTAAGCTGGCTTACCCAATCTGTAGGAAGTCAAAATCATGGTGGATGGCCCCTAGAAACTTGAGTTTTAAAAAATATTTTAATTTTTTTACTTCTTTGAGACACACACACATATGAGGCAGAGAGAATTGGTCACGTCAGGGCCTCCAGCCACTGAAAACAAACTCCAGATGTATGTGCCATCTTGTGCATCTGACTTATGTGGGTACTCCGGAATAGAACCTAGGCTTAGGTTTAAGCCTAAGCTTAATGCATGAGAACCATAAATCTGTTATTTTTTGGTGATATTAAGGGCTGGACCTAGGCCTTAGCACATGCTTTTAAAAATTTATTTATTTTTGTGTGCGTATGCACGCGTGCATGCTTGAAACCTTAGGTTTGTCCTCACTTCCTTCTTCCCTCTTTCCCTCCCTTCCTTCCATAGAGAGGGAAGGACAGAGAGAGAGAGGAAGAGGCAGATAGAAAGAATGGGCATGCCAGGGCCTCTAGCCTCTGCAAACAAACTGCAAATTCACACATCACCTTGTGCGTCTGGCTTACATGGATATTGGGAACTGAACCTGGGTCCTTAGGTTTTGCAGGCAAGCACCTTAACTGCTTACCATCTCTTCAGCCCAAACCTGCTACCTTTCTTTAAGGCTTTCTTATTTCTCACTGCTGCATTCACCAGGTTAGCTAGCCAATGAACTTGGTAGGGATTCTCTTATCTCATCCTCCCGTCCCACTAAAGGTGCACTGGCATCACCTGTGCCTGTCGTATTATCTGACCTTACGTGGGTTCCAGGGATCTGAACTCAGGTACTCATGCTCATACACTTTATCCACTGAACAATCCCCAAAGCCCTTATACATGCTTCAAGACAGGATTTTGTTGAGGTGCCTAGGCTGGCCTTAAACTTGGGTTTTTCCTGTTTCAGCCTCCCCAGTAGTTAGGTTTATAGGCATGTGCCACAGTGCTTGGCTGATGTGTTTAACTGGTGCTAATGCTAAATCCATTTTGTAAGGTATAAATGGTAGAATTTGGCAGACATGGTTCATTTTTCTACTTTTTAATTTGAGAGAGAGAGATTAGGAATGAATGAATGAATGAATATGGTGCTCCAGAGCCTCTAGCCACAGCAAACAAACTCCAGATGCATGCATCACTCAGTGCATGCAGCTTTATGTGGGTGCTGGGGAATCAAACCTGGGTCCTTACACCTTGCAGGTTAGTGCCCCTTTTCTAATTTTATTGTTTTCAGTTGTAATAATTTAATTCAAAGCATTAAGTTTTATTATTTCAATGTAAACAACACAGAATCATTCTGCAATACATAGTTTTGTTAATAAGCCTCAAAGACCGCTTCCCCTGGTGGTGTAGAACAGTGATTTTTGGTACCAGTTGTCTGTGTACCTGTCAACATGCATTCACTCTACAGCAAAATAACAAGATTCCAGGATAAAGGAAACTTTTATATACAACGTGTACAGGGAGTGTCAAGATAGTTTCAAATAAACAGGTTACTAACCCTTGGTATCTAATATGCACTGGGTATACTCATTGGTTACTTGTCAAGCATACCAAGTCCCCCTTCTCCCAACACATTAGGTAGGTGACTGAACTTTTTAGTGTAAGGTTGAGCTCAGCTGGGTCATTCTTTTCGTCTCAGCTATGCTTCTTTAGGCATGCATCACGTTAGCTGACACGGCAGTGGTCTCTTTTCCCCATGGTATTTCATCCTCTGCAGGGTTACATGGGCTAGTCTCACTGGCGTGGCTGAGGTACAGACTAGGCTCCCAATTACAACACTGTCATATTCAGGTCTTTTTATTCACTTTTGAGTCTTATGTGTTTTGTGCTGGCCTTGAACTTCTGAACCTCTTACCTCTATTTCCCAAGTGCTGGGATTATAAAATACCATCATGCCATTACTAGGTAAACACTCTACTAGCTGAGGTACAGAGTCCAGCACTCACATTCACTGATGTCTACTGGTATGGGAACAAAAGAACAGCCTAGGTTCAAGATTTAAGAAAGTGATTATTTCTCTATGGAGCAGTTGGCAACATACATGGTAAGGGCATGTTTACAGGGAAAGATCAAAATGTGCAATCAGTATCTCTGTGCGTTTTTTGACAGGTAAGGTTTAAATGATTGCTCCATCTAAACCAAGGAATTTTTCCCACAGCTAAAACAGAGGCTAATCTGGGCTAGGATTCAGAATTCTTGAGAAAAAGTCCTTCATAGACCTCTTACAGGTATTCAAGGAGTTGAAGTGATAATTTTGCAATACAAGCAGGTTTCCTTCAAGATTTGCCCACATTTGACTTTGGAAGATGAGCATCAGACATTTGCTACTTTCATGTCTGACAGTCTGAGCACTGTCATGAAAACATAAACTTGGACATTCCCATCAGATTTTGATTCTGGAGGGAGTGACAAATCATTACCTGAAATCCAGTTTCCATGGTCAACTCTGCTAGCAGAAGTATACACTCTCTTTCATTCTTCTGAAGGTTATAACTTGGCTAGAAGTTTGGTCAGCTACTGTCCTTTTGGCTTCAGTCTTCCAATCCTAGCACTCTACTACATATCAATTTTATGAGGTACCTGGTGTTCTTTCAGTAAATTCCCATTTTTGCATGTGAATATATGCATGTACATGTGTGCGAGTGCATATGGAAGCCAAAGTCAATGTCAAGTGTTTTACTTGATTATTCTCCACCTCACTTTTTGAGATGGGGCCTCTCAGTAAAACTGAAGCCTACTAAATGGAATGGACAAACTAGCTAGCAAGTCCCAAGGATCTTGTCTCCACTCCCCAGCACTGGGATTTATGGGCACATACCCCCCCCCCCGCTTAGCATTTTAAAACATTTTTTTATATTTTATTGATTTATTTATTTGAGAGAGAAAGAAAGAGAGAGAGAAATGAGAATGGGCATGCAAAGGCCTCCAGCTACTGCAAACAAATTCCAGATGCATGCGCCACCTTGTGCATCTGGCTTACGTGGGTTCTGGAGAGTCGAACCAGGGTCCTTTGGCTTTGAAGGCAAATGCCTTAACCACTAAGCCATCTTGCTAGCCCCCCATGTGTGGCATTTTAACTGACTCATGAGGATCTGGACTCAGGTCTTCGTGCTTGTGTGGGAAGCTCTTTACCCAAAGAGACATCTCTCTAGCCCATCAATAAATTCTTTTATTATGCTTAGGTTTCAAGTGTCTAATATTTGCACTAAGAACTGTTACTGGTATGCTTTGATGAATCTCACTCACTAAGAATGCCAATCATTTCCCTTCTCCTTGAGAATCTCATCTCATCTGAATTTGGAGGCAAGTGGTTTATGATGGTTTCACTGATAAATTTGAAATTAAATTGGATTCTAAACCACAATCAATGATATTTTTAAAACCCAATCAACTATGATCCAAGAGCAATTTCCTTTAATTAATATTTATATGATTATGAATGAGTCCTTTGCTAAGCTTAGAACATATTAATCTAGAAGATCTATGAAGGTTCAAACGGAGGACCAATGCAGATGGTGAGAAGTGTGCATAAAACCATGTTGTAATCAAATTATAACTGAAAGCATATGCAGTCATTCATCACTCTTACACATTCTAAGAAGTGATTTGGGCACTGTGCAAATATCAGGGTGTATTTTTTTATCAACCTAGATAGTATTATCCTCAGCCTACTATACATCTAGGCTGGATGATACATCACTGTTACATAAATGGTCTACTGTTGATTCAAACACTGTCATACAGTGCACTGCTGTATCTCTAGTCGTCTAAGAACAAGCAAAGGATTACAAATATTTTAGCTATTCCTCCAGATAAGCATTTGCTCATTTATTAACACCAGAGGCAATAATCACAATGCTAAAAATAAACATGCACCAATTATACAGTACAGACTTACAAAAACCTTCTGTTCATTACAACTGGTGAATGCCAACAGACCTTCCACCCATCCTTAGTGCATTATTATTTTCACAAGTAAAACAGGAAAGGAAAATAGTGAATTTAATGCTATTCAGCACCTTTAGGAAAGTCAAAAGACTTATCATCTTCTCCATATATCAAAAACATTTGCATCTGTATCACCAAACATGTAAAGTTATTTTTCCATTTTAAACTGAATTCTTTTATTTACATGTCTCTTTATATCAATAAATTTTAATAGTATTTAAAAATTATCTAAATTCACAAAAGTTATTTCATAAATTTCACCATTTAATTATATACATCTAAGGAAGTCCATGAAAAAAGTTAAAGAAATATAGTCAGAAAGTTCAAGCAACTTTACCAAATTTAGCAAAATTCCAACCAAGTCAAGGCAGAGGACATTCAAAAATCTTTATATGTTGCTAATATGCACAAGAAAAATTCCAGTAATAAAAGTCAATATGAGAAATAATATTGAACTTACTGATAGAAAATATATTTTAATATGCATGACATATATTTAATAGCAACAGTAATGATTTTATAGAAAACATTTACAACATTGTCATGTATGAACTACCTGGTATTATCATATGATAAAGGAAAATTTAGGACTAAAGAAGTTGATTTCAAAATTATATTTTAGCAGCCATTATTTTACTTCCAGTTAAAATACAGTAAAGTGTTCAAAGTAAAATTTATAATTAAACAAAAGCTCCAAACTAGAAAATTTAAAATCCCATGCTATTCTAGCAATAGCAGCCTTTAATATGATGTAGTCTGATATAAAGATTGTGGAAAGCCAATAATAATAAATGATCAGACATACATATGGGCTTGAAGTTTCACTGAAATACTTTAGGTAGCAAAATATATGAAAAAGTAATAGAAAAGTAAAAAGATAAAATTAAAAAATATTGCACAGCCACATTACCTAGAAAGTAAAGTTGATGTTTAAAAGGCTCTACACATGGATGATATAAATTATCTTCCATATAAAAAGGTATAAATATTTCTTAGAACTTATCACATGTACATTTATGTATAATACATTTTAAATCAACGTTGAATGAGGTAATTGTTTGTCCTACTGGAAATACTTGAGGGCAGCAACCAGAAAGAACTTCTCTAAAAATATTTCTGAGTCAAGGACAGCTATGTGTGCAGCTCGCCCAATGAGTGAGTCAGCTGTATTGGGCAATGCATTGATGACATTGTAGCGAAACAAATTACAGCCTTTGTTCTGCAGAACAGGGCGAAGCAAGTTGTGGATCATTTCTGAATAGATTTGTCCTATAGAACAAACACAAAGAAAGAAAACTTTCACACACACAAAAATTCTATAGCAACTTTTATGCACTTTATAAAATTCACTTACATTATTTCTTTATCTTCAGGTTTTTTCTTCAGCTATCATTTTGAGATTTTATAGGAAATATGAGAAATCACATTACTTATTCAGCCAAGTAAAAGCAAATTTATGATACACTATTTGTCATGTATTAACTACCTGTTTTTTGAGATAAGGTCTCACTCTAGCCCAGGCTAACTTGGATTTCACTATGTAGTCTCAGGGTTGCCTTGAACTCATGGTGATCCTCCTACCTCTGCCTCCAGGTACTGGGATTAAAGGTATGCTCCATCACACCTGGTATATTTCTGATATTTTTAAGTCAAAGCAGTGCATACAAAAAAGCAGTTTCCTTTAAAATTAAGTCACTCAGGGCTGGAGAGATGGCTTACCAGTTAAGGTGCTTGCCTGCAAAGCCCAAGGACTTAGGTTCTATTCCCTAGTTCCAACATAAAGCCAGATGCACAAAGTGGTGCATACATCTGGAGTTCATGTTTTCAGTAGCTAGAGGCCATGACATACCTATTTATAATTTGCCAAACTGTTATGAAAATAAGCTACTCATGGAAAATATTTTAAGGCAAAATAAAATACCTTATAATCTGCAGTAAGTACTTTAAAATGTTTTTATGACAGATAACATTTAAGTATTTTAACATTATCTTTATTTCCATATCTTTACCTGTTAGTGTCATGAGTTCATTTTTTACACTAGAGTAAAATTCCATTGTGTATGTACCAAGAGGGGAACAAGAGAGGGTACTAGACTATATGTACCATCAAAGTGGGATGGGGGATTTGGAGGGAGGGGAGATGGGAGCCAGAAAAGGAAGAGGGGAGAGAAAGGATGCTAAAGAGCAGTAGTAACCAAGCATCAGTATATACGTGCATGAAAATGATGAAGTGAGAACCCACTATCAGTTCGTGCATGAAAATGATGAAGTGAGAACCCAGTGTCAGTGTATACGTGCATGACAACGATGAAGCGAGAACCCAGTGTCAGTGTATACATGCATGACAACGATGAAACAAGAACCCAGTGTCAGTGTATACGTGCACGACAACGATGAAACGAGAACCCAGTGTCAGTGTATACGTGCACGACAACGATGAAACGAGAACCCAGTGTCAGTGTATACGACAACGATGAAGTGAGAACCCAGTGTCAGTGTAACGATGAAGTGAGAACCCAGTGTCAGTGTACAACGATGAAACGAGAACCCAGCATGACAACGATGAAGCGAGAACCCAGTGTCAGTGTATACGTGCATGACAGTGATGAAACGAGAACCCAGTGTCAGTGTATACGTGCACAACAATGATAAAGTGAGAACCCAGTGTCAGTGTCTACGTGCACGACAACGATGAAGCGAGAACCCAGTGTCAGTGTATATATTCATGAAAATGAAGAAATGAGATATATTTCTTTATATGCTAACCAAAAATCTGAAAAATATGTTGATTCTGCTATTAATTCAGTTGTGCTCCCCTATATTTTTGGTTAATTCTTAGAATGGATTTAATGAGACATGCTAAGCACAGAAGATAAGATACATATGCTTAAGTGTACAAGCCACCATAAGGTGCTAAACATTGTTAATAATGCTTGCATAGTACTTATCAGTAATAGTAACTAACACTTCATGGAACTGGGGAGTTTCAGAGATTTTAGATTTCAGAGACGTAGGATACAAGTCTAAGGAACTGCCAAGAAGTGAAGAGTTCCCAGAAGTAAAATCAAAGGAGGAAAGAGGCATTTGAATAAAGATCAGAATCACCTAAGCTCAGTAAAAAGAACACATCTGACCCCCACCTTTCCTTTTAGTTTTCACTGTGAGTGAAACTGGATTTCTGGCTTCATGCTATTTCTAAAATATGTTTAAATAGGAAGGCACTTCTTCAGTAGGTATCCACTATTCTTGTAGCACACAATCTCACTGTTAAAACAAAGGACATTTACCTAGTTTTAGCTACCCATCTACAGAGTAACCATCTTTTAATTCTTCCCTAATGTTACAAGTACACATCAAATATCTATGTTAAGTGAATGGAGTACCTATTATGTGCCAGGTACCATGGCAGGTCTTGCTAATGCAAATGTGTACAGCATTCCTACCTTAAGGAGCAGTTCACTGTCACAGTGTGGAGAAAGCACAGGACCAAGAGTTGAAAGAAAAAAAAAGAGGGCTGGAGAGATGGCTTAGCTGCTAAGGTGCTTGCCTGTGAAGCCTAAGGACCCATGTTTGACTCCCCAGATCCCACACATAAACAAGATGCACAAGGTGACACATGCGCAAGGTCGTGCATGTGGTACGTGCATTAAGAGTTCAATTGTAATGGCTGGAGGCCCTGTCTTGCCAATTCTCTCTCTCATTAAAAAAAAAAAAAAAAAAAGGAAAAAGAAAAAAGAAACTGAGACAGTATTAGGAGGTAGGAGACCCAAATTCTTGCTTTTATCAAAAGTGAATTTGGATAATCCACTTAAGTGTGTCAGCTTTAGTTATAAAATGGGCAAACAAGAGTTAAGTTGCCTTGTAGCTCCAAAAGCAATGACTTAAATTTCTTCTGTAAGAAACAAGTAGCACAAGAATAATGACCTCTTGCCATCATAGTATAGGGCAGTTCTTGTCACCATCAGCCTAAAGTGACACATTGCAAATTGTGTGACATGGCCACTCCCATGATCAGCATGACTAGTCATGGAGAGAAAACCAAGGTGCAGACTACTCTTGACTACCCCCACATTGCATGACTCACATTCCCCACTGATGAGGGTCCTTTTGGAAGGGGAAGACAGGGAGGACAATGGAGTCACCAATATGAATGTAAAATTAGAATAACATAAATAAAAAAATAAATTATATATATATATCAAAGACTACTCTGACACCAGAATGGAGAACCATTCGTTACTGGGTGAAGAACTAGTGAAGACAGCTCACACGACAAGAAAGAAAGAGGAAAAGAACAGGGGAAGAATATCTGTTTGTTATAGCAGAGAGAAAAGGAGGTAAGACAAAGGTAAAGGAAATGAACATACAAAAAATTTGGAAAAAAGTTCACTTGCAGATAAAACTCTTGGAAAAAACCTTTTTTTTTTTTTTTTTTTTTTCGAGGTAGGGTCTCACTCTAGCCTGTAGTCTCAGGGTGGCCTTGAACTTATGGCAATCCTCTTACCTCTGCCTCCCAAGTGCTGAGATTAAAGGTGTGTGCTACCATGCTTGCTGCTGCCCCCAACTCTTTTTTGTTTTTCTTCTTTTTTGTTTTTCTTCTTTTTTGTTTTTCAAGGTAGGATCTCACTCTAGCTCAGGCTGACCTGGAATTCACTATGTAGTCTCAGGGTGACCTTGAACTCGGTGATCCTCCTAACTCTGCCTCCGGAGTGCTGGGATTAAAGGTGTGCGCCATCACACCGGGTTAGGAAATACCTTTTAAGCTGACTTCATTACCTGACTGCTTGTCTTTCAGAGCTGTTTTACACATCTCAATGCGGGCAGAATGGTAAGGAACATAGCGATCCTGTAGAGACCCAACTAGCACAACATTCTTGAAATAATGAAGCCCTGAAAGTAGAAAATAATGAATTACAATGCAAAATTTTATCATATTTAAAACCCAAGTATCATGTTAAAAAGTTAAAATTCCTCAGCAGTACTAATGTTATAAATTTCTAAATACCTTAGGAATATTTGTTGAAGTGTTTATATATTCTTCAGAAAAAGTCAGCATTATTGGATGTAGTCTTTATGTTGCAGGAGAGAGATGTGCCACACTGGGTCAGAGCAAGGACTGACATGGCAGTGTGTAGGAGTTGAGAAATTAGACATGGTGAATTAAGTAAGGTTCTATAGGAAGTGTATGATGATATTCTTACCTTTCAAAAGGTATCCTTAATACTTAGGAATACGCACAAAGCAATTCTTCCATTAAAAACAAATGAACCACTCTATTTATAATCACTGAAAGTTCACTTTTCCTTTCTGCTTTCACCTATGACACTTATCTCTTGGATCAGACTCAAAACAGCTCAGTTCAAATATGCAAAAAAACAAGTTACTTTGCATGATTGGCAAGCAAATGACTCAAGTTAGTCTTTGGTGATTGCCTTGAATATATTTTCTATGTAAACCTTAATAGCCTTGTTCACTTCTGGCTACTCATAGCTTTTGTTTTGCTGAAAATCTGATGGTATCGAGTAATTCACTTTGAGTCATTTTGTGTTTACTATTTAGAAATGGCTAAAATACTGGTTATAAACTGGCAATTTTGATTCTAAAGAGACATCTGTTATTATCTCAAGACATTTTTGTCACAATTGGGAGTGAAGGTGTGTGTGTTATTGTAGGCGAGGTAGTTGTGAGGCCTCTTTCTGATGCACACAACTCTTGAAACTAAGAGCTATCCAGTAATGTCAACAACACTGAGGTTGAGAAAGGTTGTGTGCAGTCTTTAATTGGCACACTCTAAGCAATATTAAAATGTTTTTGTTTTACTCATTTAGTTTAAACATATTTGGAAGAATTTTACTTCTGGAAATAATAGTTTTTGCTGATTCTTATTTTCTGAAACAAAATATAAATGTTATTATAAATCAAGCAATACTGATTATTAAGTACCTCTGTAATCTTCTGGAGAAAAAAATTACCTTGTGTCACAGTAATGTAGCAGGAGATGTCTTTAAGTTATACTTTATCTGTTAGAATCCAATAGCTGGTGAAGAGATGCTCAGCAGCAAAGCTTTCTTTCTTTCTTTCTTTCTTTCTTTCTTTCTTTCTTTCTTTCTTTCTTTCTTTCTTTCTTTCTTTCTTATTTATTTATTTTATTTATTTCAGAAAGAGAGAAAGAGGCAGGCAGAGAGAGTGAGTATGGGCACACCAGAGTTTCCTGCCACTGCAAACAAATTCCAGACGCATGTGCCACTTAGCACATCCGGCTTTACGTGGGTACTGGGGAATCAAACCAGGGTTGTCAGGCTTTGCCTTTAGCCATTAAGCCATCTCTCTAGACCATAAAGACATTGTTGTTTGGCTATTTTTTGAGCCCTATTTTTGGAATGCAATAAAATTCATAGCTTGGAGTATAATGTAAGTATAATGTGTTGAAATGGTCTAGAACATGGTATGTGCCACATGTATATCACTAACAGCTTTAGTTTTCATTATGGATTGTGTGTTCACGTGTATGCAAATACATGTGGAGGCTAGGGGAAGCTAGTAGAAAACCTTGGGTGCTGGTTCTCAGGAATATCCTCATCCAACTTTTTTCATGCTCTTACTGCCATGTCTTCCCTGTCACGATGGCCTACAACCTCAATCTATACACAGAAATAAACCCTGCTTCCCTTAAACTGAGTTTTGTCAGGTATTCTGTCCCAGCACTGTGAAATGAAATCAATGCAATCCTGAAAATCTACTATGAAGAACCACAGTGAACACTGACTATTGTGTAAAATGGAACAACGTGTTAAGATATACAAATAACTGATGTGAGATACAATGAGTATGATAAAAGAGGTTTCTATATGTCACAGAGGCCCAGAGATTATATGGATAATCTTGGGTTATTAGATACAAAGAAGTGGAGGAAATAAAAGATAACTCCATGGACTTCCCAATCAGTAATTTAAAGGATAAATATAGTTTTAAAAGGACAAAAGATAATATGTTCCACATTTGACATATTTAATTTGATATGCAAAAAAAAAAAAAAAGATGTTTAGCAGCCAAAGGTGGATTAGCATTCATTAATGAAGTCTTGAAGACACTGTATTTGGGATATAAAGATACATATTAAAGTACTCAGGGTAGAGGAACATGAAATCAAACAGGGCATCAGGAAAAGCTTTTGATATCTGGTGAGGTCTGTTTAATTTTAGAAGAGGAAAAATACTTCAAAAAAACCCCAGTAAGAGTAAGGAGGTACAGAGCATGAGTGCATGAATATAGTAAAGAATAAGTGGGAGGACAGTGAGAAAGCTGGCAAGAGAATCAGGAGCGGGATTCTAATGCATTTACTGCCATTAAATAAGGACCTAAACTTCATCCTGAATGTCACAAAGCATCATGGAGGATTTTCAAACAGGACCAATATTCTGATTTCATTTTCAGGAGATCATTTTATTAAGAAATCAGATGGGGTAAAAGGCACACACAGAGGTGGGTACCTGGACTGGAGGCTAAAGTAATCTGAGTAAAAGTGAGGAATTATCAGCTACTAAGAAAGTTTGATGTTTTAGGACTTGGGTGGGGGGGGGTGGAAGAGGAAAAAGGAGGCTAAACATCTAAGATGAATAACTTTAGAAGAAATAATTATCAAGAGTTTAGTTTCTGACCTTTTTCAGGAAGGCTTGCTAGCCATATAAAAAGAAGTAATATGTGACAGTTTATAAGAACGGTTGAGGTTTGGGGCCAGCTAGAAGGACCAGAGGTAGGACATGTAGAGTCCTCACTAAACAACAAAGACTTTGACTTCTGGTAAAGATGGCGTCCGCCTGACCACACTACACTTCATGGGGAAGGAAAGGCAAGATTGGTAGGGTTTTTAGGGTATGTAGATCCTAGCAGACGTCCAGTGGGAGTATGCGGAGCAGTGAAGTAGGGAATCCACTGATTCCCATGCTCTCAGGTAGCCCACCGATCCCGGTCCCACAAGCCCCTCAAGCAGCCATCCCAGCTGCTGTGCCACCAGGTTCCTTCTGCACTACCCGCAGTCCAGCTGGCTTGCATTCCTTCCTCCTTCCCTTGGCTCTTTACCCTGTTTCCACCTACCACCAGGACCTCCATCCTAGGAGTAACTGCAATCCTAGATGCTGCCCTGCCCCACCCTGCCGTGCATGGACCAGGTCCTTCTGCACTACCCACAGGCTACACAGACCCCGGCCAGCAGGCTAGCATTTCCCCTTCCCTTCCTCAGTTTTCCTCCCCCTTCCCGCCACTGGGACCACCATCCATCTCCACCACTGCATCACCTAACTCACAGAGGCTATGGCTTCTAATCCAAACTACTGTACCCAGCAAAAGTATCCCTCCTAATAGATGGTGAAAGAAAAACTTTCCACGATAAAAGTCAGCTCTACAACTATATGAACAAAAAGCCAAACCTACAGAGAGTACTTTGGGGAATTCTGTACACAGAAGAGTCAAATAACCAACCTCAAGTGCTTACAAGAAGCAGATCACAATAACCAAACTCAGAGAAGGTGCAAAGAACTACAAAGTCCAAGAAAACACCAAACCACATAAATATGGTAGGGATTAAATCAAACCTCAAGTTATTACCCTAAACATTAATGGCCTCAAATCACCTATCAAGAGACGTAAGCTAACAGGATGGATCAGAAAATTTGACCCTTAAATCTACTGTCTTCAAGAAACCCACCTCACCACTAAAGACAGACACATCCTCAGGGTGAAAGGATGGAAAATGATATTCCACGCAAACAGAAATAAGAAACAAGCAGGTGTAGCTATACTAACATTGGATAAAATAGACTTCAAACCAAAACTAATCAAAAAGGACAAAGAAGGCCACTTCTTACTTATCAAGGGAATGATCCAACAAGAGGATAGCACAAGCACCAATCTTTATGCACCAAACACAGGTGCACCACAATTCATAAAACAAAACCTACTTGACAACAAAATAGAAATAACCAACCACCAACACCATCATAGTTGGGGACTTCAATACTCCACTATCAGCAATAGACAGATCATCCAAACAGAAAATTAACAGGGAAATAAAACAGCTCAACACCATATAAGCTAGACCTAATGGACATCTACAAAACATTCTACCCCAAATCTACAGAATACTCATTCTTCTCAGCAGCCCATGGAATGAATGTTCTCTAAAATAGATCATATAATGGGCCATATAGCCTGCCTCTGTATATTTAGGAAAATCGACATAATTTCCTGCATGGTATCAGATTACAATGCTGTAGGTTAGAAATTAACAACAAGAGATGCGCCAGAAATCCCACCAGCTCCTGGAAACTGAACAACACACTTTTAAACAATAAATGGGTAGGTAGTGGATGAAATAAAAATTGAAACTGTAAAATTGAATGACAATGAGAACACATTGTACCAAAACTTATGGGACACAATGAAGACAGTCCTTAGGGGAAAATACACATAGCACTAAATGCCTTCAGAACAAAGACAGAGAGATTCTAAATCAATAACCTAATCATCCATTAGAAGAAGGCATTGGAAAAACAAGAAGAATCCTAAAAAGCTCCATATGGAAAGAAATAATCAAAATCAGAGCAGAAACTAATGAATTGGAAACTAAGAAAACAATTAGGAAAATTGATTCAACAAGCAGCTGGTTCTTTGAAAAAATAAACAAGATTGATAAACCCCTGGGCAATTTGATCAAGTGAAAAAAAGGGATGCTTCAAATTAACAAAATTAGAAATGAAAAAGGAGAGATCACAACAGACATAAGTAAAATTGGAAGAATCATCAGGACTTATTTCAAATATCTCTACTCGACAAAATTAGATAATATGGAGGAAATGGATTAATTCCTGGACATACACCACCTACCAAAGCTAAACTCAGAGCAGATTAATCTCCTAAACAAACCTATCACACACATCGAGATTGAAAAGGTAATCAAAAATGTCCCCAAAAAGAAGAGTCCAGGAACAGATGGCTTCTTAGATGAATTCTATCAAACCTTCAAGGAAGAATTTAAACCATTTTTTCTCAAACTGTGCCACATAATCGGAGAACAGGGAAAGCTCCCCAACTCCTTTTATGAAGCTAGTATCACCGTAATGCCAAAACCAGTCAGAGATGCAACAAGAAAACTATAGGCCTATTTCCCTGATGAACTTAGACACAAAGATCCTAAACAAATCCTTGCAATCCAAATTCAACAACACATCAAAAGCATTATCCAGCTTGATCAAGTAAGCTTTATCCCATGAATGCAGCGTTGGTTCAACATATGGAAATCTGTCAATCTAATACACCACATAAATAAGCTTAAACACAAAAACCACAAGATCATTTCAATGGATGCAGAAAAGGCCTTTGACAAAATACAATACCACTTCATGATTAAAACACTGGAGAGAGCCAGGTGTGGTGGCGCACACCTTTAATCTCAGCACTCGGGAGGCAGAGGTAAGGAGGATCATCATGAGTTCAAGGCCACCCTGAGACTACATAATATATTCCAGGTCAGCGTGAGCTACAGTGAGACCCTACCTTGAAAAAAAAAAAAAAAAAAAAAAAAATTGGAGAGAACAGGCATGGATGGTTTACATCTCAGCATAATAAAGGCTATACATAAAGTACCTAAAGTCCAAATGATATTTAATGGGGAAGAGACGGAAGGAATTCCCATTGATATCAGGAACAAGACAGGGGTATCCACTCTCACCTGTGCTCTTCAACATAGTACTAGAAGTACTAGTTTAAGCAATAAGACAGGAGAAAGAAATAAAAGGGATACAAATTGGAAAGGAAGAAATTAAGTTAGTGCTATTTGCAGACGATATGATTCTATACATAAGAGACTTGAGAACCTCCATCTCAAAATTCTTAAAGGTTATTAATTCCTTCAGCAAAGTAGCAGCATTAAAAAAAAAAATCAATGCCCAAAAATCAGTGCTCTTTCTATATACAAAAGCAAAGATAAAAAGAAAAGAGAAAGTAATTAGTGACACTGTCCCATTTTCAATAGCAACAACATCAAAAAAATACCTTGGAATAACATTAACCAAGGATGTGAAAGACATATAATGAAAACATAAAAACACTCAAGAAAGAAATTGAGGAGGACTTGTGAAAATGGAACGATGTCCCCTGCTCCTGGATAGGAGAATTAACATTGTGAAAATGGCAATCTTACCAAAAGCAATATAGATTTAATGCAATACCAATAAATATCCCACCATTTTTCTTCAGAGATAGAAAAAAATGATCTCAAAATTCATATGGAATGGCAGAAGGCCTCGGATATTCAAGCATATCCTCAGCAAAAGAAACACCTCTGGAGGCATCACCATACCTGATCTACAGCTATTTTACAAAGCTATAGTAACAAAAACAACGTGGTACTGGCATAAAAATAGGATGATAGACCAATAGAACAGAATAGAGGATCCGGACTTTGGGTCAAGTAACTATAGCTACTTGATATTTGACAAAGGCCCTAACAAAGTAGACTGGAAAAAAGACAGCATCTTCAACAAATGGTGCTGGACAAACTGGATAACCATATGCAGAAAAAAATGAAACAAGATCTACACATCTCACCATGCACAAAAATCAAGTCCAAATGAATCAAAGACCTCAATATAAGGCCAGAAACTCTGCTACTACTGGAAGAAAAACTAGGAGGAACTTTCCATGATATAGGAGTGGGAAAAGACTTCCTGAACAAACCACCAGCAGCTCAGGAAATTAAAAATCATTCAACCATTGGGATCTCATGAAGCTGAAAAATTTATTCACAATAAGCAGAGCCAATAAACTACCCACAGAATGAGAGAAAATTTTTGTCAGCTATAGAACTGACAGAGGCCTAATTTCTAAAATTTACAAAGAACTCAAAAACCTTAGCAATAAAAAGTCAAACAACCCACTCACAAAATGGGGCAGAGAACTGTACAGGGAGTTCTCAGAGGAAGAAATACAAATGGCAAATACACACTTAAGAAAATGTTCAACATCCCTTAATCATCAGGGAAATGCAAATTAAAACAATTATGAGATTCCACCTTACCCCAGTAAGGATGGTAAATATTAAAAGGTCTAATGAAAACAAATTCTGGTGAGGTTGTGGAGAAATAGGAACCCTCATTCACTGTTGGTGGGAATGTAAGATGGTACAACCACTATGGAAAGAAATACGGAGACTCCTAAAAAGGTTGACCCAATTGTTCCCTTACTGGGCATTTACCATAAAACTCCATGCCTCAGTTCAGAGAGATTTGCTCAACCGTGTTTATACCTGCTCAATTCATAATAGCTAAGAGCTGAAATCAACCCAGATGTCCATCGTTAGATGAATGAATAATCAAGATGTGGTATATCTACACGATGGAATTCTACACAACAGTAAGGAAAAATGACACAAAGAAATTTGAAGAAAAATGGTCAAAACTGGAACAGATCATTCTCAGCGAACTCACCCAATCACAGATAGATAATCATTGCATGGTCTCACTCATCTGTAGCTCCTAACGTGGATCTGCCCAGGATGCTGACATACCTAATAGGCATCTAGAGGAACAGATAATAGGGACAGTGGGGTTGGAGGGGAGGGTAAGGGCATGGGGGGGGCACAAAACTGGACCCAAATGGAGCTGGTACCATAAAATCCTATATCCTGAAAGACAAGACTAAAAGGTTGAACCTTCATCAGAGGGAACACCTGAATCAAAGGGCCTGGAGAGGGTATGATGAAACTGACCTCAATTTTCTCCTGTTTCTCTCTCTGTCTTTTCTCTCTTTCTCTTTTATATTACCTTTATTTTTCTTCCTTATTTTCCCTTGGCACTGGCCTGTAACTCCTAGTATGACGTTGATCAAAGACACCTACAAGGTTTCCCAAAAGAAGACAGACTTCTGTCAGAGCATTTGATTATCCACCAAAGGTTAATGGTAAGAACCTACTGCCAAAGACACCACATGCTGTTAGTTCGGAACATGGAGAGAACTGGCAGGAATCTGGAGGACAGCCAATCCCCAGACAGTTAGCTTCTCTAGTGCCAAAAGGTGCTACATGAGCTACTGGGGGAAATGGTCAACATCTGTTCAAGCAACTTGTGGTCTAAGCTACTCAGCAGCAAACAACCTGACGTGATGCTCACCCAAGTACAATAGTGGCACACAGCCATGGTGGGTAACCACTCCTCTTGGATTGGCTAACAGATCTGCTCAGTGGAACGGAACCCATAGCTGGAACTGGGAAATAAGTCAGAATCATATCCAAAAAATGAGCCCACTCTCCAATATCAAGCTCCCACCAATTGTGGGCTACAAGAGGGCCTACACCTATTAAATTCTCTTTAAACTAATAATGGTTGTCCCATTTATCCAGTGCTAACTTCACTCTCCATTGGAGAATCTGCTTCTCTTTTTCAGATGGATGCAGAACCTAAGGAGAGAATCAGCCCATTGCACCTCATCAGGACCCCAGCTGAAACCATAGAATAATTGGGGAAATAAGCAAGAGTGCTGCTTTCTTGGTGAACCCGGTATTAGCACAAGGGTGAAGGAGATAGAATCACAGACCACTCAACTCCTACCAAACCAGAGATCCAGAGACACAAAGGCTCCCAAGAGTTCATCACTGAAGTATACCTAAAATGAACACAACATGGCTCAGGGAAATTCACAGAAGAGGGGGCAGAAAGGTTGTTAGAGCCATAAGTTGGGACATTCTGCACACAGCATTTTCTCTTCCCCATAACCGATGGCTTCCCCCTATGCACGACCCACAATACCCATGGTGATAACTGGCATCCCCAAAATGGAGGTTCCCTTCAGAAGGGGGAGGACAGGGATGAGGGTGAGGATAGTACCAACATGTGCTGTTTACACACTAAGTGTGTACATAATTAAGAAAGAAAAAACATGGTAAAAAAAAAAAAAAAACCCAAAGACTTGGGGCTGGGGAAATAGCCTAGTGGATAAAGGTACTTGTTGCAAAGCCTACTGGTCTGGATTCAATTCCCCAGATACCTAATATATAGCTGGAAAGACATTAATTTGCAGTGGCAAGAGATGATTATGTATCCACACACAAACACATGTGCAAATAAAAAAATAACAATACATATAACTTGAATTAAAAACACTACAAATTTTAGGATAACTTCAAAGTTGCAATACAATTTGTACAAAAATTCATGTGCAAAATTAAAATGTCTTCTGCTCTTAACAACTGCTTAGTCTTAAATTCTGATATTCCATTACCAAATCACAGTAGGATGGTGGTACCTTTTAGTCACCAGAAAGACATGCTAGAATTTGTTTGCTCAGAGCCTGTTTTCCAAGCTGTTGCTATATACTTACCTGCTTTATTACTAAGCTTATATAAAAAAGTCTGGCGAGGGTCTGAATGATCTCGACACGTCAGTTGCAAAAGAGATCCTGATTTTTTCCATTTCTGCATAAACCACAGACCTAGAAAGTTACATATGGTGTGAGTATAAATGAAAGATAGTGTAACAATATGCCAAGGTTATTAATTTTAATACATACTTCAGAATTAACATCTTCCAGATTAACATTTATTGGCTAAACTAATCTGCAAAATATTTTCACTTCCTTATTTTTATTTTAAAAAAACTTTTGAGAGCTGGGTGTGGTGGGACATGCCTTTAATCCCAGCACTTGGGAGGCAGAGGTAGGAGGATTGCCTTGAGTTCGAGGCCACCCTGAGACTACATAGTGAATTCCAGATTATTCTGGGCTATAACAAAAGCCTACCTTGAAAAAGCAAAAAAACAAAAACAAAAAAACCCCAACCCAAAAAAAAACCAAAAAAACAACAACAAAACAACAACAAACAACAAAAAAAACAACTTAAAAATTTTTAAATATTTTTAATTTTTATTTATTTGACAGAGAGCATGAGGGAGGAAGGGAGGGACAGTAGGGGAGAGGGAGAGAGAGAGAGAGAGGGTAGGGGGAGAGAATGGGTGTACCAGGGCCTCCAGCCACTGCAAACAAACTCCAGATACATGCACCACCTTGTGCATCTGGCTAATGTGGGTCCTGGGGAATTGAACCTGGGTCCTTTGGCTTTGCAGGCAAACACCTTCACCACTAAGGTATACCTCCAGCCCAAAAAACCAACTTTTGAGTTAGAACTCAGCAAAGTGAGCATGTTTAGCAGTGAAGTTTATAGCAGCTGCCAATATTTCCACTTTCTGATAATATAAGCATTTTTATAAGCACAGTTTAGCTATAGGTAGCTGGTGGTGACAGAAGGCTTGCCATTTCTCTCCAGTAAGGAAATACACAATAACATAACAAGAAGGAACTAGGGAACAATACATTTTTAAATCTATTACTTTAAATTATAAAGAAGCAAAGGGAGGAAAATTTCAACCACAGTAGATTTAAATACCTATGCAATGAATTTTCAATCTATAAATGATTACAGTTAAGTTACAATAAACTAAAATAACTCCTAGAATGAACAGTTTTTTAATGTTTTCTAAAAACAGTTATCTATAAATGGTAAAAACTACCATCAATCCAAACTTAACCAAATCTTCATTTAAGAAATCTTCACAATAGAAACTAAATAAATTCTCAAATCATTTCAAGACTGTGGTAAATGTATTTCTACCTTTATTGTTTCCTGTATTATATAGGACCATAGAAAGAAAAGAGGGAAAAGATGTTTCAACTGATTAAATCTGATAGACATAAACATGTCTCGGAAAAAGTATAATGAAGAAAGAATGAAATTCAAAGTAATATGTACTATTCATGTGGATTCTCTCTCATTTTTGGTTTTTGTTGTTTTGTTTTGATACAAGGTCTAGAAGCTTATGTTGATCTCAAACTCTTGATCCTCCTGTTTCAGCCTTCTAAGTGCTAGGATTCCAGGCATATACTACCATGCCCATCTTCATAATCTATTCATAAAACTATGAATACAGAATTGGCTTTGAAATCACTGGTGGAAAATAGGAATAAGGAGTTATTATTTTTCAATGAAAGGAGATATAAAAAGAGACAGAAATAAAAGAGTTTCAGGCATTTTTAAAAAGAGACAATAAAATCTTTATT
Source organism: Orientallactaga sibirica (assembly GCA_036365145.1). NCBI lineage: Eukaryota > Metazoa > Chordata > Mammalia > Rodentia > Dipodidae > Orientallactaga > Orientallactaga sibirica. Next base: position 23,798,988 of record JAEOAD010000006.1, read on the forward strand.
ATTCTCACAGTGGTAATGTGAATAAACAATTTTTTAAAAAATCTAAGGGAAAAATCAAGTTTACCAACAGTTAAATTAAATGCCTGACATATCCTAATCATATATTTCACATTAATCAAAATTAGAGTATTAGCTATAATTTCTTTTGAAAACTTGAATTACTAACAGATAATTTTTTCTCTGAATTGCTACTAAGCAAATTCAGTGAGTTAACATTCTTTGCAAAATATTTTATAATTATAGTACATTAAATGTCTGCTCAACTAACAGAATGACCAGAAAAGCTTATTTGTATGATAAAGATTTGATGAAAATTGAATTTAATGTTCTTCTGTCTTTAACAAACCCATCTCAATGAGACTACTCATTTTCAATCAATTCATTACTTCTTTACAAACAGAAAAGTAGCTATATGTTCTACTTCCAAGTACGTGACAAGTGGTTCTAGAATAAATAATAGAAAATACTAAAAATGTATTTAAATTGCCTGCCCATGCCATTCTTTCTGTTTTTTTAAAAAATATATTTTATTAATTTATTTATTTGAGTGTGTGTGTGAGAGAGAGAAAGAGAGAGAGAGAAAGAGAGAGAGAGAGAGAGGTAAAGAGTGTGTGTGTGTGAGAGAATAGGTGCACCAGGGCCTCCAGCCACTGCAAACGAACTCCAGATGCCATGCGCCTCCTTGTGCATCTGGCTTACATGGGTCCTGGGGAATTGAACCAAGGTCTTTTGCTTTGCAGGCAAATGCCTTAACTGCTAAGCTATCTTCTCCAGCCCCCATGCCATTACTTCTTAAACAGAACAATAATGCTTTTTACCTGTATTGACGAGAGCACTGCTATTGTAGAGTGTACCAAGGTGAGGTCCAGAGAGAGAAAGAAACGTATGAAGCTTGCTGAGGTAATATTTAAACCTTGGTCTTGTAAGCACTGAACGTATTATTAAATTGCCCAATGAATGTCCAATAAAGCTTTAAGAGAGAAGGAGAGAAGTCCAATTTTCTTAGAGTACTAGTTATAAAAACAAAACCAAAACAAGCACCACACTAAATCTTCTTAAAAAAAAATCTAATACATTATATATAGATTACTTTGAAATATTAAGAATTAGGAATTTTGTTTTAAAATTACAGTTTAAGGGCTGGAAAGATGACCCAGGTTTGATTTTCCAATATAAAGCCAGATGTGTAAAGTGACGCATTCAGTTTGTTTGCAGTTGCAAGAGGCCTTGACATGCCTGTTCTGTTTTGCTTGCAAAAAAATAAAAGTTAAAAAAAATACAATGAAACTATAGTTTAATAATTCAAAAGCTGTAACTTTTATTTTAAAGGGAAAAATTGAGATTATAGATCTCTGTAATTGAAAGTTTTATAGAAATAATATGCTTCACAACAAAATTTTACCTGTCATAATTAGTAACTGCATAGAAACAAATACTTTCGGGAGGCAGAGGTAGGAGGATCCTCATGAATTCAAGGCCACCCTGAGACTACATAGTTAATTCCAGGTCAGCCTGGACCAGAGTGAAACTCTACCTCAAAAAAAAAAAAAAAAAAAAAAAAAAAAAAAAAAAAAAAGGTGTAAGATAAAAATAACTGAGCTATAATCTTGACTCCTGAAACCGCATCCAAATTATTTACTTAAGCCATAGTTTCAAATAAAATAGTGAAATTGTATCTATCAAGGATAAGACAATTTAAGAGAAATTATCTACCTGTTCTTATTCCCTGGTCTACTCTTAAAAGGGAGAATTAGGCTGGAGAGATGGCTCAGTGGTTAAAGTGCTTGCCTGCAAAGCCTAAGGACCCGTATCCAGGCAAAGCAAGATGCACTAAGTGGCACATGCATATGTAGTCCATTTGCAATGGCTGGAGGCCCTGGTGTACCCAAACACACTCACTCTGTGTCTGACTCTGCCTCTCTCTTTCTTTCACTCAAGTAAATAAAATTTAAAAAGGTGGAGTTTATTAAGAAATAATTAAAATATTTTAACTAATGCTTAATATTTATGTATACATCCATGGGTACAATGAAGTACATGCATACAATGTAATCATCAAATCCTCAAACATTTATCAGTTCTGTCTAATGGTAAACTTCAGACTCTTCAAGTTATTTTACATGGTAAACTGGGCAGTTTTCAAGGCACAGGTAAAATATGTCTGACTACTAATCTCTGAGGCCTTGCTTATTCTGGACATTTCATACAATAGAAACACACAATAGAATTTTTTTCTGAAGTTTTTTTTATAAAATTTTCTCTAATGAGTTGTGGTTTCCTATATTTCCAATTAGAATAACACTACTACATATTGTTTCATTTTCTACAAGTCACAGAAATACTTAAAAACACTGCAAAATGTTATAGAAGTTACCTTATTTTTGAGACTGTTAAACTATATATCTGAATATACTGTATGATCTCATCCAAAAGACGATCAGTCATGCTATCAAAATCAGCAAAAGTATCATTCTAAATGAAAGCAAAACAATGTGTTATCTATTAAATATGTACTACCACCAGAAAACTGAACATAAGTATTTCTAATTTAGGTGTTGTCAATATAGTAAATTCAATTTTTTAGACAAGTTAGTGACTGGATCACTTATTATATTAAAATGAACAAAGGATTACTTTGAAAGGGGAGGGTCCTCAAGGAGTAGGGATTGGGGAAGAGGGTCCAAAGAGGGATAAAGGGATGAGACCATGGTCAAGTTATTGTATGTTCATATTGCTATAGTTCTCAATAAAAAAAATGAAAAAAATGATTAAATTTCTACAGAAAGTGGTTCAGTATATCCTTAAAAATACTTCATTTAGTGTTTTTCCTTAGTTCACTACTAATATTAAACAAAAGAGCACTTGTAATGGCTTTATGAACTGTTTGTATAGAAATGTGAAACTCTAAAAATATTTCAAATGTGAAGAACTTGTAAATCAAAATGCAAATCATATTTCCTTTATATGCATATATGTTAAATTTTATAGAAGGCAGGTTATTTCTAGCACAAGCATCTTGTAGTAAGCTAATATTTAGGTTGAAATTGGCACAAACATGTTTGCTGACACTGAAAAAACTGCCTTCCTTGTACCTGATTTCTTTCAGACATAAGAAAATCAATTCTTCCCCCAGGCAGTCCGAGTTCGATATATGTTTTTACTAGCCGAAGATCTGCACTGTTACCTAGAAGATGAAAATGATGTTTAAAAGATGAGATGAGGAAAAAGGCACCAGGTATACCATTATACATTTGCACAAGGTTTAGAAGCAGAAAGCTCACACTTTATGCTATCTGTTGATAGACAGTATGATATATAAAGAGGTCTCCAATTTTTGTCAAAGTTGATTTCCACAAGGCGGCCTATGTCTTTTCAACAGTTTATGTCTTAGTTTTAGTTTTCATTTTGGTCCAACCGCTGCTTTCCCTTACTTTGGTGACTAACTGGACACAGTAGCTGTAAATGACTGAGTTCTTACCATCAATGACCACTGACCCAATCAACATTCAGTCTGTTAACTTTCTTTTGGTAACTAGGTCAGTTAAATAATTAACTCAAAGTATATCTGTAAGCATAATTATAGATATCCAAGACAGAAATATAAATATTAAAGTATCTTAAAAACTAGGGGATTTTTATTTGACTCCTTGGTTTACTAGCAACATAGACATGCCATTATCAATTGCTGAAATATTATACACACTCATATATGCTAAAGTTTTATTAGGGATATTTACATCACCATTGTCTACTGATTTTCTGAGTTGTTGGTGTGATACTGTGACTCGATTTGGTAACAAGGTCATGTAACATTTATCAATGAGCGGCATGCCATCTTTTATCTATTGCTCTGAAACGATAAAACAATGTAATGTGGGATAATGTGTATTCTGGAAAGAATCTGCAAATATTTTACTGTATCAAGAACTCTTTCTAGGTAGATAAATTTAGTAGCAAAGATCTTTTTTTAGTATCTTTATAGTCAATAAAATTCAGGAAAAACCCTTAAAAAACCCCCACAAAATAACCAAGGTAGTTCTCATAATGTCACAGCACAAAAACCAGGTATTTATAATTTTGTGTATACTTTAATTATAAACCTTAATTCCTAAGAATAATGGTTTTTCTAGCCTATAAGGTATAAAAGAAACTAGGTAAAAGATATAACTTCAGACTCAAAAAGGAGACAAAATGATTCCATGAGGAGAGAACTGATAAAACCAAGTGAGGGAGAAGTCAGAAAAGAACCTGAACAAAATGTTTGCACCCAAGTGTCAGTTTTATGGAAAATTTATTTACAAAGGAAATCTATTATTACACTTAATAAAGTTAAGCATATTTATGCTTCAGAATATATTTAATATTTAATTAATCTAAATAAGTACATATTGTTTAAGTGCAAAGATTTGGAAAGAAAACCAAGTGAGACCTATTAGGGAATAATACCAAGTTGCTATGGGTTACATTAATACATGTTGCACGTACCATCCAAACCATGTACACACACAATGAGATGCACCCCATCTTCAGAACTGTCCTCCTCTTCCATACTAAAGTAAGGTACTGAGGATGCCAGCAGAGGAACGTCACTATACATGAATCCAGGGAGCTTAAGTTGCTTCAATTCATCTTTTGCCTGAAGGAAGCTGAATTAAAATAGCATGAAAGGTTCTTTACTAAGGGTCATACTCAGATTTTAAAGCTAACTCTTCTGAATTTAGAGAACCAGCAATATTTGACTTTAAATCATGAAAACATATGGAATTACTTAAATGTTTTAAATTCAAATGACAATCCTCTTTACTTCTTTTAGTATACATGCTAACTTTAATACACTTTAAGCCTGACATCACTTTAAAATATTCTTTTAAATTTGAACTCTACTAATAAAATGTTAGAAGTGGTTATGCTTTGTGCAAAATTTTTATTACATACATAGAACAGCTGGACTCTAACAGATACTAGAAAAGTGAAAATCTGGTATCTATTATGTAATCAAATTTACCTATATCTATATATAGCTATAGAACTTTAGAGAAATGGAAGGAAAGGAGTTAATCTATAAAGTACAATGGTGAGAATAGTATTCAACAGGATTTTCAAAAAAATTTTTCTTTAAAAATACCCATAAGGAGCAGAATCAAGAGTGGTATACAACTATAATTGGTGGTAGATACTTACCTGGAATGATGGACAAATTAAACTTGGAAATTGTAAACATAAAATTATTATTGTGTGATGATGCAACTTAACTGAAAGAAGCTTATAAATTACTAGTATGCTGCACTGGTACACACTGGGTAAAGACATGCAGATGTTTGCTTTCAGATGACTCAGGTGGTACATTCTTTGGCCTCTTATATCAGTTTTCAAATCAATTACTGTCACTACAATTGTCTCTATATCTAAATAATCTATCAACTTAAAATAAAAAACCTACTACACAAGTGCCCAGACACCTTCACTACAGATTACAACTTTGTCTTGGCTGAGACAACATAGTATTTAAAATATCTGTGTATGCTAATATATCTATTACAGTTTTATGAAATGTTAGGATTGTAAATAGCTGACTTAGTGAGGCAATTTAAGAAGTTTCTGCTCTTTTTTTTTTTTTTTTTTTTTTTGGTTTTTCAAGGTAGGGTCTCACTGTAGCTCAGGCTGACCTGGAATTCGCTATGTAGTCTCAGAGTGGCCTCGAACTCACGACAATCCTCCTACCTCTGCCTCCTGAGTGCTGGGATTAAAAGTGTGTGCCACCATGCCCGGCAAGTTTAAGAAGTTTCTATAAACATGTTATTCATTTCTCTAATACTGTTCTTATTTCTTAGATTACTCATGAACCTAGTTTTTCTTTTCTGGAATTTGTGGGAAAGAAATGAGGTACTAGTGAAAACAGGGTTTAGTTGTCAATGATCACATATTTCTAACATAAAATTCCCAGTGGAAAACATGTACCAGAACTGTCTAGACTGGGCTGGAGAGATGGCTTACCAGTTAAGGCAAAGCCAAAAGGACCCAGGTTTGATTCCTCAGTATCCACGTAAAGGCAGATGCACAAGATGGCGCATGCATGTAGAGTTCGTTTGCTGTGGCTAGGAGGCCCTCGTGTGCCCATTCTCTCTCTTATATGTCTCTGCCTCTCTCTCTCCCCTCCCTTTTTCAAATAACCAAATTAATTAAATGTTTTAGAAATATCTAGACTATAGAATAGGACCATGTGAAAGCTGTCTGTCAAAGGGTATATTATATTCATTCCTCCATTTTAAATAGCTGGTCAAAAGTGCACACCTCATGTTACAGGAAACAAAACAGACATTCAGCCCTTTTGCCCATCTATGATGTTCTCCATGTTCTGTAGTAAATAAGGATACTATGAGCTCCATTACTTACGCTTGGATTTGAGGTTTAGGTGAGTTTTCATACCAGGAATTTGAGGATGTGAAGTTGTGAGAGATGCTGCCTGGTTGCTTTGTAATGGCATCACATCTGCTTTTAGAAGAATACTTAACACTACAAGGAGACTCTCGCAGCACAGATGGGAAGGACAAACAACCAGAAGTACAAACAGTAGGCATATTTGTACTATCCCGCAGGTATTCACTGTTTACTTTTTCAGATTTTATAAGTCTTTCTTCTGCTAGTAACTCCCTGCTTGTACAGTGAGCATGTACTGTTCCATCCAAAACAGAACAATCGCTTTCCTCATAATACCCATTTTGAATCATTTGTTGATCCTGCTCTTCCTCGTCTTCCGTGCCCCGTTCCTGCTGAAGACTTCTTTTGTCACAACTTTCCTTCTGAGGGTTAACTGAACTGCAGTAGCTCACAGTGCAGGTGTCAGAATTATCTGTATTGCTCTGTGATCCAAAGTGATTTTCCACAAGCCCCTGTTTTACCACATCAGTACTGGCTGAAAGAGGGTCACTTGGACCCAGGTGAGTTTCACTCTCAACTGAAGAGGCTTCTGAATCCATCTGTCTGAGATTGAACGGCTCACTACTTTTTCTGTTCATAGTTCTATCATCACTAAGTTCTGCATTAGTAGAAACGGAACCTGAAACAACACAAGGAGTGCCTAAACAAATCAGTTTTGAATTTACTGTGATCACTGCTCCTGCAGAGTTATTATTAGATGTATCATGACCCTGGGATCCTTTAAATACAGTGTCCAAAGTAGACTTGAAGCTGCAACTACTCTTCACATCACTGGAAGTCTCTTTATCTGCCAAAACAAGCTGTAAAGGGTCCTTAGCACTTGAATTTGAGGAATGTATTGATAAAGTTTCATCATCCAAATGTCCTGAAAATACAACACATTGGTGTTGCAAAATAACACTTGACGTTTTAGCATCATCACATTTTGGCAAATCAATTGTCCCCAGGTTTAGCACAGTCTTGCTATCACTTAGATGGCATTCAATTATAGTAGACTTCTGAGCACTTTCGTCAGGTGACAGCTCGTCATCAGAAGGCAGTGAGTTTATAGATGTCAATGATGACTGTATTTCACTGAATGCACTGGTACTCTCAGTGCAGTGACTTCCTAATGAAAATTTTACATTGTAATCGGGTTTCATCAAAATTTGGGGAAATAATCTTTCATTAATGTAAGGACCTTGGCCTTGCCCAGTTTCAAGGACTATCTCAGGATTTGGATGTGTTGCAAAAGAGCTTGGCTCACTTTCAACACCTGAATCTGAAAATCTAGATGAGGCATATGTGGCATTAGTATCTGGTAATTTAATTGCATCTCCACTTACTACAACATGATATTCTTTTGTAGGAGCAGGCAGATTGCTTTTTAAATTAGGTACTGAGTCTCCACTAGAATGGCACTTTGCTTCCTGCAAGGCTTCCTTCTCAAGTGTTATTTCTAAAGACTTAGATTTACTATTAAACTCTAAGGGCTCAAAATTGTCTAGTAAATTATCCACAAACATTGCATCTTGTTGGAGTTCTGTCCAAGGTCTTATTTTAACAGCTATTTTCTCTCCATTACTGCTTGACTTTACTTCAGTTGTTTTATCTCCAGAGGATGAGGCTGTGTGACAGTCATGGCAATCATCTGATGAACTTCTGGAAGCCAGATTGTGTTCCATGTGTGTGATTTCACTATCATCCTGGGAGATACCAAGTTTACCTGAAATGGACAAATTTGCACAAAGATTTAGGCTGCCAGAGTTCAAAGGATCAAACTGGTCTGGCTGCATGTTTTCAATATCTGGAGACTTTTGTTCAGTTCTCTCTGTATTAGTTGGCAAAGAGCTAGCTTCCTTTTGACTTGTCTGTCTGATGTAGGTCTTTGGGTCAAAATTATATCCACATACTGTGGGATCCAGACCTTCTTTCTGACTATGTGGAGGAGTGCCTTCAAAGCATTTAGTGAGCTCATTTGGTGCTGTACTTTTCAAACATTTGTAGCCTACCAAAACCACAGAATCCTTAGAGTTCTGTTTTATTAACTTTTTTGTGTTTTCTGGTTTCATTGTTTTCATGAGCTTAGTGACCTTAACCTTGGATTTATTTGATTCTTCATTCTTTCCTCTCAGAGATTTTGTTAGCTGTTTTTCACCTTCTGTATACCAAATATTGGAGGCACCAGCAGGTCTGACCTTCAACTCTGGGCTAGAAAGTCCTGTTACAGATCTTTCTTCAGTCTCACATTTATCCATTCTACTGGACTCTGATATGTGAAGATTCTGAATTCCCATCCAGGGTCCATCTAAGTCTTTTATCCAAAGAAAAAAAGATTCAGGTTTAAAACAAGTATGAGAACTTATAGGATGAAGACTACTTTTTCTAACTAGGACTTTTTAATATCTTCAAAGATCAATTAAACTAGAAGGGAAATTATTTCATAGTAGGGAATAGTTTTATGCATATTCAGAAGAATAAGCTGAAACTGGCATGCATAGCTTTTGTATTTTAGTTAAGTTACACTTACCTTCAATAACTGAATCTAAATACCTATCTTCAAAGATTATAGGCAATGAATTGAGATCGCCATCTAATTCACTACATTCAATAGGTAGGGGTGGAAGAGAACTGCAGAATGAAGTATTTTTGATAGCGGTGCACATCTGTAGGTGACTCTGAGCACTGAAAAATATTTCTTAAGTCAGTCTGTAATAAAAAATAATTACACCCACTTCCACTCAATAATGTACCCTGCTCTCTCCCCCCCACCATTTCAATTCAATCTCCTTTCTTCAAGATAGAACCTCTCCATAAGGAAGAGATTCTTGGTGAGAGGTTAAAAACTGGTAAAATGATGATTCCCTGACATTAAATTATTGGCAAATAAAATTATAGCTTGTTGATAAATTACTTAATTTCTAGTATATTTTCTTATATGTTCTTCCAAGGTAAGTGTATGTTTATTGTCTGAGGTTCCAAATTTGCTGCAATGAGCAAATAGTAGAAAAACCAAAAGTCTAATGCCTACTAATTACTTGATTAGAACACTGTGAAAAGTGTGCTCCACTGCAGCAAGTTTACTAGTACATATTAACAAGTTCTATTAACAGCTATTTGAAATACAGTACATAACTTCCTAATACAAAATAGTTGTGAAAAAAAACTTTTCTTATGGAAAATTTCAAAGAAATCAAAATAAATAGTATGGTATAAAAACTCCACGCACTCATCACGTAGCCTCAACAGTTAAACACCTGTCCTTCTTTTATCTATATCTCAACATTCTTTATCTACCTTACCCACTTATAAGCACTTACTTATAAGCACTTTTAGGATGTACAATTTATATGTACTGAAGAAGGTAACTTTTACCTATATGATTTTGACAAATGAATACACAATCCAGAACACTGCCATCTAGTCAGTTTCCTTATGTCTTTACAATTTTCCAGCCACATTTCCCCTAAGCACACCACCGTTTTGACATTTTTTACCTTAGCTTTACTTGGTCTAGAACTTCATACATATGAACTTACATAGTATTCAAATGAGGTTGCCTTCTTTTGCCCAAGGTAATGCCTAAAAACTATCCTTTAAAGTAAAAGAAAACCTGATCTAAATATACTCAGTAGGAAAGATGGAAGGCATTTATCCTGGATATCTAAATCATAAATTATTTACATGACAGAAGATAGTATCAGTCAGGCTAGCTGTGATAATCTAACAAAAAATGGTGAATGTGAGAGATTCTGATCTGGGAAAATATATAGTACAAGATGGCTAAGTGGAAGGCCTGAGCTAAGAGATATATGGGATAATCAAAGCTGAAATAAATCTGATTCAAGGGGCACAGGACTAGTCTACCATGCCTGTTTATATAAAGAAGGGGACCTTCATGAAGTAATTCATACAATTAAACCCAATTTGATTAGACATTTGTGAACTTCAAGTTCTTCCAATTTCTTCCATTTTAAACACTATAAAGTCTGTTATTAATAAATTCCGAGATAGACATGTTTTGGATATTGCTACTTACTGAAGTTCTTGGAATGCAATGGCAGCTTCTCTTGGATGTTCAAAACAAAAGAATGCCTCAGAAAATCTACGAACCTAATCAAGTTTAAAAAAAAGAGTTATTAATATCATAGGACATTTAAATAGACAATTTGGCAAAAATAGCAAGGTGAGAACCTGCCTCTACTAGGCAGTCAGCCATAACCATCCCTCTGAGAATTAAGTAACAAAACATAAAGTTAGACACTCAAGTTTACCGTTTTGATCCCATTTCTCTTCCTTAAAGGTAGAGTCATTTGTTTTATTTACTTCATTCCTAGTATCCGCAATAGTGCCCAGCAGATGGGGAAGATGAAGAAAGTCAATTCTACAGGGCTAACTTCATCTCTACTATCAGCCAAGCACTTAAATCATGTGCCCACTGACCTGTGACTTCAGGCATTTGACATTTGAGCCTTAGGTAACTGATTTTCAAGTTGAATTTAGTATCTGTCCTGTTTGTGACATTGTGAAGAACGAGCAGCATGTGTGTAATATGGAAAGCATATATAAATACATGCTGGTATAGCTGCTGTGACACACTCACTACATTTTTCTTTGGCATGATCAAAATCCCTGTAACCTCTTCCTACTCTATAATGTTCTTTAGAACAACAACTATGTTTTGATGACCTTCATGCCCTCTAAAACACATATTTTGATATGTTACAGAAGAAAGTATTTGGTAAATACATATGAAATTTAGCTGAATATTTTTTCCATTATACTTTATTCTGACCTTTTTGTTTTGTTATTTACTGAAACACTGTTAAGAAATTTAAAGGAAGGAAAAATCTGTTTGGCATACATGGAGGAGGGAAATTTATGTTATGTGTTGTATTGGTTTGAATGTAATTGCTCTTCCCCTAAGGATCATGTGTTTCCCAACTGGTAACACTGTTCTGCTAAGTAGTGGACTGTTAGGAGGTGAAGCCTTGCTGGAGGAAGTGAGTCACTGGGGGCTGGCCTTGAGGTTTTATATTCCAGCCCCTTGCTGTTCTCTTCTCTACTTCCTATGCTACTAAGTGAGGCTGGCTTCGTGCTCCTGCCGTACCTTCTCTGCCACCATGAAACTTTCCCTAGAAGCAACAAGAAAGTAACTGATATACATGTTGAAATAATATGAATTTGAAGGTTATATTCTAATGGGAAACATAATGATGGTTTAGCCTTCTTTGGTTTTAAATATCTAATTTACATGTCATCAATTCTGGCCAGATGAAAATTTTCCCTTACTAATCCTATTTCCCTGAGCACATGAAAATGACTGCAAACAAGAGCATGTAAACAAGGACCATGGGGAGAGACAGGTATGAGGCACTGGGGGAAGCATGCACCTATGTCTACTTTCAAGGGAGGTTGATCTGCCTGTTTCTCTCACTAACAAAGAATGAGGAGCGTCTGTTTAATGAGGTTTGCCCTGGACAGTAAGTACGAAGAATTATATCAACTATACAAGTAACAGGTTTCACATCATGACATTTCCACAATGCACATACTGTACTTTAATCACATTTATACTTTTTCTTACTCCCCCCCGCCCCCTTGCACCTTCCTTATCCGTAGACATTTCCATTTTAGTATCATGCCCCCTCTCTTTTCTACAGGGTTCCTAGAGCTGCATTTGTGCTTACAAAATTGGCAGGCTATTTTTTTCTTCTTTCCCTCTCTGCCTGAATTCCCAGAATAACTTCATTTCTTGTCGGCATCCTACCTACATGGCTCTTTGGTACAAACTTTATTTTCATTCTTTGATTTAAGCCATACACACTTCTATCAAGGATATATTATTTTCATGTAATAAATGAGGAAACTGAGGCACAAAAGAGGTCAATAACTTGGCCATGATAACACAGCGAATAAGTGATGAACCTGGGTTCAATCTTTATGATTTGACAATCTAAAATCTGGTGCTCTAAACCACTTACCTTTGCATCTAAACTAAAGGTTATCAAAAAACCTTTCCTTACCTCTATGAACTCTTATGAGGGTCTCTTTCTAAATTCTCTCACAACTATTGGCACATTTGGGTGAGGTGTAATGAATAAGTCTATTATGGCCATAATTAAAGTATTACTGCCCCTAATGGCAATGTGTATATATTTAAATGGTAACTACAAATTTAAGCATATTGCTTTGATATATTTGCTTATTAAAAGTAAGCTTGGTTATATTACCTTATTAAGAAAATTCATTTATTTGGCAACATCAAGCATTAAAAATGCAGCAAAAAGAACAAGGAGGGGAAAAGCTGTGTTTACCTTAATATTATGCTCAAAATGCTGAGTATTCATTATAATAATTATATATGTGTTTACACATGGTACAGTCTAATGTTCAGTATAGAGTCTTTATCTGATAGATTACAGTATTTGTGGTGCCTTGAAAACAGTAGGTACTTTTTACATGTTTACTGATCATAGGTTCTCTATACTATAGGAAGATACTGTACTTTTTAACACAAAGCTAATTCATACTATTAGATAAAATTCTAACTAGTTCAAATTAATTCATTATGACCTTTATTCATATGACCTTTAAAAGAGCAAATCATGAAGGAAAATGGTTCGGAAGAGAAATCTTAGGCCTATGCACAAGGTAGGCATAGCGCATGTGTCTGGAGTTTGATTACAGTGGCTGGAGGCTCTAGCACACTAATCCTCTTCCCACCCCTGGCTTGTTCCCTCTCATAAAAGGGGGGGGGTAGTCTGTTGTTCTTGCTTCAAAAAACAAAAAAAAAAAAAAAAGGCCGCACATCCTCCCCAACAGTACCACCATCTGGAGAGCAAGCGTTCACATATTCACACCATAATATTCATACATATAAATTCAATCACAATAAGAAAAAATGTATGGATAATCCAGTAACATGGATGAATCTTCAAACAGTATGCTAGGTGAAAGAAAAAAGATACAAAGGTCAAGCAAGGTTAAAAGAATGATTCAGAAACAGTAAAGGTCTACTAGTGGTAGAGAGGAAGAGGGAAGGGAAATATAAGGATGACTGCTTTCCTTTTAGGATGATAGAAATGTTCTGGAAATAGGGCTGGAGAAATGGTTAAGCTGTTAAGGCACTTGTCTGCAAAGCTTAACAACCTGGGTTTGGTTTCTCAGTATCCATATAAAGCCTGATGCACAAAGTGGTGCATGTATCTGGAGTTCATTTGTAGTGGCTGGAGGCCCTGGTGCACCCTTTCTCTCTCTTTCTCTGCTTGCACATAAATAAATAAAATACTAACAAAAGAAATGTCCTGGAAATAGGAAAAGAGGATACTTTTACTACATATATTGATCTCCTTATACTACTGGACTTACAACGTAATTCCACAAGCTCAAACAATAAATACGGCCATTCCAATATTATCATAGGAAACATATGACATATAATACAACAAAAACATCTTTGGGAGCTTGGTATGTAGCTCTGTGACACAGCACTTGCTCAGCATAGTTAAGATCTTGGGTTTGATCCTCAGGACATGGATAGAAGGAGAAAGAGGAGCTAGAAGAAGGATAGGAGGAGGGAGGAAGAGAGAAAGGGGATGAGGGAAAGGTAAAGAATGAAGGGATGGAGGAGTAGGAGAGATAGACAGGAAGAAGAGAGGAAGAAGGGAATAGGAAGAAGGGAACAGGGAGAGAGGTGGAAAGAGGTACAAAGGGGGAGAAGGATAGGGAAAGAAAAAGCAGAGCGAGGGGAAACAAGAGAGAAAAAGGAGAGAAAAAAAGGAATAGAGGTAGAGGGGGTGAGGGAGACTAAAAGAGAAGAAGGGAGAGACAAATATCTCTTTGGAAGCACTAGTAGCAAAGACAGTAAAATGGCAATCTGCACTGATAGCATACTCTTAATACATACTATGGAGAAACAGTTCTGCATGGGTCAATTATATTTTTCCAAGTATGAGCAGAAACACTGTCTTTATTACAGACTATCTTTTCAAGGATGTTTGTCCTGGGAAATGTCTGGGAAGGTATTTATCTTCCCAGGAGGCAGGGGACAGGAGTTTACACATAGCCCTGGTACATAAGGATTCCTTTGGAGCAAGCTTCAAATGATGCTTTTTTTTTAAATAAAAAAATTTATTTATTTGCCAGGAGAGAGAGAGAGAGAGAGAGAGAGAGAGAGAGAGAGAGAGGAGGAGGAGGAGGAGGAGGAGGAGGAGGAGGAGGAGGAGGAGGAGGAGGAGGAGGAGGAGGAGAGGCAGACAGAGAGAGAATTGGCATGCCAGAGCCTCTAGCCACTGCAAATGAACTCCAGATGCATGTGTCCTTTGTGCATATGGCTTACATGGGTCCTAGAGAATCGATCTGGCATCTTTTGGCTTTGCAGGCAAACGCCTTAACCACTAAGCCATTTCCCCAGCCCAAATGATGCTTTTTTTTTTTTTTTTTTTGTCTGTTTGTTTGTTTTGAGGTAGGGTTTTACTCTAGCCCAAGCTGACCTGGAATTCACTCTGTAGATTCAGGGTGGCCTGGAACTCATGGTGATCCTCCTACCTGAGTGCTAGTATTAAAGGAATGGGCTATCATGCCCAGCTAAATGCTGTGTTTTGAATATAAAATGTCCCTATAGACTCATGGATTTACATACTTGGTTCCCAGCTGGTAGCACTGTTTGGGAAGGTTTTGGAACCTTTAGGAAGAGGGGCCTTGCTGAAGGAAGTGGGTCACTGGGAGCATACCTAAGGTTTTGTAACCTGGCTCCAATTTCAGTTCACTTTATGTTAGTGGTGTGAAGCTGTCCTTTACACTGGGCTGTGGAAATTGTGGTTTAAGGACCAGAACAAGTGACAGTTTCTGACCCAGAGTTTTCATGTCTTCTGTTAGTATACATAAAGCAATCTATGGCAGACTAAGGTAAGCTAGCTTATAAGAAGGGCAAATCTCTGATGTGTAATTTCATTACTTTTTGTAAGCTGTCTCACTTGATTCCATTTCTCAATTTGAAATAATGACATTTTTCACATGACCATAAATCTTTTACCTTTTTTCATTAATATGGAACACCAAAAATATTTCATGTATAATAATCTTTGTGCTATAGGAGAATGCATATGGCACATGCTCATAGAGCTCAGTAATTTTAGATGACTTGATTTACCAAGACATGGAAAATCTACACTTTTTGGATAGTGATTTCACATATGTTGAATCAATACCTACATTATTTATTAAATTGTTCTTCTCAGTATTATGTTGTGTTTTTTCTTTGTAGTTCAGACCTTTGGTCAGAGGTTCACTCCTGTGATTTAGTGCAATATTACTGCTTCTGAATACATGATCAGATAGCCTATGTACTTTATTATGACTATATGTTCTTGTATAAATACGGAATGACCTTTGGACTGCTTTGATTATTGTACGCTTCTGAGAATACGAAAACAGTTTATTAGCAAAGTTGTTGTTGCACTGTGGAAGTGGGAACCAGAAGATATGCTAGAATTTCAAATGTTTTGTGATAAACTACAGGGTAGGGCAAGGCTTATTACCCCTGTGAATTAAGGTACTTTGTCACTGGATCTTAATTTCCCTTTCTAATTCCTTTAGAAATTAAAATATGAAGTTAAAATATGGGCTATTTTGGTATCTGGAAAAAGGCGAGGAAAGGGAAGCTTCTAGGTAAATAATGAAGTTTATCTTTGGGATTTACATTTTCTACAAATTTGATATTTGTCTCTGTTCTTTCTCATAGGTGTCAGCTGTTCTCTCACTATTTATGTTACAGTCTTTGTTTTTGCTCAGGACAGCCTTTTCTCCATAGGACATCATGTTACAAAGTTCCCTAAAACTCTTGTTACAAATTTTTTTTTTTTTTTTTTTTTTTTTACAGAAGTTCCACAAAGTTGCAGCAGGTATTAATAGCAATTCCATGGAATTATTGAACTTTTTAAAAATTAAAATATAGTTTAAAACTATGAAAAGTACCTTTCCTATACCAATTTCTTGCTACTGGCCTTTACATACAATGGATTCTAAAAGTGATGTTCAAACAGATGACAAGTTGTATGAAGAAGAATTACCCCCAGCTGTTTTTGGTGGGGGGAGCTGAAGGCATTTTGCTTTAGTTTATCTTTTTTCTTAGTTTTTAAAGCCTGCATAACAGTTATGGGTTTCATTATGGTGTTTTCACTTTTCCCCCATCACTGCCTTGTTTGTCCTCCCTTGTTCCCCTTCTGACTGGCTCCCTTCCTTTTCCCAGGTAGTGCTTCCTCTTCTGATTTCATGTCACAGGTATCCTAGTACCTTCACTTCTTTCCCTCTGTATGAAAACTTTTTCCTTCCACCTCATGAGCTCCCTTCCAGTGTCATGACACCCTAACCTATATATATATGAATGAATAAATAAATATATATATTATATCTCACATACGACTTTAAATTTAGGATGTGAATATGAAAAAATACGCAGTACTTATCTTTCTGCATCAAAATCATCTAGTCAATAAATGGATATAATGAACTGAATAGACAGCTCTCAAAAGAAGAAATTCAAATAATCAATCAATACTTTCAAAAGTGTTATCCTCAGACATACAGAAATTAAAATTAAAACTGTTTTCAAATTTCATCTAATCCCAATCAGAATTGCTGTCATCAAGAAAACAACAGGAAATGCTGGCAAGGATGTGGAAAAAGAGGAATGTGGTGTAGCCACTATGGGACTTAGTATGAGAGTTTCACAACACACTGACAAAAGAACTGCCATATGACCAAGTTGTACCTCTCTTAGGTATATACCTAAAGGACTCTCAGTCAACATACCAGGAACACACTTGCACACCCATGTCTAGCTGTGCAATTTATAATAGGCAGGAAGTGTACCGGCACAGATGTTCACAAACAGATGAATGGATAAAGAAAATGTACATATACAAAAAGAAATTGTATGTAATCATGAAGAAAAATGAAATCATGCCATGTGTGTGTAGAAAAAACAGATGAAACTTAAAATCATGGTAAGTGAAATAAAAGCCCTTAGATTTTTATAAAATATTTTATTCATTTACTTATTTATCTGAAAGAGGCGGGGGGAGAGGGGGGAGGGGGAGGAAAGGGAGAGAGAGAGAGAGAGAGAGAGAAAGAGGGAGAGAGGGAGGGAGAGCACATGCTCATGAGTGCACCAGGGCCTTGGGCCACTGCAAATGAACTCCAGATGCATGTGCCACCTTGTACATCTGGCTTATGTGGGTCCTGGAGAATTGAACCGGGATTCTTTGGCTTTGCAGGCAAACACCTTAACTGCTAAGTCATCTCTCCAGCCCTGTCTTAGCTTTTTTAAGTGTATGGGTTGGCAGAGTATAGCCTGAGAACCAAATCTAGCCAATAACTTACTATTGTAAAAAAAACTTTGTTAGAACAAAGCAATGTTCCTTTATTTACAAACTATCCATTGCTGCGTTCATGCTATAAAACCAAGAGCGGTAACAAAGGCACATGGCCCAAAGGCACAAAATATTTATCATATGGTCCTTAATGGAAATTGTTTGCTGATCCCCATTCTACAGAAGAACCTTGCATTACTGACTGCATACACTGGTTTAATTTTCAAGGAAACTCTGGCTTAATCGATGTATGTATTCATCTGACCTCTCAAAAGAGGTAGTCTGGCATCCAAATCCTGGTAAAAGTCATAGTTTCCAGAAAAAAATGGGTAAGATGTTTTTTGTTTTTTTTTGAGAGAGAGACACAGAGAGACAGAGGGAGAGGAAGATAGATAGAGATGGGCATGCCAGCAGCCTCTCAGCTGCTGTAAACAAAATCCAGATGCGTGCGCCCCCCTTGTGGTCAAAGTGCGGCACTGCGCCCTTGCATCACTGGCTAAACGTGGGACCTGGAGATTGGAACCGCTGGAGATTGGAACCAGCGTTCTCAGGCTTAGGAAGCAGGTGCCTTAACCACTAAGCCATTTTTCCAGCTTGGGTAAGATGTTTTAGTGCTTACCAATGTTCCCACTGAAAACTGATCAAACTTCTGATAATAATACCTGAATCCATCATTGCTCAAATTCTTGGTAGTAAAATGTAATGTTTATAAAAACTGATTAAAAGATGTTTATTGGGCTGGAGAGATGGCTCAGCAGTTAAGGTGCTTGCCTGCAAAGCCTAATAACCTAGATTTGATTCCCCAATACCCACATAAAGCCAAATGAACAAAGTGGTACATGCATCTAGAGTTCATTTGCAGTGGCTAACAGGCCTACTCTCTCTCTGCTTGCAAATCCATAAAAATAAAAACAATATCTATTATATTTACTGTGCTATTCCCTTCCCCCTTTTGTAATTTTTTATGAGAGAGCGAGCACGAGAGAGAATTGGCATGCTAGTGCCTCCAGCCACTGCAATTGAATTGCAGATGTGTGTGACACCTTGTGCCCATGTGCGACCTTGCATCACCTTACATGGGACCTGGACAGTTGAACATGGGTCCTTAGGCTTGGCAGGGAAGTGCCTTAACTGCTAAGCCATCTCTCCAGCCCATTAAATGACTTTATTTATTGACGAATATGTTGTACTAGACCTTTTAGAGAGATGACTAAATTTTAATCGTGAATGTTTAAGAAACAACTCTGAAAAACAGTGGTTTTCAATATGACAATCCTGTTTTCTACAATGTAACAATAACAACAAAACATAAAACATACAAACTAGAGAAGTAACAATATAAAAAGATAGTTCATTGAAAAGACTAATAAAATAAGATGTCTGGTAAGGTCAATCAACAAAAAGAATAAATATGTCAGCAATGGAACAGTGGAAATCACTGTGGACCTGGTATATAAAAAGAAAGTTGAAGCCGGACGTGGTGGCACATGCCTTTAATCCCAGCACTCGGGAGGCAGAGGTAGGAGGATCGCTGTGAGTTTGAGGCCACCCTGAGACTACATAGTGAATTCCAGGTCAGCCTGAACTAGAGTGAGACCCTATGTTGAAAAACCAACAAAGAAAGTTGAAGAATTCGGTGAACTATTTGATATCATTATATATAAAAAATTAAAATGGATGAACTCCTTAGAATTTATCAAAACAGATTGAAAAAGAAACATAATGTAGTATCCCTATTAATACTGTATCATCTACATGTATTCACTAGAAAAATTAAACCCAAATTGAAGGATAATATATGCAACCACTGGCAATACTCTTCAAAAAAGGAAGTCATAAAGCTGACTTGTGGTGGCACATGCCTTTAATCCCAGCACTCAGGAGGCAGAGGTATAAGGACCACCATGAGTTTGAGGTTAGCTTCAGAATCCAGACTGAGTTCCAGATCAGTCTGGGCTAGAGTGAGACTCTGCCTTGAAAAAAACAAAACAAGTCATGAATGACAAAGGAACTATAAGAATGATTAAAAATTAAATGAGTCTATAGGAACATTAAAATTGAATGTACTATATGATCCTAAAAATGGGGAAAACATCTGTCATATAGAATATACAAATTGGTAAAATTTAAATATGACCCAATACTACATCAATCGTATATCAATGAGCCAAAATGGTAACTTATGATTCTGATGAAGATGATAATGGGTACACTCTGTACTTCATATTCTAATTCCTCTCTAAAGATTTTAAAAAAAATCTTTTTTTTGGAAACTACATAGTTTCACATTTAAGTCTAGTCCACTTGTAATTGAATTTTATATAATAATTATTAACACATGAGCAGATGTCATACTAGTTACTGAATATCTATTTTCCATTCTCATTTACATACATTATGTCAGAAAAGGGTATGTTTAAATATGGTTCAAGACCTGTATGCAGTTCAATGAATGATGTGTTAAGGACAGTGAATAAACACTCCATGAAATGAGAGATTTATAAGAACATGTATCAGGACCAGAATTTATAATTTATTAAAGATTAATTACAGATCAAGAAAAAAAACAACTAAGGAGTTTTTTTAAGAAAAACAGGCAAGAGATGTGAGCACAGACATGTCACAAAATCTACATACTCAATAATCATACGACATGGTGATCACTTGCATGGGTCATCAGAAAAAGGCAAAAACTACAATGATATAGCATTTGACATTGACAAAGCTTAAAAAGTTTGCCAGTTGGAGAGTATGAGGATTAACAAGAAATCTCACATAGCACTGGGAGGAGCAAAAATTGAAACCTCTTTTGACATTGTATCTTGTGACATGAGCTAAATAAAACTGGAGTTGCACATACCCTATGACTCAGAATCCCTTGCAGGTAAATATTTCAGAGACACTGGTCTTGGTTTGTAATAGCTACAAATAAAATCTAAATGTCTATTAACAGAATAGATAAGTTGAAGGGATATTCAAATGAAATACATCATAGCAAAGAAAAAAACAATTGGAAGCTACAAACAAAAACATAAATGAACTACAACTGGTAGTAAGGCTAAAAGGAATTCATCATTTCAAAAGGTAAGTTTCAGCCTCTAGAGATGCTATATAATAAAATTCCATAGAAACTTCTGAATAAAGGCCACACTAGGCTTATAGTATATATAGATTACTTCTTAATAAATATTTCCACAAGAAAGATGGGCAAAGGAAGGGCGATAAATGGAGAGACATTCACTATTAGAGATGGTTCTTTAGTTACTGACTTCTATCCCTAATGAGGTGAGGCTAGATTCCAGGAGCTGTCCCATATTATACATTTTCACATTTTACTAACTTTTAGGTGTTTTTTCTTATTAGTAGATGTTGTAAAATATTGAGCTGTATTATTTTAATGTGAAATATCAGCATAATTATAAGTGTCTTATTTACCAACATATTAAGTAAAAATCAAACATTTTTAATCGTAAGCCATTTCTAAAGTTAAGTAATGCTCATTGAAATGCTTTAGCATCATTTTTCTTTAACTTACCCTCAATGTATGGTGCTCCTGTGCTAATAATGTTCTTAGCTCTTCATGCAGGGTTATAACTTCCAGAAATTGTCCCCATAAGGCCATGAGAAGTGAGCAAAGTTGTGCAAGGTTCATATTGATAAGTTCTGCCAGTTCATCAGGATTTTCTATTCTCTGAAATAAGGGGAAAAACACTTTTATTACTTTCTGAGGCTTATTACAATATCCCTAAAGATGTGAATGAGAACATTAACACAAAGGCAATTATGAGCACATTGGTAGAGGGAGAGACTAACTCTGACTAATGACTTTTTATTTAACTAATAGTTATTGAAGCAGGTTTTAACAAATTACCCCAATATTTTCACATCAGTTATCTTTTTATTTTTAAGCCTTGAATTTGCAGCAATCCTCCTACCTCCTTGGCCTCCCAAGTGTTGGGACTAAAGGCATGTGCCACCACACCTGGCCTGCGTAGAATTTTAAACAAAGCATATAAATTATGAAAAACATATATTTCTGAAAGATGGTAATGTCAGAAAGTAAGATTTACTTCTACAATTAGCTAGGTGATCTAGTTAAAATACTTGAAATTCTGTAGAAAAGGCTGCAATACTTTCAAAAATACTGCTTTCCCCTCACTCCTATGTTGTTAAGTTTGCTCTGCTTGTAGGCAATCCTTTTATAGTACCAAACAATTCTCTTTCTTTCTAGACATTTCATTGACTCTTGCTTGAATACTAATTTAAAAAACACACATTCTCAAATGTTATATATCACATGTTACTAGAGACTGTTTATTTTGTACTTTTTGATGTTTATAATTCAGGTGATTTTTCTTCCTGCATTCAAATCAAACTTACCTGTCTTGAATTGAGGGACATGTGACAAAAATTAAGCAAAATTAGAAAGAAGTAAAATGTATACGGTGACTCTAATTATTAATGCAGAGTAGTACTTGAATAAATAAATATTTGCTTAGTGAGTAAGTTAGGGAATGACAAGTTTCAGTTAGGAAAATGCCTCAGACTTTTGGACAAATTCAGAAAATATCTACAAGTTCCAAAATTCTGGAAAGGAAGCTAACAGGGTCAATGTGTTTGATTAATGAGGATTTGTTAGCAAATAAGGAAACTATACACATTTTGACCCAGGAAGTGATTTGATAAATGTATTAGAAATGAAAGTAACAAGTGTTTTGTATCCCTCTTGATATACACAGGTTAAAACAGAAGACACATTACGTAACTGAAACCTGTAGCATTTTTGTCCCACGGATTATTTAATGAAATTAGAAAAAGGAACTAGATAAGCATTTGAGAGTAATTAAATAGCACGTGTAACACATATATCTTGCTATAGTCTATTTTCAAGTAGAAATAATTCTCGTCTTGCTACAGGCTAAATAAAATACACAACTGCTGGGCTGGGGAGATGGCTCAGTGGATAAGTACTTCCCATGAACATGTATGTCCCTTAGTATGAATGCCCAGAACCCACATAAAAGTCTCTACAATCCACAGCATTCCTATGGTGAGATGAGAGGTGGTGACAGGAGAAATTTCTGTAAAATTGTGGGCCAGTTAGGCTGGAGGATGCAGCAGTGAACAATGAGAGACTCTGCCTCAAAGTGGAAGGTAAAGACCAACAGTCAAGGTTGTCCTCTGAAGTACAAAACTTTCTCTTTTTTGTTTGAAAGTAAGGCTTTATAATATAATTATTACTTTCATTTCCTAGGAACTATGGAAAAGCATACTTCTAATATAAGTAAATTAGTAATTTGGATAAATCTCTGAAAATAATTATAAAATTCTTTTTATGTTAAAAATGGAAATTAGAATTGTTTGGCAAGACATTTTATATGTATAAAGGTAAAAATTATTGATTGTCTCTCATGCTGGCAAGAGAGCATGCAGTGTTCCTTTCCACCACAGAGACAGCACCAATTCATGCTTCATGAGAACATACAGCTGTGGGTTTGGGAGCCCCCCTCAAAGAGGACTAAGCATCAGTACTCTATAGTTGAACTTCTCCTAGTGTGGCTTTACGACCAAACAGAGTACAAACTGGAGCAGGGATACCTTTTTCTTCCTTTCTTGGTTAATGGTTTGTTTACTGGTTGGTTAAAATATATGTATGACTGTTTTTCTTTATTGGATGTTTGTTGTATTTTGTGCCATTTATTTTTGTTTCTTTCACTTTTTTCTATAATATGCTAGTAGATTAATTTTTCTTACCAGTTGGTTATTATTATTTTTTTAACAATAACTTGCAACTTGGTACATTTTATGCCACTAGGCTTTAAAGTACGCCTCACTAAACTGGACCTTCATGACTTTCCTTACAAAAACCTTCTCCTCTAAATTACTTCTGCAACAGTCATATTACTATTTCCCACACCTCCAACCCATATGTTTTCCATCTTACACTCTACTTGGTCTTTTCTTCTTCCTTCAGTTCTTTTTTTTCACTACTTAAAAACTGATACTTCTGCTCTAAAAACTCCGAATCAGTCCTCCAACCGGCAACCCAACACTGTCTCTGAAGCATAGCAGAGTCACGAGTATAATACCAAAGTGTCTAGAGCTAGGCAAAGCAAGCAATGAATGCAGATAAATAAGAGGCATAAATATGTGACACCACCTACACAACTTCAAGTAATATACAAGCACTGGTGAAACGCCCTTAGGAGACAGTACAGATAACTAGATAGACAACCAAGTAGAAGTGGAAAAAGGGAAGTTACTCCATCAGGACACAGCCATCCCAACAGATGACAAAAAATACAGCACAACAAAGGAACACAAACAACAGGAGGCAACCCACTATGCTCTCCCTGCATACTCCAACTCCCAAATACTGTGCAATGGAAAGCTAAAGTCACTGAGATAGGACAGAATTCAGTATAGTATTCAGGACAGTATTCAGAATATTACTTTTTTTGTGTTGAGGTAGGGTCTCACTCTCATCTAGGATGACCTGGAATTCATTCTGTATCTCAGGCTGGTCTCAAACTCACAGTGATGAATCTACCTCAGCCTCTGGGAGTGCTGGGATCAAAGATATGAGCCTCCGTGCTGAACTCCTGAATACTACTTTAGAAAGGAACAATGAGCATAGAAAAGAATCAAATGAACAGATGCATGAACTAAGGAAATCTATCCAAGAAACTCCAAAGTGATTGAAAAAGTTAGCAAATTGGAAGAGAAAGTTCTAAACATGGAGGATGAATTTAACAGGGAAACATACATTGTAAAAGCATCACAGTGGAGTTTTGGAAATGAAAAAATAAAAAAAACAATAATCAAATAAAAATCACAGTAGAGAGCATCATTATTAGATAACATCATACAGAAAAATGAACTTCAGAGATGGAAGACAAAGTTGCAAGAACAATTCATGTAGACATATATAAATAAAAAAAGCAAGAGTATGACCAATACTTTCATGAAGGTGGGGATACAGTCACAAGACCAAACCTATACTTAAGGGATACTACAGAATCTTCCAGAAAATGCTTAGATTAAATAAATACCTTCAGCAAAGTTGTAAGATATAAAATCAGCATACAAAAGTCAGTAGTTTTTCTATATGCCAACATCAAGCCTGCTTGCAGAAAAATAAATTAAGATCAATATCCTATTCATAATAGCTCTCAAAAAAATTAAGTACCTAGGAATAAACTTCACTAAGGATGAGAAAGACATTGAAAAAAGAAATAGGATCCTAGATGACAAGAGACCTTCCATTCTCTTAGATCGGCTGAATTGGCAGAATACGTGAAATGGCTACATTACCATAAGTAACCTACAGATTCAACGCAAATCCCATCAAGCACCCGAAGACATATTTTTTCCTCAGAACTAGAAAAACCATTCCATAAATTCACATGGATATGCAAAAGACCAGGCATAGCCAAAGCAATCCTAAGCAGAACAAACTCAGTGGAAAGTGTCACCACTGTGTACCTAAAATTAAACTATAGAGCTATAGTGAAAGAGATAGCAGTACTGACATAATGACAGACAAATGTACCAAGTTAATAAAACAGAGGACCCAGAAATAACCCCCACAGCTGTAAATCATCTAATTTTTGACAAAGGCATCAGAAGCATATCCCAGAAAAAAGATAGCCTATTCAATAAATGGTGCTGGTACAACTGTATATCTACCTGCAGAAAAATGAATTTAGATTCACTTCTCTCACTCTGAGCAAAGGTTAATTAAAAATGGATAAAAAGCCTTAATTTGAAACCAAGAACAGGTGCTGGAGAGATGGCTTAGTGGTTAAGGCACTTGTCTGCAAAGCTAAAGGACCCAGGTTTGATTCGCCGTGACCCATGTAAGCCAGATGCACAAGGTGGTGCATACATCTGGAATTCATTTGCAGTGGCTGGAGGCCCTGGTATGCCCATTCTCATTCTGCCTCCCTCTCTCTCCCTTCTCCTCTCATATAAATAAACTAAAAGAATTTGCACATAAAGAGAAACTGTTAGCAGAACAAATAGAAAACATGAAAAAATTATTTGCCACAAGATTTGATAAAGACTATATTTAAAAAACTGCAAAATTAACCCCTCAAATTGCCAATTAATAAATGCACCAATGAAATAGACAGTTTACAAGAAAAGAAACATAAATGGTCAAGAGATACTAAAAAAATTAACATCCTTAGTTATCAAGAAAACACAAATTAAAACCACTTTGAAATTCCATCTCACCTCAGTCAGAAGGGCTATCATCAAGAAAACAAATGGCAACAAATGCTGTTGAGGATGTGGGGTAAGAGGAACCTTTATTCACTGTTGGTAGGAGTGTAACCTGGTGCAGTCACCACAGGAATCACTGTGATGGTTTCTCTAAAAACTAAAAACTGAATGACCATAAGACCTACATAGACCACTTCTGGACACATACCCAAAGGACCCTATATCCTATGACAAAGACAGTTATATTCATAGTAACTAGGAAACAGAACCAGCCTAGATGTCTATCATCTCTGATTGTTGGATAATGAAAATGTTGGTTCATATACACCATGGAATTTTACTGAACTGTGAAAAAAAGTGAAGTAATGAAAATTTCAGTAAAATAGATGGACTTGGAAAAGATCATACCAATTGAGGTACTCCAGGCCCAAAACGACAAAAATCGTACACTTTCTCTAATTTGTGGATCCTAACTAGACTGTTTGTGTATAAAGTAAGGGGAAGTGAGAAAGGGTATAGAATATAAAGCTAGATAGACCATGAGAGAGAAGCACTGCGGAAAAAGGGAAGGACAAAAGGTCACATGTGATATGACGGTGGAAGACAGACTGTGGGGAAAGACTGAAAGGAGACAGAGGGCGGGAAGGGGGGAAGGGAAACAAAAATGTATGAAAAAAATATTGCGGGCTGGAGAGATGGCTTAGCAGTTAAGGTGCTTGCCGGCAAAGCCCAAGGACCTTGGTTCGATTCCCCAGGACCCATGTAAGCCAGATTACAAGGTGGCGCATACATTTGGAGTTCATTTGCAGTGGCTGGAAGCCCTGGTGTGCCCATTCTCTCTCTCTCTCTGCCTCTTTCCCTCTCTCAAATAAATAAAAAAATTTAAAAAATACTGCAGGGCTTGGGAGATGGCTCAGTGGTCAAAGGCACTTGCTTATAAGCTATAAACTATAACTAGGATAGTATTTAACTTTACTTGTTTACCTTGAATATTTATATTTTTTAAGGAGAAGGCTTTTAAGTTTTACTCCTCACTGAAATTTACATATAGAAATACACTCTAGGGCTTAGTAGTTAAGGTGTTTGCCAGAGAATCCTAAGGACCCAGGTTCAATTTCCTAGCACCCATGTAAGAGAGATGCACAAGGCAGAACATGCGTCTGGAGTTCATTTGTAGTGGCAAGAGGCTCTGGCGTGCCCATTCTTCCTCTATCTCTTTCTCTCTCTCAAATAAATAAGTAAATAAATATTTTAAAAAGAAAGACAGTCTAAACCAAATGTATATTTCATTTGATTTGTGCCTTTGATTTTTTTCCCACTAATGTAGCTGACCAATAGTTCCATGAGCTTGAAAGAGCCAAAACATTCTGACCCCCCAAAATAAAAGAAAAACATGTTCAATTTAGCTTGAGATACAAACTGATTTGTTGAAGTAAAAAAGAAATTATCATTGTAAAAGAAAACCAAGTAGGGTGATCAGCAAGATGGGGAAGGGAGGAGAGATGGAGTAGGGCAGTGATGGGAGGGATAAATAAGATAATATAAATAAACAAATTTGTGTATGTGTGTGTGTGTGTATGCATGAGCAAGCATATCAAGGTCTCTTGCCTCTGCAAATGAACCTGGCAAAGCAGGTTTTGCAAGCAAACACATTTTTAACAGTTAAGCCATTGCCATAGGTCTTCTCTGTATCATAACCAAAAAATTAACAAATAAGACTATTATGTTCTAAAACTATACAAGTTTAAGGGATTTTTCCCCTTTTTGTGTGTGATAGCTATGTTTGTATATATGGGTCTATTTGTGTAGGTACATGTTCATGTGTGTGGCAACTAAAGGTCTGATACTGTCTTTCTGAATCACCTTCCATATTATTTTATTGAAACAGGGTTTCTGATTGAACCCATAGCTCACCAATTCAGCTAGTCAGCTTGTTTTGGGAGATCTGCTCGTCTCTGCCTCTTAGGTGCTGGGATTATAGGCATGAACTATCATTCAGAAATTCTTTGAATGAAGTAATAGAATCCTATACTTCTTGTCAGTTAATTTATCTTCATACACATAAAAATTACTTTTAAAAATTTGAGATAGTCTCATATAACCCAGGTTGGTTTCCATTCTGCTCTTCAGTAGAGAATTACCTTGAACTTCTGGCCCTTCTATCTCCATCTCTCCAGTGCTGGGAGTAGTGGTGTAAAACATTCACCTGCTTTCATACCTTGCAGAGGATCAAACCCAGGGCTTTTATGCATGCTAGGGAAGTGATCTACCAACTGAGCTACATTCTCAGCCCCAGAAAAATACACTTTAAAAAAATTTAAGTTCACTTTACATTGATAACAGATTTTTTTGATTACCTACCTGTGGTTCTGTCATGACAACTCAATTACCTTTGCATTTTGTGTTGTTTTTAGCTTAATGAGCTATTGCTTTTATTAGGATTACTTACAGGCGCAAAGGTGACATGGGCAGTTGAATCACTGAAAGGCCAAGTTCACCCGAGCCTGGGTAACAAATCATAAAAGCTGCATCCCTAGAGATCCCTAACCAACTTTTAAAATACATTTTATTTATTTATTTATGTATTTATTTATTTATTTGAGAGAGAGAGAGAGAGAGAGAATGAATGAGAATGAATGGGCGTGCCAGGGCCTCCAACCACTGCAAATAAACTCCAGATGCATGCGCCTCTTTGTGCATTTGGCTTATGTGGATCCTGGAGAATCCAACCAGGATCCTTTGGTTTCACAGGCAAACGCCTTAACTGCTAAGCCATCTCTCCAGCCCTCCCTAACCAACTTTAAAGGCACATCACTAAAGATATTTTCCTAGCTTTTCCTTTTAAGAAAGATAAAAAATTCAATTTTTTAAAGACAAAATACTTAAAATAGGAAATAAAAATAATTCAAATAACTTGATTATTGAACTTTAAAAAATCAAAGTACCTTAACTTCTTCACATAGTTCATTAAGACGAGCTTCTACATTCATTTCCTCTGAAAAGAGCAAGAGGTAATTAGAGGAAATATTTTAATGCTAGATGTAAAAACTTTGAAATTAAAATTACATAAACAAATGACAAAGTCCTTTTCAATAAAAAGTTACTCCTAATTTATTTTAATTAAACCTAGTTTTTTGTAAGATATTTTTAAGGTGAGTTAAATTTTTGGCATATAATTCTGATTTATTTAAGGTATGCTGTAATCATCCATAAAAGGATGTATAAATTAAAATTGCACAGGCAATACTTACAAAGGAATACTGAAAACATTTCAAAGATTTATTGGTTAGTTTTTATAAGGAAGAAATTATAGTAAGAGTGCAAATGTAATCTTTAAATATTAAGTTTTGACTAGAAAACACTAAAACGAGTTCTCTTAAAGGAACTATAGCATATTCAAAACATACCAAAGCAGAAATCCAGAAGCTGCTGAGAGCTCAACACTAAAGTAGATTGAAAACACACCCACCAAGTCAAAGGGAATTTTGTGGAAGAAGGGGTGAAGAGATTGTGAGAGTCACCCCACCCCCACTTACAATGACTGCTTCTCTCACAACTCATAACCCTCAACCCCATGGTGAATACCATCAATCCCACTGAGGAGGGACCTCTGTGGAGTTGGGCAGGGAGGAGGGAAAAGATGGTATTAACACATGATGTGTCCATACAAAGTTTCTACATAGTAACAACAACTATAGCAGCATAGTCATCCTTACAAAGGTAAATCATTATGTATCAGCTCATTAACATCACTGTCAGATAAATCAGAGGCTTCTAATAACAGGTTTTCCAAAATTAAGAAAGTCAGCAGCAAACTGTAATAAAAATCCTAACTTCTGTATGCCAACATCTACTTCATATTACTTGTAATCTTTTCCCATGAGAGACCAAATTGTGCATCTGGTTTTGCATGGGTACTAGAAAATCAAACCCAGGCTGTCAGGCTTTGCAAGCAAGAGTCTTTAACTGCTGGGCCACCTCTCCAGCCCCTTAAAGTCTATTTTAATTGAATTTTTCTTCTCAAATGATATGACAGAAAAGGATACTTTACTAGAAATATAATAAAACTAGTATCTTATTCAAAATATCTTTGGAAGGATTTGTTCCTTCTCCTAATCCAAAGTTATAATCTAAAATATATCCTATATTTTTCAAGTATACATGAGTTTGAGGTTAATTTTTTTATTATTTATTTTTATTTATTTATTGGCAAGCACAGAGAGAGAGAGAGAGAGAGAAGAGGGAGGGAGAGAGAGGAGAGAGAGAAGAGACACAGACACAGACTCAGAGAGAATGGGCACACCAGGGCCTACAGCAACTGCAAACGAACTCCAGATGCATGTGCCCCTTGTGCAGCTGGCTTATATGGGTCCTGGGGAATTGAACCTGGGTCCCTTGGCTTCGCAGGCAAACGCCTTAACCACTAAGCCATCTCTCCAGCCCGGGGTTAATGTTTTATAAAAATGGAATTACTAAAAAAAAACCAAAACAAACAAAAAAAAAAAAAAAAAAAAAACAAACAAACAAAAAAAACAACAAACAACAACTGAAAGAAATGGAATTGTAATTTACACATTTTTTGTATCTTACTTTTAAATATAGCTTTTTTTTATTCCTTGATATAGGTACATCATAACTTCTTCTCTATTCTATTACTTTAAAAAAAATTTATTTATTTGCAAGCAGAGAGAGAGAGAGAGAGAGAGAGAAGAGAGGCAGACAAAGAGAGAATGGGCACACCAGGGTCTCCAGCCACTGCAAACGAACTCCAGATGCATGTGCCCCTTGTGCATCTGGCTTAGGTGGGTCCAAAGAATCGAACTGGGATCCTTTGGCTTTGCAGGCAAACACCTTAACTGCTAAGCCATCTCTCCAGCCCTATTCTATTACTTTTTGTCCAAATGATAGTCTTTTGGTGTTCTGCTACTAAGAATAATACTAACATTCACTCTCTCTCTATATACACACATATATATATATATACATATATAAAACAAATGTTATTGCAGTGGTACAAGTTATTAGAAGGGAATTGCTAGGGCTGGAGAGATGGCTTAGCAATTAAGGCACTTGCCTATGAAGCCTAAGCAGCCAGGTTGGACTCCACAGTATCCATATAAGTCAGATGCACATGGTGGCACATACATCTGGAGTTCATTTACAGTGGCCAGAGGCCCTGGAGCACCCAGTCTCTCTCTCTCTAGTAAAATAATAAATGTTACATAAACAAATAATAAATAAACACTTAAAAAAAGAAAGGGGGCTAGAGAGATGGCTTAGTGGTTAAGGCATTTGCCTGCAAAGCCAAAGGACTCATATTCAATTCCCCAGAATCCACGTAAGACAGATGCACTAGGTATAAGCAACTGGAGTTTGTTTGCAGTGGCTGGATGCCCTGGAACACCCTTTCTTTCTCCATCCCTTCCCCCCTTAAGTAAATTAAAAAAAAAAAGAAAGGGAATTGCTAGGCTGAATGGTGCATGTATATACATTTATTTTATAATCTGTTCATCTACTCATTCAAAGATAGTTAAAACAGCTTAGAAAATGCCAACACAATGCGAGGTTTTATGAATACATTGGACATTTCACAAAAATTCTATTTTTATTATACTTTGGTTTGAATAAATTTTTTCCACCCAATCAAAATCTCCCTGTTTCTTTATACAGACCTTAATTATATTAAACAGTATTTTAACCAACTATTTAGAAGGCTTATAGGTGAAATTATAGGCTGGAAGTTTAACAGTTGAATTAGTAGTAGATTTCAGTCATTAGAAAGATTGTTCAAACATCTCGGCCACAATTTCACACTATGAATTTTTAATTTTATAGCAACTTCATATGAGAACATAACACTATTTTCTAAAATAACTTCTATAATACATTTTGAACTTTGTTTTTTTATCCTGACATGATGTTTTTAAAATGATTTTAGTAAAAGCCAAATTAATATAAATATTTCTGTTCTTGTCATCCGAGAAAGAATGAGATTTTAATGTTCTGTGTTTTTGTTCATACACTGGATAACAGAATACTGTATTATTTCATTTAAAAGATTTCTGTAACTTTGTATATATTTTTTAAACTCCAATTGTAATTTAAGGTAAAAACTTTCAATATACTTACAGGAAGACAGTAAATTAGGAATTGCTGTTTGAAAGAGGAAGTCTATATTATAATATGGAAATATACAAATAAAGCCAGAAGACTGGAATTTTTCCTTTAAAACAAATCTAGAGAGATTGATTTGTTTTTTAAAATCCAGACAACAAAACATACGTGGAAACTGACTACAAACAAAACACTAAGAATGTTTCTCTTTATTTCTGTGATACATGAAACTAGGTTTTGTTTTTAAATCATATTTTATTATCAGTAGGCCAACTCTAAGATAAAATTACTTTAAGCAAATTTAAGTGGTCTTAGTCAAAACTATAACAAGAATGGGAAAAGCTAAAGACATCTTTGAATTACCAGTTTCAGCTTTAAATAAAAACTGGATTACAAATCAATTTTACAATATTATTATATTACAAATCAGTTAAGAAGTTAACCCAAATTTATCTACAAACAAAAATGATTATACAGGTAAATTCGTAAATAAAAGTGGTTGGAATACAGTATGTTAGTAAATACAGTTATAAAATTTGACACTAATTTAAAGTAAATGTCCATATTAATTATAAAGGATTATTTAATTATTTAACCTATTTGTCAACATACCTACACAGGTGTCATTCTGGGTTCTTGGCTGTTTTCTTCTGAGAAGACGCTCATATAGGACCTGCATGTTGGCCTTGGCTAGTTGTAAGGATTGCACACAGCACTAGTTACTAAACTCCTTTTAAGACAAAATTTACTAGAACTTTCCAAGTTGTTAATAATATATTTAGTATTGATAGTGCAATTATCTAATTAGCCTGTTAGAATTACAAATGATGTACATTTAAGTATATATTTGTTTTTATTTAAATGTGTCATTTATAACTTCTTATTCCATCATTATTTTATGTTTTAATTTCTTAGATTAGAATTTTAGTATTGGCAGGGCTCTGAGAGATCAGGCAGCTCAACTCCCTGCTTTTACAAGTATAGACGTGAGGGCTCAGACTTTATGTGACTTCCAAACCTAGACTCCAGATGTGCTAACTCTCATTTTAGTTGGGCTCCTTCAGTCACAAGAGGAGTCATAAGAAAAAAATGTACATCATTCATCTAGGAGAAAGGAAAAGGCAAAAGAACAGAAGGAATTCAAGATATTATTTTAAAAGAGGTTAGATAAAATTTTCAAAGCATGGTACGGTCTAAGAATTTTAACTATGATTATTTGAAAAAAATGTTAAAAATTAAAAATAGAAGAAAATGTAAATATATGTTCTAATCAAGAACTACTTGTATCTTTTTATTAAAAACCAGTGACTATAATGTTGTTTGGTAAATACTATACCATAAAATATGCTAATGTCCACAATTCAGTTTTATTAGGACAAAATAGTGTTGGTAAGTTTAGAATGCACAACAAATACTTTTATTTTGAATAGTTAATAGCAGTTTTAGATATTCTCCTAGAGGATATGCACAAGAAGAAATTAAAATTCAAATAAAGAGAAAAACAAAAACAGTAAAATTTGGGAACATTAAGTGTGACTAATAAATATTTGCTAAACATGAGTCTTGAACTTAAAAAAAAACCCAAGAAACTGTCATAAGCCATGTTTATGCATATACATTTAAAAAGTAACAATAAAGGGCTGGAGAGATGGCTTAGCAGTTAAGGCACATGCCTGTGAAGCCTAAAGATCCAGGCTCGATTCTTCAGGTCCCATGTAAGCCAGATGTACATGGTGGCACATGAATCTGGAGTTCACTGCAGTGCCTAGAGGCCCTGGCACACCCATTCTATCTCTCCCGCCCTCCCTCCCTTCGTCTCTCTTCATCTAATAAATAAATAAAAGTAAATCTTTAAAAAAAGTAACAATAAAAATGGTATTGTGCTTTAAAAAACTCATTCAACAAATAGATCCTCAGTAAGTATAAGTGTAATACACTTTCTAATATTTACATTTCTAAAACTAAACCCGGCTTGATTTTAAATTTTGTTTTCTGATAGAATATTAAAAAAAAATAACCTGGAATAAAGTTTATGTTCATTTAGTAACTGACTCTTGAAATTATATTAAGGGCTTTTTTTTTTTTTTGGTTCAAGGTTCTAGCCCAGGCTGACCTGGAATTCACTCTGTATTCGCAGAGTGGCCTTAAACTCACAGCAATCCTCCTACCTCTATCTCCTGAGTGCTGTGATTAAAAGCGTATGCTACCTACCACGCCCAGCTATATTAAGGGCTTTTTAATGATGACATTATCTACACCTACAAGCCCAAAGTTATATAAAATAAAAGTCATTTTTTTCTGAGAGAAAATATTATAAAAGAGCTATTGAGCTGAAGGTAGGTCTAAGCTACTACACATAAGACCTTACAAACAGAGATGTTTTTGATTACTGATTAGAAATTTTGCCAATAAACATTATTTCCTAATTTTAAAATTTGTCTGCCTTTTCTTGGTATGTCTACATATGTGTGGTGTGCACATGTATCTGTATGTATGTGTGTTTGCATGTGCAGGTGCTGGTGGAGGCCAGAGGGTAATGTCGGGTTCCTTCTTAGATCACTCTCCACTTTATTTAAAGAGGCAGGGTTTCTTATTTGGACTTAGGTTGCCAATTTGGCTAGTTTAGCAAACCAGCTTGTTCCAGTGATCTCCTGGTCTTTGCATCCTGAGCATTGGGATTACAGGTAGTTGCCATCACATCTGCTTGGCATTTACATGAATACTGGAGATCTGAACTTAATTCTTCATATTAGATTAGTTATGACTGGTGCTATGGGAAAAGAGGGAACAGGAGTGTCAAAGTTCTTTAAAGAAAGAGAACTAGCTATCCTTTCCTCCCCACCTAGCACTGTGCCTGACATACTAATGCTAACAGAAAACACAAGGGAATTACACTATTAAGGACTATCATTCCCAGAGCACTTTTATTCCTTCTGACTGTTGCATGTCTCTAACTAGTTTTTGACCACTGCATCACATCTGATTTCCTTTAATCTCTTTATATGGACAACCAAGACCTCTTTGTGTGTTCATACTTAAAGTAGTGATAGAAATGTATACTTTAAGCACAAGAAAATTGCCTGAGATTTACTATAGTATTTCACACTAAAACTACTTTTTTATTATAACAATGCCATCATCACATGTGGTTTGTACATTTGATTAATTAGCTAGTTAATTTATAGTGGTTTCATGGCTGATAGGTAAGCACTCTATAACCAGTATTACATCCCAAGTACAGCCTTTAACTTTTATATAACTACTTTTTATACATCCTCTTCCTGGCATATACTGCCCTGTATTAATACAGTGGTTTCATAGTTTTGTGGGTTAGACATTAAACTTAACCAAATTTTGTAATTCTGCTACAAAAATGGTTTGAGTTCCAAATTAAAAAGTATTTGGAACAATGAATTTTTCTCCTTTTGAAGGTAAGCGATAGCCTTAATTATCTCTTCTTTAAGGACTCTTTAAATCTTTCATTCCCAGAAGAGAACATTAAAAGAACTTACATAGGGGTAAGCAATCGCCTGTAAAATTTTCATAAAGGGAGATATTATAAGTACTTGATATAGGCAGGAAAAAAGCATGTTTCAGAGAATAATGATCAACTTTCCTTTTTTATAATACCATTTCTACTTTCAGGAAGAATATATGGTCAAAATAAGTAAGCCTATTTTATTATTGTTTGTATTTCTATACATACTATGGGGCTATTGAGTCAAATTAATAAGTAATTTAGTAACATTTGTGTCTAGTCAAGTGAAAAATGTGACCTGAATGAATACTGCAAGTAATCAAATCCACTAGAATAGACCCTGTTAAGCAGTAGTACAATATCCAGTATTTTCTCAAAGTTGAATTGCAGTGGGGTAAAAACCCTTACAATATCTGGTATTGTGTTAAAACTTCAAACATATAGTTATAATAGCCAAATTAGTCTCAAACCCAAGAACTATTTTCAGTAACAGGGTCTATTTTAGAGAATGTACTGATATTGTTAAAATGTTGAGATCCTTCATGATGAAGAAATATACAAAGAATAAATAAAATTTTAAAATGCAATTCCTGATTTATGAAAGCAAATACTGATTTCATTAATTTCCTAATGTTAACATATTAATATTACTAACCCATAACATAATATACAAGGAATAGAAATCTGAGGTAACTTAAAACCAAATGTAAGTACAGATGGTCTAATTATCTATAATTTGCTTAGATTGTTAAATAGAAGTATGTATTTAAGATTCTGTAGATTATACTTGCTATCTAGTATGATTTCTGATATTTTAAGATAAATTGTTTATTGATATATAACTTGTTTTAAAAAAGTCTATCACAAGAATCATTTTAACCTTAACACTGAACAGTTTTTTTCTCAACATTTTAACAAAAAAGATTAATTTTGAAAAGTGATTATCAAGAGGTGAAAAAGGCAGAACTGAGAGATAAATACAAGTGTGGCACACGATACAGAAAGCTAGCCAGGCTGGTAACTAGCAACAGAAGATGGAGAGAATGACTGAGGTGTAGGAGAGGTCTGGCTGCTTTTAACATACCCAGTTCTAGTTTCTGACAAGAGGGAATCTCTTCTGTTACCGTAATGAAGTAGCTGTGCAATCCCTTGAAGGCTAGCAGCAAAGTGGCACAGAGTGTATAGTGAAAATGATAGGCATGATTAAGGAAGGACTCTGCAACGAGGAAGTTACAGCCCTAAAAAAAAAAAAAAAAAAAGAACAGAGTTGGGAAAAAAAATAGTAGTAACTAAAATTCAAACTATATTATATCCGAAACTTGGAAAAAAATTATGAAAAATTTCCATTATTTGTCAGTTACAGTTATTCTCAAACATGAAATTCATTAGTATCTTATTTTATTCATATAGGTAACTTAAACACATATGCTGTGAGCATAGAAATTATTACTTTTTTGGTAATATGAAGTTTCTATTAACATTTGGATTGACAGACATTCTGTTGCTATAGTTTACGCCTCTCATCACTGCAATAATGGCTACACTTGTGCTACTCTAAGTTGGGTCTCAACTCTGGCCATTATTCTTTAGAGGCTCTTTTGAAGTGTTTCTACCAGATGTGATAAAGGAACAAGTGTGACAAATGTACATAAGGGACTTGATGTCAATGCTTCCTACTGACTAAGTGTGGCAAAACTTTGAAATATCAGACTGATTATCCATACAGATAACTGAACTAAACAATCTCTTATGGCCATATTTAGTTATATCTTAAGTTGCTGAACTCAAATAGTTTAATAAAGAAATATCACCTTCATTCACAGATAAAATAGTCAAAAACATTTCTTTTAAATTAAGAAGGAAAAAATAAAAGTAAGGAGAAAAAGATTTATAAACACAGTTAATTCTTACATCTGGTGATAACTGTTTTGTGTAGTTGATGCCAAAGACCACACTTTCCAGAGTGGGAATCACAGAATCTTTATTTTGTGCTGGTGCATTTCTATTTAACCAAGTAGTCTTCACAGGGCGAGGAAAGCTGGAGAGATTAAGTATTATATTATCTTGTCTTGGCAGTATAGTGTCAGTTATTTATAGAAGAAAACAGAAAAGAAAGGTCATACAAGATTATAAACTCTAAACTATTCTTTTAATAATTTAAAATTATGAAAAAAAATGTAATCAACATTAGGAAAACCTAAGTAAGGCTAGAAACTTAAGACTGCTTCTCTCTTTGAGATACTGGGGATTGAACGCAGAGCCTTGTGTATGCCAGGAAAATACTCTATCACCAAGTTACATCCTCAGCCCTTGAGACTGCTTCTCACTTTTAGCAATCAGGAAGTCTTCTCAAGAATACTAAACATAAAGTAGGGTGGGATGTAGAATAGCTAAAATTTTGAAATCAAAAGCCAAGCTGTCTAAAACCTCTCAAAAGTTGTCTGAGAGTTACAGCCAAAATGGATAAGACACCAATCACAGATCTCATTGCAGAATCAAGAAGTCCATGACCTTACCTAAGAGAGCAGGGAGAGCATAGAGGAAGATGTTCTAAGTTAGGGGTTAAAACAATGAAAGATAAGGCAGAAGAGGCTATTACTTGTGAGTAAGATAGCAAATCGTGCTGAATGTCTGTAAATTCTGAGGGTAATTCTATAAAGTGAAGTAAGTTTTCTGCTAGGTCAGCTTATTATCATATTCCATAAGCATCATCCATAACAACAATGTTGGAATTAGATTTGTGTCAAAAATTGTAGACAGTTTAGAAACCAAGTCAATGGAACAGTTTATGCTACAGGAATAATATCATATTTTATGTACTGAAGGACCTGATTCATACACTGATTAATTTGTTTGCCCATGGAAGTAGTCAGAAAAAAAATATTCCTAATAATTGATGATCCAGAATATTATGCAATTTAAAAGTAAAATACCATAAAGATATAGCTTTAAAAGGCTTAATAAAAAACACATAAAATTTTGGGCTAGAGAGATGGCTTAGCAATTAAGGTGTTTGCCTGAAAAGCCACAGGACTCAGGTTTGATTCACCAGGACTCACATAAGCCAGATGCACAAGGTGAAGCATGTGTCCAGAGTTAGTCTGTAGTGGCTGGAGGCTCTGGCATGTCCATTCTCTTTCCCTGTCTCTCTCAAATAAATAAATACAAATAAAATATACATAAAATTGTATAATAACTTAGAAAGCAGTAATTACCATAAGGCTTAGATTTAAAAAGAAGAAATAGCCCATCAACAGAGACACAAGCCAGATGTGGTGGTGCATGCCTTTAGTCCCAGCACTTGGGAGGCAGAGGTAGGAGAATTGCTGTGAGTTTAAGGCCACCCTGAGCCTGCACAGTGTATTCCAGGTCAGCCTAGGCTAGATCGAGACCCTACCTTGAAAAAAAAAAAAGAGTACAAAAAAAGCTAAGAGTTCTTTCATATACTCTTCTATTAGGAAATAAGTAATAGTAATAAAGCATTAGATAAAACCAGGTACAGACAAAACAATGGTATATGATTATTTCTCTATTACATTCTTTTACTTGGTCAACTCATTTGAATTGATCAGATTACACCATACATATGTACTAAAAGTTATCAATCTAATGGTCCCATGTCCTTGAATATTATTATTTTATTGCATAAGCATAAAAGGGAA
Source organism: Orientallactaga sibirica (assembly GCA_036365145.1). Lineage (NCBI taxonomy): Eukaryota > Metazoa > Chordata > Mammalia > Rodentia > Dipodidae > Orientallactaga > Orientallactaga sibirica. The sequence continues at coordinate 23,838,260 of JAEOAD010000006.1, forward strand.
GCATTTCTTAATAATTATTAATTTAAAGGCTCTCTCATTTCAGCAATCTTTATTAAAGTATACATTTTCACTACAAAAATAAGATACTACATTAAACAGAACTAAGATCTAACTTAAATTTACCTTATTAGTGGCTGGTGTAGTGCAACTAACGAAGCATGGACTGTAACAGATACAACAGAAAGGTGGAAATAATCAAACATAACATTAACATGATGATGAAGTCCTCTATAGAGGCTAAAGTGCAGCTTCAATGTTCGGCTACTTATTAGTTGTAAGGCATTCAGATCATCTGCCCTGTAAAAAGCAACAAGTTTGCATATAATTATGGAGTATTTACTAAAAGTTAATAATTTATAAATTATTTAAAATGATCAAAAACATTTGCTTAATTACTTTCTTAAAATGTAGAATAAAAGTAATTTTAAAGCACTAATTTTGATTAGGCAACAATATAAAATATAATAACCAAGAAAATAACCAGATTCTTCTCATACTTTCCTATCAGTGCATGATATATGATATTTTCACTAATATACTTACAAAAATGAGTCCTTTGGGTAGCTCCATAATTAAAAATCAATCAATAAATAAATAAATTTTACTTCATAGGTAATACTGCAAGTTCAGGGTAACTGTGAAGCTTATCGGTGTCAATCACACACAGGACATAAATGAGGGCCACCTAAAGAAGGTACAACTCATGCCAAGACAGACCCACCAATGATATAGCAGGAGAGTATTCAGATTGTTTAACTGTCTCAAGGCAGGACTACTGTTTTAAATGTGTCTTTCTAGAGAACTGTTTCTTATTTCAACTCTTCAGGCTTTGCTACCTGAAGCTCCTGGAACCCAATCAGCATGCGTGTAGAAGAGCAAGCTAGCTCAGTGGTTCTCCACAGGTAAAGTTCTTTCACCAAAGGGGGGAAAAGTGCTTTGAAACAAACATGATGGGAATAGGCTGGATTCCCAAAAGAAAAGGGGTTGTCTAACAAGTAAATTAGAGTACATAAAGCTTTTTGAACAGCCTACTTACGAATAATCTCCATCTGTGAAATGCAGATCCAAAGATAACAGAAAATTAATTTCCTCAAGGGTTTCTTCAATCTAAAGAAAAATTATGAGGTATTTTTAAAATATTCGTAGAAAGTTACAATATGCCTTGAAGGTTTATAAAAAATATATAATCTAAACAGGAATTAAGAAGTCTTTACCTTTCTTTCATCCAAAAGCATTTTAACTTTGAAGATCATTACATCATTTAAAACAACCTCTTCATTTTTGTACAGGATTTGAAATGTTTTACTACAAATCAGAGAATCATGGACTGAAGCTGGAAAGGCTAGTGCCACACCTGAAACAGGTAAGATATGTAACTGATAGGTAGAAGACAAAATAGTACAAGTATCTGAATATTATTATTTTAAAATTCTATCAATTTGATTATATTACTCTACTATCATTAATATTTTATTTAGAAATGTTAAACACTGAATTTTTACTAATTTCTGTGATAAAAACTGAATAAACAAGTACATCATAAGCATTATCAAAATCTTTTTTTTTTTTTTTTTTTTTTTTTGAGAGATAGAGAAAGATAGAGAATCTGCACACCAGTGGCCTGTCTCAGCCCCTGTGAATGAACTCCAGACGCAATCGCCCCTTTGTGGGCAAATGCAGCATTAAGCCCTTGCGTCACTTTTTGTGTTTGGCTATGCATGGGACCTAGAGAATCAAACAGGCGATCCTAGGCTTTGCAGGCAGGCGCCTTAACCGCCAAGACATTTCTCCAGTCCACATAGTCTTTTCTTACTCTGAAAGGTGTATGTGGAAACTTCTGGATAGATGTTTTAGAATGAACCAATGATTTGTATACTAAAGAAGAAAAAAAAAAAACACGATTTCTATAGTTGAAGAGTAAAGAATTCCAATGGTTTCTGTCCATGTTACTGGGAGATAAGTTCTAAAGCCTAAGAAAACAGAAATTTTCCCAGGCTTTGCCTCTAGTTTCTGGGAAGCAGACTACATCATCAGTGGGCCCAGAGTTATGCCAAGGGTATGACTCAGGATAGAGACTGCCATACCAATATGAAGACAAGCCATGTGTTAGGAGAACTGGGCTTTCAGCCACATGAAATGAACCTAATAAGTTCTGAACGCTGAACTCTGGGTGAGCTTCCGTGGGTGGTAATACTCTACACATTGTTACATACTGATGGGGTGGAAGTAATACATTCTGGTTTTACGCAAAGAAAACAATGGAAGCTTCATATCCGGGACCAATTTGCCCCATGCAACTGTTCTTTTGACTGAATGTGATTATATATATAAAAATATATTTGCTATACTAATGAAACTATAATAATGAGCATGAGATGCCTGATTTCTAAATACACATCTAAAATTCTTCCAGTGAATTATCAAACATGAATGAATAATAAGAGCTCCTAAATTTATAGCCAGTTAATCAGAAGGAAGGAAAGTCTTACAGAGAACTGTATCATTAACTTGTGAATTTGGTTTGCCTCTGAGTTACTGACGACAGGCCACTGTAACAACCCACTTGCTGCCATCTCTTATACCGTATCCTCTAGAAATAGCATGATATGAAAGAACAGTGTACAAATCCAAATGGAATAAAGATGTCCACATGGGCGTGGTTACAGAAGAGGGAGCAGGCTATAACAACTTAACACACTGTATGAATCTAAGTGAGGTAGACAACATTCCTCAAGAATGACCTCCTGGAGTAAAACCTTACCAAGGTGAACAGGAGTGGCAAAAATGTCCACATTAGCAAAGTAACCTGGCCTGATGTGAACTAAGCTGCAGAGTATCCATGAGAAAGATGGACCAGTGGCAGGAGTTTGGTATGTAAGGAGGACTGATCTTAAACTGAGGATAATGGGAGCTGTTTTTTTCTGTAAGAGGAGGCATTACAAATCCTGACCAATTCTTCTTAAATGCTTCAGAAAAAAAAAAGATCTTTTTTTAAAAAAAGAGTATTGGTGAGAGAGAAAGGGGTGGGAGGGAGAAGGGGGAGAGAGAAAGAGAGAGATGCATGGACCAGGGCCTCTAGTTACTGCAAATGAACTCCAGATGCATGAGCCACCTTGTGCATCTGGCTTATGGAGTACTGGGGAATTAAAACTGAGTCCTTAGGCTCCATAGGCAAGCACCTTAACCACTAAGCCATCTCTCCAGCCCAAGAAAAGACCTTATACTTTCAACTTTTCTCTAAGCTTTGAGATGTTTCAAAATATACATTTGAAGGGAAATTGTATAGTTCAGAAACTCTAGTTTGAATATTTTAGAGAAGAGCTGAGATGGTGGAAAGAAGTTTTCTTTAATAAAAAACAGATTATGTTTAAAGCACCCATAATTATAATGTTCATTAAAATCTGTTGTCTCATAGCCGGGCGTGGTGGCGCACGCCTTTAATCCCAGCACTCGGGAGGCAGAGGTAGGAGGATTACTGTGAGTTCAAGGCCACCCTGAGACTACATAGTGAATTCCAGGTCAGCCTGACCCAGAGTGAGACCCTACCTCAAAAAAAAAAAAAAATCTGTTGTCTCAAGAAAAGACTTCCATGATGCTTGCTCTTCTTTCAGATGATGCTTCTCAATTGGAGGCTGTTCCTTTCTCACATTCCTACAACCAGAGCTGGAGTTTCCTTGTTCATTACTCAAGCTTTCAAGATACTGTCTCTCCTCTTGTCTGACCACTTGACTCTTCTACAGTCTCCAAATTCTAGAAGTCTTCATTCTTTAATAGTTTCATTTCCTAACTCAGTTACTCTCTCAGAAACTACTTTAGCCATCGTTCCTGAATTCAGTAGTAACAAACTCTTAGTCCTCAACTACTTAGGTTCTTTTCTTTTTAATCTGTTTTTGCCCTATAGCTCTCCTCAGATCCTCACTTGAGGGTCATTTCCAAGAATTTTACATTATCTTTGACTGTAATTCCTCCATAACTGCTCATTTCATTTAATTCTTCTGTCATGCCTTCAACTATTTTCCTAGATAACTTCCTTAAATAACACAAGCCTAACAACCCTCTAACCCACTCAGGAGTAGATTCTATGAATGCTGCTTCTTTTCACTCTCTTTCTACTTTCTATAAAGTTCTCACTTTCCTCCTTACATGAAATTCTGATCCATCATTATCATACTCTCTTGTATATATACAACCTATTAAGAAAAGCCAGGCAGAGTATAAAATGTCAAAAATCTTAGTCACCCTGGAGTCAGAGACAGGAGTATTGACAATGCCAGCCCAGCTTGAGCAACTTAATGAAACAAGCAAGGAAGCATCTTATTTTAAGCATATATGACATTCTTGCTTTGACATATTGGCCTAGATGATTGCTATGTACAGCTCTGCTTAATCCATACTTATACCCACAAGTTGAAAAACATGTAATTATTTAGACTGGATATGCTTTAAATTCCTGACCATTTAGTCTCAAGTAGGATCCTAGTGCTGCCTAGCTATCATATTGTGTTTCTGTTGCCCAGGCTGGCCTTAAACTCACGGCGACACTCCTACTTCAGCCTCTAGAGTGCTGGAATTAAAGCTATGTACCACCACACCTGATTGCATACTGTTTTTCTGAATCAATTCTTCCCTTCCTCTCATCCCTAAAGTGACTATTTCATACATTATTTTCTCTTCCCAAACTTAGCTTACAATCTCTCATACCTATGGTTCTCAATCTGTGACATAATAAAAACTGGCAGGGAATACTGATAGATGAACCTGGATATACTCCCTTATTTCTCTGCTTCCCTTTCTGAGAAGACATCTAAAAAGAGTCCCTGGTATTTAGACATCTAATTCATCTCTCTGTCTCTAACTCATTTTGTCATAGCTAGAATCTAAGATGGGCCATTGACTTTCACTTTCTGGCACCCAAATCCTGATATAATTTCCTTCTATAAAGTACCAGGGTCAATATTTATAAAAACATCCTAAATCATGGTATAATTTGTAGATATACAAGAGACGTAATTGACTGTAGATCATGAAAGACCCTGAGTTAGATGCATACAGCTAAATTCTAGACCCAGAAACTGAGATAATGTCATGCTTAAAATTGAGCTGGGTGGCAACTTTTCACACACCAAGAATTATTTCACACTCCAACTGGTCTTTGACCCATGTAATTGCTATTATCAAAACCAATGACTTCTGTTTTGCTAAATCCAATGGAAAATTTCAGACCTCATTCACTTGACTTATAGGTAGCATCAGACATTCTCACATTTTTGAAATGCTTCCTTAATCTGGCTTTGTGGACATTATATTCTTTTGGTGTTATTCCTATCTAACCCTGTTGAGTCCTTTTTTCTGTTTTCCTCTTTTTTTTCCCCCCTCACCAACAAGCAGCACAGCAGTTAAGAACATGGACTCTGCAGTCAAACTGGCCAGAACTAGATCCTGGCTGTGCTCCTTAGAGCTATTACCTTGATTAATTATTCTTTTTCTTCCATGCCTCACATCCAATTCTCCAGCAAACCCCACTGGATCTACCAATAAAACATACCCAGTATTTATTAAGTGAGAGTGCTAGAAATACTAAACAGAAAAAAGAAGACTGACTTCGCAAATGTTGTGTAATGAATTCTGTACCAGATTTCAAATTGCTTTTGAATGACAATAACTTAAGTGCCTATATTTTATTACTATCAATAGTTAAAGCTTTAAAAAAGATATCAATAGCATACAGGTAATAAAGTACTTGTTCTCCAACCAAGAGGAAGGACAACAGATAGACAACCTTTGAAATCATTCACTCACTTACATAATTAATTAATACTTACTATTATGTGCCAGATGCTTTCTAGGTACTAGGGGATACACAACAAAATGAAAGAAACAAAAATCTGACTGCATAAAGTTTATATTACAATGAAGGAGAACAGACAGTAAGTTGATAATACAGTATGTTTGAAAGTATTAAGTGCTATAGAAAAACATAAAAAGGAAAGGGGACCCAGAAAGAAGGCAATCTTTTTTTAAAAAGATTTTATCTTTATTTATTTATTTATTTATTTATTTATTTATTTATTTATTTATTTATTTGAGACAGAGAGAGGGAGAGTGAGAATGGGCAAGCCAGTGCCTCTAGCCACTGCAAACCAACTCCAGATGCATGTGTCCCCTTGTGCATCTGGCTTATGTGGGACCTGGCAAATAGAACCAGGGTCCTTAGGCTTTGCACAGACAAATGCCTTAACCACTAAGCCATTTTTCTAGCCCTTGTTTTGTTTTTTTGAGGTAGGGCCTCACTTTAGCTCAGGCTGACCTGGAATTCACTATGTAGTCTCGATGGCCTCAAATTCATGGTAATTCTCCTACCTCTGCCTCCTGAGTGCTGGGATTAAAGGCGTATGCCACCACAACTGGCTCGAAGGCAGGTATCACAGAATGCTAGTTTGAGACGTTTACCTATTAGTTAAGAACAAAACAGTTTCCTATATTCTTTCCCCTATAACATGTCTCTTAGCTTCTATCCCTTCTTCAATCTAGCAGGAGTCTGGAGGGCTATTCCCTGGACAGAATAAAGCAGAAGTCCTCCAAACTAAAAGCAACCTGGTAAAATTGAAAGTATGATCATGTGAATACAGGCATATTGTGTATCAAATGCAGAGATTCTCAGAATTCTTCCCCAGCAATGCTCCCAGAAGGCTGGCAGCTAAATACTCACTGTCTAGAAAGCACACAGACAAGTCTTCTCAAACCAGTTCAAGAACTATAATGAAGACTGGTTGGTTGTGGTGATACATACCTGTGATCCTAGTATTTGGGAGGTAGAAACAGGAGAATTAGTCTTGGCTAAATAAGTAAATGTTGAAGCCATCCTGAGCTATGTTAAGACTTTATCTCAAAAACTCAAAACAAATAACTGAAATGAATCTGAAATTTCAGTCTACATATAGTATGACAGGCTAGTTTGCTATGGTTTTAGAGATGCTAACAGAACACACATGAGTCTCTTGGGGCAAAACCCAATGATTTTATAATTCCTAGAATAGCAAGCTGTTGCCAATTAGTTTTCCTAACTATGCCAAGTCCATATTATTCCCACCAAAGTGTCAGGAACCATACTTATCTTTTTCATTGCTTTAATTTTAGATTAAGCACTTTCACTAATTAACAGATATTCTATGAGTATTTATTGGATAAATGAACTTGCCCAGATAACTATTATCATTTTACTGAACAGTTATCTCCTAATACATTCATGGTTCCATTTTAGGCACTTTTCATATCTAGGAGCCCATATACTTACATTAATTGACATTTTATTCCTATTACTCTCTCTATTTTCATTTCCTAGAGCTAAACAACTAGCACTGGTATGTACTTTATGAACAGATGAGCATTTCTACAATTATAATTGATTAAGTTCCTAAGGTATTTGATATTGAAACATATGAGCATAACTAAGAAGTATGCTTGTTTTCACAGTTCCCAGTCCAGCTTGGGTAGAAACATCCAAACATATAACTGCAGTGTGATGTGACAAACTTTTAACGCCCTATTACAGCCAACCAAAGCAAAAAAGGCAATGTCATTACCACTATCATCCAAGCTGAGTAAAAGATGGCAGTTACAGTATGAAGCTGTTCAGTCTGGGGAGAGTGAAATGGAGGGCTGTAATGCCAAATAAATTATGGCTTTAGACCCCATGCAAAGTTTACTGAAAGCTAGAACCTTATAGTGAGTTTTCCACTCATGGCCACTCCTGGACTAGTGACATAAAATGAATTATTTCCAGCTAGATATTTTTGGAAACTTTCCTTATTTTGTAAACTTTATTCTTTAATGTGCTTGATACTGGATTGTTGTAGAATAATTCTATTCTATGCAAAGAATTGTAAACTGGTAAGAGCAAAAAGAAATTTATAGAAAGCACTATGACCACATCACAAAGGAAATTTCTAACTGCCTTGGAAGAGCTATCTATGGCTTAAAGAGGGAGAGAAACAAGGAGAGAGAAGGTGCACAACCTAAGTTAGAACTCAAATAACTTGAGAACCTAGAAGTGATTCCACAGAATCAGTAGGAAAGTGGCTGGAATGGAATCAGATATTAAACCTATGCAGCCAGAGTTAAAGTATGAAAAATCATAACAATTTAGCAAAACTATCCCAACATTCCAGTGGTTCTCAAAAGAAGGTTAGGCTGGGCAAATCCCAAGGAGTCCATGGACAGGGGAGAAGGACTGCTTTCACAACTTCAAAAAAAATATATTTTTAAGGTAGGGTCTCGCTCTAGCCTAGGCTGACCTGGAATTCACTATGTAGTTTCAGGATGGCCTCGAACTCATGGTGATTCTCCTACCTCTGCCTTCCAAGTGCTGGGATTAAAGGCATGCACCACCACACCCGTCTTCAAGATATTTTTAAAAATATTTTTAGCTTATTTTTATTTATTTAAGATAGAGGGAGAGGGAATGGCTGTGCCAAGGCCTCAAGCCACTGCAAACGAACTCCAGACACATGTGCCACCTTGAGTATTTGGCTTACTTGTGTACTAGGGAATCGAACCTGGGTCCTTTAGCTTCACATGCAAGTGCCTCAACTGCTAAGCTGTCTTTCCAACACAACTTCAAAATATTTTAAATTTTATAAAAGTGGCCAATTAGCTGGGCGTGGTGGCGCACGCCTATAATCCCAGCACTCGGGAGGCTGAGGTAGGAGGATCGCCGAGAGTTCGAGGCCACCCTGAGACTACAAAGTTAATTCCAGGTCAGCCTGGACCAGAGTGAGACCCTACCTTGCAAAACCAAAAAAAAAAAAAAAAAAGTGGCCAATTAATCACTGACAATACAAAATGAAGGAGACCTTTTCTTACTTTCACAATTAGCCTTTCATTTTCATTCCTGCTTTATATGTTTTGATGTTATTTTTCAACTACTATTAGCTATGTATAATTTAGGTGGTAACAGGGAAGAAAAAAAGAACAGAATTCATATACACAAAGAATATTATCTAGGAGAGGAATGCACTAAGAAAAACCATGATGAAATATAAATAATACGAAATTTATTTTTTGACTAATCTGGGTTGATTTCTAAATGTTTATCTCTGTCATGGCATCAACACAGTTTTTAGTTGTAGTCCCAGGCTGGCCTAGAACTCATGATGATGCTTCTATGAGAGCCTCCTGAGTACAGGGATTAAAAGTGTGTGCTACCACAACTGGTTTAAATTTACACTTAAAAAAATATTTAACTTGTGTCATATGTATTGAAATGCAAGCCCTGCACCTAGAATTACCTGGTATGTTAGAAATTCAGGGTCATTGGTGAGACTTTTACTCAGTCTTGGGGCTGGAGAAATGGCTTAGCCATTAAGGCGCTTGTATTGATGCCAAAGGACCCAGGTGTGATTCCCCAGTACCCAGATGCACATGATGATCCATGTTTCTCGAGTTTGTTTGCAGTGGCTAGAGGCCCTGGCATGCCCATTTTCTCTATCTGCCTCTTTCTCTTTTACTCTCTGTCAAATAAATAAATAAAATATTTTACTCAGTCTTCCTTTTTATACCTTTGGTCATCACTAGTTCATTTTATCTTAGAAACAGTTATATTTATTTTTTAAAGTATTTGATTGTTAACATATTAATATGTTAATTAACAATAATAACATTAATTATTCTACATGCTGAATGGATACAAATTAAATTAACCTTACTGTAACTTATTAAATGAGTCAAAACTTGACTGCTTGCCATTCTTGCTAATAATTCTAAAGTTTAATAATATTTTGCATGTTTGCTCTTTAGGATTTTACTAAGTACTTCCACTTACTTAATCTGTGAAGCAGGTGACATATTTAAGAAGTGAGAAACTGAAGCTCAAAAAGCTTATATGAATTTTCCCAGGGAGTATAAAAGGAAGATTGAGGGCTGGAGAGATGGCTTAGCAGTTAAGGCACTTGCCTGCAAAGATTAAGAACCCAGGTTCGATCCTCCAGATGCCACATAAGCCAGAAACACATGGTGGCTCATGCATCTGGAGTTCATCTGCAGTGGCTAGAGGCTCTGGCGTACCCACCATTCTCTGTCTGCTTCTCTCTCTCTCTCTTAAATAAATAAAAAAAATATATAGGAAGTTTGATTTTGAATTTCAAGACACGACACCTTGTTAGCTATTCAAGAATTATATGTCTCATTACATCTTTCTTCTTTCCTACCTCGCTCCCTCTCTTCCTTCTTATAACCCAGATCAATACCAATTGACTAGCCCTCCCTTAATTATCTTCTGGAAACTTAACATCTTTTTTTCATATTGGATATTTTAACTTAATAAACTACATACCAGACATAAGAAAATTAAGAAAAAATAGGTGATATAAAAGTAAAATACATTCACACATTTAGAATAAAGAAAATCTGAAGAAGTCATATTCATGTTTCATTCCAGATATGGCTAACAAAAATTATTTTGACAAAAGGTGATAAAAGTAAGTTTTTTCTTTTCTATCCATAATCTAGTTTTTGCATTTGCTTATTTATTTATTTATTTATTTATTGGTTTTTCCAGGTAGGGTCTCGCTGACCTGGAATTGACTACATAGTCTCAGATGGCCTCGAACTCTCGGCAATCCTACCTCTGCCTCCTGAGTGCTGGGATTATAGGCGTGCACCACCATGCCTGGCTTGACCTTTTATTAAAAGCAGAGTCTCTTAAAAACATTCTAGCATAATGCTATGAAAACTAAAAAAATAGGTAATAAGACACCTATATATAAGCTAAGTTTAAACATTAGGGAAGTCAATTGTTTTCTAAAACCAGGTTTCTCTTACAGACTGAAATCTTTAAAAGCTATGTCTTTTTAAAAGGTATTTCCTTTCTACATACTGGTAAATGACACGTTATCTATCAATAATCCAGTTACTTCCAGAACCTAGCAACTGAATTGGCAGTAACAAATGATTAAGTCTCAATTTAGAACCAATAAAAAACAAAGATCACAGTCTCTAGGAAAAGGCTAAGGAAAGATATTCTATTTGGGCATTTCTAAGACACAATTTGACAGAATGTTAAAATAACACTACTTTACAAGTGATATTATATGTAACATTTCTTTCACGCAACTGCCTTAAGTGATTGAACTTCTCAGTTTTGACAAAAGCCTTTTTTTTTTTTTTTTTTTGGTTTTTCGAGGTAGGGTTTCCCTCTAGCTTAGGGTGACCTGGAATTCACTATGTAGTCTCAGGGTGGCCTTGAATTCACAGTGATCCTCCCAAGTGCTGGGATTAAAGGCATACACCACCACGCCTGGGTTTTTTTTTTTTTTTTTTTTTTTTTTTTTTTTTTGGTTTTTCAAGGCAGGGTTTCGCTCTAGCCCAGGCTGATCTGGAATTTACTATGTAATTTCAGGGTGGCCTCGAACTCATGGCGATCCACCTACCTCTGCCTCCCAGTGCTGGGATTAAAGGCGTGCGCCACCACGCCCGGCCTGGCTCAGTTTTTTAAAATTAGTATTTGGTCAATCAAGAATAATGATTGTGGAGATTAGGTCACAGAGAGTTGTCCATAAAATAATCCATTCCTATCATTTAGAATTACTTTCTCTTAAAAGCATTCAAAATGTTCTCTTAAAATGCCAAAAATAGAACTGTGATGGTTGTATAACCCTGAATATTTTTTGGCTAGGAATGTAGCTTTTTTGTAGAGCAGCATGCACGAAGCCCTGGGGTTTGATTGCCGGAACTGTGTCACACCTGCAATCCCAGCAATCAGTCGGGAGACAGAGTAAACAATTTTTTTATTAAATTGGACACTTAAAGTGAGTGGATTTTATGATGAGTAAATTGTACCACAATCATAACAGAAATGCAAATTAAAATGTAAATCATCAAATAAACAGTGAGCAGGAAAAGGACAGGAGGTAGGAGTCAGAACAAAGTACTACGATTGACATTGGTGTTCTGCACCTTACAGTTCTTAGATGAAAGAGTATGGAGGATGGATTGTCAATATAATTATTAAATTAGATTTTTGAGCTGGGGAGCTAGCTAAACATTTAAATACACATGCTTGCAAGGCCTATTGGCCTGGGTTTGATTTCCTAGTACTCACATAAAGCCAGACACACAAAATGGTGCATGAGTCTGGACTGCATTTGCAGCGGCAAGAGGCCCTTGCGTGCCCATACTCCTTCCCCCTCCCGCCATTTCTCTCAAATAAACAAACAAAAATATAGAAGATTTCTTAAAAATATATATTTCTAGCAAAAAAAAGAAAAAAGACAAAGAAGGGACTCAGCAGCTATAATAGGTTTTTACTTTTCAGGTGAGTAAGTCAAAACCAAACCAAACAAATTGAACAAAAATTTGCTAAAAACTAAAACATCCAACAGAAGGTGGTTATGGTATGAAATGAGGTTAAATACAAACATTATGGGATCTAAAGTGTTACAGTTTAGAGGTCAGAGTCATTGATAATGGTTGAAGTTGAGTTGGTATTCTGAAACTACCTAGACAATGGAATCTTGACTGAGCTTGCGGTGCTGCTCTGTCACTACAACAGGAAGAAGTGAGTCACTGGATATGGATCTCAGTTATGCGCTAAGAAACCACTGCAGGAAGCACTATCTTTCATGTCCTTAGCTCACAAATTTCCAAAGGACAACTTGGCAAATATGGAAAGGACATGTCCTTGTTGCTGTAAAGCCTAGCATCTGCCTCCGATTGTTAGGTTTTAAATTGTTCCAGAAAGTGACAAATGGCATACCTAACTTCAATACTACTTCAACTACTAAATTCTAAGATATCTGCTCAGACTACTGCCAACCACTCTTAATTAGGAGCAGTAAAAGGGGTTCCTGGCAGAACTATAATACAGCTAGCAGCAAGCAAACCATTCATCAGGGATTTCTAGAGTAGGAAGAGTAATCATGGACAACTCCATGGGCAACTGTTAAAATTTTTGATATTTATTTCTGATATCTGATGTCCTTCCTATTCCTCTACTCACCAGTCATGGAGAGCTAGAGAAAATGTTTTCAGAAAGTTTAGGTCAGGATAGTTCATAGAAAAAGAGGAAATTATAACACACCACCAAGCAATTTTTAATAACACAGCAACCAAATTAAATACTGACATTTATTTATTTATTTATTTGGAGAGACACACAGAGAGACAGACAGAGAGGGAGGGAGAGGAAGACAGATAGAGATGGGCACACCAGCAGCTTCTCAGCTGCTGCAAACGAAATCCAGATGTGTGCGCCCCCTTGTGGTCAAGTGCAGCATTGCGCCCTTGCATCACTTTGCATCTGGCTAAATGTGGGACCTGGAGGTTGGAACTGCTAAGCCATCTCTCCAGCCCCCATTATGGGGTTTTTGGTTGTAATGTTTTGGTATGATGGCTCAGTTAAAAGACCTTGGATTATGTGAATGTTTGAACATCATTAGAATTGATAAAAACTATCTGGACTTTTCAAGTTGTAGTGAATGCATTGCATTTTACATTATGGATGGTTAGCAGTTTATGGGGGCCAGGGGAAGAATGTGGTGGTTTGATTCAGTTGTCCTCCATAAACTTATGTGCTGTGAATACTAGGTTTGTTCGCAGCAGCTGAGAGGCTGCTGGCAAGCCCATCTCTATCTCTATCTGTCTTATTCTCCCTCTCTCTCTGTCTCTCTCTCTCTCAAAAAAAAAAAAAAAAAAAAACCCACCCCCAAAACCCATAAAACTTACACTGCAAAAGATGGCATTGGCTTAAGCAAAAAAATATTCAACCAGGGCTGGAGGGATGGCTTAGCAGTTAAGGAGTTTGCCTGAAAAGCCAAAGGACCCAGGGTCGATTCCCCAGGACCCATACAAGCCAGAGGCACAAGGGGGTGCACACGTCTGGAGTTCTTTGCAATGGTTGGAGGCCCTGGTGTGCCCATTGTCTCTCTCCCTCCCCCTCTTTCTCTGTTAAATCAATCAATTAATAAACCAATACAAGATTTAAACAGGGCAAACATCAAACTCTGTGGCTCCAATTCCAACAACTTTAGTCAGTGACAAGTCTCCAAGTCCAATAATTCTAACCAGCAACAAGTCTCTGGAGTTTCAATTCTGCCCCTTCACCTAGGCTACTCACAGCCCTGGAAAACTGCCTCCAGGGTCGGCAGCTTTCTTAGCAGCCGTGCTGTGGTTCTACCATCTCCATTGGGTCTCCACTCAACCCATGGTTCATCCTCACGGCTCCATTGGGTCTCCATGCAGGCATCCAGCAAACCTGCTTCACACTGCCCATGGCCATTTCCAAAACACAAGATCCTGTTGCAAATTCAATGGCCCTTGCTCTTTCCTGCATTTTTTATATTCTATAATACCAGGTAGGGTACTAATTTGTTAATCCAGGGGGGAATAAAGCTGACTTGAAAAACAGGACACTCCATCAACATTCAGGCTCCTTCAAAAGACTGTATTTTTTCTGTTGTCCCAATGCAGATCAGCTGGCCCAATCTCAATGTTTGTAATCTCTCATATAATTGCAGCTGAACATGCAGAAGTTTTGGCCCAAAGATTCCTTTCTGTGCCATATCTTTCTGCACACACCAGTCCATTTCTATGCAAAGAAACCCTGCACAACTTCTCAGGACATGGCCATAACAGCAAGCCTCTCACATAAACTGCTTCTAGCCCAGTCCAGGCAAAGCTCTTTCTCACCTCCATAAGCCAAACTCACAGTCCAGAGTTCTTACTGCATTCATATCTTTCAACTCTGACCAGAAAAGTCCATCAAGCTGTACTTATAGCACTAGAAGGTGTCTCTTAGGCCAAGGTTTCAAATCCTTCCACATTCCTCTTGAAAATCAGCTCCAAAAGCCTAAAGCCACAGTCAAGTGTCTAGCAGCAATCCCACTCCGAGGTACCACTTTACCATGCAGTCAGGTTCACATTGCTGGCAGAAATCACCCAACCAAGAGCAGCTTGTGGGAAAAAGGTTTATTTTGGCTTACAGACTTGAGGGAAAGCTCCATGATGGCAGGGGGAAACTATGATATGAGCAGAGGGTGGACTTTACCTCCTGGCCAACATCAGGTGGACAACAGGAACAGGAGAGCGTGCCACACACTGGCAAGGGGAAACTGGCTATTATACCTATAAGCCCACCTCCCAAAATAGATTGTCTGTAGGAGGTGTTAATTTCCAATTTCTATCAGCTGGGAACCTAGCATTCAAAACACATAAGTTTATGGGGCACATCTGAATCAAAGTTCTGCATTTATATATTTAAACATGAAATTATTGCTAAATAATAAAATAATCAAAATAAATCACACTTAACATTAACAAGGAGCTATTTTGGTTTGCTACAAGTAAGACTTTGTAATAACTCAAATTGGGAAAGAAGCTATTTTTGCCTTCTGGCATATTTCATTTATCCTTTCAATCTATCATTTGCTAGAAATCTGTGATTCTCTAGTTTTGTGTATGCCTATCACTTCCCAATTTTCCTTTGAGAATTTTTTTTTTGAGGTAGGGTTTCATTCTAGCTCAGGCTGACCTGGAACTGACTAAGTAGTCTCAGGGGGGCCTTGAACTCATGGCAATCCTCCAATCTCTGCCTCCCAAGTGCTGGGATTAAAGGTGTGTGCCATCACACCTGGCTTCCTTTGAGAATTCTTGTCTCTTCCTCTCATTCTTGGTTAGATTGTTTTGGGTTAAGAAAATGATTTCATATTCAAACATTTAAAAAACAATGTTATTTCATTCACCCTAATTTAAAATGAGCCATAATACATACATGCTAACTTCAGTTTGATTGTCTCAAAAAAGATCTCACATGCTTGTATGAAGAAAACGTCAGTTTTCAAGAATGTACACAAACTTGACTTACTAAGTTTCATCATATTGAAGAAGTAATGAATTCTATTTTTTAAAAATATTTTATTATATTTATTTGAGCGAGAGAAAGAAGTGATAAAGAGAGATTGGGTATGCCAGGGCCTCTAGCCCTGCAAACAAACTCCAGACACATGCGGCATCTTGTACATCTGGCTTACTTGGGTACTGGGGAGTCAAACCCGAGTCCTTTGGCTTTGCAGGCAAGTTCCTTAACCACTAAGCTCTCTATCCAGCTCCTGGATTCAATTTCTTAATTAAGAAATAAATAAATGGAATTTCTTAAATGAAATTCATCCCTTCAAAGTAGCTAACCTAGTTAACCTTTCTGAATTTATGTAAAATATCTTGAAAAGTTTCCTATAATCTGAAATCTGAGGCTTTTTTCAACTGGCAACTTCAGTAGCTAAACTAGAAAGTTCACAACTAGATTTAAGGAAGTTCAAAGAGGGCTACAGATTCTCTATAGTATCAGCTGCTTTACTATCTCCACGTTTCTTAGAAAGCAGACATACAAAACAAGGTTATTATGTAAAGATATATGTTAGGCCAAGAATAAAGTCAACAAAATTATTTTTCTTTTTTGGTATCCACTGTGCACAATTCATTAAAATTTACCAATGGTAAATTTAGTATTTACATTTAGTATCCACAGTATCATAGAAGATAACCCTAGGGATGGAGACATGGCTTAGCAGTTAAGGTGCTTGTCTATAAAGCTCAAGGACCCAGGTCTGATCCCTCAGGACCCTCGTGAGCCAGATGCACAAGGGGGCGCATACATCTGGAGTTTGTTTGCAGCTGCTACAGGCCCTGACATGCCCATTCTCTTTCTCTCTCCCTCCCTCCCTCTCTATTTCTATCTCTCTCACATAAATAAAAATATTTTTCAAAAGATAACCCTAAACAACTCAAATTTTTAATGAATATCAAAAATGGACTATATTGTACTCAGCATATATTTAATGCATCTTATTTTTAAAATGCTTTGAAAATGACTACTATCTGATTCACATAGTAATTCCTTAGCACTTTTCACTAGTCATTTCACTTCCTAACTACGTGTTATAAAAGCTCATACAGGTTGTATCTCTATCTAAAATGCTTGGAATCAAGGAGTGTTTCAGATTATAGACTGTCAGATTGTGAAATCTCTGCATATACATAATGGGGATAAGACCCAAGTCTAAACACAAATTTCATACGTACAGATACATGAAGCTTCACCCATTCCTGTCAAGTGCTGAACTACAATCCCCAGCCCAAGTGTAGCATTTTCTGCTTGTGGCAATCCAATAGATTGAGAGCAAAGAAGTTTTGTATTTTGGAACTTTTTATATTTTTGGATTAAGGACTCTCAACTTATATACAGTATTGGGAAAGCTAGAAAATGCCAATTGGTTATGTCATGGTTGCTAGTTCTAGTTTAAGTCTTTACAGACTAATAATTAACAGTTATAATATATTTTATACCATCCTATATTACTTTCTGGTTTTGTTTTTAATTGTAGTACCTAACTCAGAAAACAATTTAGTTAATAAATGCTCTTAAAATGTATATTATAATTTTCATTCTCTGATGATAAAGGATATTGAACATTTCTTGAAGTGAGTATTTCTTTAAGTGAGATATATATATTCTTTGAGAATTCTCTATTCAGGTGGCTGCCCCATTTTTTTGAGTAGGTTCTTTTTCTTTTATGCTTAGTTTTTTGAGTTCATAAGTTCTAGCTATTAGGCCTCTGTCACAGGTATAGCTGGAGAAGATTTTCTCCCAATCTGTGGTTTTTCTATGGGCTCTGTTGATGGTATGTCTGTCTGTACAATAGCTGTTTAGTCTCATGAGATCCCACTGGTTGAGTTTAATTTCTTGGGCTGTTGGGAACTTATTCAGGAAGTGTTTCCCTACTCCTATGCCTTAAGAGTGTTCTAGTTTTTTTTCTTCCAGTTGTTTTAGAGTTTCAGGTCTTACGCTGAGGTCCTTAATGTATTTGGGGTTGATTTTTGTGCAGGGTGAGAAAAGTGGATCTAGATTCATTTTTCTTCATGTGGTTATCCATTTTCTCCAGCATTGTTTGTTGAACATACTCTTATCCAGTGTGCATTATAGGCCCCTTTGTCAAAGACTAGGTAGCTGTAGTTACCTGAACTTAGTCCTGGATCCTCTTTTCTATTCCACTGATCTATATGTCCGTTTTTATACCAGTAGCATGCTGGGTTTTTTTGTTTGTTTGTTTTTTGGTTTTCGAGGTAGGGTTTCACTCTAGTCCAGGCTGGCCTCGAGCTCACGATTATCTTCCTACCTCTGCCCCCCGAGTGCTGGGATTAAAGGCATGTGCCACAATACCCGGCTGCTCTTTTTATCACTATCGCTTTTTAGTTTAACTTGAAATTGGGTATGTTCATACCTCTAGAAGCATTTCTTTTGCTGAGGATAATTTTGGATAGCTGAGGCCTTCTATAGTTCCACATGAATTTTAGACTATTTTTCTATCTCTGAGAAGAATGTTGCTGGAATTTTTATTGGTATTGCATTGAATCTATATTTTACTTTTATTCAATTAGCCATTTTCACAATATTAATTCTTTCAATCCAGGAGCATGAGAAGTCTTCTCAGTTTCTTTCTTTGGTGCTTTTATGTTCTCATTGTATAGGTCTTTCACTTCCTAGGTTAGTGATTTCTGTGTGTGTTGGGGAGGGGGCTACTGAAAACACGAGAGTTTCACTGATCTCTTTCTACAGCTATTTGTCTTGGCATATAGGAAGGTTACTGATTTTTGTGTGTTGATTTTGTATCTTACCAAGTTTTTTGGTAGAGTCTTTGAGACTTTTGGGTCACTACATATACATATGTGTGTATATTATGTCATCTGTGAATAGGGCTAATTTGACTTTAATGGGTATGGTGGTATATATCTGTAATCTCAGCACTCAAGTAGCTGAATCAGGAGGATGGAACATGCAAATGTGTATTATAAAATACCTTTCTTTGTACTATAAGTCAAATTATGTTTTTACATATATTGTGTACCTTTCGAAATGGCAACTTACATGGTATAACTGATACCATTCCTACCTGTGTTTCATGTCTTCAACATAAGAAACCCAATCAAGCCTGTTTTTCTGGGAACTCAAATATATTTCTTTCAGAGGATATCGTAATGATGTTGCTTAATGTCTTAAATTTTATGACAAGTTATCATTGATCATTATGTTACTTCAGATTTTAATTTTCAACTTAAAATTTTTCTTGGCTTACCTGTTGCATTTAATAAACTAGCTTCTACTCTGTGGGGAATTCTTGGTGGAATTTTCATAGATGCACGGATCTGGTAAAAACTAAAAGCAAAATAAATAAGGAAGCCACTTTAAAACATTAAAATATGCTATACTTAAACTTCTATATTTCATATTTATAAAAATAATAAATCAGATCAAATTCTATCAGTTTCCCATAACATTTACTATTACTAGAAAAAAAAACAGACCCGCAGGTCAAATAGTTTATTATGAAACCAAAAGGGAAACCCAACAAGTATAAAGATTACGAAAGAAACAGCAGCAATATACATGGTGTCTTTTGACTTCATATGAGAGAATATAACAGCAACATGCAGAATCAGAATGATATCAAGGGTTTTATTGTATAACTTATTTTTTTCTTTTAAATGACAAAGGGGCTAGGTACATGGCTCAGTGAATAAATACTTGCTAGGCAAAGAGTACCTGAGGTCAGAACCCCAGAACCCACATAAAAGCTGAATGCAGTAGGGCATTTTGGGTAAGAAGGCAGGTGAAAACAATCCCTCAGAAGCTCATGGTTCACTCAGCTTGCCAAATATAGAAGTGAACAATGGGAGACTGCTTCCAACAGGCAGAAGATGAGGACAGACAACCAAAGTTGTCCTCTGATCTCCAAACATATGTCAGGACATGTGTACCTGCACTCACACACATTAACATGGATATGTACACACACATCACACAAAACAGAAAAAAAAGGTGAATTTGGTTAAACCTGCCAGGTGTGGTAGTACACGTCTTTAATCCCAGCACTTGGGAGGCAGAGGTAGAAGGATCTCTGTGAGCTCGAGGCCACCCTGGGACTACATGTCAATTCCAGGTCATCCTGGGCTAGAGTGAAAACTCAACCTTCAAAAACAAAAACAACAACAAAAATGGTTAAACCTAATCTTGAGAAAACATTAGATTAACTTAAAAGTGGTTTTTAAAAGTTAGCTTTCTGAGCATATTGGCATGTGCATATAATGCTGGCATTCAGGAGACAGGCAGAAACAAACAAACAAACAAAAAAGGCTTGATAGTGTAAAGATTTGTATTTGATTTAAAAAAACAAACTTATTTTTTCCAGTGCTAAGGACCAAACCTAGGGCCTTGTGCCTGCTAGGAAAGTGCTCATTCACCGAGCTAAAGAATTTTTTATTTGGCATGTATCTGCCTAAATATGCATGCATGTGTGTTTTTGTACTTGTGGGGGTGGGAGCATATGCAGGTCACAAGCAGATGTTGGATGTCTTCTTCATTGCTCTCCACCTTGTTTTTATGAGACTGGGTCTTTAACTGAATATGGAGCTTACGGATTAGGCTAAACTGCCTGACCAGCAAGTCTCTGCCTTCTAGTGTTTGAATACAGACACATAGCACGATGCCCAGCTTTTGCATTGTGCTGGAGATTGACTACTGAGCCATCTCTTCCCAGTCCCTTGCTTATTCTTAAAAATTGAATATACATACATAATATATGAAACCCATACAGACGTAATACATTTTGTGTGTGTGTGTGTGTGTGTGTGTGTGTGTGTGTAAAAGAAGAGGTGTTGGTAAGGACGTAGAACAAGGGAAGTCCTTATACACCACTGGTAAGAATGTAAATTATTATAGCCATATGGAAACCAGTATGGCCGTTCCTCAGAAAGGTAAAAAACAGAACTAGATCTAGCCATCATACTACTAGGTATATCCAAAGGTAGTAAAATCCACATGTGCTTTCCCATGCTCACCGTAGCGTCATTCATAGCAGTAAGATATGAGGCATGCTAAGTTTCTATCCATGAGTGAATGTCTGAGAGAACATGGGGTATATAAGCACAATGAAATCATATGCAGCCTTTAAAAAGGAAATTCTGTCATTTACAGTATTGTGGATGAACCACTAAGTGAAATAAGTCAAGCACACATGTGAACTCTCAAAAGCTGAATGCATGGAAGTAGAGAGCTAAATGATGGTAACACGAGCCTGGAATTTGGAGGCAGATGTTAGGAAATAGGTCCAAAGTTTCAGTCACATAGGAGGAATACATTTTAGTGACTTATTTCACAGAATGGTGAACACATATAGGAATATTGTATTGTGTATCACAGAACTGCAAAAAGAATTTTAAATGTTTTTACCACACACAAGAAGTAGGTGAGGTGATGTACATATTAGTTAGCTTACATCACTCAATAGTACATACATATATTCAAACAGATACTTGTGAAGAAAGAAGCCCTATCTAAATATTCTATATCAAAGATCAACAAACTTATGTTTAATAATTTTAGTCTTTTTAACTTGTGGACCACACGGTCTCTGTTGTACCTACTCATGCCTATGGTGGAGAAAAAGCCACCATGGACACAGTGAAGCAAAGGCTATGTCTGGATTTACTTCAGCACCTCACAGAATGAGTCCCAGGACTATAGTACCCTACCTTGTTTCTGTATGCCCATAATTATCACTATGGCATACTTAATGTATTTTACATAGTTATCATGGAAAATATGGTCACTATTATATTCGAGTCCTAGTGAGATTTTTCTGGCAATAATTATAATTTTTAAATAGAAATCAGTTTAAAGATTTAAAAAGGGCAAAATATTGTTTGAAAACCTGCTGTAAAAAGTGTGCTATAGTTATTAGTTTAGACAGTGCTATTAGGATTTGTGTCCATAAAATATTTATCTTAAAATTAAAAGAATAACCCTGAATGCATACAGTATAACTGGCCCTCTGTATTCACTGGTTCAACTATTATGATCGAAAACATTGTGGAAAAATGTACTTGTATTGCACATCTAACAGACCTTTTTTTGAAATCATTATTGCCTTGACAACATAGTATGACTACCATGTACAGTCTCCTATGCACATAGTCTTTACATTGTGTTAGGTAGTATATATAATACAGAGATGATCCAACCTATATGGTAGGAAATACACAGGCTATGTACAAATAGTATGCCATTTTATATAAGGAGCTTGAGCAACTCAAGATTTTGGTATCCTCCACAAGATAGGAAGTGGGCAGCAGTAGAAGCAATCCCTAATGATTACTTAGAAAATACTGTAATTAAAATTCCTCAAAATTAAACAAATTTTGGTATCCTCCATACCCAGGATACAAAGAACATTGGACGTCTCAAGTGTAAAATGATGTCTGGATGTGCACATATCCTACAACATTCTGCCATATACTTAAAAATCATCTTTTGATTACACATACACACACATACCAACTCACAAATTACTGAATATTTCTTGAAAAAAAATCTATGTGAGAGCCATACAGGGTTGGGCATGAGATTCATAGTATCACTTTAAATGAATAACATTTTAAGTGAATAAAGGCTTAAAATATGCCTATGTTAACTACTTTTTAGAAAATAGCAAATAAGAGAAAATAAATTAAAAGATAAAGCCCTTGTATTGTAAGGGGTTTGGTGAATTAGGTGATTGAGAACCACCTCTAGCTAAAAACTGACTGACAAGCTACGAAAGTATCTTTTCATAAAATTATGTAAGAGCTGAAAAAGTAGTGTAGGATTTCTAACCCAAATTTATAGGAAAGCACAACTATAGACAAGGCCCTGAAAATTTTTTGAGCTCAGGGCATCTTCTGATTCATTCTAGCAAGTCTCAATTTTGGTTTATAAAACTTGGTTAGTAGCCATTCGTAAAATATAAAGAGAACCTAACTAGAAATGAAAATAGCTCTTAAAAATATGAAAAACTAGAGCGGGGCGTGGTGGCGCATGCCTTTAATCCCAGCACTTGGGAGGCAGAGGTAGGAGGATTGCCGAGAGTTCGAGGCCACCCTGAGACTACATAGTGAATTCCAGGTCAGCCTGGACCAGAGTGAGAGCCTACCCTGGAAAAACCAAAACAAACAAACAAACAAACAAACAAAAAAAACCATTCAATTTCACTTAGAAGTTAAAAAAGAGTATAAATTAAAACTGTAATAGGATACTTTTTCTCATCTCTCAGAAAGACAAACTTCTAACAGCTTGACAAAATACTTTGTTGGCAAAGATGTGGGTAAACAAGAATTCACCAACATTGCTGGTGAGATTGTAAAACGGTACATGTAGTGCGGGTAGACTGAGAAAAAAACAAATCCACACAGGCATGTACCCTGATTCAGCACCCCAGATCCTAAAAATACTCTTGCAAAAATACTAATATATGCAGAAAGCCATTTGTTATAGTATTAATTACAATAATAAAATGCAAAAGAGGCCCATTTTTGAGTAACTGAATAAACTAGGGTACAGCTCTACAATGAAATTCAGTGCAGAGGTAAAAAGAATTTGAAGTATCAGTTCATTATACTATAAAGGAAAGACTTTCAAGATTTATTTTTAACCAACAAATGCCCAGGGTCTATGTAAACAGCTGGGCATGACCACATGTCTGTAACCCCAGCCCTAGAGAGCACAGAGAGAATTACTAGGTCAGGAAAACTGCAGTTTCATGTTCAGAGAGACTCCATCTCCAGGAAATATACACGTGAGTGATAGAGGAAAGAACACCTGATGTTCTCCTCTGGCCTCCATGTACCTGTGAGCATATTTGCACATATATATGCATACTCCACACAGTACACACATACAAACATGTTCCATTAGCATATTTATTGAGTTCATACTACTTATTCCTCACTAAAAGGAACCAGTAGGAATACTTGACTGATACCAGGTCTGGAAAAGGGAATATACAAAAATCTGGAACTGCTCACTAGAACAGGGAACAAATTAACACTATTTGAAATTTTCAGTGGGAAGTTCACAGAAACTAACTTCAACTGAGGGGTGCCTTTTGAGCATCAAAAAGAATAAAGAGGTCATCAAACATGTTAAAAATCCATGAGTTCATTTTTGTATTAAATAAAAAATGACTAAATTTGAAAGATGTAAAGGCACAAAGCAATATTCTGAAAATAAGTGAACAGGAGAAAGAATAAAACATTATGTCCTTTCCATACAAACTGCCCTTCAGAAATAACAAAATAGTTAATGAGGTAGTAGTCTTCCAAGAATCCAAGCCAGCAATGCAAGATGAATAAAAAAACTAGAATATCACTGTTTTGTAACCAGTAAAATTTTGATACTAAGCAAAGATCTCCAATGTACACCACCAATTAAATTATAGGGAACCTTACAAAGGATCTGTCAAGTTGACAGCATCTGGATCAATCTTATCATAAAAAATAGCCAGACATTACATGTTCTATAATGCATCTAAAAGCACACAGTATTGTTTAAGCATTCTCAAAAGCCTTACGGAATTTAACCAAACCTTCAGATTAAGCAATTATAAAATGGCTGTCCAATTGTGAGAACAAAAATGGGAATACTATATACACATTAGGAAATGTGAGTTTCCTATCTGTTTCTGTTTCATGAATCCAAACACCAAATTATAAAAAATGCAGGAAAGCAAAACCCACTAGTTTCTTCAGTAAAATACTCTTGACACTTATACTGTCCTCCGTCTGTAAAATCTTGATTCAACTTGTAGACTTACACCATGACCACAAATTTTAATATGGGATAAAGGTAAGGGTTAGTATAGCACTGAATATTTATGTTCTAATAACAAATGAATGGCCATGAGGAAACAATCTACTGCATACAGAATGTAGCTGATTCAAAGTGGAGACAGAAATTAAGTTCTAGAAGTTTGTTTCCTCTATCTTACTCAAGATTTTTAGATAGTTTTAAAAGGTACATAGAAAGCTTGAGGGAATTTTTTGTGTGTGTGTCAATCATCACTACTTAAACACACATGCACACATGTACACGACATTACAGAGAGGGAATTTTCTCTCTAAGGTTATAATCAATGTCAATAATTCAAAAATTTGGGAATTATTTTCTCACTGTTTTAGCTGATATTCCCTTGAATCAAATTACTAATGGTCATGAGATAATAACCTCAGAATTATGAACAGAAGGGATTTTATATAATTTTATTAAAAACTTATAGGTGGGCTGAAGAGATGGCTCAGCAGTGAAAGAGCTTGCCTGTGAAGCCTAAGGACCCATGTTTGATCTCTCTCCAGATCCCACGTAGGCCAGACACACAAAGGTAAGGCAAGTGTAAGGTCACATATGCCCACTAGGTGGCGCAAGTGTCTAGCATTTGATTGTAGTTGGCTGAGGCCCTAGTGTACCAATTTCTCATTTTGCACTATTATTAAAATTTAAGAACAGTATCTAAATCCATATTTTTGTCCATCTCCATTTTCAAGTCATAATATGCTCTTTCCTTTGTAGTAGTACATCCTCTGACATGGAAATGGTGCTACTACATGACTAAGAATAGCAGCAGTAGGGACTAAGGATTACAGCTCAGTTGTAGAATATTTGCCTAGCACGTGAGGGCTCTGGGTTCAAACCCAAGTACTGCATAAACAAATAAACAATAACAAAAGAACAAACCAGCAATAGTAGCTACAAGTATATAATTAAAATAGTATCAGCTCTGACCCAGATAACAAATTTAAAAAACAAGGAATGACTTTCAATTTCAATCTCCAACAGTATTTCTCAACTGCTTTTGTTATTATCAGTACAGTTTATTACATGCACTTGCTTTACTGCAAAGCATTAAACTTTGTTAAACTTTTAAAATCTAACTACTTGAAAATAGCTTGCTTTTTTTGCAAGATGAATTAAATTCAACTCTAGAAGAAACCAACTAGTATTTTAAGGCTGTGCTACTTTAAACTTGTTATCTCTCTGAAATGTCTATTACTTTACAATGAAAGAAAACAACCCAGTTATATCACAAAACATACTATTTCTGCTGATCTATTTTATTCCAAGACCTTTTCAGTAATGAAAGCAGTATATTAATTTACTAATTTACATTCTGGCAAAAGTGTCCTATTTCTTCTTGGACCAATAATAGTGTATGTACAGATAAGTAACTCTGAATAGCACTGACTTAAAGATTCTAGAAAAGGGATGATCTAGTAGTTTTGCAATGACCTGTAAAGAGATGAAAAATTTCCCTCGCTTACTTAGTAGCTAATTGAAATTGGTTTATTTCAATTTAATCCTCTTTCTCTTATGCCATGAACACAATAGTTATACTTTTCCCTCAAGTATGTAAAGGGCAATATTTCCTTCTGTTTGGAGTCCTCTTGATAAAGACATTGTCAATAAAGTCATACATGATGTATACCATCTTATAATCACAATATATTTCTTTTTTTGGTTAATTTCCTAGGCTAATGTACTAATCATTTCCTCATTGCTATGATCAAATATCTTACAAAAGCAACTGAAGGAAGGAAAGGTGTAGAGTTCAAAGTCACAGTCTTCATGGTAGGGAAGGTATGCCAGGAGTATGGAGCAGCGGGTTGCACTACAACCATAACTGGAGAAAAGCACTGCTGCTTGGCTCACCATTTTATTCAGTCCAACAGTTCAGCACATGAAATGCTATCACCCACAGTTAAAGTGGGGTTTCCCACCTCACTTAACCTAATCTAGATAATCCCTCAAAGGCATGCTCAGAGGCTTGTTTTCTAGGTTGACAGTCAATCAAATCTATCACAAATCCCCTGTAAACTTGACACCCAAATATATCACTTTTAAGCCTTAACCTTTCCACCTCTTGTCCCTCTAGGTTCATGGCCTTCCCATAATGCAAAATGTGTTGACTTCAACTTCAGAAGTCCCAATTGTCTTTAACAGTCACAACAGTTTTCAAAATTGTAAATGCAGAGTATCTTCTGTAATTCAAAAGCCAAGTTACATACTTCTAACCTGCATCAGCACAGAGTAAACATTACTTTTCCCAAAAAGAGGAACTGGGGCATTAAAAGGAAAGATCAGTACTTCAAATCCTAAATCTTTTAGCTCTGCATCCAATACCTGGCACTCGTGATGGAATCATGTGGACTCCAAAGGGCTTGGGTAAGTGCACCCTCCAGCTCTATTGCCTGTAGCACTCATAGTTAGGCTCTCTCCTGGGTTGGCTCCACTCTGTTGTCCAATGAATCTGACATCCCCAACATACTGGGGTCTCCACTGCAGCTTACAGCTCATCATCATAGGTTCATTCAGTGGCATCTCAGGGCCTCTTTGCAGTGCCACACACTGCCTGGCCTCAGTGGCTCTTTGGAACCATGGCACAAGACTCCCTGACTATCCCAATCTTGCATCTTTCATGCCACAAAACCATTTCCAAGTTCTGTTGTCAGCTTGAGAAACCATCTGGACCCCTTCAACGATAGCTGCAGTTGCCTGCCTGCTAGGTGGTTGATTTCTAGCTGAAATCCTCCTCCACAGAATCTGATATCTTGAATTGGGATGTATCATATCAAAACCTTACGCAATGAATTTGGGGCCAATCTAACAGTCTCCCTTAGAAGATGAAAAAAAAAAAGAAAAATACAGAAAATGACAAAATGGAGGGATGAAACATGCTATTTATAGTAACTTTGGGGAAAAAATTAGACAATGTACCTATGAAAGCTAACTTCTAGGCAGAAAGCTGAAAATACCAAGTAGATGATCCTAATTAAGCATCGTAAGGTTGTGAAGGAAAGGAGGAAGCCAATGAAAGCACTAGGCACTTCACATGCAGGAATCTAAAGCAAATATTGAGGACCAGGACTTGTTGGTTGGAAAATAAAAATCCTTTGGAGGCTGGAGAGATGGCTCAGCAGTTAAGGAGCTTGCTGTAGGTTTTTTCCCCTCAAAAATCACTAAAAGAATGAAAATGGGCTCTAAGTAGACATTCTTAACTCAATGAGACATATTTCAGAAAGTCTGTAGGTCAAGGTCTAACAGAATTCTCATCCCAAAGTTCTAGTGATTGTATCTAGAAAGCAGCATGTTTCAAAATACAATTGTGGGTGTGGGTTTTTAAGGTATAGACTGGGTCATGTCAGACAGAGAAATCCCACAGTGTTATTTATGGAAAATTAAGATGACATGAGCAGGTAAAGGCCAAAAGTGCCTACAAAGATAAGGTTTGTTTGCCAGAAGATATCTCAAACAAGGATGTTAAAAACAACAAAAGAACATGCATCCCTAGGGCCAGAATGAGTGTAACCTTGAGTTTTACTGGTTAAGCACTCCTTTCCCATTACTACATCTAAATAATTCCACTCATAAACCACCTTTCAATTTCATTTATAAAACAATTAATCAAGATAAAAAGTAAACAAATTCATACATTTTTACTTAATTTTTAAATTTCAAGCTTTGCTTAATCTTTATACATTGCTTCATCCTCTAAACAATGTAACTTAGATAGTTATATACATAGCCATTACAAAGACACCTAACTGCCACTCTCTAGGAAGGTACTTCAAACCTCCCTAAACAACAGCCTTTGCCCTCAAGGAGCCACACTTAGGCACATCCTCTCCCTTGTCTTAGTAAGCTCACTAACTCTACTTCATTCTATTTGATCCTGGAATTCTCTTCTGTGGAGTAGTCACAGACCTGACATTATCTGGATAGAGGTCCCTAAGGGGGAAGGGGACTCCTCAGGCTGCTGTTGTGCTAAGCTATTTGTGTACATCTATTTTTCCACATTTTACCCTAAGTGTTAATAAGTAAAAATGAAATCTTATCCATGTTAAATAGAGTCCTCTTACTGAACATTATAAATTCATAAACACATGTTAAATCTACTCAGCATTATCAATAAACCAATGTGAATAATCTCCAAACAGCTATTTAACAAAGAAAATTTTGTAGACAATAATCACCTCAATATAGCTCATTGTTTTCCTTGTATATGCTAAACAAAAGCATGTATTTAAAACTTTTATACCAAAGTACACACCCTCTCTGGAATAAATCCACATTGTAGAACTTGTTTAGCTCCACGGAGAATTCTACCATTGCTTGAACTTCAGTCATTTTTAATTGACACCCAGAGGACAAGTCTGGTAACAGCACCTTAATTAAAGAAGGGGGAAAATCATCAGAAGCACAAGAAAAATGCCAACTTATAAGCCTAACTGAGCCAAACCCAACTAAATAGTATCAGAATCTCTTATCAACTTATAAGCCTAACTGAGCTTAACCCAACTAACCAGTACCAGAACCTATCGTTAAATAGCATTACTTCAGTAATTTAAGATTTGTGCTGTTACAATATTTTTCTAAGATTTGTTTCCCTGGATGATGTTTGTGTAATAAAAATACAATAACCTGCTAAAACTAATTCCTGATTTTAACCTTTATATGTTAGCCAATAAGTTTAAAAATTAATCTAAGTTTTCTCTCCCAGTTCTACCTTGTACATAATGGTAACTCTACAGTCAAGATGAAGTGGAGGGCTACAGGTAAGTTAAGGTACTTGCCTGCCAAGCCTAAGGACTCATATTCAACTCTCCAGGTCCCATGTAAGCCAGATGTACAAGGTTATACAAGTGTGCAAGGTCACACATGCACACTCAGTGGTGCAAGTGTCTGGATTTTGATTAGAGTCTGGAGGCACTGGCACATCAATTCTCTCCCTCCCCGCCCCGCATAAAAAAAAAAAAAAAAAAGGCCAGTCTGTCGTGCTTGCCTCAAAAAAATATTTACAAAAGAGAACTGATATCCTTTAATGCTCTTAAATTCATGTATAGTTTTACTGTTAAGTGAAGAAAAAGTTCTTAAATGATAACCCATTCTTAAGTTAAAAAATATTTTTTTCTTACATTATGAAAGCCAAAAGGATTTATTTCTTTTCTTTTTTTAAAATAAGGATTCATTTCAAAGAAGTTAAAAAGGTGTCAGCAGGTGAAAAATGAAGCACCCACAACTGTACCCATTGAAATATGGGGTTTGGTATAGTTTCTTCATATGTGTACATTAGTATAATTTTTTTGTAGTTTTTTTTTTAGTTTTTCGAGGTAGGGTCTCTCTCTAGCTCAGGCTGACCTGGAATTCACTATGTAATCTCAGGGTGGCCTCGAACTCATAGTCCTACCTCTGCCTCCTGAGTGTTGGGATTAAAGGCGTGCACCACAACACCTGAAAATTAGTACAATTTTTTATATGTACTTTTTTTAATTGTAATTTTTATTTATTTGAGAAAGAGAGAGAATGGGCATGCCAGGGCCTCTAGGCACTGCAGATGAACTCCAGACACATGTACCACCTTATGTAACTGGCTTACATGGATCCTGGGGAACAGAACCTGGGTCCTTTGGCTTTGCAGGCAAGCACCTTCACTGCTAAGCCATATCTCCAGCCTTATTAGTACAATTTTATAAAATTGGGGAAAAAAAATCACTTGCAAATTGTTATAGCCTGCTAAATTCATTTAATTTTTCTAATGAACATGCAAGCCAGTAAGTATAACTATATGGCATTATCTTAATTGTAACTATTACACTGTGAGCATGTTACAGTTAAAACAAGTCCCTATTGTTGGGTACTTCAGTGGTTTCTATCTTTTCACTATTTTGGAAAGAATTATCATCCTTAAAATAGCACATATTATAAAAAACAATCTAGAGTAAAATGTGTTGGTAGTCAATTCTCCACCGATCTCTGGTATTTCTCTATGCAGATACACTGACAGCCTTTGTTCCAGTCTATCTTCTCAAGGGCATCTGTACAGAGTGCAGTTCTAACAGAGACAGTGTCATATATTAGGACAAAAGAGGGTGGGAGGGAGGACAGGCAGATCTATGTACTATAATATAGTATTCCAGTGCCTAAGTCAGGTGGGCTCACTGTCTATTATAAAAGATTCAGGTTTCCTTAATAAAACCTATTCATATGGTGATGCCTTTGATCCATGATGCCCATGTCTTCTGCTACCATTACAGCACTGTGGCAGGATATCTTGTCAGTTTGCAAGTGAGGTAAAGCTCAGCCCCACGTATTCACAGTTCCTGAAAAAGTATTTCACTGAAATTTAGTGGATAATATAATCTATGATAAACTGAGGATAAAACAATTGCCATATTCTTACCTCTGCTGATCAAAACTTTATTTTAACATTATTAACCAATCTTGTACTTCCAGTTACTGATTCTTGTTGTTAAAAATATATTGTTCTTCCTATGAGAAAGAAACAGTAAAATTTCAAACAAAATTATAGCTATTTAAAAAAGTCTATCTTCCTGGGCCAGAGTGAGACCCTACCTTGAAAAACCAAAAAAAAAAAAAAAAAAAAGTCTATCTTAAGGATACCTATGTTATATTAGTTTAACATTTTAAATTTGCACTATATCCTCCACAAAGCTTAGGAATAAATTATAATTCTATTAATATCATTAACTATTATTTATGTCTATTAAGGATTTATACATTATTGAAAGTACAGTAACAAAAATATTTTCTTAGTTCAGTGGTTTAGAAATGATCCTCATGAATATCCATAGCATAATAACTCTATTATTATTATTATTATTATTTTTTAGTTTTCCATGGTAGGGTCTCGCTCTACTCAGGCTGACCTGGAATTCACTATGTAGTCTCAGGGTGGCCTTGAACTCACAATGATCCTCCTACCTCTGCATCCCGAGTGCTGGGACTAAAGGTATGCGCCACCACGCCTGGCTGTCAATTTCTAAAGCATCTCATTTCACTTCTATTCATCCCATCAATAATGATGATGATGTAGATCAAAATAACATATCTTTATACATGGTATTCCCACTTTATAGAAATTGTATTGTATCTAGACCACTTCTCCTATATTGATTTTCTTGTGAGCAAAGTTTATATCTTGCTCTGGTACTGATGCTGAGAAGTCTGGTCAAGTATTAACATACTAATAAAATAGGTATTCATTCAAACAACATTTACTGAACATCAAGGACTTAAAATATAGGGAATCTCTCAGTTCCTGATCCTCAAGTGCTAATTAACCACAAGGAAGCATTAAATATATTTAAGTAGGGGCTGGAGGGATGGCTTAGTAGTTAAGCTGTTTGTCTGCAAAGCCAAAGGATCCAGGTTCAATTCCCCAGTACCCATGTTAGCCAGATGCACAAGGGGCACATGCATCTGGATTTCGTTTGCTGTGGCTGGATGCCCTGGCGTGCCCATTCTCAATATCTCCCCCTCTTTCTGTGTCAAATGAATTTATATATATATATATATATATATATATATATATACATACACACACATAATCACAAAGGTAATAAAACAGGTTTAGGATTTGAGTCCCAAGGTGTGGCATGTTGGTGTTGCCTTCCTTTCATCTTCATTACCTTTAGGGAACACAGTGCCCATATCACCTAAACTAGTGGGCATATTATATGGTAGTGGGCATATTATATGGTAGATAAATAAACTTTGGTTTAATTTAAGCTTATTTCATTTTGGGATCCCTATTAAAGGAGCTTGCCCTTTTCCTTAGTAAAGAATTTAATATGAGAAGTAGCAATAACAAAATCTGAAAGCATGTGGATTAATTAATTCCCAAAGTAGGGTAGAGGTGCAACAAAATCCTAAAATATGTGGCACTAGTTTAAAAATTACATACCTGGCAAGAAGAGAACATACTAGAATACTAGTGACCCTCTTACATGGGAACAAAATAATCGATAAAAAGGGCTGTCTATGGTAACATGAGGATGTAGGTGTCCACAAAGTACACAGTCCTCAGAAAGTAGATGGGAACAGTACAACCCTGTTGTGTTTGTACTTCTTTTACTGTGCTTACTTTAGCAAGAACTGGCTAGTTTGTATGCAATGACAGAAGTAAAAAAAAAAAAAAAAAGACTACAGACATTGAGTTTGCAGCTAACTGTGCCAATAACCAAATCAAGAATAGTATTTTTCTTAAAAGAATCCTAAAAATTCTTAACAAAATAAAGGAATCCCAGCTGAAACCATAGAATAATTGGGGAAATGAACAAGAGTGGTGCTTTCTTAGTGAACATGGTATCAGCACAAGGGTGAAGGAGATAGACACAGAGAACACTCAACCCCTACCAAACCAGAGACACAGAGACTCCCATGACCTCATCACTGTAGTAGACCTAGAACAAACCCAGCAGGGCTCAGGGAAATTCGTGAAAGAGGGGACAGAAAGATTGTTAGAGACACAAGTTGGGACACTATGCACAGAGACATTGCCTCTCCCCCATAACTGATGGCTACCCCTGTAATGCACCACTCACAATCCCCAAGGGGATAACTGGCACCCCCAACGAGGAGGGTCCCTTCGAAGGGAGGGGGGCATGGATGAGGGTAAGGATAGTACCAACATGTGTTGTTTACATACTGAGTACGCCCATAACTAATATTAATAAAAACAAGATTAGGGAAGAATGCTATCATCCCTCCAACTGCCTATTGTTACATAGAGCTCTAAAACAATGACCACTAAAATGAGGAATGAGGATGTGTCTCATGTTAAGATCATTAAAATGTGCTGGGTGTGGGCTGGAGAGATGGCTTAGCAGTTACGGAACATGCCTGTGAAGCCTAAGGACCCTGGTTCAATTCTCCAGGTCATACGTAGCCAGATGCACAAGGTGGTGCATGCGCCTGAAGTTTGCAGTGGCTAGAGGCCCTGGCGTGCTCATTCTCTCTCTCTCTCTCATAAATAAATAAATAAATAAATAAATAAATAAATAAATAAATAAATAAATAAAATAAAGTTAAAAAAAGTGTTGGGTGTACAGAGAGAAATAAATAAGGCTGTAATAAATAAGGGTGTAGTAAGAATGACATCCAGAAAAGGATTTAAGTGTAGTTGCTACCATATAAAACAGAATGGGAAAAAAAAAACCCAATAGTCCTATTACATTTTTTTAAAGACTTTATTACATTTTATTTTCTTCAGTAGACTTTGTACCTAAATGAGATTTGTTAAGACTGCTATAAGAAACTTTGGCTTGTAGGATTTATTTTTCTTTTTAAAAAATATTTTATTTTTATTTATTTTTTGAGAGAGAAAGAGGCAGAGTGAGAGAGATAGAGAATGGGCACACCAGGGCTTCCAGCCACTGCAAACGAACTCCAGATGTATGTGCCACCTTATGCATCTGGCTTACGTGGGTACTGGGGAATCGAACCAAGGTCCTTTGGCTTTGTAGGCAAGAGCCTTAACTGCTGAGCCATCTCTCCAGCCCATAATACTATTACTTTTCTTTTTGTTTTTCGAGGCAGGGTTTCACTCTAGTCCAGGCTGACCTGGAATTCACTATGTAGTCTCAGGGTGGCCTTGAACTCACAGTGATCCTCCTACCTCTGCCTCCCAAGTGCTGGGATTAAAGGCCTGCACCACCATGTCTGGCCCTATTACATTTTTGACAGACAAGTTTCTGTGAGAGAAATAGTAAGCTGACCTGCCAAAGCCTGTGGCTATGTAACGAACAAGCTGAAAAATCCACAGGAGCAGATACCAGTCTATGAAAATTATACCTTCCAATGTAGACAAGTTTTCAATGCTAAAGTTAAAGTAAAGGTTAAAGTAAGGAAGAAATATCCAGAAAGCAACAACAGGGATCACTATGCCACGAGCACAGGTTTTGATACCAGAAAGCAGAACTAAGACACTCCTCCAGGAACAGGATAAAAAACTTCATCAGTCTCACTCAACAGTTCCCAGCTAGTTGTATTTCCCAATCTGTCTTGGTGCTATCCTACCCTTGGAATGTTGTCAACTGATCATAGCTCATGCATGCACCATCTGTCTCACCTGTGTGAAAGTCTCTAGTGTGTTTTCCTACATAGGAGACTTTTTACTGTTTCCTTGTTTCCAATTCCATCACAAAATACTGGTTAAGTGTTGGAGGAACAGAGGAGGAACAGAGAGTTGTTCTGCTTATAGGCCACTGCACTTATAGATCTTTCAGTGAGCTTGGATAAATGCAACAGGTGGGTGGCACCTTGGTTGTTTCCTTAAGGAAGGGAGGTAGGAGTGTCTTCAACAGGATATACATGAGTATGTGGGTGGCTACAGTGACACTGGTACACTACTTGCCATTTCCATTTTCTTCCTCCCTAGGCAAATCTCCCAGGCTGAGTCTGTATTGCCTAACCTCTTTGATGCAATATTACACTTGGAATGTGGTCAAGTGATCCCAGCTCATGCATGCAATATCTGTCTCACCTGTGTAAAAGGAATTTCTCTGCCCCAAATTTCACCTGCCTTCATTTCTCATAGTATGGAATACCTTCTTGACAATGACCTACTTTTGATCGCATAGACCAGGACAAAGCTCCAAAATATGGTAAAATGAGGAAGGATCTGGTGTTCTAACCAGCACACCTGTCTAGACTGCTTGGTCTTTTATACCTTATAATTCTTTGCTACAGTAACTGCTCTAAAACTACACCCTAATCTATCCATACTTTTACACCTTCTCTGACCTCATCTCCAACCACTCTGTCCAGTGTCACATTTGATTCCCTTCTATTTCTCAAGCACACCATATAGCCACAGAGCCTTTGCATTTAAGTTTTCTCCAGAACAGTCCTCCCTGCAGCTATTTACATGACTCGCCCCTTTACTTTTTGGGGGATTGACTCAAGTACCAACTTCTCAGTTTAGGCCTTTCCTGGCCACACTTGGCTACTGACACACCCCATCACTTCTCTCCTTAGGTTTTTGTTTTTTTTCCTGAGCACTTCCATCAAACTAAACACCTATATCTATTCCCTTTTATTTATATATTTTTTGAGACAATGTCACACTAAATAGCCCAAGTTGGCCTCAAACTCATAATCCTACTGCTTTTACTTCTGAGTACTTATTACAGAACTGAGCCACTAAGCAGAGCCTTATCACTATCATATCATATCTCTTTTGCTAAAAATTATCTTTATGAAGGAATGAGGTGCTAGTTACATTGTTCATTGATGAATTTGTGCTGCCAGACACATGGTAGGTACCCAATTTAACTTTTAAGACATATTTAACCATTAACATTAAAGATGCCACATGTATTATTTTTCCATTTATGCTGAACCAATCTGAGGAAAGAAAATGCTACAGTTACACACTGAAAACAGAGGTGACTATATGTTCCTCAACCAGTGAAAGTACAGATGTTTCTTCTTCCCTTTCTCTGGTATTGTACTATGCTTTCTGTTCTATTGCTGCTATCTAGTTTTCCGTATTTCTATTCTTTTTATTAACATCTCTTAAACAGAAATATACACATACACATCTATGTAAAGTGATGCAGATAAACCATGGGGACTTTCACTGTCGTACAAAAGCAAAAAAGAAATGTTTTTATTTTTTTATATAGCTAGGAAAAAAATTAAAATGGAAAAAGGCAAAAAAGAAATCAAAAGGAGGAAAGAAAAATTGAGAGGTCTGTCAATGCAGAAACTCATCTTTCCCCATCTCTACAGTAAATGGCGCGACACTATCAGGAATGTCTATATTCTCAAGAGGATATGGAAGTCTTTTTTTCCCCCCCTTTAAAGGTAACATCCTAATTTAAAATACTGCCATCTAGGTGAAAGACAAAACCAGGGCTGGGGAAGTGGCATTTGCTGTTCAAGCATAAAGGACCTACTTCAATCCCCAAAACCCACGTACAAACTCAGACATGGACATATCTGTCTGTAACTGAGGGGGTCGTGGAGACAGGAAGATTGTTGGGGCTCCCTGGTCAGCAGGTCTAACCAAAAAGCAGGGACCTCCAGATTCAATGAGAGATTCAGGGAAATAAGGTGGTTGAGTAGTAGGAGAATACCCAACATTGTCCTCTGGCCTCTGCACATATGGGGATAGGATGTGGACATCTGTTCACACATGTATATTTAGCACATGCATATACAACATGCACATATGCATACACATAGACCACACATACTTCAAAACTAAATTCAATCACAGTACAAATCCATTCTATGGCCTAACAGTTTGAAATTTCTGACTTACACAAATTCTCATGCCTCTCGTGAACTAAATAAGCTGCAAACAGAATTTCTTTTCTTGAAGTCTGATGATGCACAGGGATTATCCACTGCAATTTTCCATGGCGTTCTGCACAGCCTGACACAGAAGCTATCACTTCTGCCTGAACCCCTGCAGCTATGAGATGGACACATACCTAAGACTACTTCATTCTCCTGACTCTGGCAAAGCAGACTAAAAACAAATAATATGGAAGCTAATCAAACAGGAATTCTCCCTGGGCCACTAACCACAATCCAGAGAAAAAAATGATTCTGATAGCAAATTGGAAATTTAGAGACAAGAATGGATTTTTTTTTGGCCAATCAAACCTGATAAGATGAAAGAACTGATAATTATTTTGTTGTACTTCAGGAAAATTAATTTTCTTTCAACAAACAAGCAAAAAACAAACAAACAAACAAAGAAACAAGGTCACTGATTAATCTGAAAGTCATTTTAGGTCTATTAGAACTGCTCTGATCAACATGGAGACCACTAGCAACATGGACTATAGAGGAACAAAACTGTGACTAGTGTGACTGAGAAACTGAATTCTGCATTTTGACTTAAGATTAACTTCAATACAATACTGATGCAATGTAAAATATTTCTCTACTAAACACAGCTTTATTGTTTTGAAAGGAGTCTAAAAATATAAGTAGTGTACAGACACATGCTATAAATATACAATGAATGTCAAATATGGCACAAAAAGTATGTAAATATTTCACTGTTTTATGCTAATCACATCTTGAAGTAATATTTTGGATACAGTATCCAAAATTATTATCAAAATTAATTTTACCTGCTTTCTTAATGTGGCTACTAAGAAATTTTAAACGACATGCCTGACATATTTTACTGGATAGAACTGTCTACAGATACTAAGCCAACCTTTTAACTGATAGTATATGTGTGTGTGTGTGTGTGTGTGTGTGTGTGTGTATATATGAACTACCCCAGCAATAATATCATAGTACTTCCATATATACCTTCTAGCACTGGGGTGGTTACTCCATCACAGCAGTTTAGTGATACCTGATATTCACAAAGGAGAGTCCAGGTACAGACATTTGAAAAATGTGGGAAATGTTTCTAATACCATCTACAATGATCCTGAAATATCACCTTGAACTCAGAATTCTTTAATTCATTAAAACCTAGAAAAAGGATGTGGAAGCACCTATAACTTAAGAGGCACAGGCTCAGCAGATCCTCCTGATGGGCTGGTTCCTCTCAAAGAAATCAAGCAACAGCCTAAGTCTTAGGATTTTAGTTAGTATAAGTGACCTGCACAACATACATCATCAGTAATATTTGTCATTTTAAAAAAGTGATCACTGCAAAGCTGATCACCAGAGGAGAGGGTACTTAAAGTGAGGAAAGTCATTCATGGAGAAATGTTTGCTGCTACTACTTATCAAAATGAGCTTTGAACGTAGTCCATTTCACCAGCCACATGTCATGTTACATAAATTATAGAACACTGACAACCAGAAGGGAAAAATGGTAGGTCTTCTAAAGAAAACATAAGAAGGACAGCTTGATGACATATTTTGAAAAGTTCTGTTCTTCCTTTGGTGATACTGATACAGAACAAAGCAATAAGGTAAAATAAAAACTGAATACTGGCAGCTAAAACTTGGAGCCTCAACTCTTGCACCAGGCAGCTTTAATTATTAAATTCTGCTGAAATCTGAAAAATATATTAGTACTACATTTACAGATGAGAAAACTAAGAGCAAAAATGTTTATATAACTTATCCAGGTCACATAGTAAGAAAATTAATGTAAAGAGGCAAATATTCAAATATATTAAATTCCATGGCATATAGTTACATATGAAAAACTCAAAAGTGCACAACTGCATTGCCAGAGGAAACAGATTCAGTGATCATCAAGCCATGAGAAAAATGTGTCTACCAAAAGAAAAATCAGAATGCAATACTAATGAAAAAGAGTTATACTTGATAAATTAACTATACTCCCACATGCAAGCATTTCCTGTGAAATCCTCAAATTTCTCACAGCCCACAATCACATAAACAAGTTGTGGTGGTTTGACTCAGGTGACCCCTTCTAAACTTAGGTGTTCTGAATACTAGGTTCCCAGCTGATAGAGATTTGGGAACTAACGCCTCCTGGAAGAACTGTATTGTTGGGAGAAGGCTTATGGGTATTACAGCCAATGTCCCCTTGCCAGTGTTTGGGACACTTTCCTGTTGCTATTGTCTACCTTATATTGGCCAAGGGGTGATGTCCACCTTCTGCTCATGCCATCACTTCCCCTGCCATCATGGAGCTTCCCCTTGAGTCTGTAAGCCAAAATAAACCTTTTTTCCCCCAAAGCTGCTCTTGGTCAGGTGATTTCTGCACCAGCAATACAAACCTGACTGCAACATAAGTACATCCTTTTAGAAGCACTGTCTCTTCCAATTCTGAAAGGGAATAAATTACTACTTCGACCTAATATTTATTTTTGGTAAGCATTCTAAAAAACACTTAATATTAGAAAACTGTGTCATTGCCACAAAAAAGTGAAACAAGAAAACAAGAAAATATTTAACTACAATATATGGTAGAAACTAGAGTAAGCTCAGAATGTTTCCATGGTTGACTTATGACTTCTATTGCTTATCATGTGACAATGCATGAAAGCTCCTCCAATATTATCAGCACAATGGGAAAATAGGATTTATTAAAAAGTTTGGGCTGAAGATATGGCTCAGTGGTCAAACGTTTTTGCTTATCAAGTCTGACAGCCTAGGTTTGATTCTCCAGGACCCACATCAAGTCAGATGCACAAAGTGGCATATGTGCCTAGAGTTTGTTTGCAGTGGCAGGAGGCCCTGGCATGCCCATACTTCTTTCTCTCTCTCTTAAATAAATAAATAAACAAAAATATGATTAGAAAACAATTCACACAAACTTCTTAGGGTTACATATATGTTACAAAATAACTTTTCTAGCACCACAAGATAAAATATATTTGAGTCAAAGGAAGGGTACGACTCCTTACAATGCAACTGTCCAGTCACAAATTGGCCTCGATATCCATGACCTTGCAGTGCCTAGCAATACCTTCGCAAGACCCTCATAATAGAAGAAAAATGATAATGACATCAAATTAAAAGAGAGTCTAATGGAGAGAGGGAAGGGATATGATGGAGAATAGAATTCTGAAGGGGAATGGGGGGAGGGGAGGGAAATACTGTGGGGTTTTTTTTGTATGTAAGTATAGAAGTTGTCAATAAAAAAATAAAAATAAAAATAAACTCAGAAGAGTCAAAATTACCAAAGCCTAATTATTCCTCTTAACAGGAAGAGAAATTGAGAAAGATCTATAGTCATCTTCTGTTATCTGGTCCTAGGATCTGCCCCACAGCATTCAAAGTATCGCTTCTTACTTGTTATCTAAACAGAAAACAGAACTCAGAACAAGAATAAAAGGAATTACCACCTTGGTTTTGAAAAATTTTCTAAGAAGCAATGTTTTTCTCTTTTTAAAAAACATATATTTTCTTTCTTTCTTTATTTGAGAGAGAGAAAGAGGTAGAGATAAAGTGAGAAAGAGGGCCTCCAGCCACTGCAAACCAACTCCAGACACGTATGTCCCCTTGTGCATCTGGCTTACATGGGTCCTGGGGAATTGAAACGGGGTAGTTTGGCTTTGCAGGCAAGCGCCTTAACCGCTAAGCTGTCTTCTCCATCCCATTCTTTACATTCTATACTTTTGTATTTTCTTTAATATACTAGTAACTTTGATATGAGACCTGGATTCTGATTCAAACAATCTATGCCTCTTTTCTCAAATAAAAATGATATTTATAATTCTAGCTCAAAAGTTAATGCTGAAATCATTACATACAAAGAGCACTATGCATAGTGCTCAAGGAAGAGCTGACATTGTGATTTTATTTTGTCACAACTTTTAAAATTGATTCTATTCAAGGAAATGTCTATTCAGAACAATGCAACTCAGGTAAACTGGTTATAAGTTTCAACTGTTTGGTTTGAAAGTACTTTCATGTACAGGTCAGAGGACTTTAAAAGAAAAAGTGGCTTCAATTAAAATCTAATTAAGATACTTTTAGATGCTGGGGGGAAAAAGTAGAAAAACAGTCTGAATATTCAATTATCTATTCAAAGAACTTTCTCTGCTGATTTCCTTCTCTTCTAACATTTCCCGGGCTTACCCTGTATGAAGACTATCTCAAAACTCTTTTACAAGTATTTTTATTTTGAATTGTTGCACATTGGCAAAGTACTTTTAATTTATAAATGGCTTGGTGATAGCCTATATTCTAACCTTATCTACCTTAGGTCAGAAAGGACAAACTAGTTTTAAATCTTCAAACTCAATAAGGATAAAGGAAGTCAAAAAATATGAAGCTCTCAATTCCAAAAGACCAAAGTGATAGTTAAAGTAGAGCAGCTTCTGCAGTCTTAAACTGTGATGGACAATAGGCACCAACTGTTACTTATACACTAACAAGGTATGGCATTTCCAAATAAGCCTATGACTTACTGGCAATTTGAAGACAACAAAGAGCAGTATGACAGTCTAAAAGCAATAATGAATGATACATCTGCATCCTGTAGGGCAACTTCAAAGGGAGCCACTAAAGGAATATTGGTCCGAGTTCAGATTAAGAATTAAAGCAAAAGCATATTTCATGATAGTTAACAGAAATGTTCCAGACCCTTATCAATAGATTTCTATACTGATAATGTACCTTAGAAATACTTTCTGTATTCTGAATGGTCTATGATAGACCTAATCCCAGAAAGGAAAGCATGCTATCATAGTTTGTTTGCTAAGCGATAATTCACAGAGTTGATTTCATGAAAACAAGAAATATGTAAGTAAGAAGTTTTTCAAGTAGGAGAAATCCCTTAATGGCATAACATGCCCAACAATTTATATTTCTATTAAAAGAGATTAAATTTCAAATTTAGCACATCTTTGATAACCAAGTATGTGCATGTTCCAACTGCCAATCTTTAAAATGCTGAAGCCCACTGTGGAGTTGCCTCACAACATTCCTTCTGAAAACATACCTAACAACTTATGCTTTTAACGTTTGCTTTTAAATATTTTATTTATTTATTTGAGTGAGAAAACGACAGAAAGACTCAGGCAAAATGAAAGTGAATATGGCTGTGCCAGGACCTCCTGCCACTGCAAA
This sequence comes from Orientallactaga sibirica, assembly GCA_036365145.1. Lineage (NCBI taxonomy): Eukaryota > Metazoa > Chordata > Mammalia > Rodentia > Dipodidae > Orientallactaga > Orientallactaga sibirica. The sequence goes on from JAEOAD010000006.1 coordinate 23,880,444, forward strand.
TGAGTGCCAGATGCATAAGCCACTTCGCAGATTTGGCTTTACATAGGTATGGGGGAATTGAACCCGGGCCATCAGGCTTTGCAAGCAAGTACCTTTTACTGCTGAGCCATCTCTCCAGTCCTGTCTGTAACTTTTCTAAAAACCAATGGGCAATAAGAATGCTTTCTATACCACCACTCTGCATACTATCCTATTCATTTCTCAAGTCTCTTTGCTGACAAATAACTCAAACGGCAAAAACCAAAACATCTACTCACTTCAGTTACATGTGATCTACCTCCACTCACTTATTTAAGTACATATCATAAAACTAACTTTTGGGTACTTTTCCCTCAATACCTAGATTCAAAGCAAAGAAAATCCTTGCCTCTTCTATCCCCTAAAACAAACAAACAAACAAAAAAAAAAAAAACTTCCCATCTCCTACAACTCTCAAGAGTTTATATTTTACAGATAAAAAACTGAAAATGCCAAATATGTAACTCTTTATAGCTCCTTTCTGTATTAAGTCCTGGCAAACAAAGGTCATACCTGTTTTACATACTGATTTATACAGTTTGTAAGCCATCATGAACAATGTTTGGTTCACCTTACAGAACATTAACTAATCTAAGCTGGTCCGTAGTTCACTAACATTTACTAGAATTATAGCAGAAATCTGAAATTTAAAAATAAAATCAAAACTTTTAGCTTAATCTTAAATGACTCAAGCAATTTTACTCTAGTCTAAACTTAAAGAGAAAAAAATTAAATGTTTACATGGTAATTTTTGTCTGAAGTGGCCCTCAGTATGTTAAGTGATTAGGGCTTGCTATTGATTACTAGGTGGCTACTATTATTACACACATTTTACAGGTGGACACTGAGGTATCAAGTTTTAAGTGGCTTTTCTAGACTGTTACCATGAGTCATATCATGAGTTTAAATCTCTTGATGTTGAACCCTGTGCCTACTGTGCATAATGAGTCCTTATTTAATTTCTAAGAGAATAGCATCAACTCATTGTAATAGTATGAATTTACTGCTTTGATTTTTTTAAATGGATACTTGCCTAAAAATAAAAAATATCTGACTTTAAAGGATGGCAGGCTTCTTTCAGAAACAGTAATTATTTCTATGTGCATTTTGAAAAGTAATTTTTAAAGAACCTTAAATGTGGAGACAGTTAACATACACAGTAACTGCTGGTTCTAATTAAAGAAGTGAGGGTTCATAACACTGGCCCTTCCACTTTTCACCTCTCAGCAACTTTGAACAAGAAACTATGCCTTTTTATCTTGGTATTTCTCCTCTTAAAGTAGAAACAGAAAAGCTTAATTCCTACCTGGCATAGATAACTTAAGGAAGAATCCACTGTGTGTGCACTGCTTGGAGATTCCAGAAGGAAATACATAATCCAGTTGATCTTCAATCCTAGAATAAAGGCAAACTTCACTGAAAGTAAGTGCTTCAGCAGATGCCACCAAAATAGAAAATTATACTATTACCTACAGAGACACAAGTTTTATTTCTGTAAATCAGAACTTGATCACAGTGAAATGGGGGGGGAGGCTCCCATATTTTTTCAGAAAGTTCTTTTGCCCAATTAAAGAAAATTAATGCTTCTGTTCTGCATTTCTCCTTTAAGTAACCCTATGCATTTATTAAAGAGAACACTGACGCTCAAGAAAATGATGTAAGCAATTGCAATAGTAGTGTGTAAGCCAGCAAATCAGTAAATTTTATATAAGTGTTGAATCTCATTCCATAGTTTACTGGGAGATCAACTTTAACAAGTCTTAACCTCTTAGAGTTTCATGAAGCCTGAGCTCACAATTGCTTCTCGTGGCATGACAGGTATACTAATTATTAAAAATGAAAAGCTTCAATGATTTAGTGTAATGCAAATGTGCTATCATTCTTTCGATGGTATTTTCAGCTGGCGAAGAAAAATCAAGAACTTCTATTAAACCGGAAAGCTTCATTAGGACTACTGAGCGGATACCGGGCTTGTGCAGAAAGCCGAAGAGACACTAGGAATGATAGAACTCTTCGGGAATTTCATAAAAACGTGAACCCAATCAAGATTAGAGACTAGAAATGGGTCCAAGGGAGAGGCAAGCGGCCCGCGGGACAGAAAGCAAGGAAGCAAAATACCAAACCGGGTTAAGGTCCGAGGGCCCCCGAAGGGGAGTGGGGACACAGATGGAACTGCAGCGCAAAGCGATGCCCAACAAAAGACAGACACGCACATCCCGCATTCGACAGCCCACAGAAGAGATCCTTCCAAGACCAAGTACCAGACTGGGGGGGGGGGGGTTGAAGGTGCTAGGGAGATGAGAAACCAGGTCGAGGATGGCTGGGAGCTCCGGGGAGACAGTCTGGCTCGAGTCGGGGGGCCGCGGAGGGGATGGAAGAGAAGATATGGAGGGGAGAAAAGAACCGGAGGGACCACCGGGCGCAGGGCACGGGATACCAGCGGAGCCCCGGGCTGGGGGCTCCCGCAGGACAGGGCGGTGGGGATGCGACGCCGACGGGTGAAGTCCGGGCGGCCGCCTGGACCCGGGCAGCAGGGAGGGAGAGCCGCCGCCCCTCGCCGGCCGGAGAGCGAGGACGCCGCCGCCGACCCCGCCGACCTTCAGCGGCCGGGGACCCAGCGGGGAGCGCCGGCAGCCGGCCCGCCGACGACAAGGCCGCGCGGCCGGGGGGCGTCCCGAGGCGACAGTTAGGGGCGCCCCTCTCTCGGCCTCTTCTTCCCTCGCCCGTCGGTTTGGGGGGGAACCCCGAGTCCGGTTGGAAGCCCGCCCTCCCCGGGGTCAGCACCATCCCGCCCGTGCTCTCGTGGGGCCCACACTCACATCGCCATCGCAAGCCGCCACCGCAGAGCACCGCAGCCGAGCGCTCAGTCCGTCACGGCAGCTCGGCGCCCCGGTCAGCGCCGACGGCGAGCATGCGCAGTCGGTCAGTCCCGAGGGAGCTCGGGCAGCCGGCGGCGATACCTGCGAGCGAGCAACAGGTCGCGCACGCAGGGCCCCGCCCCCGGCCTCTCTCTCTCTCACTCTCTCTCTCCCCTCCCCCTCCCGCCTCGTCCCTCCCTCTCAGAGCCGGGGCTCCGCCCACTCCAGCCCCGCGCCCCGCCCCCTCAGGAGCGCTCGGGACGCAGCCGCTCCCGCGCCCGCCGACTGAGATTTCTAGATGTGTTCGCTGGGCCCCGGCTCGGATTCCCAAGATCCCGCGAGACTTCCAGGTCTGCGTCAACAAAGTGCGCCGGCGCCCCGCGCCGTGGCGGAGGTGAAGTGGTGTTTCCCCGTACGGTTGAGGTGCGTTGAGACTTTCCGCCGTCCTTTCTCGTACTAGTCTTTCCTTCCTTCTCTTCCTTGCACTCGCGGGGAGAGAGCAACCCCGACGCACGGACCCGCGATGAGCTCCCAACAGTGACCTCTGGGGAGCCATTGGTGGTTCTGGGGATTAGGGTGTTGTCCTTCTCGGATGATGACGTCCAGAAGATGGAAGAGGGGACCGAGGAATGGAAGCTTTTTGGATCTTTCATTTTAACAGAAGCCTATGGAAAACATTTGATTTATTTCACCCTTCTCCGTGTGACCCAGCAGAACGTTTGTGGTAACGACGGAGCGCATGTCCACGCGAAGCACACGGCTCCCGCCTCGAAGAACAGACGGTTTATTCTAGAGCCAAAGACGAGTGACTGTGGTCCGGGAACACAGATTTAGGTTCTGAATTTAGGAAGTTCCGTGTCACAGCGTGTTAGTTGCATGGAGTTTTTATAGTGACCGACCAACAAAAGAGTTATAAACCAAGGCACTTTTCATAGACGTTGCTGGAAATAACCACATAGGTGGGTTCCAGCAAATTGGGGAGGTCTCTGCTGTACGTTTCAGATGTTGCCTCGGTTTTCCATACTCTGTTAAAAAGGGGTAAAGAGCAATTTGTTCATTGGGACTCAATCCCAGCGACAGCATTTGCTTGCATCAGCGTCTGTCAGGCCAAAGACATTCCTCCCACCACCATCCCTCTGAATCACTACTGTGAAGTATAATTATGTCGTATTAAATGACAGCAATGAAATGAATTTTATGAATTATTCTGTACTTTACATGGCTGAAGCTTACAATGGCTGGTATTTTCTAAATGTACTAATCAACAGCCTTGTGATAGCAAACACATAAGAGCAACTATCTTATTCGTCTCATGACTTATTCGTATCTCAAGTCCTGATCTTTAGGCCACATATCTGCAGCTTTGCATCAGATTGTTTCACTTAGCTATACTGAAGAATCTTCTTTTTTCTCGTCATATCGCAAGCTGGGGTCTTCCTGTGCAGCTTTCCCCCTTCCCACACAAGTTGCACCCCACCCCCTCAAAAGTCTAGGTTCTGTCAGCATCCTTTCAGGTTCTAATAACTGAGGCAAAATATAACAGTTAAAATAGATATTTCCCTTACCGTTGTCTCCCATCCATTCATTCCATTTCCATGTCCAGTTTCTGTTTTCTTTTTTCAAAATGTCTTTTTCAAGTTTAAGGAAAAATCACACTTTGACAAAAGAGGAACTTGTCAAGACTAGAAAAAAAAGCATTTAAAACAGTATGAATGAAAATGCAAATTTGTAAATTTAAAGTCCATATTTTACTGCAAGTTACTCTACAAAGCAGAGCTGACAGTGAGCCCTAGGTCCAATGAGAGACTTATCTCAAGGAAATAAGAGCGATACAGGATACATGATGTTTTCCTCTGTGTACATGACCCATGCATCTGTACACACATGCATACAGCACACACAGCCGTTGAGTAAGACTAAGCATCATAAAAGCTGATAATATCTTCTAGTTGTCAAATCTTTTTTTCAAATTTTTTTTTTTATTATTTGACAGAGAAAGAGGGGGAAAGAGAGAATGGGCACACCAGGGCCTCCAGCCACTGCAAACAAACTCCAGACGATACGCCCCTTTGTGCATCTGGCTAACATGGGTCCTGTGGAATCGAACCTGGGTCCTTTGGCTTTGCAGGCATATGCCTTAACTGCTAAGCCATCCCTTCAGTCCTGTCAAATCTTTTTTAAAATGATTTTTTATTTATTTGTAGAGAGGATGAATATGGGTGCACCAGGGCCTCTTGCCACTTCAAAGGAACTCCAGATGTGCATGAGCCACTTTGCACATCTGGCTTTATGTGGGTACCAGGGAATTGAAACCAGGCTGTCAGCCTTTGCAAGCAAGCACCTTAAACACTGAGTAATATCTCCAGCTCCTTGATTCTTAATACTGGTTACGTTTTATTGAACTTTTATCATCTGCTGGGTTCTACTGTCTTTAGAGATGGCATCTCAATCTGTAGTCCAGGCTGGCCTGGAATTTGCTACATAGACCAGTCTGGCCTCAAGCTTGTGGTGATCTTACTGGTTCTGCCTTCCAAATGTTAAAATTTCAGGCATGTAACACTATATTAGGCTTTGGTGCTAGTCATATACTATACTATTTCCATTTTTCACAGTATTTCAAGATAAACATTGTGAACTCCTCAGGTAAACTGAGTGTGCTCCTACAGCCAGTAAACAGTACACAGACTCTAAATCAGGTATCTTTGGCCAAGAAATTATGTCACCGCACTACCTTGGAAATAGATGGCTCTTAACAGACTTGTTTGATTACATTGTCTATAATAATTTGTCTTGTAACAAGCTAAAGTTACCACTTAATATTTAAATATAAACAATATGAATTAAAATCTGCATAAGAGAAAAACCCTTACTCTTGGCAAATTAAATGATAGTCATTTTATGCATGTTTCTTTTCACATTTGCTTAAATCTAGAACATCAAAATTCAGTGTTCTTGCCCTTTTTGATTGCAAGATAATTTTGATATAAAATTGTGTACTGGGTTGGAGAGATGGCTTAATGGTTAAGACACTTGCCTACAAAGTCAAAGGACCCAGGATCAATTCCCCAGGACTCACCTTGAAAAACCAAAAAAAAAAAAAAAAAATAATAATAAAAAAAATAAAAATAAATAAATAATAAAAAATAAACTTGTATATTTTAAAATCTTTTTTTTTTTTTTAAGATGTAGGGTCTCACTCTAGCCCAAGCTGACCTGGAATTCACTATGTAGTCTCAGTCTGGGCTCAAACTCAGTAATCTTCCTACCAAAAGAAAATTCTTCCTTTGCACTTCTTAGTTTATATTGAAACCATTGATGAGAACACAGTAGACAGAAGAAAAGAAGTACTTTATCCATAATAGAATTGTCATTATACTTTATTTCCTTTATGGTCAACTATTTTTTCAATATTTCTTTTGAAATATATATAAGCTGCTAAAATTATCTGAGTTATAAAAGAAAAGTTTCTTGTAACATGAAAACATGGATTTAATTATTTTTTGAAATAATTTATGAGAGAGAGAGAATGAGGAGAAAGTATGAGCATACTAGGGCCTCTTGCCACTGTAATCAGACTCCCATTCATCTGCCATTTTGTACATCTGGATTAATGTGGCTTCTGGGGAACTGAACTGGGGCTGTCAGACTTTGCAAATAAACACCTTCAACCACTGAGCAACCTCTCCAGCCCTAAATCAATTTAAAAAAATTTCTATTATGTCTTTAAAGGCTATTTAAATCACCTTTCCAATATATAAAAAAATTCAATTTAAATCAATCTTGGTTGGTAGCAAATTGTTAGCTCTAGTGATTATATTTGTTAAAAAAAAAAAAAAAGAAATATGTTAACTTCTGCAGGTCATGAGAAAACAGTCTTGGCTAGTGATTTCTCCTTTTCTTGTTTCATCACTGTAGAGAATATTAGCAGTTAATACTAGACTTTGTTGTTACCCATCTAAAAATATTTTCTGTTAGTTTAAAATGCCTATAAACACTATTGTTGAGACTGAAATTTGTAGTCAGAAAATTTTATGGGTGTTTTTAAACCAACCATCTCCATTTTACTTTTAGATGAATAATTTCTGGAGAATTAATGCACATTATGATGCTTGTGTGGCAAGTGCTTTATCCACTGAGTCATCTCCCCAGCCTGCAAAATTTGACTTTAGATTTTAAAGACAACAGCATTTAAATATAATTCATTTAAACCACACTTATCTAATATACATAATTTCATGCATTGTCCCCTATAAAACGGTCATAATAATCAAGATAAAGAACATGCTCATGATTATGAAATGTTTCCTTGTTCCTCTAATCTCTAACTCCTTCCCTTTTTCTACTCTTGCTGATCCCAGTGTAAAAACTGCTTTTTCTAAGCTATATGTTGGTTTGTATTTTCCAGAATCATATGAATACAATAATAGCTGCATATTTTTCTCTGACTTCTTCCAAACTACACAATTATTTTAATATTTATCTATGTTGGTACATACAGCAATATTCACTTCTTTTTATTCTTGAGTAGTGATCCATTCTACAGAGATACCACAATTTGTTTATTCATTTACTTCATGATGGATCTTTTTGTTATTTCCTATTTGAAGCTAAAAAAATAAAGCTGCTATGAATATTTCATATGTATTTCTATGGGCACTTATTTTCATTTATTATGCTCAAATAAGAATGGAGTAGATGGGTCTTATGATAGCTGATGGTTATTTTTTAAAATATTTTATTATTTTTTTTTGAGAGAGAGATACAGAAATAGACAGGTAGAGAGAGAGAGAGAGAGAGAGAATGGGCACTCCAGGGCCTCCAGCCTCTGCAAACAAACTCCAGATGTATGTACCATCTTGTGCATCTGGCTTACATGGGTCCTGGAGAATCGAGCCTCGAACCAGGGTCCTTAGGCTTCACAGGCAAGCGCTTAACCACTAAGCCATCTCTCCAGCCCAGCTGATTATCAAATAATCACCCCAGTGATTAATAACTTGCATTTCTACAAACAATGTATAGGGGTGTCAGGTGCTTCCCTTAATAGCATAATGTTAATTATCTTAATAATTATGTAATAATATATCAAATGGCTTTTGTTTGAATTTCTGTAGTGATTAAAGACATGGAGCATTTAAATATCTTCATTTCAAAAAGCTGAGCATGGTGAGTTGGAGGCCACCCTGAGACTACAGAGTGAATTCCAGATCAGGCTGGGATAGAGTGACACCCTATCTTGTAATTTGGGGGAGGTGCTTGCTTAAATTGTTGGCATGCTTTGAATTTGGGTTGTTTTCTTGTTTTTGAGTTTTGAAAGTTCATTAGTTATTCTGAATACATATCCTTTAATAGGTGTATGATTTCCAAATACTTTCTTCCAATCATTCAGTCTCAATAGTGCCTTTTGGAGAGAAGTTAAATTCTGATGGAGTTTGCTTTGCCAATTTCTTTTCTTTTATGGATTTACATTTAGAGATCTAATAAATTTTGTCTAACCCAAGTTATATTAGTTACTTTTCTCATTACTGTAAAAAATACCTGAGAAAACTTAAAGAAAGGGATGATTTATTTTGCAATCAGTTTGTGAGGTGTTAAGTTATTCTGACCCACAGGATGTGGCAGAGCAGAGCAGTTCACCTCATGACAGGGCAGAGAAAGGAAATGCCTGTAGTATTTTGTTTTCTCCCTTTCCCTTTTTTGTCCCAGCGAGGCCCCCATCCCAGGGGATATTGCTAGCACATCCAGGGCAGATATTTTCCCCTCAAACAATTCTGATAAAGATTTCTCAGACACAACCAAAGTTCTGCCTGCCTCACTAATTCTCCAGGTGTTGCTTAATCCAGTCAAGTTGATCATAAAAATTAGCCATTACATTAGACAAGATCCAAAATATTGGGGCTGGAGAAATGGCTTAGCAGTTAAAGCATTTGCCTGCTAAGCCAAATGATCCCCATTCTTTCTGCTCTATTTTGAAATACAATTTTAACATTTAAGTATAAGTCTTGTTTGAATTTTTCAATATGGAAATCCATTTTTTCTAGTACTACATGTTGTAAAGACAAAAACCCACAAAAAGACATAAATGAAAAACACCCTACAAATCTCTTAATCAGAGTTAGTTTTATACCTTTGTTGAAAACCACGAGATGTATGTATCTGTTTCTGTACTCACTTCCACTGGCCGGTTTGTGTATATTTATGTTGTACCACACCGTCCTCAGAAGTTTTTTAAGTGTTAAAGTCATATTGAAAAAGTTTTCCACCAGGCATGGTGGTATATGCCTTTAATCCCATCACTAGGGAGACAGAGGTAGGAGGATTGCCATGATTTCAATTTTGAGGCCACCCTGAGACTACATAGTGAATTCCAGGTTAGCCTGGGCTAGAGTGAAACCTACCTTGAAAAACAAAAACATAAACAAAAACAAAAAAAAAAAAGGAAAAAGGAAAAATTTTTCCAACTTTATTCTTTTTCACAGTTATTTTGTCTAGTATAGATCCTTTGCATTTTGCTGTGAATTTTAACATCAGCGGTCTGGTTTCTACAATAACATCTGCTAGGGTTCTGATGGAGAGTACATAAATTTATAGATCCATTTGGAGAGAATAGATATTTAAAAATATAAATCTTCCAGTCCATTATGATAATTGGTCTTTTCATTTTTAAACCTTCTTTAATTTTTCTTAATAAATATTTGAAGAGTCAGTATAGAGGTCCTGCACATCTTTTGTCAAACTTGTCACTAAAAATTTCACACTTGTTGCTATTGTATATTTTGTTAAAGTTTCCAGTTTCTATTGGCAGTATATAAAAATACCGTTGACTTTTGTATGATATTATATTCTGTAACTGTATCAAACCCAATGCCCTGCAAGTGTTTTTATAGATTTCATTAGATCGCATACAAATAGCATTATCTATGAAAAAAGTGATAGTTTCACTTCCTTTTAGTTGAAGCTGTTTATTTTTTTTTTTTATTATCTGTTGCCTGTACTTTGCTAAATATAAACAGTAATAGTGTCATCCTTGCCTTATTTTTTATCTTAGCAGAAGAGTATTCAGTCTTTTATTATTGAGGTAGGTTATCTGAATGCCTTTTTGGAGATGTCCTTTTTCAGGTTGAAGAGGTTCTCTTCTACTCCTTTTTTTCATAAAAAAAAAAATAGTCTTGCTATATTTCCCAGGCTGGTTCAAAACTCCTGAACATAAGCAATCTTCTTGCCTTAACCTCTCAAGTAGCTGGGAATACAGATACACAACAACACACCCAATTTCTTCTATATTTTTGTGGTTGGGATATTAAATGTCCTCCAAAAGCCATGAGATAAAATGTTGATAGTATTTAACTTAAAATGTAAAATTCTGAACCTCTATGAAAAATTCAAATAGATCACTTTTAGTCCTCAGACAGTTAATTTAATATTTTTATGATTGCTAGAGACAGTATAATGTTAAGGTAGTAAAATTATATCCTGTCTGAAACCAGTTTAATGAAACCTTTCATTATCAAAGTATGAAAGATAACTTTGGACCATGTAAAATGTTTATTTAACAATTACTTTTTGTCAAGGTACTGAGAAAATATAACAGTTCAGGGAAAAAAGACAAAAATCCCCAGTATTATAGAATTTTAAAAATACTAACTGGAAGCTGATGGAAAGCACTATCTCATAATATGGTACACTGTATGTGAGAACATGAGAGTGTTTTGACAGATTTGAGTGTGATGTTATGATAGCACACAGAAATCAATTAATCAAATAAATAAGGAAGCTAAATAGTAAATTATAAAGCATTCAGTGCTGTATTGCTTTGGCACTCTCTCTCTCTTTCTGTCTGTGTTTTGCAGGTTCTCGTATAGACATAGGGGAGAGAAATGGGCAGATGACATTGTTTTTGTTAGTAGGCTCCTGGATTATAAAGCCACATCTTTTCCAAATGGAGACGAATTGCTCATCATTAGCACTTGATGAAAGTGCAGATTGCGCCCTTGCATCACTTTTTGTGTCTGGCTAAATGTGGGACCTGGAGAATTGAATGGGCGTTCTTAGGCTTGGCAGGCAGGTGCCTTAACCACTAAGCCATCTGTCCAGCCCCAATCCCAGATTTTGAGCTGGACAGAGTGATTGATTACGATTATAATAACCTAGAGGACAGAGTTGGGCAAGACTGGCTGGCTTGAGTCTATCCAAGCAAACTCATTTCTCCCTTCTCTTGGCATGCAGATAGTTTATATTTCCTAGCTTTCTTTTCAGTTAGAAGCAACCGTATAACTAAGTTCCAATTAGTGGAAGTGATTGGTACCATTTCTAGATCTAACCTCCATTAAAATCTTCCCATGTATGATCTGTCCTTATTCTCTGTTGGTTACATGCCTCTTTTCAGGGATGCCTTAGTACTGAATATGGTACAAGCTCCATCAAGACTGGACCTCTCAATGACTACACGGACTGACTTTATGTTGCCCTCCTAAAACCAACCACCCCTCACCTCCCTGACTGCCACCAGACTGGCAACACAAGAAGAAAATATCAACATTTGATTAAATCACAAATACTTCTGGGTTTATATAATAGAACAGCTGATGTTTTCTTGATTAATAGAATAGATTGTCATATTTTAGAACTAATTTACTGTTGGTGCCTTAAAATCAGAATTGGCTTTTAATTTATTATGTGCTGTTTCTTTCCTTTAGCCTAGGAATTCCATGTGCTCTATGTCCATCTGCCTATTTAAACTGTCCTATTTCCTGGGGATTTTATATTATAATATAAATGTCCTTGCTGGGTATTTAATACATATAATACATATTATAATACATATTTTGAGTTTTATTTGGAAGAAGTTTACGTAGCATTTTACCATACATATATATATATTTGAGGGGGGGGTTTCAAGGTAGGATCTCACTCTAGTCCAGGCTTACCTGGAATTCACTCTTTATTCTCAGGGTGGCCTCGAACTCACAGTGCTCCTCCTACCTCTGCCTCCCAAGTTCTGCGATTAAAGGCATGTACCACCACACCCATCAGGGGGAAAATATTTTTAAGAAATACAGGAATAGATGTCTTAAGCAAAAAAGTCACTTTAAAATATCACATGATATGACTTAAAATCTAAAGATTTGGCTGGAGAGATGGCTTAGTGGTTAAAGGCATTTGTTTGCAAAGCCTAACAAGCCTGAATTCAACTCCCTAGTGCCCATATAAAGCCAGATGCACAAAATGGCCCAAGCATCTGCAGCATGATTTTAGTGGCACTAGGCCCTGGCATAGCCATTCTCATTCTCTCTCTCTCCTTGCCTGGCAAATAAATAATGAATTTTTAAATCCAAACTTATCTTACAGTTAGTATAAATTAGAACCAATAGGTGATAAACTCAAAGAGAAGAAGAGCATAAAGGAAATTAAAAGGAAAGGAAATTAAATATAGTAGTGCTAACAAATATAGATGGTAGGCCGGGCACTTGGGAGGCAGAGGTAGGAGGAGCACTGTGAGTTCGAGGCCACCCTGTGATTACATAGTGAATGCCAGGTCAGCCTGGGCTACAGCAAGACTCTATCTCGAAAAAAAAGAAAGAAAGAAAGAAAGAGAGAAAGAAAGAAAGGAAAGAAAGAAAAAACAATATTTTCCCCAAGAAAATTACTTGCTAAATAGGATGTGTAGCAATTACAAAACACCTGGCCAGAAGCATCTTATGGAAGACAAGGGTTTATTTCCAGATTAGAGTTTCTAAGGGAAGTTTCATCATGGCAGGGAAAGCATGGCAAGAGCAGACAGTGGGTGTCACATCTCCATAACAACAAGGAGGGCGTAGCCAGGACAAGTTTGAGTGCAGCAAGCTGGGATGGGCTATAGTATCCCATGGCTTGCCCCAGGGACACACCTTCTCCAATAAGACTCTACCTTCCAAAGGCTCCACCAGCTGTGGATTAAATATAAGGCTTAGTCACGAACACACGAGGCTATGTGGAGCATTTTACATTCAAACAACCACAGAATGCTATCTTGCTCAAATAGTTTTCTTATATTTGTGTGGCTCAGACAAAAAGAGAATACGGTTATAAAGAGCATAATCAAAATAAGAATAGTGGCAAAAATTCTACATAGGTAACAGTCTCTGTTTTTATAGGTATATTTCTGTATGAAATAGCTTGACTATAAATAGAAGTGCAGTGAATGTCTGAGACCTCATAACCTAATTCATCAAATCTGAAAGCATTGTTTTTTCCCCTTTGTGATTTTTCAGTGCCATTGCTGCTTGGACACTGAGCCTTGGTGCTTCCTCTACTATGAATTATAGTTAATCTTTGGATGGATTATTTATTTCTCATTGTTTTGAAATGTTTGCTTTGAAAATATTATCATTTTGATTTAAGAACGATAAAAATTTGAGCTAGAGAGATTGCTTAGCAGTTAAGGTGCTTGCCTGCAAAGCCTAAGGACCTAGGTTCAATTTCCCAGTACCCATGTAAGCCAGATGTACAAGGTGGCACAGGCAACTGGAGTTCATTTATTATGGCCCTGGCATGCCAATTCTCTCTCTCTCTCTCTGTGTATGTGTGTGTGTGTCTGCCTCTTTCTCTCTCAACTAAAATATTTTTAAAAGAATGATCAAACCTCTATATCAAACCAAATTTGAAATACACACACATGTAGTTTTATATAAATTCAACTTAGTTGTAAACTTGGCTGTGCAGGCTGTATGTTATTCATACTAGTATCCTTTTGAATAATTACTGCTTAGGCAGTATGTTTATCAATTGTTCTCTCTCTTTAAAAGAAATGAAATCCAATTTGATAGTCTGTCTCTTAAAAATCAAATGAAATAAAGTGGATTCAGTTGTGTAACTCTGAGTAAATTTTGGTCCTAAATTTTTGCTTCTTTAAAATGGTGAAATACTGCCAAGATTCTGGAATTTTGTGAGCTTCATCATAAACAGAAATGTATGAAGGGCTAGAGAGATTGCTTATTGGACAATGAACTTGCCTGAGAAGCTCAAGGACCCAGGTTCATTTCCCCAGATGCACAAGGTGGCACATGTGTCTGGAGTTTATTTGCAGTGGGTAGAGGCTCTGGCATGCACATTCTGTCCCTCCCTCTATCTTTCTCTGTTTTCTTTGTTTCTTTCTTTCTTTGTTTCTTTGTTTCTTTCTTTCTTTCTTTCTTTCATTTTTCTTTTTTTTTCTTTTTCTTTTTCTTTCTTTTTTTTGTTTTTTGGTTTTTCGAGGTAGGTTTTCACTCTAGCTCAGGCTGACCTGGAATTCACTATGAAGTCCTCAGGATGGCCTTGAACTCATGGCAGTCCTCCTACCTCTGCCTCCTGAGTGCTGGGATTAAAGGTGTGTGCCACCATGCCTGGGTCTCTCTGTTTTTCTCCCTCAAATAAATAAATAAAAATAAAAATGTTAAAAAGTGTATGAAGTGTTTGAGTCAGCATTTATAACCTGGGAAGAACTCAATACAAAATTTACTGTTATTTACTTTTAGGAGGAATGTTTCTTTTTCTAAAGAAAAGTAAATTTTCATTATGTCTTGACTTTAGTTAATTTAGCTCTGTCCACATGGTTTTATGAATTAGTAGAGTTCTTCCCTCCCAGGTACATGAGAATTTCTGTGATCTTTCTTTCTTTGTGAGAAAGAGGAAGTGCTCAACTTGCTATATCTCCTCTCTCCTCCCTTCCCCCTGCAGGTTCTTCTTTGGAGCACGAGTACTCCAGGTGTAATGGAAATTATGTTACTTGGCATAGTCAGAACACAGGATGCTATAAAAACCATAACATGGAGTTTAATCTTGTAGTAGAGAGAAAGACATATGGTCGCAGTGCTCACAATTTCTCTACCAGGTGAGGACAAGCTGCTCATTTTTCAGTTTCATTTAATTATAGCTTTTCACTTTGGATTTCCCACTTCCTTGTTCACAAAGTCAGAATGCTTCTCTGACTGACGTGAGCGACTCACAGCTTAAATTGATATGAACAAATGTTTCTTGACCTTTTATAACAAGCAAAGCAATCCTGTTCAGTAGAAAACAAACAAAACAATGATTCTGACGACACAAACAATACCTCTTTTCATCAGTTAGGCGTACAGCTTTCAAAGTAATGGAAATGTAAGGATAGATTTTTCCAGGGCATTCAGCCTTCAGTTGCAGCAGTCAAGGCAGATCACTGGTTGCTAAAATATGAATATAAAAACACCTGACTCACCAAATTATTTCCTAGAATAGTTAGCTGGGTGGAGGCTCAGCAAGTTAATAACTAAACCCAACCCTCAAGTCTGTTGGCAAAGGGCATATTTAAGCCTAATGATGCTGTATCCACCCAGAAAGATAAACGAGGCTTTGATATTTTGCTCACTTGACTAGGAAGAGGAAAATGACTCATCGGGCACCTGGGACACAGAATGAATGGCCTACACTGGAAATATTTTGAAAGGTGAGTTGAAGTGCTAAACCAGTCTTTCAGAGACAGCTCTAAACCAAGCGTGAAGCAGGTGATGACTCAGTAAATGAGACTGCTAAAAGAGAATGTCTTGTGCAAGAGAAACATAGGGCAAAGTAAATTGTCTTTGCATTGTGAACATGTGAGTCAAGTGTTATGCTCTCTTAGACAAAGAAAAACCAGAACCTCCACAACTTTTGAACATTTTCTTCTTTTTTGTTTTTTAAATTTTACTTCTGGCATATGTGGGTCCTGGGGAATCAAACCTGGGTCCTTTGCTTTCCAGGCAAGTGCCTTAACCATTAAGCCATCTCTCCAGCCCAAACATTTTCTATTCAAATATTATGAAATATGCTGAATAATATATACTGAAATATATATAAATAAAATATACTGAAATAAACTGAACATATGTGAGGTGCCTATCTTAATGTGTGGCAAATTATTCCTCATGTTAGAAAAAAATAATAGGGCTGGAGAGATGGCTTAGTGGTTAAGGCATTTGCCTACAAAGCCAAAGGACCTAGGTTTGATTCCCCAGGACCCACTTAAGCCAGATGCACAAGGGGCACATGTGTCTGGAGTTCGTTTGCAGTGGCTAGAGGCCCTGGCATGCCCATTTTCTCTCTGTCTGTCTCTCTTCTCTCTTTCTCTCTCTCTCTCTGCTTGCAAATAAATTTTAAAAAATAAAAAAGAATTTTAAAAAAGAAAAAAATAATAAGTATTATTTAAAGTAATTCTTTCTGATTCAGGGGCAATGTGTATACACACACACACACACACACACACACACACATCTATCTGTATGGTGTGTGTGTGTGTGCATGCTGAATGTATAAGCAATGAACTATCTAGAATAATTGCCATTTTTTAGCTCCAAAGAGTCACTTATTTCATGTTTATTTCAAGTATGCATGAAATTAGTCCACATATTTAAAACATTATTAGACTTATGTACAGAAGATAATGTCAACATTTTTGTCTTCAATATGTATCTTTAATTTAATGTTTTATTGAAGTAAAATTTCTCACTTCTACAATATGTTAACATTGCTATTTTCTAGGACAAAATTTCCATAAAACCAGTAAACATTTATTTGCCTGAGCATACACACCATTTTGAATGGTTGTATTTTTACTCTTTTTGATAAACTACTTTCCTATTTCACACACCCTTGTCCTTCCCCTCTCCTTCAACATGCGTTTGGGCAAGTTTAATCACAACAGATACAACCTTGTTGTTGGGCCAGTCCAGCTACAAACAGGATGTAACTTGTATGGAGAATCATTGGTGTGCCAGAAAGATCGCCCTGCCAGCTGAGAAGCAAACCTGCCTTTCTCCTTGTCTTTGCTGTGCATGCTACAGAAATAGAACACTGTAACTCAGTGACGGGCAACATTAAGGAAGAGGGAGCATACAGGATGCATGGTAATTGTAGAGTAAGGGATGCTCTGAAGAATTAATGGCTCTTCCTATGCAGGGCCAGTGTGCATGTCGGTTGGTGCGTGTGTGAATGAGTATATAGGAAGGAACTGTATTGTGAAATAACCCCAAACACCTCTGGTCAGCCTGTCTCCTTTTGAAAGACAACAATAAAAACTACATTAAATAATTTCATAACAGGAAATAACACAATGGAAACTGGAGAATTATGATGTGGAAAAATCTAAGAACTTAGAACAAAAGAAGCTAGATAATTGATTAAAATAGTATATACAATTGAAGTAGGAACAAACACAAAGGCATCTAGTTTAGTTTTCTAGGCACTCAGGTAATAAAATTAAGTCAACCATTTGTCAGGTTTTCAAACATACCTGCAGATTTTTAGTACGGTCCTCTTTAAATATAACAATGAGATATATCCTCTTGTATTATAATCTTCTCAAGTCAAACAGCAGTAGCAAAGAAGTGATAAATTCTGATAGCATAGATTCCAACAACTGTGTTGGTGGTTCAAAAGTTCTAAATAGTAAAAATGAAGGAATTATTATATACGATAAAAGGGTGTGTGTGTGTGTGTGTGTCCATGTGTGTCATGTTTTCATTAGTCAAGTTAGAACAAGTTTCTCTTGCTATACAGACATCATGTATGTGACTAGGCATGAGAAAGCCAGTGGTTTACTTTGAAGTGATATCTAAGAACACTTTTGAAAATCATTTATCCTAATCCAACCCAGGAGTAAATAGGAAGAGAACACTGAATAATAATACATCACAGAAGGAATGACACAATGATAGTGTTAAGGAATAATAAGATCCTTTACCTGTCCCATTGAATGGATTATCTTAACATTGTACCAACATGTGTATTGTTTTATCACACTCTCTTGACGGACCTTTAACTTTCTAATTAACCTACTGTTTTGGTTTTTCTGATGACTAAAACAAAGGAAGAAGTAGGGAGAAGAGACTTGATGTGCTGCTGAACACAAACTTTATCTACTTTCTATTTTCATCTGGTGAGAGGCCTGCTGATTGCTGTTTGTACTTAACCACTCTTCCAAAGTGAGCAGTACAATAGCAAGACAGCCTACTGGCAACTCCCCATAGGCTTATTGTTAGGGTTGGTTTATTTTGAAGAATTTGCCTCACATATTTTATTTATAAAATGCACTTTACTATTTCTTTAAAAATATTTTATTTATTTATTTTGCAAGGACAGAGAGAGAGAGAGAGGTTGAAAGAGAGAAAGGGGGGAGAAGGAGAGAATGGGCACATCAGGTCTTCTAGCCACTGCAAATCAACTTCAGATGCATGTTCCACTTTGTGTATCTGGCTTCATGTAGGCACTGAGGAACTGAACCTGGGTCGTTAGACTTTGCCGGCAAGTGCTTTGACTGCTGAGTCCCCAGCCCACTTAGAGTTCTTAAGTGAATTCTTTCCTCATCACTTTATTCTTCTCCATACCCATTTCATTTATTTGCTACAATTTCATTGTCTGGTCCCTAATTCATTAACCCATTTGGTTGTGCTGTGTATTAAACCTAGGGTTTTCTTCTTGTGAATGCTAGGCAAGCACTCTATAAATGAGCAACATCTCCAAATCCCCTCAAAAACACACCTTTTTGTTTTTGATGAGTCTTTCTGTGTAGCCCTGGCTTATCTGACACATAACAAGGTTGGCCTTGAACTCACCCAGCCCTTCTGTCTCAGCCTCCTGAGTACTGAAATTTTAAGTGTACCATCACATCTGGGTAAACATTGTTTTATACTGACAATTTACTCTTTGGAAAGAGAGAAAAAAACGATGATCTTTTAGGGATCTTTACCCTAATCCAATGCTCTTTTATAAATAATGATGATATATATGTAATAATTTACACCAAAATACTTGATGCAAACATTGAACAGAACTTTAATTTTTAACATAAAGTACTTGCAGGAATTAATTCTAAGATTTCCATTATGTTAGTAGTGCTCTTACAAAATATAAAAACTTTTTTTAATACAAAATGTGAGAACTTAGATATTAGACTGATGTTTCTTTGACTCTACCTTGGGCTTTATATAGCTTGTTATATAACTAGTTATCTAATCTTTTAGAGTAGCCAAAAGAAAGGTTATTAAAACAATAATCTTCAATTGTGATTTCCTTTCCCAATAACAAGCTTACAGGTTAATCAGCATATGCAAAGCTTCCTTCTTATTAGGTTTTAAAAATTCTAGGAAATGCTATTCAGAGTATGCCGAGAAAGCTTTTTTTATAGGATTAAAATCTTTCAATGGACCATACATAGGGACATGAGGCAGGATCCAGGTAGTCTGTCCCATGAACCAACCCTTCAGGTAACCCACTCCACACCCTTTTTTTGGAGACAGGGTAGCCCAGAACTTCTGATCTTCTTATGAACTCTGTGTCCTAAGTCCTGGAATTTCAGGTGAGCCCTGCCATGTGCTGTTTTGCTTTGTTATATTTTTGTAGTTCTGAAGATAAAGTCCAGAGACCTGCACATGTGAGACAAAGTGCTCTACCACTGAGCTACACCTCCAGCCCATTTCGAGTAATTCTTGAGATGGACTATACTTAATTATTTTCTGCTTTCTTTTTTTTTTTTTTTAAATTGATTCTGGTTGGAATTTTCTACTTTCTTTTTAAAATAAAAATAGCTATGCTGTAAATTTTTCATGCCATATCTTACTTCAAATTCTCTATCATGGAGGAATCTAACCGTCTTGTGTCTACATTGGAAAAATTGTTGGCATCTTGGGGTACTACAGTTTATAGTTTGCATTTAGTGTCTGCTGGGCTCACAACATGGATTTACTCTTATTTACTTTTATTTCACTTTTTCTTGTTTGTTTTTTCAAGGTAGGTTTTCACTCTAGGCACAGGCTGACCTGGAATTCACTTTGTAGTCTTAGGGTGGCCTTGAACTCATGGTGATCCTCTTACCTCTACTTCCCAAGTGATGGGCTTAAAGATGTGCACCACCATGCCCAGCTCCTATTTCATTTTTTATTTGAGAGGGAGTAACTTCAGCCATCTTTTCATTATCTGCTTTTAATTGTGACTTCCTGTATTTGGTTACAGACAACTTTGCTCTTACATCATAAATGAAGCCAAATCAGATGAGGACTGGTTCCGTTTTCCAATGAACAAATGTATCTGGTCCTAGTTTCCTTTCTTTCTTATTGGGCGTAGTACCCACTTTTTGATGGAAGATTAGCTATTCATCCTCACACCTGCATTCCTGACCACAGGCTCTCCAATGTCTTTGTGCCTTTAACCCATCATTTGTTGTCTCCTTCTCTTTATTTTCCAACATTCCATGTCCCAGCTTTAGTTCCAAACCCTCTGCATACATGAGGGCAGCCCACAGGTGTAGTTTTGATCCTTTCGTTGCCTCATTGTATACATCACAAGGGAGTTCTCATCCAACTCTCACAGGAACAGCATCTATATTTCTCTCCATAATTTTTCATTATCTTCTCTTTTATACTTTCATTGATAGTGAATGATATTCTTTCCAATTCTAAAAATTTTATTCAGAACATTTTCATTTTATATATTCATTGCACATAGTATTGTATTTCATAGGGATATTTTCATACAAATATATGTTGTATGTTCAGCATATTTCTCCCCACACCCTTCCTCTCCTATTAGTCACTTTTGTTCCTCTAGACAGGTTTGCTTCTGTTTTCTTGTCATATATACCTATATGATTTTATGTATCTAAATAAAGTTTATGAACCACAGATGAGTGAAAACATGATAGTTGTTTTTCTGAGACTGGCTTAATTCATTTAATATTATTATTTTCACTTGCACAAATTTTTCTGGAAGGACACAACTTCATTCTTCTTTATGGCTGACTAAAATTCTACTCTCTGTATATATACCATATCATTAGTATCTGTTTCTCTGCTGTTGGACATCTACATTGGTTCTATAACTTAACTGTTGTGAATAGTGCTACAATAAACATTAATATTTCTGTGATATAGTGACTTGGAGTCTTTTGAGTAAACACACAAGGATAGCATATCTGCCATATGATAGATTTAATTTTAGTTATGGGGATCTGATTTTCACAGTGGCTGGACTAGTTTATATTTCTAACACAAGTGTATAAGGGTTCTCTTTTGTGCACATTCTTGTCAGCAATTGTTATTTACTATCTTAAAGACTGCTGTTCTCACTATGGTGAGATGGAGTCTCAATCTAGTTTTATTTTTCATTCCTCAGGATAGTGAAGTGGAACATTTTTAAAAATGTTTTTATTGGCCATTTATTTTTCATCTTTTGAGGACTATCTATTCATTTCAATAACATTTATTGATTTGGTTATTTGGTTTTTTGTCATTTAGTTTTGAGTTCTTAATATATTCTAGACTTTAGCCCTCTATGAGATATTTAGCTAGTAAAGATTTTTTCTCACATTCTGTAGGCTTTCTCTTTACTCAACTAACTCCCTTGCTTGCAGAAGCCTTTTAATTTAATGATGTCCCAGTTGTCAACTTTTGCCCTTATAGCCTGAGCTATTGGGTCCTATTATATCTCACCTTTTCCCCTCCCAGTTTCAGAATTTTAGTTCTTACATTAATGTTTTCATCCATTGGGAGTTGAGTTTTCCTCAGGCTGAGGGGTCTGGATCAAGTTTCATGCATTTACTTATTGATATCCAGGTTTTCCAGCACCCTTGTTGAAGACACTGTTTTTTCTCCAATGTTTAGATTTATTTATTTATTTATTTATTTATTTATTTATTTATTTATGAATAAGAGTCAGAGAGAGACAGACACAGACAGGCAGACAGAGAGAATGAGTGCGCCAGGGCCTCCAGCCACTGCAAGTGAACTCCACATGCAAGTGCCACCATGTGCATCTGGCTTATGTGGGTCCTGGGGAATCAAACCTGGGTCCTTTGGCTTTGCAGGCAGATCCCTTAACCACTAAGCCATTCCTCCAGCCCCTCTAATGTTTAGTTTTGACATCTTTGTCAAAAATCATGTGGCTGGGGCTGGAGAAATGGCTTAGTGGTCAAGGTGTTTGCCTGCAAAGTCTAAGAACTCGTGTTCAAATCTCCAGGTCCCACATAGCAGACCCACAATGATGCAAGCATGCAATGTTGCACATGTGCTACAAGGGGACACATGCGTCTGGAGTTCGTTCACAGCAGGCTGAAGGTACTGGTGCACCAATTCTTTCTTTCTCTTTCTTTCTTTCTTTCTTTCTTTCTTTCTTTCTTTCTTTCTTTCTTTCTTTCTCTTTCTTGCTTTCTCTCAAAAATAAAAAATTTTTTACAAATCATGTGGCTTAACTGCGTAGCTTTATATATGAGTCTTCTATGTTATTTCATTGTACCAATATCATGCTATATTTGTTACTGTGACAATAAGTATAACTTGTAATCAGGTATGGCAACACTTCTATCATCATCATCATCACCACCATCATCATTATCAAGATTGCTTTGCTATTCAGGATCATTTGTATTTCTATAGGAATTTCAAGTATTTTCTATTTTTGTGAAGAATGGCATTGCAATTTTGATAGGTATTGCATTTCATCTGTAGATTGCTTTTGGTAGTATGTCTGTTTTCATAATATTAATTTTTCCAATTCATGGGTATGGGAGGTCTTTCCATTTTCTAATGTCTTCTTCAGTTTCTTCAATGCTTTTAAATTTTAATTGTAAAAGTCCTTTAATTCTTTGGTTAGGTCTATTCATAGGTATTTCATTATATTTTGAAGCCATTTTGGATGGCATTGTGCCCCTGATTTCTCTTTCAGCATGTATATTATTGTTGTATAAGAAGGCTACTAGTTTTTAATGCTAATTTTGAATATTGTTATTTTGCTGATTGTCCAATCCTAAAATCTGTGGATCATCTTTATCTCTTCCTTCTTTCTTAGTTACATATCTTTAGTGAAGTACCACATTGTGGAATTTAAATAATTCAATAATAATTAGTGACAGTGACTATTTGCAAACCTGCTTCTTACCTTATTTCATCTCAAGTCAATGTGAAGTTGATTGCTATTATGATCTAATCTCCATTTTAAGGTTACAAAACTTGACGTAAGATAATTCGTGAAAGTAATGTAGGTAATGAAGAATAAAGATAAGATCCAAGTTCAGGGATGGCCCCTTAAGCACATTATGCTGGTTTTCCAGCATGTCAGGATCCTAAAGTAATTTAATAATTTAATTCATTTCCTCCTATTCTTTCTATTTTTCATTGACTTGGTTCATATTCTCCTCATTTCTTGCCTGTTTAAAAGGCAAGAACCTATAGCCCAAAGCCCATTTTTCCAAGATGTCTCATCATTTTTTCCTAGGTGTTAGTTAAGTGATGTCTTTGTGACCTAGAGATTTGAATCTCTTTATTTTAGGTAAGACTTATTCAGTTATATACTTGAAATTTCTGTTCCACTACACATATTCTGTTCTTTCAGAATAGTCATATTTGTATGTTTTAAGTTGTATATTTATTTACCAACTTTGAAAAATCTTTTCCCTTTGTTTTTTGGTTTGTTGTTTTCTGTGGTAGAGTCACACTGTAGCCTAGGATGACCTGGAACTCACTCTGTAGTCCCAGGCTGGACTTGAACTCACAGTCATCCTCCTACCTCTGCCTTCTGAGTGCTAGGATTAGAGGTGTGTGCCACCATGCCCAGATGAAACTTTTTCTTTCTTTATGTAAAAAAAAATTATTTGTTCATTTTCAAGCAGAGAGAGATTGAGAGAAGAGAGATAGACAGAGAGAAGAAGCATGCCAAGGCCTCCAGCTGCTGCAAACTGAACTCCAGATGCAAATGCCACTTTGTGCATCTGGCTTTTTATGTTGGTACTGGAGAATCAAACCTGGGTCACTAGGCTTTGCAGGCAAGTGCCTTAACTGCTGAGCTATCTCTCCATCCCCAAATCTTTTCATTTCTAATGTTATTTCATGCCATTTCCTAATTTTTTCATTTTTATCCAAGACTATATTCTCTTCTATGTCTGTTTTTAATCTTTTGTTCGTTTTAAAGAGAATTTCACATTGGTGATAGTTTCATGGTATTATTTTATTCACTTCCACAGTCTATATATTCACTTTTCATCACTTATTCTCTCTTTTTTGATCTTATCAGTGTTTCAGAAGGTTTTTATAAATAAATAAATAAATAAATAAATTAATTTTTTTTTTTTTTTTTTTTTTTGGTTTTTCAAGGTAGGGTCTCACTCTGGCCCAGGCTGACCTAGAATTAACTATGTAGTCTCAGGGTGGCCTGGAATTCACTGCAATCCTCCTACCTCTGCCTCCTGAGTGCTGGGATTAAAGGCATGCGCCACCACCCCTGGCCAGAAGGTTTTTTTTCTGCAAGGAAGGCTAACTTGATTTGCATTCCTTTGAATCTTGGCAGAACTGTTTGCTGAAAATTGACTTACTCTTACTCTAGCAACAGATCCTGAAATTCCAAGATCTTAGGGTCTTTATTTACTTCTTGGTTTGTTTATTTTTCCTTTGGTGTTTTCTTCATTTTCTAAGCCTGTTTTGAGGATTGTATGTTTAGGAAAAACTAAAAAGGTAAACAAAAAGAAAAGACATAAAGTGAAAAGAACATCAAGTGTGATAGTACATTCTTATAATACCAGTCATTCAGAGGTGGACAGGTATTTAAGAACAGCCTTAGCTATGTAATCAGTTAGAGGCCAGCCAGGGTTACATGAAAACCAGTCTCAAAAAAAAAAAAAAAAAAAAAAAAAAAAAAGAAAGATAAACAAAAGATAAACCTGGCTTTGAGGTTTGTTCCCCATCCCTATATAAACCAGGTGTGATAGCACATGCCTGCAATTCTAGGACTAGAGATGCCAGGAGGATAATCAGGAGTTTAAGGCTATCCTCAGCTATGTAGTGAGTTCAAGGCCAGACCTCCATGAGTTCCTGTCTCAAAGAAATTATTAATGGGTGTGCGGCCTCATCGGGGCCAGCGGGAGCCTTGGGGACTGGTGGCCGGGGGTCGTGCAGCATCTCGGGGCTCAGGCAGCACTCAGTGCCTGCCTCAGACACCACAAGCGAGTGGAGGTTTCCTCTGGACCCTTGAGACGTGCTTGGGCTCCGTCCTTGCAAGCATTGGGGTGGATGGCCTGCAAAGTGCACGTGTGTGTCTGCCACCTAGGACAATGTTGGACAGTTTCAAAGAGTGTCAGGGCAGATACATAGCTTAGTCAGACGTAAACCATCATGGTGGGCGTGAATGCCCTGGCAGATTCTCTCAAGAGCATCAACAATGCTGAATAAAACGCCAGGTCGTAATTAGGCCGTACTCCACAGTCCCTGTCATGTCAGGTTTCCAACTATGGTGATGAAGCAAGGTTACACTGGAGAGTTTGAAATCACTGATGATCACAGAGCTGGGAAAATTGTTGTGAACCTCACTGGCAGGTTAAACAAGTGTGGAGTGATTAGCACCAGATCTGACGTACAGCTCAAAGACTTAGAAAAATGGCAGCATAATCTGCTCCCACCCCTTCAGTTTGGTTTCATTGTACTGACAACCTCAACTGGCATTACCGACCATAGGAAAGCAAGACGAAAACACACAGGAGGGGAAATCCTGGGATTTCTTTTTCCCTAGGGGTATAAAGAAAACATACATATGAATAAAATGCCTCAGTGGACTCCAAGCTGTGCTTTGAGCTTTGAAGCAGGTGTCTGGCCATGTAAATTAACCACATTAACTGAATCCTTTTCCTCTGAAGCAATTAAGACAGTGTAATGACCACACTATCACCTGGATGGTGGCTCACTAGAGGATGCAGTCACCCTGGAGAGTTGACTCTCTGTGAGTTGGGGTCCAGTGGTTCCTTGACTGTAGCTTGACAGCACATGTACTGATGTAAATATTCTAAAAACATTTTAACAAAGAAATTAATGCTCTCTCAAAAGAAAGAAGGAATAAAAAGATAAAGACAGGCAATAACTTCTTCTATTAGGGAAAAAAAAAAACCCAACTTTTGAGGGAAACGTCTACATATTTCCTAATCCTTTTTCTACATGACCCAGCACATAGCTCTCCTATAGTATTTGAAGAACAAAGGCTATTCATATAGCCAAAAGTCTCCAAGTCCGGAGGATTGCTTTCTCACAATAGAAGGACATGATGTGGACAAAGTTAAGGAAAACCTTACTGTTGCAGTTACCGTCTCATTGCTGGCACAAAGCACTGGGCCAAAAGCAGCTGATGGAAGGAAAGGGTTTATTTTCACTTACATTCTTGAGGGTGGAGCTCCATGATGGCAGAGGAAAATGTGGCATGAGCAGAGGCTGGACATTACTTCCCGGCCAACATCAGGTAGACAACAGCAACAGGAGAGTGTGCCAAACACTGGCAAGGGGAAGCTGGCTATAACACTCATAAGCCTGCCCCCAACAACACAGCTCCTCCATCAAGGCTCCAATTCCCAAATTACTACTAGTTAGACACCAAGCAAGCAGAACACATGAGTTTATGGGAGACACCTGAGTCAACCACCACACTTACCTAGTTTCCAGTATGGACAGGAGTAGAAGAAAAGGAAAGAGGGAAGGAACAGATGCAGGAAACCCATCTCAGTTGTACATGTGTGAATTGATTGAGGGAACTGAGTGCAGAGTGGGGAAATGCTCTCTCTGCTTACTCTGAGTAGAGACTCTGAGTAGAGAGTTCCTTTCAAATGTCCCTCCAGAAATCTAGGCATGGCTGTCTTCTTGAAGGTTAGAAGTCTTCATTTATTTAGAGGCCTTACATTCAGATTCCCTACTTCCTTAATTTATGGTCCTCTAGAAGCTGACTTAGGGCAAGGATTTGAGTCCTAGAGGTCTATTTGGGATGAGTTCTCAGGAAACACAAACTTTTATTTGTAATACTAGAGATCAAACTCAAGACCTTACTCATGCTAGTCAAATACTCTGCCACTGAGCTACATCCCGAGCCCCAGATGTGTCTTTAGCAAATGTTTTCTCTAAATCTGTGGCTATGGTCTCATTTTTTGACATTATGTTGTGCAAGTAAGAAATTTTAAATTTTAAGTAAGTCTAATTTAGCAATTATTTCTTTCATGAATCATGTCAACTTAAGGTTACTAGGTTTTCATATTTTAATCTGAATTTTATAGATTTAGACAGTAAATATAGGTCTGTTATATACTTAAATTTTTGTGAAATGTGTAAGATCTTTGTCTGTTATCCTGCAATCAACACCTGACAATGACAAAAAAATGTAGATTGCTATGTGTATGGAACAAAGATCCTCAGTAAAGCACATGTAACTTGAATTCAACAACGCATTGAGAAGATCATACAACATGATCAAGTTGGTTTCATTCTAGAGATGTAAATAAAGATACTCATAGGCTCATGTGTTTGAATCCATGATCCCCAGTTGTTGGTCCTATTCAGGAAGGTAATAGAATGTTTAAGAGATGGATCCTTGCTAGAGTAACTATAGAGGCAGGCCTTGAGGTTTTATAGGCCAGCCCCTCTTGCTGTTTCATCAACCTCCTTTCTTGCTCTCTTCGACTATCTCTCTTTCTCTCCCCTTGTTCTCTGCTTCTTTATCCAGCCTGCCATGCCTTCTTTGCCATGATGGACTGTGGAATTATAAGCTGTGTTAAACCATTTTTCTTCAAAAAGTTGCTTCTAGTCAAGTATTTGTTCCCAGTAATGAGAAAGCACCAATGCAATGTGAAAAAATGTGCAAAATCAATAGATACAATTCAGTACATAAATAGAAATAGGAAGTAGAGCCTTGCTGGAGGGAGTGTGTCACTGGGGGTCTCCCTCCTTCTTGATCTGCTCTCCCAACTTCCTCCCTGCTGATGTGATGATGTGATGCCAGCTTCCTACTCCTGTCATGCTTTCCTGCTATTGTGAAAATTCCACCCATATTCATGAAAGCAACTGTAGTGAAAATTGGAAGAGGTGTAGTCGGGAAAAATAATATGTTCACTGTGCATGGGAAAGGGACAAGAGGGGGTAATGGGTGGTATATGATCAAAAAACACAGAAAAGTAAACAATCAAATTGAAAGCAGCCCTATCTACTTTCTGTATCAAGATAATAATGGGCACTATATGGCATGTATCAAATACATAGGATTTGAATGAGGTAGATATATATTTGTTGACTTGCTAAATCTCAAAACTATTATACTGAAGAAAAGTTCCTGAAGAATACTATTAGATGAATTCACTTATATAAAGCTCAAATATGTAGAACTAAACAATGTATAATTAAATGTACCATATACATGTGGAAAATCTTCAAAGAAAACTATGGAGTGATATTTACAAAACATAGTCTATTATTTTTCCTCTCTTGGGGGAGAAAACGAATCACAACTTTTGCTTATGTTCTAATCCTTAAGTTGTGTGGTGAAGATGTGTTTGTCCTATTATTATTTAAAGTCCTATAAATTGTATTCTTTGTATGGTATATTTCATTAAGTTTAATCTGATTCATTAATTTACAAATGTATGTTGTGTCCATTTCCTTATGTGAGAAATTAGTCACAGTGAGTGGGAAACATTTTGAGAATTCAGTTGTAGAGAGGCAGTTGGCACCAACTCTGACACTATTTTTAAAAATTATAAGATCCTAATTATTATATAACTTTAATGATATAGCATACCAATACTCATTATCCAACGCAGCTATCTCTATGTGTCAAAATAGTCAAATAATGTCAAGTCAAATAATGGTATAATAAACCTCATCATTCTCATTCTTCAATAACTTGTGTAAAATTTTACTTTAGTTTCCAGGTTAAACACATGATCAAAATAGGTGGAAGGCTCTTCTAGTGGCAAAATGTCAGTCTTCCCCCTTGTAAAACTCAGAAAATCATTTATGATCCCCTTTAGGAATTGTATTATTTTTCCTTTTGTGTTTGGGGAACTATAGAAACCAGGTCTGAAAACATTGTTGGAAAAAGCAAACATGATTTGGAATATAATCAGTGCTGAACTAATAAGTCATATGGAATGAGGTTGATGATACATTTAGTGTTGAATGGATTCTGGCAACTTCTGATCAAATGCCTTCCAATTACACACCATAGCAGCTCCAGCATGTGAGTCCTGTGGGCCAGGACACGGATAATTGTTTACACAAACCTGCTGCACAGCTGCAGCCTATTATCTTAGTGGACTGTGTGGAGAGACAGCTCACATATCTAGAGCAGCAATGCCTAGCGAACCCTTTGGATTTTTCCTACCAAATTTATCTTTTGAAAACATTTAAAAAGCATTATGATGAAAAATAACATGTAAACAGAAATGCACAAGCTGCAAAGATAGGCACAGTGGTCCTAAGAGAAGTTCCAATGTAACCTTCACTCAGGTGGAAGCACAATGCAGCCAGCTACCTAGCAGCCTTTCTCAAAGGAACTCACTTCCCTGATATTTTTGTTCATTGATTTCTAGCTTTGCTTCAGAGTTTTGCCTCCTGCTTTCTACATTCCCTATTTTTATCTCTTCCTATTCCTTCCCTTTCTTTTCCCTTTTCTTCTTTTCAAAATTTATTTCAGGGCTTGGAGATGGCTTAGTGGTTAGGATGTTTGCCTGCAAAGCCAAAGGGTCCAGGTTCAGTTCCCCAGGGACCCATGTAAACCAGCTGCACAAGGGAGCTCACGCATCTGGAGTTCATTTGCAGTGATTGGCATGCCCGTTCTCTCTCTTTCTCTCTCTACCTGCCTATATATCTCTCAAATAAATAAAAATAAAATATTTAAAATATTTCACTTATTTGAGCCAGAGAGAAAGAGAGAGAGAGAGAGAGAGAGGATGGATGGGTGTGCCAGGACCTCCTGCCATTACTGACAAACTCCAGATGCATGTACCACTTTCTGGATCCACTTTACATGGGTTTTGGGGAATTGAACCCAGGCCACCAGGCATAGCAAGCAAGCAACTTTAACTACTGTGCCATTGCTTCAGCCCCTTTTCTTCTTCTCTTTCTTTTCCATCTTCTTCCTCTTTTTCCTTCTCTTCTTCCCCTTTTCCTCCTTTCTCTTCTTATTTAACACAACTGATGATTGAATCAAGGGTTTTGCATATGGTAGGCAAATGCTCTACCACTGAGCTACATCCTCAGATTTGTTCTTTTTTTATTCATCTTCATAAATGGAATCCTTTCTACTACATAGTAATATTTTAAAATGACCATGTTGCCAGCCGTGGAGGCATACGCCTTTAATCCCAGCACCGGGAGGATGAGTTCGAGGCCACCCTGAGACTGCATAGTGAATTTCAGGTCAGCCTGAGCTAGAGTGAGACCCTACCTTGATAATCAAAAAACCAAAAAAACAATATTTATTGAATATCTATGATGCAGCAGGCCTGCTCAGGCTGATCAAGCACTGTACATATAACACTGCAGTCCTCAAAACTGTGTTGTGTGCAGGGTTAGCTTAGTGTTTTCATACAGAAGAAACTGAAATTCACAAAGAAAATGTAAGCCCAGCATATAGCTTTTCTGAGATTTTGTTATCAGAAAATTTGGATATCTAGCTAAAAAAAACCCTTTATTTTATATAAAAAAATATTTTAGGGCTGGAGAGATGGCTTAGCAGTTAAGGCACCTGCCTCCTAAGCCTAAGAATACTGGTTCCAATCTCCAGCAGTTCCAATCTCCTGGTCCCACGTTTAGCCAGATGCAAAGTGACACAAAGGCGCAATGCCGCACATGACCACAAGGGGGCTCACGCATCTGGATTTCGTTCAAAGCAGCTGAGAGGCTGCTGGTGCGCCCATTTCTATCTGTCTTCCTCTCCCTTTCTCTCTGTCTTTCTCTGTCTCTCTCCAAAAAAAATTTTTTTAGAGCTATGTTAGTCATGTTAAATGAGGAAACTTGAAATTTCAGAGTTGTTTATCTCAGCAACTCTTAATATTTTAATGTTTCATCAGTGTTTACATACAGGTAAGAAAATGAAATATAGAAAGATACGGGTAACAGACTTTGTTCTGCTCTTCGTATAGTATTAACTTCTTTCTGGTGCATAGTATGAAAAGAATATTGCATGTGAACTTCCCTTCATGGGCATCTACCTGAGAGGTGACTCCGTCTTGTAGCAATTGTAATGAGGGCTGTCTAAATTCACAGTGATGAGGGTGGGGTGAGTGCAGAACTAAGGCGACATCATCTACCCTAGATTGGTCTTGGGTAAGTCATTTACCCTTTCTGAGGCTCAGTTCATTTTATTGCAGGTAAGTAAGGGTGCTGCTCAGTAATTTCCAACTTGAAGTCCAAGGTCCATTCTAAATCTTGTTTTAAATGCAGATATTTGAGCCTCATTAAAACCTCCTAGCCTGGGAACTGGTATGATTAATAGCTTGCATGCAGGAGAACCAGTGAGACAGTTGACAAGTCCTCTCTGATTTGAAAATTCTCCTTGTGTCTTTTATCAAAGTCAAGTGCCATCTTGCTTTAGAGTTCTCAGTGTTGTTAACAGAAGCAAATATAGGGCCGTTACAATCAAGATGCTTTATATACACCAGCTGACATCGCTGTGAGGCAGTACTAACACAGGTCCGACCGGCTGGTTACCAAGAGAGCTCAAGATTAATTTATGTTCCAGAACTGAATGGAATTGCATCTGTAATTTAAAAATTACTGATAACAGCATAACAGGAAAAAACAGTCTTGTCTTTCCTCAGAGCAGCAGTCTAGTACAACCAGGGTGATATGTAGGGTGCCACATAGTGCTATTAGGAAAACTAGTTGTTTAAACTCTCAAAACAACTAACAGTCAGCATTTAATTATGAAATATTCTAAATATGTCATCCAACAGATTGAAGACAATCTGCTGCTGGATTTATTTTTACTTTGTTGTTGCATTCCTTACATTCCTTCAAAGTTTTTTTTTTTGGGGTGTGTGTGTGTGTGTGTGTGTGTGTGTGTGTGGCTATTGGAATGGGGAGTGTCTTATAATAGTTCATACTGCCCCAGGGCAAACTTTTTTATCCTTTTAAAATTTTGTTTTCTCTTTAAGAAATAATTTTAAGGTTAGAATCCAAAATAAATGTTTTTATTATGAAATTTTTACACACATATATGACATTAAACTTTGTACATATTAGTTTTTTTCCTCTATTGTCCTCTCCCATGCTCCTGCCTATCCTTTGCTGGTCTCCCCAAATAGTCCCCTACCCTGCTTTCATGTCACATGTGTGCCATTATCCTCTAGTCCCTCCTTCTCTCCCCTCCCTTCAAATCTCTTCCTCTTCTCTCAGGAGCTCCTTTCTACTTTGATATCTCTCTCTCTCTCTCACACACACATGCACACACACTTAAATCCACATTCTGTAACATGTTAGAGTCCTTTGAGAAGTGTCCCAGAAGTGGCATAGCTGAGTCATATGGCTGTTCTAACTTTAGTTTTTTTTTTTTTTTGAGAGTCCCCACAATGATTTCTATAGTGCCTGCACAAGTTTATTTTCCTGTTAATAGTGCATAAGAGTTCTCCTTGTTTTCTTGATGATTGTTATTTAGACTGAGGTGAAATGGCTTCTCAAGGTAGTTTTAATCATCATTGCCCTAGGGCAGTTCTTTATATTCTGAGGAAGTGGATCCCCCCCCAAATAGTTACTCTTATTTGTGTATATTTCCTTTTTCATTATCTCACATTGTATAGTAGTTCTGTCTTTTCCCACCCCCCAGATTCTGCAGTTATTCTCAAGATTGTACGGGAGGAAAATGGTACATGCCCATTACTGAGAATTGAGAGAGCAGCAGAGACTTTCAGCTGAGGCAGAGCCACTAAGGTACATCTATAATTTCACAAAACTGAGTGGTTAAAAACCCATCAATAACAATTGTTTGCATGTGCAGTAGTAGGCTAAAAACCTTAATTCCATGTCTGATGTGTTATGACATAAATAAAACATTACTATTTGAAGTTATCATGGAACTTCAATATCAAAAATATGTGACTGAATGGCTGGGATTTATACTATATTTAAAATTCTGTTTGCTGAGCTCTACCTTGAGATAGATATGGTAACTGACTACAGTATCCTTGCCAGTTCTCCTTCCCTTCTTTCATCTTCATTCTTTCTAGCAGACTAGTAGCACAAAATAGATGAAATTATTTCGTATTTCCTTCCTTTTCATAGAAAAATAGGTAATTAAGTTGATCTCTGAAGGAAAAGTATTTTTTTTAACCTGAGAAAAGAGGTAGATAGAGTTATAGTCATTGGGAGGAACATGCTCCTTTGCTTAATGTAGGAGTAGCGAAAAATCCACCCTGACAGAAACAGGGAAGAGATGGTCAAAGGATGTCTAGAGAGAACCAGTCTTGGTGCAGTTCCAGCTAAGGTAGAAGAGAAAGTCATAGAAAAGAGGAAATCTTGAGCTTTGTTTTATTTCTCTTTCTCTCTCTCTCTCTCTCTCTGTGTCTGTGAGAGAGAGAGAGAGAGAGAGAGAGAGAGAGAGAGAGAGAGAAAGAGAGACAGAGAGACACACAGAGAGAGTTGTCATGCCAGGGATTAGCCACTGTGGATGAACTCCAGACACATGTGCCACCTTGTGCACATGCACCACCTGTGTGCATGTGTCACCTTTGCATCTGGCTTATGTGGGTTCTTGGGAGCCAAACTTGGGTCCTTCGGCTTTACAGGCAAGCACCTTAACTGCTGAGCCCTCTCTCCAGCTCTTGAGGAGCTTTTTTTAAAGTAACAGAATTACATGAGGTGGCAGGTTTTCTAGAAGGGTAGTCTATTGGCAGGATCAGCATGGCTTCGAGAGGAGAGCAAGAAGAAATGGGGAGAATACTTGGGGTAATGAAAGATAAAGACAAAAACTGAGTGACTGAAGAAAAGATGAGATGGGTCACTGTTGAAAGGCCTTTGATTGAAACATCAACAAACATATGTGCTGTTAGGCTGAGAGAATGAGGGAGAAGATAATTCAAAGTTTTCAATCTAAATAATCTCCGTTGATCCTGTGCCTTGCCTTGCCCTGCCTTGCCTTTCCTTTCCTTTCCTTTCCTTTCCTTTCCTTTCCTTTCCTTTCCTTTCCTTTCCTTTCCTTTCCTTTCCTTTCCTTTCCTTTCCTTACCTTCCTTTCTTCCTTTTCAGACAGGGCCTCATGTAGCCCAAACTAGCCTTGAACTTTCTATATAGCCAAGAATGACCTTAAAATACCCTCCTGTGTCCATCTCCCAAGTGCTGTGATTTCAGACATTTACCACCTCACCTGGTTGTTATATTTTTTTCTTCACTGGCAAAATTCTTGAAAGTGTTGTACTCACTGTCTCCACTGTCTCAGTTTTTGCCCTTACCATTCCACTGAAACGGCTCTGGAAAAGATCACCAGGGACTTGTCTGGTAAATGATGTGACCACTTTTCAGTCTTGTAAATCCATTCTGGAGCATTTGAGAAAGTTGATTCCTCTCATCCTAAAATACTTGCTTCTGTTGACTTTTATAATATGTCCATTTGATTCATCCCCATATCTGATTACTTGCCAAGAACTTTAAAAAATTTTTAAAAATATTTTGTTTTATTTATTTGAGGGGGGGGATGGGCATGCCAGGGCCTCTAGCCACTGCAAATCAACTTCAGATACATGCATCACCTTATGTATCTGGCTTACACGGGTCCTGGGGAATTGAACCTGGGTCCTTTGGCTTTGCAGACAAGCACTTTAACTGCTAAGCCATCTCTCTAGCACCTGGCCAAAACTTTTTAGTGGCACCTTTATTTACTACATATTGTGAGTCATTGGAATTGCATTCTTAATCTTTCTCCCCATCCCCTGTGCTTCCCCAGTTCCACTGAAACATTTTAACGCCTTTTTGTCAATCACCTATAGCAAACCCAACAGTTAAAGTTGATGCTCCTATGGCTTTCCTTAGCTACAGATATTTCTGTTATCTTTGGGATATCACTACCATTCTCTCCTCAATGAGAAAGCCACAGAAACTTTCTGGGGATTCCAGTTGAAGAGGACTGAGTCATACCAATTAGATTCATGGCATGACTATAAGTGTAATGATCCACTTTATGATTGTTGGTGAGGGAACTCATTTCTAATAAGAAAATTTCCATGGAAAGCTAATTCTAGTCAGATTATTAGTTGAGCAAGGATATGCTATGAGCCAATCCTGATGGTTGCTGCCCCCATGATAACAGGGCCTGCTGCACCCATCTACAATGCTTGTTCAGTAACTGAATCCACTTTTCATGAAAATGCAGATGTTTCAAGTAATAATAGGACACGTATTTGCCTTTTTCTTAGGCAGAAACGTGATGTTTCCAGAGGGGAGAAAACTGATCTGTGCATAATTGAGTTTGTCAGCCTTCACAAATCACATGAGTTAGTCACTGAATGAACATTAAAAAGATCAGTCAGCTGAGACACAGGAAAGAGCCTCGCTGTCTGGCTGGTTACAAACTGCAGATAAAATTCCCTGTTCCTCTGATGAACCTCATTCTGTTTGCTCAAGGGCTTCAGCTGGTTAGATGAGACTCACCCGTGCTCCAGAGGACAATCTGCTTTCCTCTAAGCTTACTCAGAAGGCCCAAGCTTTTAAGTAATAATACCCTCCCAAAAACCTATACACTGATGTGTGACTGAATTCTAGTCAGTTGGCCACAGACTTAGCTATCAAAGTTCTTCACTCCTGGTTTGTGTCTCCTCATCCATATTATAGCTACTGGGAGCCAGTGGAGCCAGTCATTGCTCATATAGCTGAACATTCCTGGGAGTTTGTGTTCAACATTGCTGTTACTTTTATTCTTTCAGTATCAGCAGATACAGAAGCTATGAGTAATGTCCTTATCACTTCATTAGTTACAAACTTTCTCCTCTCTTGAGTTACTCAGTACTTTCTGACTGATATCTTATTATAGTTCCCATGAGGGATGAATTTGTAACTCATAGAGTCTTATTGTGATGGTTAATCTCAGTTGTCAACTTGCCAGGATTTAGGATCATTGTGGAAACAAATCTCAGTAGAGGCATTTCTGGGTTAGGTTACATGAGGTGGAAGCACCCACGGTAAGTGTGGACAGCATTATTCCATGAACAGGGAACTGGACTGCATAAATGTGGAGAAAGCTAGCTTAGCATCAGCATCCATCTCTCTGTTCATGACGGCTAGTCAGGGTTCTCTAGAGGGATAGAATGGAGAGAATGAATTGTACCAAAAAAGGAATTTATTGGATTAGTTTATGGCACTCCATCAGTAGCAATCTGCAGGCTTGAGAGTCAAGGAACCTGGTAGCAGCTGCTCAGTCCACGTGGCTGGATGCCTCAGCAGTTCTGTTCCAGCACTGAAGGCCTGGAGGCTTCCTGGAGAGCAGCTGGTCTTCAGTCCATGCTTGGTTCCAATGCTGAGGAAGGATAGCTGAACAGGAGAGACGCTGGTGCAAGCGAAGCACTCCCCAGCAAGCTGCACCAGCAGCCAGGTGGGAGGACGGGCTCCTTCCTCTCAGGCCTTTCTTACATAAAGACCCCCCTAGAGGGCCTTTCCCTCTGGGGGAAGGGTTTCCTCCCTCAGTCAATCCTTCCTGAAAGCAACCTTAAAGAACCACCCAAGAGGAATGCTTTAGAATTCCTAGTCAGATCAAGTTGACAACAGAACTTAACCTTCACAATGTCTATGGACTGAATGTGGCCAGCTGCTTTATATTCCTTTCATTGTGCCTTCTCCACCATGATCGACTGCATGCATCCCCTTGAGCTGTAAGCTGTAATAAACCCTTCCTTAGGTTGGGTCAGGCAAGTTTTTTTTTTTTTTTTTTTTTTTTTTTGCAGTAATGAGAAAAGTAACTAATATAATTATGTATTTATTTGTAGTGGATTAACTTTTAAAAGGATAGAGACTTTAAAAATATATGCCGGACCCTAAACATGTCATCAAAACCACTCTCCAAGGCTCAGAGAACTTGAGGAAGAGAGGGTAGAAAGAATTTAAGAGCAAGAAGTTGAGAAATGGGTCTGCAGAATGCTGTCTTCCAGACATAAGAAACTGGCTACACTCCTGGACTCAAAGCAGATGTGGTTTCCTGTGCATGACTGGGCCTGTCAGTATTTCATCACAGGTGCTAGAGGGCTTCATGAGATCCCACACCTTTCAAAGTAAATAGTGGAAACTGATGGTTGCTAGGAAAAGGAAAGACATGGCCTTTAGTGGTGTGGATAGTGGAGGGCTGCCCATTCTCCAGTACATAGCCTCCTATCGATGATTGTACAAGTAATCCTAATTTAAATTAGCAGGTCAAAAATATCAATAAAAGACATGGGACCTATATTGGAAAGAAGAAAAGTTTCATGGGAGGAAAAAGGGAAGAGAGAGATAAATGAGAGGATCAAAACGCATCATACAGGGCTGGAGTTACAGCTCAGCTGTGAAGGCGCATGCCTGCAAAGCCCAAAGACCTGAATTTGATTCTCCAGTACCCACATAAAGCCAGATGCACAAGGTGGTGCCTGCATCTGGAGTTTGTTTGCAGTGGCTAGAGGCCCTGGCATACTCATTCTTGCTCTCTTTCTTTCACTCTCAGATAAATAAATAAAATATTTTGAAAAGTGCTTCATACACATGAATGAATTTCTAAAAAAAAAAACTTAAAAAATACTCAGGAAAAAGTTTACTTTTAAAATTTCATTCTAAATTATTTTACAGATAGCTCTCTGAAGTTTTAAACAACAAAAATTACAATGGCTATGATTCAAAAGCAGACATTTATTTTCCACTCTATTATATGCTATCTAAATTTCCAATAATGTGCATTTAATTTTCTGAAATACTGTTCATTTTGTTGCTATTCTCAAAAATTATTCTCATTGGAGAAGTAGTTGGTTGATTATCAACTTGTTATATTTATATTTTATTTTTAACTCTTTATTGATAACTTCCAT
The DNA here is from genome assembly GCA_036365145.1 of Orientallactaga sibirica. Lineage (NCBI taxonomy): Eukaryota > Metazoa > Chordata > Mammalia > Rodentia > Dipodidae > Orientallactaga > Orientallactaga sibirica. Next base: position 23,918,103 of record JAEOAD010000006.1, read on the forward strand.
AAATATAGACAATTGTCATAATCATAATCCCCTCCTAATACTCCTCATTTCTCCCTCCTCAATCCCCCCTCTGCTGAATCCCTTCTTCTTTCCAATTAGACCCTCTTCTCTTTTGATGTCATCATTCCCCCCTCTTATTATGCAGGTCTTGTGTAGGTAGTGCCAGCCACTGTGGGGTCGTGAATACCATGGCTACTTTGTGTCTGTAAGACAGTACTGCAAAGCACTCCTCCCCTTCCTTTGACTCCTACAGTCTTTCTGCCACTTCTTCCACAATGGCTCCTGAGCCTTGGAAGGTGTGATAGGGATGTCTCACTTAGTGCTGAACACTGCCACTTCTCAGCGCTTTAGCCATTTTTGAGTCACCCGGTAGTCACCGCCATCTGAAGAGGCTCCATTTTATGGTGGTTTTTCTGTCTTATCTATGTTGAGTGCAAAGTTGAGTCTCTCTTTGGTGCACTGTGGGCTTGGCTCAGCTGGTTATTGATTATTAATACTTGATTGTAGCTTGAAGAGGCCAAGGTCATGGGTTCAATTGTTATATAGTCCAATTAGCCCCACTTGCCTTGGGGCCTGCAGCACCCCATCCAGACTGTTTCTGGCCACTGTGCAAATAGATGTTATTGGACCCATGAGGCACTGTCTCAAAGAATGGATGGATGTGTGTATATTAATGGAAAATCAATTAGAAGTCCACTCACTCTATTAGCAGTGATGCAGGAATGTACAAGAAAAGCATAGTGAAAAAAAATAATTGCTTTTAAAATTGATCTCTTTAATTATTGATTTGTATTTTCCTCTCAGAAATGAAAGAAAATAATTTCACAGTATATGTTATATTCTTTTCATTGGACATTGTGAAAACTTCTATAATATTTCATCATTTTTTTGTGCAAAATGACATTTTTTATTTATCATGAAATTTAAAAAAATTTATTTGCAAGAAGAAAGAAAATGAATGGGCACATCAGGGCTGCAAAGAAACTCCAGATAATGTACCATTTTCTGCATCTGGCGTTATGTGGATATTGGGGAATCAAATCCAGGTCATCAGGCATTGCAAGTAAGTGCCTTTAATTGCTGAGCCATGTCTCCAGGCCCCAGAATGACATTTTATTTGAGGATCAAAATGACATTTCAATTTCTGCTTGTGGTTCTCTGTTCCTTCTGTTTGACAGACACTGACTACTTGTTTTTTTATTTGTTTACTTTTGATGTGAGTGTGTGTGCATGCATGTTCATCATGTGTGTGTGATAGCATGTGTGTGATCAGAGGTAAACTATGGATGTTGGTCCTTGCCTTTCCCTTGTTTGAGGTAGCAAGCACTCTACTATCTGAGCTATATCCCCAGCCCCAAGTCTTCTTTATTTTTTATTTATGTGTGTATGTGTGTGCATGTGTGTATGTGCAGGAAGCCAGAGGAATAGATGCCATTTTTCAGAAACACCTTCTACATTTTTTGAAAATATATTTTATTTTATTTATTAGAGAGAGAGAGAAAGAGAGAGAAAGAGAGAATGGGCATGCCAGGGCCTCCAGTCACTGCAAATGAACTCCAGATGCCTGAGCCCCCTTGTGCATCTGGCTTACGTGGGTCCTGGTGAATTGAACAGGGATCCTTTGGCTTTGCAGGCAAACGCCTTAACCGCTAAGTCATCTCTCCAGCCCCATCTTCTACATTTTTTGAGGCAGAGGCTCTCATTAACCTAGAGCTAACCATTTAAGCTATATTGGTTGTCAAGCAAGTTCCAGGGATTCTTCTGTTTCCAATTCCCCAGTGTTGGATTATTAATATGAGCCACAATGCCTGCCATTTTTATGTGGATTCTTGGGATCCAACTCAGTCCCTTATGCTTACGAGGCTGAACAATCTTCTCAGCCCATGAGTCTCCACAGCCCATGAGTCTCCTTTAATGACGAAAGTTTTGTGCCATCTCCACTTTCCAGGAGATCCCATCAGTATCAAATGGGTTGATGCTGGTGTGGCACCCACTGCTGTCTTCCTCCCCTGGGAGTAAACTAGAGATCACTTAAAGGGTGGTCACCATCGCTCCTTCTGAGAAGACCTCATGTTTGTGATGTGGTATGAGAACCATTTCTGTAATGTCTTCTGGACCACCAACAGCTTAGCTACCTTTGCACAGTTGATCTGTAGTGACAGTTGTGGTTTCATGGAGGTGCTCATGACTATAGGTGTCCCCTCTGGGGCATTCTAGATGGTACCTGTGGTGTGACAGAAAAGCATGCCAGCTCATACTGGTGCTGGTTGGCAAGCTCATTGGCTTGGCCTTTTGTGTTCCCACTGAGAGGGAACTACTTAGATAATTATTAAGTAGCTAGCTTAGAAAAAACCTCATAAGAGAAATCTTAAATTGATTTCTGTTTGCCTGCTGGAACACAAGTGGCTCCCTATGTCACTCAGCCCTGCAGTCTACTTTAGCAGGATTGGAGTTCAATGTCTGATCATCTCACCTAAACAGATCTCTCCATCTCGAGTACACACCACACCCAGGTGTGGGTGGACTCCTTCTCTGAGCCCAGGCCAGTTGGCTTGCACACCTGACACAGGTGTGCCAACCTTTTCTGGAGCCCTGACTTTAAATATCTCTATTTACGTGGGCTCGTGGAAGGAGAATTTCCCCTTTCTGGCTCTTTGGGTGCTCACATCTCCAAGCCTAGGTCCCGGCAACTGTAAGATTATGTCCTTCCCACTCTGCCACAGTGAAGGGACATGTCTCTGTTCCTATTTTTAATGCCTTTTTGATTTCTTTGAAAGCACACACCATTTTAGAAAAACCCCTTTTCACATTTTTATGTCCAGGGCCCATGTTTGTTCTTCCACACGGATTTGTGAACCATGTGGGGGTATTCACTTTCCCTTTCTCATATTCAAACTCTCCCACTCCCTCCTATCCCTGATATTTCTGAATAAAAATCTAATGGCTTGCAAAACATCCTTCTCAGTCTTGATTATCCTAATTCTTTGGTTAAAAACAGACATGAACTCAGGATTTGGAGTCCAAGGACTCTTTCTTGACCCCAAACCCTGTTACATCACCTCCAGTGTGTCAGTGGTGGAGGCTGCTGCCAACACACTGACGTTAAAAGGTGGTGTCAGCCAGCACAAGGCTGAAGGAGGTAGACACAGAGAACACTCAACTCCTACTAAACCAGATATCCAGAGACACAGAGGCTCCCAAGACCTCATCACTGAAGTAGAACTAAAATGAACCTAACGTGGCTCTGGGAAATTTGCGGAAGATGGGTGGAAAGAGTGTTAGAGCAACAAGTTCAGTCATTATGCACAGAGACATTGCATCGTCCCCATAACTGATGGCTACCCCCACAATGCATGACCCATATTCCCCACTCAGGAGGGTCCCTTCGGAGGGGGGGAGAACAGGAAGGAGGCTATCGAAGGCACCAACATGAATGTAAAATTAAAATAAATTTAAAAAGAAAAAAAAAGTGGCATCAGGAAGGTGGGAAGCAGAGGTAGGAGATCACTGAGAGTTCAAGGCCACCTTGAGACTCCGTAGTGAATTCCAGGTCTGCCTGGCCTAGAGCGAGACCCTACTAAAAACAAACACGCCAACAATATCGTCATCAACAACAAAAGAAGGCAGTGCAGCAGGCTTTGGAGATCTGCTAAAGTGCGTCTTCAGCTGCACTGAGGAACAGGGTATCTCTTGTCAATTTAATGGGGACACCTGTTTTTTTTTTTTTTTTTTTTTTTCATCTTTAGAGCTGGGGCTAGAATTGCCCACCTTCTCAAGCTCATTTCTCGTCATGACAATGAGTTTGTCTACAGCAACAAAGTTTCTGACTTCACAGCCTAGATGACCTCAAAGGACTGACAGCACCCTGGACTGGCTCCAGCAAGAACACAAGAACAGCTGCTGGGGAGTCCTTGCTTCAGCTCAGTCCCCTAATCACCTAGAGCTGCTCTTCCTGTTTGTCATCCTCAACGCTCTGAAGAGGAGCGCCTTAGGGAGTCCCAGTAGGAGAGTCTTCAAGAAAGCCCAAGGCACTGGGCACCCACTCTGATCTTTTATCCTAGAGAACCCTTTCAACTAAATGTTCGAAAGGCACATGGAAGTCAATACGATTTTAGCTTGTGCTTCTAGAAAATTTTAGATTAGGTCATGATTTGGAAAGCTTTGAGAGATCTGGTACAAGCAAGTGAATTTCTCACTATTCTTTGTGTTTTCTTTCTTATCTTACCTTTTCATAATGTTTTGAAAGTGTGATTAGCGGTCAGACAAATGGCTGAGGAAATTTTTGGTTTGGTGTTGGAGATTTCAGTTAGTGATGAATAGCTTAAGACAGTTGGAATGGGATCATGAAAAATGACAAGATGGAAAACTTTATGAGATTTTCACTGTAAGCTAGGGTTTAAAGGGGCTGCTTGTCCTTTGTTGTTTCCTGTTTGTTCATAGCTAATTTACTGCTGGGTACCTCAGACTTTAAGGTTCCTTATCAGTGCCATTGTGCCAGCTTATCTCTGGCCAACTTTCTGACAGGGAGAGCTTTTAATATTTAAACAAGGTCAGAAAAGAACAGCTTAGAACAGTTCATCTTTCTTGAGAATTGAACTCCAAAGAAACCTCCCATTCTCTAATGAATACAATTTGCCCATTTGGCAACATTTAGATAACTTATCCCTTCTCATTTCAGTGAGCAATGGGATGTTAGGGACTTTCAAGAGCAACGTGTCAGAATTTGGTAGCATGAATTTGCAAGCCTTAAGGCCATTCTCCGTAGATACACAGACTGGCAAACCGGATAACAACATAGCTTTCAGATTTGTCTTTCAGATTTTTCTGCATAGTTTTCCTAAATAACTTAGAAGCATGTTTATTGCTCTCAGTTCTCTTTCTGTTTCTATAACTGAATACTATAGACTGGGTGATTTACAAAGAACAGAACTTTATGTAGCATATGGTTCTGGGGGCTGGGACATTCAAGAGTGTGGCACTGGCATCTAGTGCAGGCAATTTTCCTGCATTGTGACACGGAGAAGGTATGACATGGTGGTGCAGAGCCAGCAAGCCAGAGAGAGATGGCCTATAAAGCAAAGCCACTCCTGAGATAACCCCTGAATCCATGAAGGGGCTCTGCCCCATGGCCTAATCACCTCCCAAAGGACCCAACTGTCATGTAGCATTAGCTCTGGGGATTAAGTTTCCCACGTATGAATTCGAGGGACACGTTCATTGCATAAATAATTCATGAATATATTGTTGTTCTAAAAGTAAATCAGACATTATGAATAAAGCTCAAGTCCCCTCTGACCACTCCCATCCCTCAGTGCCCTTTCCAGAAGTTGTATTAAACAGTGTTTTCTTCCAACCCTTCTTTTTGCATTCGTATGCACATATGGTATTTATGCAGAATGTGTGTGAATATTTAAAATATATCACATTGTCCTTATTCATATATTAGATCTTTTGACACTCAGAATATTGACTAGTTGAGTTTTGCTCCATTTGATTAAATTTATCTCTGAGACTTTTTCCAGATTCCTCCTTGCTTATCAGGTGCCCATACACTAATGACAATCTTTCTTGTTTTCTTTCAATTTTGAACCTAGGGTATAGCATAATATGATAACACACTTGTAATTCTCATAAACTTCATCTTATCACCACATATATTCTTTCTCATATCTCATCATTCCTCAGCTAGATAATGAGTGATGAATCGGTTAAAATTCGCTAGAAAAAACAACAACAACAACACAAAAACACTTTTCTTGTGACTTCCATTCTTTTTGATGACAGCCACTGGAGTTGAAGTGCCATGGAATACTATCTGTGGATTTTCGGAAAGAAGAGCTGCAAGTTTTAAATTTCTTTCTTTTCTTAGAGTCACAGAGAGCTTTATAACCTGACAATATTCAGCTATTTTTGAAGACATACTGTGGGACAGTCATAGCTTCATTTAAATGAAAAGAAGGCAGTTGGTTGACAACATCTAACAGTGGCCAGATCATAGTCTGTCCTTGCAGATTTGTTCTCAATAAAAGTTCAGTGAAAGTGAGGGGCTTGTGAAAAACCTATGTTTTGTTATATTTATATATATATATATATATATATATATATATATATATATATATATATATATATATATATATATATAGAGAGAGAGAGAGAGAGAGAGAGTCAGAGAGAAAGAGAAAGGGCACACCAGGGTCTCTAGCCACTGTAAATGAATTCCAGGTGCATGCACCACCTTGTGCATCTGGCTTATGTGGGTTCTGGGGAGCTAAACCTGGGTCATGAGGCTTCACAGACAAGGACCTAAACTACTAAGCTGTCTTTCCAGCCCTGGTAATCTATTTTAAGTGGAGGAGTGGATTGTCTGTTCCTGGAATTCTGGCTTCAAGATCCACATTGCTGAGTTCTGAGTCTGCATGCTCACTTTCTTCTGTGCTTTCACCTGCTGCCTTCGCCTTCCTTTATGTTGCCTTATCTCCCTCTTTCACCTGCTATAGTTTCATTTAGCCACGCCTGCAGTGTGCACTAGTGTGGTAGTTTGAATGTATGTCTCCCCTTGACACAGGTAGATGTTGGAGTTCAGCTCTAAGGTGTCACTGGGGGCAGATCCAGACTCTAGCACAAAGGTATGGAGGGCAATGTGAGCTCTGGCGGGGGTCCCTGCTGTTTGTTGTTTTTTTTAGTGTTTGCTGGCTGTTTGGTTGTTTCTCTCTGCTTGGATCTGTGAAAGGGAGCAAACTTCTTCCACCATTGATGGAACCTTCCTTGGATCTATAAATTGAAATAAGCCCCGTTCCTCCCCCAAACTGTGTTTGATTGAATGTTCATCCTAGCATTATGAAGCTGTCCACTACAGCTCGGTTTTGTTTCATTGTGGTAGGGTTCAAGCTCCCTTTCCTTGATGTGTCAATTTCAGAATCTAGCAACGAGAGGCTTCTTTGTCTTTGTTCTATCAGTCCTTTAATCTGCCAATGAACTAGCCACCTGTGGACAATGCTGGTCTGATAATGTGTCTTGGGGCTAGGGAGTAAAATTACATAATACAAGCCTGGTTGTCTGTGCTACTTCCTTGCATGACATCACAGGGAAAGGTTGTTTTCCAGAAACAGAAGTTGTGGATGGAAAAGGTACCAAATATTTAATGAAAAGCTCTTTGATGGATGTTTAAAAATAATTATTTTCTGTTTTCTGGCTCTGTCCTTGCATAGCAATCAGTGCAACAATCTATGCATCATTACCAGTACACCCTGCCATGACTAGAACTATCACAATGTACAAAGTAATGCTATGATGGTAAAATTCCCCATAGGCCCAGAGCCAGAGGAAGAAGGGAAGCAGGGCTTTTATTTCAATTTCATTTCAAACCGGTTAAAAAAATGTGTTTTTTTTTGTCTTACAAAAATAGAAGTATAAATTATGTTTTATAATTTAAATATCTGATTTCATGAATTTAATGTTTTATAACATTTACATATCTGATACTTGAATAAATTCACCTGTTCCTTCCTCTAAAATATATTGTGAATCTGAATATTACTAGTCATTTCTTTTTTTTTTTTGAGATGAGAAAATGATATTTTTATTTTTATTTATTTATTTATTTTTTTGAGGCAGGGTCTCACTCTGGCCCAGGCTGACCTGGAATTCACTATGTAGTCTCAGGGTGGCCTTGAACTCAAGGCATCCTCCTACCTCTGCCTCCCGAGTGCTGGGATTAAAGGCGTGCGCCACCACGCCTGGCTAGAAAATGATATTTTTAAAATCAGGTAAACTGCCCTAAGAAATATGTGTATAGTTTTTTATTAATTAGATTTCTCATCATTTCTATTGGCCATGTTATTTCTTTACTTCATAAAAGGTGAACAGTTTATACAATCTGAAGAGAAACTAGAATATGCTATTTATTTGCCTAGAATCTTTTAATTTCTATCTACAACAATTAGACTAATGTTCAACTCCTTATTATGGTGAGCAAGTGTCTATATGATCTGACCTCAACCTATTCATTGCCTATACTCTCAACCTGATATCTGAGCTAAAGCTATTATATTTTGGAAGGAAAATAGGAGAAAAATACAAGTGACAAAAGAGAATTACAAATTATAAAAAACCGACACTTTTTGGCTACAAAGGATGTCATTAAGAAATGTAAAGATGGGAGTATAGTTTAGTGGTAGAGCATTTGGCCAGAAATGAAGATGACCCACAGATTGAGAGAAATATTTTCTAGTTCTATACTGGTAAGAGACATTCAACACCTATAAAACATTCATTGAACTCAATAATAAGAAGATAGCACAATCATAAATGGGCAAAGGATTCAAATAGACTTCATCATAGGAGACATACAAATGGCCGATAGGCACATTAAATAAAATTTAACACCATAAGACACTACGAAAATGCAAATTAAAGGCAAAATGATATACATCTGGGCACCAGTTATCAACAGGTAAGTCAGGAGAAACTTTTCATTAGCTGATTTCATTGTGCTGACCTCACAGAGTATATTAACACAAACGTAGGTGGTACAGGTCAGTCTCTTGACTGTGCTTCTTGATGCAATCATGAGACTCAGGAAACATGACTTGTAGGAAGCTTCTATCAGAATTATATGGCATATAGTTCATAGTAATCTTAAACAAATAGAAGGACTACCCTATGACAATGAATGCATAAGCATTCTAATTTGTCCTAGCCAGTCCTTGGTATTTTCTAGTTTGGAGGTATGCATTTACTTTTTATAGTGTGAAATGTATAGTTACACACTACATAACAAGATTTAGGCTAACTATACACAGCATATCATTCATGACCCCATAAAACTATAATGGAGCTAAAAAATTCTTATCCTCTAGGGATGTCATAGCCATCATAGCATCATAGCGTAACACATTGCTCACATGTTTGTGGTAATGTGGGAGTAAACAAGCCTATTGAACTGCTAGTCCTATAAAAGGTGGTTTCAATTTAAATTCAACTAATTATTTAACCTCTTAGTGCATATGCTCTTAATAGTTGCATGTATGTGTCTCTGTGCTTTTTCAGAAAGGGGTTTTCTTTCTACAGTTTTGCCTATTGCTATTTTGTTGTAACATCTATTACAGTGAAAAACAGATAATTTCAGGGAAAACATTTGCTTTCACCACTAATTTTGTTCCCTATTTCCATCTGTGCCAACTTATAAAATTCTAGTATCTTACATTTACACATGGGAAAGCCACAGAATCTGGTGTACGAAAAAATTTATTATAATTTTTTTCTTATTTCCTTTGACTCAAGACTCGTAAACTTACTTTCTTTGTCCATCGTGCCCACAAGGATTCGGTGTTTTGTATTTTGTTTAACCTTACTTTTTTTTTTTTTTTTTTTTTAAACATACTTTTAGGTGGGTGAGTCTCCAAGCTTATGCCATCTAGTGGCAAGATTGGAGAAATATGGTTCCAGACAGAACATTAAATGTACAAATATTGGTAGAGGTCCAAGAAATGTTAAGAACCATTAGCATTAATGACTAATCTTTATTTATTATTTAATCAAATAGCTGAACTATGTGTTCACATAAAACTTTTATGACTATCAGTTTTTTTATGTTGGCTACCTGTAATATAAAACTTGGGAATGCAGGACATACACATTTATTACTAGTTTCTGACTATTAATAATAGAGGCAGGTTGATTTTTACCAAAGCATTTCTGTTTCCAGTGTAGAGAAAACAACTTGAGAATTTGATAATTTTTTCAATAACGGTTCCAGTATTCAGTTTTAAGTTGGTATATAGACAAGATGGATATGTTCACTATTTTAAATTAAGCTGCAATTAATTGAACATATTTTTGTCAAGTTATGGGTCTCTGTACCATGAGTTGATTATGCGATGGGTGCAATTATGTCTGTCACATTCACAGTTAAGAATAGCCTGTCTCACTCCTTAGCATATGTATAATCCAGTGTTGGTAACATCTCTATGCACTGGCAACATTCTAATGATGCTATTTTAAGTCATGTCACAATAAGCACATTGCATTTCACAGTAAGATATTATGTCTTCAGAATGATAGACTTGGATAAAGTTGGCAGCATAAATTTTTACTCAATTTTATTCACTAAAAAAAACCAATTCTTTATTAAAAGTGGAAAATGCTCAGGGTTAAGTAGAAATGAATTGATTTGTTATTATTGTGGAGTTATTTTAGCTCACTTCTGATGAAAAGTTAATTTACTTTTAGAAAAGTCATGTTAGACATGTAGGCAGCCTATTCAGTAATAATTGGGTAGAGTTTTAATAAACCTAGTTTCCAGGTACTCAGCTGCTGCACTTATATACAAATGAACCAAAGTGTTATTATTATGGATATATCTAGAGAAGCTATGCTTAAAAATTAATTCTGAATGCGTCATGTAGTTCAGAAATGATACTGGCATGCTGTGACCCTTCCCTTCACTTTAGAAAAAGAGAATAAAGATAATGATAATTTGTGTGTTTATGAGTTATAAAGTTGTTTATTCTTAGTTTTTAAATTTTTAAAAATTTATTTGCAAGCAGAGAGAGATGGAGAGAAGAAAGAGAGAGAGAATGAATATGGGTGTGCTATGGGCTCTAACAGCTGTGAACAATCTCCAGATGCATGTGCCACAAAATGCATCTGGCTTTATGTGGGTACTGGGGAATCAAACCGGGGCTGTTAGGCTTTGCAGGCAAGTGCCTTAACTGCCGAGCCATCTCTCCAGCCCCTAAAATTGTTTATTCTTGGTAGGATTGCACAGTTGTAAAGATAGAGTATGAAGATAGCATGGTAAACGCACCATGTTTTTTTTTTTTTTTCCTCTAAACATTGTCGATTAAGTTGTACTATGTTTTACTAAAGAACCTTAACAAGTCTGCCCTGGGCATGTCTTGGTGCAACAACATTCTGGAGATAGCTTTTGTTTTGTTAACAAGTCTCAACTCATGGCTTCCTTAACTGGGGTGAAGGCTGACATAGAAAACCCTTTGCCAGTGTCTATACCAAGACTATATATATATATTATTTGAGACACACACACACACACACACACACACACACACACACACACAGAGACAGAGACAGAGAGAGAGAGAGAGAGAGACAGACAGACAGAGAATGGGCGTGTCAGCAGCATCTCAATGGCTGTGAACCAACTCCAGACATGTGCACCCCCTTGTGGGCAAGTGCGGCATTAAGCCCTTGCATCACTGCGTCTGGTAAATTTGGGACCTGGAGATTGATTTGGGGGGTTCTTAGGCTTCGCAGGCAGGTACCTTAACTGCTAAGCCATCTCTCCAGCCCAACATCTATATTTTTAACACTGTCTCAGTTTGTGTATATATTTGCCTGTTCTTGGTATGTGATTATCACTTTTTTTCCCCCAGTTTTGATGAATTTATGGCAAAAGGATTTTGGATATTTGCCTGGTAAATAATATTTTAACTTTTTAGAAAGACCTATGTGACTTCAGAGGCCTGGATCTCATGCTTTAGCTAGTAGAATGCCAGGGCCAGACAAGCAAGCTCAGGCTATTCACTCTAGCCGGGAAGTCTATACACACGGGTCATGGGAAGATAAACAGAACAAATTGAGACTGTAGAGAAAGTAACATGTTAGACCTGGGAGTGCAAATCTGTGGTTTTTACTTAGATTGTATGAAAATTTGCGTGGTATGATTTTCCCATAGGAGTTAAAGAGTATCTGTCTTTCCATTTATATTGTCTCTTTGAAGACACTCATTATTCATGAGAAAAAGAACTGGAAATTCCAGAAGTTAAGAGAGAAATCATGAAAAACAATCAAGGTGAGCTTGCTTTGCTGAATCCAAACCCGAGTGCAAAGCAGGAAGAGTTGTCAAGATTTCACAGAAACACTCAGAGGCTAGAAGAGAGAGGGACCGCAGAAGTCACTGGTTGGAGGCAGAAGGTGCGTGGTATCTTCTGGATTCCTGCTCCAAGAATGGGGGTGTTACATTGTTACAGCCTCTTAACAGAAGGGAGCAGCAGAGAGCTGCAGGTGTGGCCTGGCTGATCAAAGGCAAGCTACAAAGTTGAAATACGCAGGGGAAGTAAGAAGTCAGGAGGACCAGAAATCCTCCCAGTCGTTTGGAGAGGCTAAGTGTTTAGTTATGACCTTCAGAGAAAGGGACCGGAGTATCAAGTCCGAAGTTGCTTTTCTTTAAAGGACCCTTCAAATTATCAGCATCGTGTTAGCATAGCTGGGCATTGAATGACTCAGGTCCTAAGAGCGGCCAGATTGTAGTATTTTGTCGAGACTTTTATTCAGATTCAGCCACATTAACGATACAATGCTTTCAGTGATGTTCATAGGGTGAACAAGCCTCTGCCGCTATTTGGTGCGTGTGAACATCATCAGGCTTCCACTCAGGCTCCTCTGATCTTTAGTAGTACCTCTGGAAGTCAAACCTGACACTGATTTCTCTGTGACTACTGCTGGTCTTCTATCTGATATATGTATAGTTATTAGTATTTTTCTTTTGCAAAAGAAAACTTGATGGTTGATGTACTCCAAAAAGAAGTTTTTCCATTGCTTCTGGCCAATGCTATAGTCACACTTGTTTTTGGATGCTTGGTAGGCAATAGCACTATCTAGAACAAGGTCAGGTTCCAGATAGTGAGCTAAGTTAGGGCAAGTTAAGATAGAAATTAGTGCGCTAGTACTAGGAAGAGATGCTTGGGTTTGTTTACTTTTCTATGAAGTGAAGTAGTTGTTAGTGATGTAGATGAACTATTTTATTTTGTCTGGACCACTAATAGAAACCAAAGAAAGATGAGAGCCCCTTAATTAGTGGTTGGTTGGCTGGTGAAGGATGCTTTTCCTTTTCCTTTCTTTTCTTTTTTTGCTTAATATCCAAAGATTTAGGTATCATTTATTCTGGCATTTTCTCTTTCCTTCCTTCCCTCCTTCCTAGTCTTTTTTTTTTTTTTTTTGGTTTTCCAAGGTAAGGTCTCACTCTAGCTCAGGCTGACCTGGAATTCTGTAGTCTCAGGGTGACCTTGCACTCATGGTGATCCTCCTATCTCTGCCTCCCGAGTTCTGGGATTAAAGGTGTGCGCCACCAAACCCGGTTCTTGTCTTGTCTTTTGAAGCAGGGTCTAACTCTAGGCCATGCTGACCTGAAACCCACTCTGTTGCTCAGACTGGCCTCAAATTCAAGGTGACCTTCCTATCTCAGTCTGCCAAGTGCTGGGGTTAAATGTGAGCACAACCACACCCAGTTTATTCTGGCATTTTCATTGATAGTGTTTATTATTATTTTTTATTTATTTTGAGAGAGAAAGAGGGAGAGAGGGAGAAATGGGCATGTCGAGGCCTCCAGCCACTTCAAAGGAATTCCAGATGCATGCGCCCCCTTGTGCTTACATGGGTCCTGGAGAGTTCAACTAGGATCCTTTGGTTTTTCTTTTTTTTAATTAATTTTTTATTGACAACTTCTATACTTATATACAAAAACTGCATAATATTTCCCTCCCCTCCCCCATTTCCCTTTAGAACTCCAATCCCCCCCTCCATGAGTCTCTCTTTTAATTTGATGTCATCATCTTTTCTTCTATTATGAGGGTCTTGCGAAGGTATTGCTAGGCACTGCAAAGTCATGGATATCAAGGCCAATTTCTGTCTGGACAGTTGCATTGAAAGGAGTCGTACCCTTCCTTTGGCTCTTCCATTCTATCCGCCCCCTCTTCCGCAATGGGCCCTGAGCCACTGGAGGATGTGACAGAGGTGTTTCAGTGCTGGGCAATCCTCCGATCCTTTGGTTTTGAAAGCAAACACCTTAACTTCTAAGACATCTCTCCAGCCCTTATTCTTGCATTTTCAAATACAATTTGTTTTAGTTGATTTTCCTCCTTCCTTCTCTCTCATCTCTCTCCCTCTCCAATATCTTACCCACTTCTGTTTACATGTCACATGTTTCCTTTTGCTCTTTCCACACCCCTCTCCTTACTCTTCTCTTCGTTTTGTTTTGTTTTTCGAAGTAGGGTCTCACTCTAGCTCAGGCTGACCTGGAATTCGCATTCACTATATAATCTCAGGGTAGCCTCGAACTCACTGGGATCCTCCTACCTCTGCTTCCAGAGTGCTGGGATTAAAGGTGTGCACCACCACACCCGGCTATATGTCTGTTTTTTTTTTTTTTTTTTTTTTTTTTTTTGTACCAGTACAATGTTTCCATCGTCTAGTATCTTTTTTGACTTTTTTTTTTAAGTGTCTTAACATTTTCGTTGTAGAAATCTTTCACATTTATTGAGATCTACTTACAATGGTACAGTGGAACCAGTTTGTACAGACTACAAAGAGTTGCATGCATTTCAGTGATTTCACATTACATCCATGGTCGCTTTAATCAGCCATGAAGCAGATATTTGTACCACAGATACTGGAAAACTCCAAAATTATGCTCTTTTATCCCCTGTTGTAGTCAGCTTCACATTACTGGCAGAAAGAACCTGACCAAGACCAGGCTGTGGGAAGAAAAGATTTATTGTAGCTTATAGGCTAAAGGGGAAGTTCCATGATGGTGTGGGAAAATGATGGCATGAGCAGAGGGTGGTCATCACCTCCTGGCTCACATCAAGTGGACAACAGCAGTGAGAGAGTATGCCAAACACTGGCAAGGGAACTCTGGCTATAATACCCAAAAGCCTGCCACCAACAATATATCTCCTCCAGGAGGCTCCAATTCCCAAATTGCCAGCAGCTGGGAACTAGCATTCAGAACACATAAGTTTATAGGGGTCTCCTAAATCAAACCACCACATTCCACCCATGCACCCCCAAATTGATACCCATACATGATGTAAAATGCAATGCATTCAGTCAAACTTTAAGAGTCCACATCGATTTTATCAATCCCAATGCTGTGCAAACATCCCCATTGTCCAAGGTCTTTCAATTTGGCTGTAATACAAAAAAAAAAAAATCCCATAATAGCACAGAATAAATATTCACACTGCAAAAAAATGGCATTAGGCATATCAAAGAAATATTCAACCAATACAAGTTATAAAACAAACTGGGCAAACATCAAATTCTTTAGCGCCAAGTCCAACTCACCAGTGACAATTCATTAAAAACATCACCTGCTTTTAAAAAGTGATATTGTCACCTGGTGTTGGTGGCACACGCCTTTAATCCCAGTACTCGGGAGGGAGGCAGAGGTAGGAGGAGTGCTGTGAGTTCAAGGCCATCCTGAGACTACTGAGTGAATTCCAGGTCAGCCTGGACCAGAGTGAAACCCTACCTCGCAAAACCAAAAAGAAAAAAAAAATGATATCGTCATTGATAAAATAATATTTCTAAATCTATAGACTGATTTGTTAGGAATGGTAAGTTTGCATGTCTGCATAAATCCTAACCTGGAAATTATGGTTTAGAAATTTAATGGGAGGGAGAAGAGACAGGAAGAAAGGGATCTTACACTTAAAAAAAAATTGGAGCAGGCACATTTCTGTCTATCCCGCGGTCGGTCTGCTCCTCACTTTCTTCTTATCTCCTTAATGTAAAGCAG
The DNA here is from genome assembly GCA_036365145.1 of Orientallactaga sibirica. Lineage (NCBI taxonomy): Eukaryota > Metazoa > Chordata > Mammalia > Rodentia > Dipodidae > Orientallactaga > Orientallactaga sibirica. The sequence goes on from JAEOAD010000006.1 coordinate 23,933,641, forward strand.
AGAACATACATTTTTATACAGTGTAGTTTTTCAATTAGTTTTCAGATTCTTCACGTCTTTTTCTTCTGTTTGATGCTCGGCTCAAATTACCTTTCTGTAAGAGTTGTGAATAATGCTGTTGGATTTCTATTGAGTAGAGGTTGGTAAGCTCTCTCATACTTCAGCAGTTCCCAATCTGAATTTGTGATATTGCTAGTGTGCATGGAGCATGAGTAACTCTGCCTAGAGTTGCATTAAAAGCATGTAAGATTTAAAAGATATCAGGCTTACCATAAATTAAGAATAGGTATTATGTGTGGTCTGTGGGGAGAAAGCTGAATAAATTTAAGTGTGCAAGAGAAGATTAATAGAAGCTCAGTCACTTGGAAATTCCTTTGATTACAATTCTGTCAGAAAGCAGGCATAAATGATCCATGTTTTTTCCTTATTAGGTTTTTTGAAACTTTTAATAGTTTCTATATTTCTTCTCTAACCTTATTTTTATTTGCTCTCGTCTCTGAGCAAGGATTCCTTCAAAGACTTATCTCTTCATTTACATATTTAATCTCAACCTTTCCTTTCCTATCTCCTTTCTTCTTTGCCTTCCCTATTTTTCTTTCCTGGCTCCTTCTCACCTGTCTGTAAGCAAACTCTCACGAGTACATCATTTTTCCTTTGAACAGACCATCGTTCTTCTCCCTTTCTCTGGCCATAGATTTCCAGTATCGTCGGATTTTTGTCTCTTCTGCCTAGTCTCGAGGCTCCTTGTATTAATCAGGATGGAATGAACTATGCTGTGAGAGTAAATAAATACTGAGCTCTTGGTGAATTAGCAAATTAAAACCTATATCTCTTTATATTATAGTTTGAGGCAGCTGGTCTGGTACTTTTCGGCACTGTGCCCTTTCCAGTGGCAACTCAGAGACCCATGCTGTTCTTAACGCTGCCGTGCTGGAGGTAAACCCTCTGTTTGCAGCCTGATAACCATGGAAGAGAGTGTCATATGGAAGATACACTTGATTTCAGCTGCTCACACCATTGTGAACTTCTCACTTCTACTCTCATTCGCTCTCTGAGGACAGTTACCTTTCTTCCATGACACTTGAGGTCTGGGAGTGTCTAGAAGCACGAGACCATCGATGAGCACTTCCCAGTCTTGGTCTTTTCATCTTGGCCACCATCTCATATCATCAACATGATGTTTCGGTTCCCATTTCATTGAAGGAATGAAAGACAATCCTATGACGTAGGCATGCTCAGTGCTATTCAGGCTAAAACTGGCCAGTGCTTTGGAAGATGAAGATATGAATAACAAATTGAATATAAGACCTGAAATATTAAACTAGCTTAGAATTGCCTGGATTAAAAAAATATTTAAAGGTCTGGAGAGATGGCTTAGTGGTTAAGGTGCTTGCCTGTGAAGCCTAAGGACCCAGGTTTCATTCCCCAGAACTCACATAAGCAAGATGCACAAGGAAGCACATACATCTGGAGTTTAGTTGCAGTAGCTGGAGGCCCTGGCATGCCCATTTTCTCTCTCTCTCTCAAATAAATAAATAAATGAATAAATAAATAACTTAAAGATATTTGAAGTGACCAATAAGTTATAGCACTTGCCTGAGATGTTATGAGTCAGGAAAAGGAGATTTGATGAAATGTATTTGAAAGCAGTGATTAGGGAAAAGTAAAACCTTTTAATTTTTCTATCTTATTACGTTCCAGTGCATCTAAAATGAAATATGTTTAATTTATATAATTAGATATAAATAAATGTGTGTAATATTTTTGATGTTTGTTAAATTTAAGCTATACCAGGAGACAAACACTAATAATGTTTTCTTTTATTTTGAATAAGCTTAAACAATGTCTTCAGCTTAGATACCAGGAAAAAGAATTTGGTCACATTTAAAATTCAATGTGAAGCTAAAGCTTCTAAAAATAATTGAGGTTGTGTGAATGCCTTTTCTGTTAAGAGTACTGTGAGACTCATAATTAGATTAATGTATTTGATCCTCTTGGAGCACTGCAGTGAGTGTGAGTCAGCCCTGATGATTAAGCACATCACATCTAAACAAAGAAAGTACTTTAATATACTCCCAATGGCCTCCTGAGCAGAGCTCAACAGTTCTCATCTATACTTTCAACTTCTAGGACTTGAGCATAAATTATGGTCCAGAGATATAATCCAATTAATAATGTATATTTACAGATGATTAAAAGGAACATGCTTTATGGAAGAAATACTTTATTTAGGAAGAAAATGCCTCAGATAATGTTCAGATGTTTGAATGAGCCCAAGATTTCATCTCAACTCTTGTCTTTGCTGAGATATCCACTGCTCTTGGATTTCTGTTTTTAAACAAACCTCTGGAGAAAATTATTTCAGTATCCCACAGTGCAACCACACTTCCTACTATAGTTAAACCTGTACATAACTAGCAATACTGAACATTTTTCATTCTGTATTTCTACTTATTTATTGCAGGTATGCACTTATGGTATACATGTGTGCATGCATGTTTGTATGTATGTGGAGATATATATATATATATATATATATATATATATATATATATATATATGGGGTGCATGTGCACATACATGTGTGTATGCATATTTGTGAGATTAGGGAAAAACCTTACGTGTTATCCCTTAAGTATGTCATCACCTTTCTTTTTAGGTACAGTCCCTCATTGGCTTTTGAACTCATCAGTTAGGTTAGATTGACTGGAGAGCCAGCCTCAGGATCCTCCTGTCTCTGCCTCCCCAATGCTGGGATTATCAGCATGTGCCATCAAATCTGGTTGTTTTATGTAGGTTCTGGAGAGTGAACTCAGGTCCTTGCAATGCTTGTAAGGCAAGTTCATTACCCAGTAAACTTTCTCCCCAACATCTTTCCATCTCACTATCTCTCTCCTTCCTTCCTCTGTCCTTCCTTCTTATACATACAAACATGAAAGTTGTACACATTGATTTGGTATCCTGTAAACTTTGGGTACGTGTATATACTAAACAATGAAGAGTTCCCTTTCTTTCACATCCTCAGCAGTACATACTATCTTTAGTCTTTTTAAAAATTTAAAATATTTTATTTTTTTTTTTTAGTTTTTTATTTTTATTTTTTTTCGAGGTAGGGTCTTACTCTGGCCCAGGCTGACCTGGAATTCAATATATAGTCTCAGGGTGGCCTTGAACTCACAGTGATCCTCCTACCTCTGCCTCCCAAATGCTGGGATTAAAGGCTCCCACCACCATGCCCAGCTGTAAAAATTTAAAATATTTTATATATTTATTTATTTGAGACATAAAATGGGAGAGAGAGAGAAAGAGAGAGAGAAAGAGAGAGAGAGAGAGAGAGAGAGAAATAATGGGCGCAGCAGAGCCTCCAGCCATTGCAGACGAACTCCAGATGCATCACCACCTTGTGCCTCTGGCTTATGTGAGTACTGGGGACTTAAACCATTGTCCTTTGGCTTCACAGACAAGTGCATAACTACTAAGTCATCTCTCCAGCCCTCTTTAGTATTTTTTGGTAGCTGTATGATTTGCAAATCTTTGCTCCTATCTGTAGGCTATCTCTGCACTGTATTGATTGTTTTCCTTGTGCAGTTACATGTGTAGTTACATGTCATCCCATTTATTTCCTTTTTAATATATGTTTTTCTTATAATTATCTCTCCAAATCCTTTACCATTGTAATTTCCTGAATTATTTTCTGTTTCTCCTCATAGTTTCACAGTTTTAGGCATTAAAGTTAAGTCCTCTATCCATTCGTTTGATTTATGTAATGTTGACACATAGGAATCTATATTGCATGTGGAGATCAGATTTTCCCAGCAGTATTTGTTGAAAAGACTGTACTTTTCTCAATGCATGGTCCTAATAACTCTGCTACAAGTTTTTGGGCTATGGAAGTGTGGAATTACCTCCAGGCTTTCTATAATGTTTTATTGGCCTTTGTGTCTGTGTTAATGCTAACACTATGTTGTCTAAATCACTTCGTGTTATGGTTTAAATGTTAACTATCATTCATGGGTTCATGTGTTTGAACCCTTTGTCTCTTGTTGGTTGTGCTGTTTTGGGAGGTGGTGGGATCTTTTGGACAGGGGGCTAGTGAGTGTACTTAGAACTGTAGGTGTGGGTCTTGAGGGTGGTAGCCAGGTTTGCTTCTGATGTAGCTCTCTGCTTTCTGGTCCGCATCATGTATTAAGTAGCTGCTGCATATTCCTACCACCACAGATCAAGCTGGTTCAGTGGCTATGACTTCTCCACCATGATGGAGAGGTCCCTGCATACTGTGAGTCAAACCAAATCCTTCATTTCTTAATCAGTTACTGTACAGATATTCTGTCACAATGAAGAGAAAAGTAACTAAACCAGAAAATTGGCACCAAAAAGTTTGATCATTGCTGTGATAACCTGGCTTTGGAAACTGGTTTGCAGGATGAATGTGGAAAAGTTTGGGTCTGTAGGCTACAGAAGTTCTACAATGCTATAAGCAGAACGCAACGGGCCATTCTGGGTGGAATTAGGAACTCCAGAAGTCTGATATAAATGTGGACAATGTGGATCAAGCCCATGAGGTTTCCTAGGGGAATACGCATTCGATTAGCAATTGTGTTCAAGACTATTTGTGTTATGTTCTGGTAAAGAACTTGGCTTTGGCTATTTGGAATTTTCTGTTTCGATACAAATGTTAATTTTTCTAGTTCTATGTAGAATATTATTGGTTTTGATAGTTATTGCATTGAATCTGTAAATTACTCTGTGTTGTATAGACATTTTAACAATATTGATTGTTCCTATTCATGAACTTGGGATGCCTTTCTGCTTTTTTTAATCATCTTCAGTTTTTCCATAAATGTTTTGTGACTTTTATTGCAGGGATATTCCATCCCCATGGTTAAATTTATTCCCAAATATTTTATTATCTTTTTAATTGTTTTAAATGAGGCCCATAGTTAGGGGTGGGTCTTTCCACTTCAGTTAACCCAATCTAGAAAATTCCTCTTAAACATGCCAGAGATGCATTTCCTAGGTGAATTTAGATCTAATCAACCTGACAATTGAGATTAATCACCACAAGTCCACCTCTTGTCAGCTTGACTTTTAAGCCATAATCTCCTATCCTTTGTTCCCATAGGTCCATGACCACCTCATCATGCAAATGCATTCAGTCCAACTTCAAAAGCTCCATAATCTTTATCAGTTCCAACACTGTCCAAAAGTCCAAAGCCCTAAATCTCTGAGACTAAAAACAATTGCACAGCTGAGAGCCCTATAAAATTAGTGAATAAGTTACAAACTTCCAATATACAACGGCTTATAGGGATTACTGGGGACACAGGAAGGAAACATCAGACCAAAGCCACTAAGCTAGGTGGGCGTGGTGGCACTTGGGAGGCAGAGGTAGGAGGATTGCTGTGAGTTCGAGGTCAGCCTGAGACTACATAGTGAATTCTAGGTCAGCCTGAGGCTGGAGTGAGTCTCTACCTCAACAAACAAACAAACAAACAAACAAACAAACAAACAAACAAACATACACACAAACAAACACTAAGCTATATCTTACTTAGTTTTAGGCTGGCCTCAAACTTACAGCAGTCCTCCTACCTCTGCTTCCTTAGTGCTGGGATTAAAGAGTGCACCGCCATACCTGGCACTAAGATATATATATCTCCAGCTCTTTTTTAGACTATTTTATTTTGAGTCAGGGTCTTACTATGTTGCCTTGAACTTGTGATCCTCTTGCCTCAGTCTCCCAGTTTGTCAGAATTATGTCTTCTCAGCTAGACCCAGTTTAATTTATAATGGATTTAATGGGATGAACGTTATTGTATTCTGTAAAGCAATTTACCTCAAGAACTCTTTCAACATATAAGATAAAACTACCTGATTAGAAGGGCTTGAAAGGTATTGTTACTTATCAACCTAATAGCAGAGTAGTTGAACAAAAATTTTTCCTACAATAGAATTTTAGATCTGGATCACATTAGTCACTTCTCTCTAATATAGCAATTTGTCTTTAGTAGCAGAGACATCAATATATAAATCATATTAAAGTAGGTTGTGGGCTGGAGGGACCCATGTTCAATTCCCTAGAACCCATGTAAGCCGCATGCATCTGGAGTTCATTTACAGTGGCTGGAGACCCTGGCGTGCCCATTCTCTCTCTCTCTCTCTGTAATAAATAAATAAAGGTGAAATATTTAAAAAAGTAAAATAGGCTATGATACTTAAACAGAAGACTTCTGAATTCTGGAAGACTATGCTAGAATGTATATGAAGCCACTGTCATTTCCATCTGTTGTAATTTAAATCACACTGACTGTATGAGAGTTAAACTGCTTGTACTGGACAGTTAATTGAAGAACATTCTTTTAATTTGCTTCTTTGTGGTGTTGGATCACAAGTAGAGAAACATGATGAGATACCATTGTTAGCTTAGCACTTAATTCAAGGGTATAAAGCTCTTGTAAGCATATATACTTAGTGTAGTATGTTAACACCTTCTCTGGCCTTATGGTTTGCTTTCTAAATGGGATCATTTCTAACTCTCTTTGACAAGGAGAAATGAAAGTACCTTAGAATTTAAAACAAGTTGGTATTTATTATTTAATGAGGAAGCAAAATCTTACATTTTAGATTTTTATTTCACTTAAGAAATTGGCCTTAGGTCACAGTAAGTTTCCTTCTCTTCCTTTGTCTCTCATCCCTCCTCCCGCTCTCTCTTCCTGTCCCATTTTTGTTTTTTGGTCAGTTAAATTTAAATAAAGCTTGTGTTCAGGTAGTTTTTCTGGTTAATTTCTTAGCATGTTTTTATCCTTTAGGGCAATGTGTGTATACATGTGTGCATGTGTGTGCTTGCCATTTTGATCACTTATGTCTAGTCCAGCCTTCATCCCATTTCTTACCTTTTTGTTTTTCAAACATCCTGCTCTTGGTCTGTACTGCACTTGAAAATAGCACAAAGCCAAATTGCCTTTCTTACCAGAGGTGGACTATTGATTACAACCAACTGAGCACTAAAGGAGGCCCCTGGTGGAGTTATGCTAATGGAGCACATTGCACTTCACCATGTCTTTGCAGTACACTGGAAATTTAGTACAAAATATTCCACAGAATTTGCACTCCCGACACTGGATATTTGTTTCTTCAGGATCTGTGAGCAGGTATGTGGGAGCGAGGGGCTTGCTAGCTTTTAGAAAACTGTATAGTAAAAGGAGTTTTAAATATAAAGGAGGTACTGAGTTTTGAATTTTTCACTGAAGGAAACGTGTTTGCTTCTTTCCCTGACCTATTTAGACTTGACCAAGAAGACACTCCTGTAAAAATAAAAACTGCCCCTGTCTGCTGTAGAGATGCCAACAAGTGAAGAGAAGAGCACACCAGGCCCAGCTAGAAAATAAAACCATTTTAAGCCACAGCCAACAGCATTCCAATTCAGATTATTCAGTCTTTATGAATTTCTGTAAACTTAATGGAACCATTTTTCTACATGTTAAAATTTTTTCTGAATGACAATCTAAATTTTTACTGTTTGGTACTATATATGTATGATTATGCAGATTTATATATATGTAAAATTAATATGTATATATGTGGGAGCTACTAGTTTATTTGAATATCACATTAAAATATTTTCTTTTTTTGCTTTTTTAAGGTAGGGTTTCACTCTAGCCCAGGCTTACCTGGAACTCAGTCTGTAGCTGATGCTGGCCTTGAACTCACTGCAATCCTCCTACCTCTGCCTCCCAAGTGCTGGGATTAAAGATGTGTGCTAGAGAGAGAGAATATGGGTATTCCAGGGTCTTCAGCCACTGTAAACAAACTCCAGATACATGTGCCACCTTATGCATCTGGCTTACATAGGTTATGGGGAATTGAACCTGGGTACTTTGTCTTTGTAGGCAAGTACCTTAGCCACTAAGCCATCTCTCCAGTCCAAAAATATTCTTTTAATGTGTAAAAATGTGTCTATATTGTTTCTAAAAACAGGATGTGTCATTCATAAACTCTGCACACCTTAAAATAATTTGAAGCAGGATTTCTATTTATTTAATTATACTTTTTATATCCCCTCTCCCCTACTCCCATTTCACTGAGAAACCTCCTTAGTGGGGTTATTGGTATTCACTGTGGGGTCAAGAAGGCCTCAGTCAGTCTCTGTTTGGTAGGGGGACCATGCCTCAGGATATTCCTACACACCCTGTGGTTATTACAATCTTTCTGTCCTCTCTTTCACAATGTTCCCTGAGTCTTGGTGGATATGTTAAACGTCTGATTTAGTGTTGAGCTCTGCTGTGCTGAGATTTGAGTGATCACACTCTCTGTCACCTTCTACTTGGCGTTGGTTGTCAGGCCAGTAGTGAGAGCAGTAATTGTGTTAAAATCCTTGCTTCTGCCTCTAATCCCAGCACTTGGGAGGCAGAGGTAGGAGAATCACTATGAGTCTGAGGCCAGCCTGCACTACAGAGCGAGTTCCAAGTTAGCCTGGGATAGTGTGAGACCCTATCTCAAAACAAATAAGCTCTCAAAAACTCCTTGCTTCCTCTGCAATGTCTCCTGGGCCCTGGTAGATGTGGTAGAGGTGACTTTTTTCCTGACAGGTAATTGGATATTTTTTCTTATTATATTTATGGATCTTGGCTCTCTTCAGTATTCTCTTTAAAATAAAGCAGATTCTCCAACCAATAATGAGAGCAAGATTAAAAAGGATAAGCATAGTTATTTGAAAGACTTTAAAAATTTATTTATTTATTTGCAAGTAGAGAGACAGACGCAGAGACAGGGAGAATGACTGAATGTGAATAGGCATGCTAGGGTCTACTGCCACTACAAATGAATTCCAGAGACACATGTACTGTTTTGTGCATCTGGATTTACCTGTGTACTAGGGAATCAAACCCAAGCCTTCAGGGTTTGCAAGAAAGCATCTTTAACTACTGAGCAATCTCTCCAGTGCTGAAAGACTTTTTGATGTATATACCCACTCTTCTTAGCTAAAGGGCAGTGAAGGTTTCACTCTGGTGCCTATGAGTGTCACCTCCATAGGATTCTGACCAGGTTCCCAGTACTAGATATGAATTCTCTCCCACTGAGTGGGCCTCATGTACAACTGGAGAACAGTTGGTTCCCACATGGTCTGTATAGCACTATTGCACTGGTGGGCACTTCTGGCTGGTTCATTTTGTAACTTGCAGTATCTTCTGCTTGTTCCTGATATTGGTAACCATTATCCCCCAAGCAGCTCTCATAGTACTCTCCAGCATATGAAGTCTAGCTAGGAGGGAGCTGGCTTTTCTCCCAGTTCCAGTGTGGTCTCTCAATGTCCTGTGACCCCAGTCTGAGGTGTTCAGTAATCGGCTATTACCATTTAGCTCTGGTGGGTAACCAAGTCCTTTGGCAATGGCCTGCATTTCTTATAGAGAAATATTAGCTCTATCTACTTTCCCCATTCTAGCAGGTACTAAAAATGAGAAAGTAATAGCAGATCATGATAGGCAAATATATATTCATAAATATTTCTTTTTGCTAATGAGGTTGAAACTAAGAAAATAAGTTGGCAGGCTGTGTTAAGGTGAATACCATGTTTTATGAAAGTTGGTGAAATAAACTCTGAGTTTAAAGTCTTAAATTTTATCAGTGAACAATTTGGATTTTATTCACTCTTGTTGGCTCATCCAACATAAATTATTACTGTATTTCTTTCAAGCTACAAAGTTCATTTTGTAGAAATACTGCGTTAATAATAGTTTAATAATAGCATCTAACATATATTGCGTATGTCCTTGTGATGGGCATGTGCTAAGCAATTTGACATGTTATTTCATTTAATACTACTATGCCACATTACTAGTACTATTACTATTACTATTACTATTGCTATTACATATTACTATTACTAGTAAATGAAATTATTTCTGTGATATTAGGTGACTTGATCATGTTAGGGGATGAATTGGGTAGCTGAGATATAATAATAACTACCAAGATTTATAGGGCAAATAATGTGGCATACTGAGTCATTCTATCAATTCAAAAATGGAGGAGGGAAGAGTAACAAACATAGAAAAAGTCCTGAAACTGGAACTACATAAACTGTAAAAGTTTGCTGTCCAATATGATAGCCATTAGTCACACATCATACATGAACTTTTTTTCAAAGTTTAGCTTCTCACTCGTAGCTCAAGTGCTCACTAACTATTTGTGACTAATGGGTCTCGTATCATACAGCATAGGTGAGAAGCTATTCCACAATCACAGAAAGCTCTATTGGGCAAAATTTCCTTTAATGTGCTATAGCAATATTTTTCTGATGAAATTTCAGAGAGATATGTGGACTCCAGGAAGACATTTAGAAAACACTTTTTTTGTGGGGGCAACATATTAACTATCATTTGGGGTGGACTTATTTTACTGATGGCTCATTTCATTTATTTTATATTTATTCTTTTTATTATAAACTCTGGGGGGGGATTTCTAATCTTATCCACAAATTGGCTCTGGGATTTACTTTGCATGGTTTACATAACTCCTAATAACTTTACCCTTGGCAATATTAAGTGGTCAAAATATCTTCAAGGAGACAAGAAGTATGAGAGAGTAGTAAAAATCCTCTCTAAAAATTGGAATTCTTCCAATAAATGGATTTGCAGTTTTCTCTGCTCAGGAGAATAATGGCATTTAAACGAACCATTTTCCTCACATTGCATTCTCAGTATTGTCTAGTCATTTGAAAAATAACCTTGTCTTTTTGCAATGGTTCATATTGCTTTATTTTAGTGATGTTTCAAGAATAAAATAAATAAGAAAGAGTAGTTTTTCCTCCACTATCTGTTATTTCTGTGTATTGTAAGTTAGAGTCATTATTCTTCATTTCTCGGTTTTTAGGTAATTAAATATAAGGTGAAATTGAAGCTTATTACATAAACACTGACATTCTGAACACCTGTTGGATTCATTCCAATTTATGAAGGTGTTCTGAATGATAATTTCAGAACTCATTGGATATATTTCAGATGGAAACTTGTTTCTATGGCAACATATTGGGTTTATAGACTGAAAGACTATGCTAAACAGCATTAGCTAAAATTGCATGTGTACTGGATGATAACCCTCTTCTCCAGAAAACTCATTAAATATAAAAGCCCAGAGACCAAACCCAATCACAGTTGCCTGTAATGATTATTCATATGAGTTGTTATCACCCTAACCCTAGAAATAACCAACTTTATAGCCAATATGTGCACTCTGAGGGGCTATCTTACCAGGTCACTGCGAGAGGACCAGGACTTCGTTAGTAAAGTATTTGTGGGAACATCTTTCCAGAGTGTGTGAATGAGAAACACGAGTCAGAGGTGAGCTGAAGGCCTAGTGGTTGGGAGTGAGTAGTTCAGGCAGTAGAGAAAAAAGTAACTGAAGAGAAGGATTAGACTGAAGATGGAGACACTACAGGGAAGGAAAAGAAATGTGGTGACTTGGGGACTGTGATGGAGAATGTGGTGTTTCAGAGGAGTATAGAACTGTGTCCACACAAACCTCATTGGCAATCTTTAATGAAAGAACCATGGTCTTTACATTGCACTGTCGAATTTCACTGGTTGGCCTGTACTAGGAGACATGGGTCTGTTAAGTTTATGCCCATTTTATGAGCAGCGGTTCTCTCTGTCTGTTACAGATAATCTTTCCACTGATATCTATGTATTGAACAGCTTTTAAGTAGAGATAGGTCTGTGTATAGACCAGAGTCAAATTTCATTACTTTGCAATTGGATAACTATAACAGCCTCCAGGGGAATGTCTGACATATTTGCTGCCTACTTTGAAGCATTTGGGTTTCCTACAATCTTCTGCAATGTGCTCGACCACCTGAACAGGTAACGTTTGGCCTGCATCACCTTACCCTTTGGTAACTAGGCTCAAAGCACAGAGGCTGTAGCTATTACTGCGAATAATAAACTACCCTTTATCTCTGACCAGAGAATCCCGTGTCCTCTGCCACCCTCTATAAATCTACAATAGCCTTTCACGAAGTCTTAGATTCTTCAAGTGCTCAACAGTTAGCATGGTTTTCATCTCTCTCAGTTCAAGGACTGAAGTTTTTAAAAATAATATTATCACTTATCACAGTAACAAAAACTGGGCTACCTTTTCCTCAGTGGAGGGGAATATGCTAGGGTAGAGAGAGTGGTTGATCTTTTTATTAGATTTATGGCATTTTAAAAATTTAATTTAATTTTTTTTTTCAAGGTAGGGTCTCATTCTAGCCCAGGCTCACCAGGAATTTACTATGTATTCTCAGGCTGGCCTCAAACTCACAGTGATCCTCTACCTCTACCTCTGCCTCCTGAATGCTGGGATTAAAGGCATGGGCCACCACCCTGGCATTTGTGTTTGTCCTATTTTCCCACCTCTCTAGTTTAAAGGGTGTAGAGATATAATTTGAAATTCCACATACATATTTGTTTGTACTGGATTTTGTACTTAGCAATAATGCTTAGTTTTAATCATTTTGTCATGTTTACACATATGTGTAAAATTACTATATAGATAATTTGTTTAATGTTTTCAATTTTATCATAGGTTACATTTCCTTATCCGGATGTTGACATTACTTGATAGGGTTGAAGTTTTCCACTCTTCCTTAGGTATGGTTGCTGCAAACTGCTACTCAGTACATATGATGTGACTTGCCTGAATGTGACAATGTCTTGACAAGACCATGGTAGGGGAATTTTAGGATATGTTAATATTCAAGTATGGAAAAGATTTTATGTGGCAACCAAGAGAGATTAAAATTTTAATTGTAAAGTCAAACTGTCCACGTATACAATAGGAGAGAAACATTAGGTTCCAAATTCTTTCCTATTTTGCCCCTTTGTAGAGGAACAAAATACATCCCTTTCACTTTCTTGCTCACAGATACAAGATGCTTTGAGGAACATAGATATGGTACTTTAAGAAGCTTGTTTGGGCTAGACAGATGACTTAGCTGTTAAGGCAGTTGCCTGCAAATCCAAAGGACTCAGGTTTGATTCCCCAAGACCCAGGTAAGCCAGATGCACAAGGTAGTGTATGTGTCTGGAGTTCGTTTGTAGTAGCTAAACGCCTTGGTGCACCCATTCTCTCTATCAGCCTCTTCTCTCTGTCTCTATGTGTGTGTGTGTGTGTGTGTGTGTGTGTGTGTGTGTGTAGCTTTGCTGCCTGGGACCAGGACAAAGTGGAAAAAAAACAAGAAAATCCCCTGTTGCCACCTGAGTTCTGGCCTTGGGTCTTATCTGTAAGCAGGTGGTGATATAGAGATTTGGAAGGACCAGAGATATTCTTCATTTGATCTTTGCCAAAAGGCTGAGGAACAATTTGAGGTGTACTTTACTTCTCACTCTCAATTGTCTATGGCTCTTATCACTCAGCCTGAGCCATGTGACATGAAACCCCTTCTCAAAATTCCATAAAAGCAAGATGCTCCCTTTGTCCTTTGGATTCTTTCTCTCTGGATTTGAACCCCACTAAGCCACCTGTGGTATGGAGCTACAGTTTTAACCAAGTTCTAGTTCTTCTCTGTTGCCTCTCATTGAACCAGTGTGCTCTCCCTTTCTTTCATCTATCATTCTTAATCTGAATCTTATCTGAATTTATTTTGTATTGGTGAGAATTTCATCATAATAGTTGATCCATGATTCTTCCAGGCTATCCGTGTCTCTCCTCATTCCAGACCTTTATACCTTCTAAATTTCTTCTCTCTGTGTCATCCATCTATCTATCCATCTATCATCTATCTACTACCTACCTACTTACCATCATATATCTGTCCCAGGTGCTCATAAAGTTTCTTCAGAGTGAAACTGTAAAAAGTAACTCCTCACTAAACAGTTTGAGGGCTATTTCTATTCTCTTCACTTGCAAGTTCCTGTATAACAATGTGACCTTTGAAAGAACACACAAATTAGTAGTTTTAATTTGCAATTTCATTTACACTACAGAAATATGGGAATTCTAACAGTGTGGGCAATTAGCTTGTCAATTTGTGCCCAATCTTATCTTGCTAATGTGCAATGATTGGTGTCAAAAAGGAAACGAGCCTAGGTAAGTAAGAAATATGACCTATAATTTATAATTACCCATATGTGCTGGCTTGTAGTGAATTTGTATTTAGAAAGATTGTCTAGCTTTTAACCCTTTGAATTAGGTTTTTGTACAAAAGCAGTATTTTATTTTAGAGTTTTTTGCCCTGATGATAGAGCTTAATTTATATCATTACTCAGAATACCCATCTGTGCTTTATGAGTGCTGGGAATAAAGGGAAGGAGGTGCACTGTTTGTGTTTATAGAGGGTGAAGCAGAGCATAGCCAAAGAAGAAACACATCTGCATGTTTATGAGCCCAAAACCCACACACTGTCAAACCACTAAAATTTTCAGAAGCTCATAGGTATTGTGATGATAAATTTTTGTTTGCTTTTCTTTCAGGTTCTTCTTAAAAAAATTATTGATGGGCTGGAGAAATGGCTTAGCTGTTAAGGTGCTTACCTGTGAAGGCTATGGACCCATGTTTGACTCTCCAGGTCCCATGTAAGCCAGATGCACAAGGTGACACAAATGTGCAAGGTCACACATGTGCACAAAGTAGAGCATGCCTCTGGAGTTTGATTGCAGTGGTTGGAGGCTCTGGAGCACCAATTCCATCTCTCTCTCTCTTGCATTAAAAAAAAAGACCCATCTGTTGGGCTTGCCTCAAAAAAATTATTGTCTTTTTTTCATGCAGAAACATACTGTAATTTGATCATGATCCTCTCCCATACTCTCCTTTTGGTTCCCTCCCTACCACTTCAATCGAATCTCTTTGTCTTTCAAACTAGTCCCTCTTCTATTTGATGCCATTTGTTGAAGGGTAGATGAGCTCAGTATTGTGCAGATCTCGTGGAAGTAATGACAGCGGCTATGAGGCCATGAACACAATGGCTACTGCATGTTCAGGTTATTCTTTTCAGTTTTTTTTTTTATCCCAGTGCAGAAGGATGCAGTTATAATGATTTAAGAGTCTGATTGGTTTAAATCCACAAAGCACCTAATTAAAAGTTAAAAGGAACTAAAGCTTTTCTCTGTTCATCCTTGATTCTTTCATATTCTTTTTTTAGAGAGAGTGAGAGAGAAAGAGAGAGAGAGAGAGAGAGTTGACATGCCAGGGCCTCAGCTATTGCAATCAAACTTCAGGCACTTGTGCCACCTAGTGGGCATGCTTGCTTCACCTTTGTGCATCTGGCTATTGTGGGAACTGGAGAGTAGAACATGGGTACTTAGGCTTTGCAGGCAAATGTCTTAACTGCTAAGCCATCTTCCCAACCCTCTTTCATGTCCATCAGCTGGGCGGCAAGTTCCCAGCTAGGTGAAAAGTTCCTAGCCTTTGACTGCTCATGCCCACAAGCATGAATGTGAAATGCTGTGAAACTCCATTTAATTTCCCAGTCTTGACTGTTCATGCCAACATGTTTGAGTGTGAGATGACATGAGGGTCCTCTTAATTTACACATAAACTTCATAAGAGGTCATTCTTGAAGATAATGGAAAAAAAAGTGTTACCTTTTAAAAACCTATCTAATTCACATAGGCTAAATTATGTCCCTCATGCTTTATCATGGCTGGTTGGTGAAATCCACCCATGAGCGTTTGGTTCATTCTTGACAGTCTAACACTTTGGTGGCCTTGCATTTCCATACCAACATAAAAATACCCACAGTTATCTCAGAAAAAAAAACTTTTATAGAAAGCTCTAACATGTGCTATGTACAGATCTTCTCTCTCAGAAAGATATCCTATGGAGAGAAATGGTTTCCTAAGGGCATTTTTTTGCTATAATTTTTCAGATTTTAGCAGCTTGGTAAAACTATGATGTTAGACACTTTAGATGGAATTAAGGATCTATGTCTTAAAGCTGGTGGTTGATTCTGTCACTTGTTAATCTGGTAGACAATGACATGAGAGTATTTAACATTTTCAAAAAGTTGTTGAACAACTGTAGGATGGGGTGAAAAGCACATGTTTAAAAATATTCATCTAAGGTCCCAACACAAAGTCTGCTTCCTTGCTCTTCTGAGAAACCTAATTTAAAGTAAAAGCCCAAGAAGTCACGGGTGTTAGCTGTCATGTACCATCAAGACTCATTCCCATTCACACTGATCAACATCAGTGATCTTTCTCAGTGAGTGGGTCCTAGAAGGCAGTCTCCTTTGGTTTGCAACTTTCTAGGGATTCAGTAGAAGGCCGTTCTGAATAGGACTCATGTGTAGGGAGATACAGGTAGTAGACAAGAATATCTTTGACGATGAGAGGCGAACCTAAACTTAGAGGTTTTCCTAAGCCATTCACACTATTAGTAGAAGTATGTCTTCTGCATTGGAAAAAAAAAATCTTGAATCTTGAGTAAACGGTCCTAATTGAGTTGCCTTGCCTGAAAAATAAAACCAACCTTGAACGAAAGTTAGCTTCAAACAAGACCAAAAAGCCTAATTGAGATTATTGCTGAAGTTGGATAATAGTCAGGATGGAAGTGAATTATATTAGTGTGTGACCTCCATTGTTCACCACTAATTGAAGGGTGAAAAGTTTTATTAGTTTAAATATCTAAGTCCTTTACTTTGACCTCTCGTATAAGTATGTACACCTACTTGAAAGCTAGGAATTCAGGAATGTCTTTCCATATCCTAAAGCTCCTCAGATGTACTGGCATTCATGGCAAAAATTATGTAGCTTTTCTGACTCGATATTTTAAAACAATATAGTAATTGGCCTGCTTTGTTTTCTTTCTTGGCTGTCGGTCTTATTAACATACAATTTTTTCTCTCAACTTTTCTTTGCCATCTCGTTAGCAAGTTTAGTGATGCCACACACTACTGTTATAAGGAAAACTAGGTCAAGCTGCTGGGCTTGTCCTTTGAGCAACCTTGAGTGTGCTGTTTAGTCTGTGTGTGTGCATGTTTGCAGAAAAAGAAGAGATAATTTGCAGGATAGCTTTGACTGTACTTAACTTCAGATAAAATCGTTTTCTTAATTAAAAAGGAACTCCATCAGAATGTAGCCCAAGATGCTTACTTAAATCCCAAGTTTCTTTGTATGTGGAGATACTTGTTTAGGAGGTCATAGTAAAGAATGTTGATATTTAAAATTATAAAACTTTTCACGCTTGAATTTGAAGTGGAAACCAAACAAGCATGCCTCAGGTGATTCAATCACCTCTAAAGGTTTTAGGTTTCTGTTATTGTCTCTGTACTGATGGCTTTCATCTGGGCTATACTTTAGAATCACTGGGGCCAGGGTGAAGAATGGAGGTGAAATATTTAGGAAATACAGATGTCTACGTGTTCATCCCAGCCCAACTAAATTGACATCTCTGGGGGTGGACCCAAGCACTTGAATTTTACAAAAAGATTTCAAGGGATTCTAAGGTATTCTTTTCAGTAGATAGTTAATGTGTGCAATAGATCAAAGAGTTCAGAGGAGAAATCTTTCCTGAATATCGGGCAATGTACATACCAGCTTCAGTATAGAAAGAAATAAGATTATGTATACTATTTTAAAGGCATTCTCTTTTCACTTTTGCATTTCTGGGATGAGGGTGAAGTGTGTTGTGGTGGTTTGATTCAGGTGTTCCCCATAAACTTCAAGTGTTCTGAATGCTAGGTTCCCAGCTGATGGCAACTTGGGAATTAACACCTCCTGGAGGCAGAGTATTGTTGGGGGTGGGCTTATGGGTATTATAGCCAGCTTCCCCTTGCCAGTGTTTGGCACACTCTCCGGTCGCTGTTGTCCACCTTATGTTGACCAGAGAGTGATGTCCACCCTCTGCTCATGCTATTGTTTTTCCTGCCATCATGGAGCTTCCCCCTTGAGCCTGTAAGCCAAAATAAACCTCTTTTTTCCCACAAGCTGCTCTTAATCGGGTGATTTCTGCCAGCAATGCGAACCTGACTGCAACATGTGTGCACAGTAAAAATCTTCCTTTTTGGTGACTGTGCTAAGTGTAGACCTACCAAGGGTGAGCATATATATGGAGAGAGGCAAGATGCTTGTCATTATTCCTTCCAGTGACTGACTTATTTCTCAGACATATCCCCACTGAACATGTACTGGAACTAGGAAAAAAAAATTCTCACACGTGGAAACTGGGAATCTGAGCTTTCTTTTCTTGAATTGTGAATACACACTATTGAGAAACCTAAGGTGAGTAATTTTCACAAGGGAAAGTGGAAACAAAGGGGAACGTGGACTTCAGGGCTGGGTTCACTAAGAGGGAAGGAGGGAGAAGGAAGGAGTATTAAAAAATAAAAGAGATCACTAGTAATATAAAAAGCCAGTTTGGGGCTTAGTGGTTAAGGTGCTTGCCTGCAAAGCCAAAAGATTCAGGTTTGATTCTCTGATGGTACATGTGTCTGGAGTTTGTTTGCAGCATCTGAAGGTCCTGGTATACTCATTCTCTCCCTCTCTCTCTCCCTTCTCTCTCTCTCAAATAAATAAATAAAAATAAAATAAAATTTATTTTTTAGAAAGCCTTTTTTTTCCTTTCTCCTTTCATAATATACTACTGCCAACACCCAGGTAACTAATTTAAAAAAAAATAAGTAGATTTGAGGAGGCCTAAATTATTTAAGAATGAACAAAAGACTAAAATTTAGTACAAAACTTTGACTAGCTTATGAAAATGACAAGAAAGCAAAATGCCAATATTTTCATTATTTCTTGGATGTCTCTCTTTTTTTTTTTTTTTTTTTGGAAAGAGACAGAGAGAGAGGGAGAGGAAGACAGATAGATGTGGGCCCGCCAGTAGTCTCTCAGCTGCTGCAAAGCAAATCCAGATGTGGTACCCCCTTGTGGTCAAGTGCAGCATTGTGCCCTTGCATCACTTTGCATCTGGCTAAACTTGGGACCTGGAGATTGGAACGGCTGGAAATTGGAACCAGCATTCTTAGGCTTAGGAGGCAGGTGCCTTAAACGCTAAGCCATCTCTCCAGCCCCCTAGCTTCTCTTGACATTATTTTCTTCATTTGTCACTCAGTGGTTTCCATCTGAAATGTCTTTCATGGGTTTATGTGTTTGAACCCTTGGTCCCCAGCTGGTGGCACTGTTCTGAGAAGTTGTGAGACTTTTGGGATGAGGGGCCCACCTGGCAGATACAAGTTACTAGGGGAGTGTTTAAAGGTTACAACCTGCCTCATTTCCTGTCCAAGTTCTCTCAGCTTCCTGATCCACCAAAATGTGAGCACTTCACACTAGAAGTTCCTAACACCACGCACTCAGCCTCTGTAGCAACCACAGCCTTCCCTTGACTCCTTTTGAAGTATGAGCCAAAGTGCATCCTCTCTTTGTTGATTGCTTCTGTCAGGTGTTTTGTCATGGAGATGAGAAAAGAAAGAACTGTTGGTTAGGTTTTGGCTGTGACCCGGCACAGGTTAGTGGGTTGTTCTCCCAGCTTAGCTGATTCTCTATGGTCACCATGTTGTTCGAGCATCTCTCTGCCAATAGCAGATCTGGTTCTTTCTCACTTCTGTGGCAGTGAAAACTCAATCTTTGGAAGCACATTCTAAATTCTTATTTAAAAAAATTATTTTTCATTTGTTTGCAAGGAGAGAGGACAGAGAACAGAGGGGAGAGAGAAAGAAGAGAGAGAGAGAGAGAGAGAGAGAGAGAGAGAGAGAGAGAGAATAGGTGCACCAGGGCCTCTTACTCCTACAAACTCCAGATACATGCACCAACTTTCTGCATCTGGTTTTATGTGGGTACTGGAGAGTTGAACCCAGGTCGTCAGGCTTTCAAACAAGCACCTGTAACCACTGAGCCATATCTCAGCCGGAATTCTAAATTCTAAACCCTCCGACCTTTTTTTGTGTCCATCTACCCAGACCTACATAATTTCTAGGATGAAATTTCCCTCCAGTTCATGCTAAGCTGCAGATATTGCCATGGTTGTTTGTCCTCAAACAGGAGACAGTGACAATCTCATCTACTGTTGTATTTCAAGAGCCACTTTATGGGGGTTTACTAGTATCCTGGGGGTATTGCTTAAGGTAGCTCCTATTGGCCATCTTGTCTTGTAACTATTAGGCTTATGCCTTCATTCTTTCCCTGTATTTTTAGGTTCATGACAACTGAGAATTTTCCTTCTTTAGTATTGATTGTTGTACAGTGTTTGCCTCTGTATGCTGAAGATAGATTTAAAAGGAGGTTCTTAAATATTTTTGCAATAACAATTATTTTTGAAGAGTTGAACTTATAATGCCTTGTAAAGTTCTTCCATGAAGATGAACTCACTGAATCTCATAACAAGCCTCTATGGGAAGTCCATATTTGGCAGAAAAGGAAACAGATTCAGTCGTGTCCCCCCCACCAGTGATGGTACAGGTCTCAAAGTTCTAGATGCCCCTATTTTTTCTATTATACTCTGTGGCCTCTGAAAAGAATCATTTTATTTTTTTATATTTTTATTTATTTATTTGAAAAAGAGAGAGAGAGAGAGAGAGAGAGAGAGAGAGAGAGATAAAGAGAGGATGGACATGCCAGGGCCTCTAGCCACTGCAAATGAACTCCACATGCATGTGCCATCTTGAGCTTCTGGCTTATGTGGGTCCTGGGGAATCAAACCTGGGTCCTTTGGCTTTGCAGGCAAGTCCCTTAACTGCTAAGCCATCTCTCCAGTCCCATTTCATTCTGATGATGAGTGACAGCATGGAAAATATCTGGCTGGAGGTGCCAGATCACTGCACACATACCCATAATTCTCTTGTGTCTTTATTTCTTTAAGCCTCTCTCTGGAAAGAGGCGTGGCTTGCTTGAGGCAAGCTGGGGACACTAGGCATGTACTGTGAGATGTGAAGGGAGAAGATGAGCAATGATTTGGAAGACAGAACATAAACAGAATATAGTTTTAAAAGTAGTTTTGTTATTTCTCATTTGAGAAAACAGCAGTATTCCTATCTGGCAAAAAGTGATTTTTTTTTTTTTTTGAGGTAGTGTCTTGCTCTAGCCCAGGCTGATTTGGAATTCACTGTGTAGTCTCAGGGTGGCCTCGAACTCACAGACTCACAGAGATGCTCCTTCCTCTGCCTCCTGAGTGCTGGGATTAAAGGAGTGCACCACCACGCCCGGCTAAAGTGTCTTCTTTAAGGTTTTGCACAAAGTGTTTATTTTTAAAGCAAACACATGAATTGCCACTGTATGAATTACAGTTGGATTTATAGTCAGTATAACTCTGGACACAGAGTAATAGAAATGGATATGGGCTATGTAGATAATAGCAAAACCCTGAGGCTTTTAAAAATGTTTCAGTTTTGTTAAAAAGACTTTCTCATGGTTATTTATTGTCCAACAAGGGTCAACCAGCTTTTCTTTCTTTTAAAATAACTACTCATAGTAATGTATCAAGTAATGTATCATTTAGCCCCTGGATATAACATGAAAGGTTATTTATCACCATCTTTGTTTACAGGTTATATTTATGGACATCTTTATTATGGTGCAAATCTGTAGCTAAATGCCATTCTGTAATATTGTACCAAGAGACAGATTTCTCCCATTTACCTCTGTGATTCTGGTAATAATATTATACATGTTCAACAGTGTCCTGTCAGATAGCAATGCTTAAGAGGACATCGACAATGATAAAAACCTTGTGCGGCTACA
Source organism: Orientallactaga sibirica (assembly GCA_036365145.1). Taxonomy (NCBI): domain Eukaryota; kingdom Metazoa; phylum Chordata; class Mammalia; order Rodentia; family Dipodidae; genus Orientallactaga; species Orientallactaga sibirica. The sequence continues at coordinate 23,955,291 of JAEOAD010000006.1, forward strand.
ATATTTCCACATCTGCTTCTGTAACCAGTCCTATGTAGCAAGTTATGCTTGGTGAGGCCAATAATGCTAGGTCATTTATTCTTTTATTGCTTCTTTACCATTTTGTTCTGCTTGACTGCAGAGATTTTAGGAAGTGCACTGTGGGCATGCTGATTTTCTTTTGAGCTGTTCCATCTCCTCTCTGTGTTTTCCCTTGTCCTCTTTGAGCTCCACCAGAGAACTCATTTCACCATGAGGGGACTTTGAATTTTATATCTTTTCCCTGCACATAATATGTCTCCCATGCTTGGCTCTGTGCTTTTATTCTTGCAGCTTGAAGACATCAGTGGGTATATAACCCAAGATTCTGCTAGATCTCTGTTTTCTTAAGGTGATGTATATCTATATTAACTTCAGAGTTTTCTCCCGACAATATAAAAGCAACATTATCTTCCTGTGCTGATGACTCTTCCCAGCACGTCCCTTTAGGCAAGCTGAGAAATCTATTAGTTGCATCAATTGGGTAAAAAATAAATACAATTTAAGGGGCAACAAATAACTTATCCTATTCTAGGGAAAGCAGGCTTTTTGCACATGGTTTCTCCAAACTGTGAATAGTCTGTAAATACTTGAAAAGTTCCCTCCAAACTGTGTCACTTAGTAATTAAAAGTGTTTTGTCAGGCCTGGAGAGATGGCTTAGTGGTTAAGCACTTGCCTGTGAAGCCTAAGGACCCCAGTTCAAGGCTCAATTTCCCACATAAGCCAGATGCACAAGGTGGCACATGCATCTGGAGTCCATTTGCAGTGGCTGGAGGTCCTGGTGCACCCATTCTCTTTATATATGCCTCTTTCTCTCTCTGTCTGTCTGTTGCTCTCAAATAAAAAAAAATGTTTTGTCAGAACTTTCCTTGTAGCACATGGATTATTGATTGATTTTCAATGACAAAATATTAATATGAAAGGTAGAAGGAAATTATAAACATTTTCAGACCTGCTATTTATTTACCAACAGTATGGCAGGAGCAGACAGCTAGGCATCACGTCTTCACATTAGCATAAAGGAACTAGAGTAAGCTGAGTGCATCAGGGTGGTGCTGAGTTATGACCCACCCCCAGGGCCAGCCTTCATTGACACAGTTTCTCCGGCAAGCTCCCCAAAGCTCTACAATCTTGTCAACAGCACCACTTACTGGGGAGTAAGTATTCAAATACATGAGTCATACTTTTAGATCCTTAAATGAACCATGACATAAAATAATATTTTCCCAAAGGTGTCATACTTTGACCATAATTAAATAATCTCTACATATTTTCATGCTTGTGAGTTTTTGTTCAAGTCATTTCATGTGTCTTATAATCTTTTCTGCAAGTAAGATAAGATTCAGTCCTTAGCACCAAGATAAATGTTGCATCTTCTGTGAAGTGCTTTTGAATCCCACTGGACAGTTTCAGGCACTTTTACTTGTTTGTATCTAGAATACTTTGCTAATGGCTCAGTTATATTTCCTTCTTTTAGGGAATCCTTTCAGACCAAAGAATATTTCATAGTTTCATAGTACTGTCATAGTTTCTGTCCTTGACATTATTTGGCTCTTAAAATTTCCTATGTAGCTAGCACTGTGCTTAAATATCATGTTGGCTTAAGTTTTGACCGCTTATGAATGTGCAAAAGTATTGACTACAGCCAGTAATACACGAAGTTAGTACAGGTGAGGTTATCAATAATCAAGGTGCCTAACCCGTGAGAGTTTTAAAACCTGAGATAAAACGTGATATGGATAGAACCATAAAGAACTATAGAAAAATACCATAAATAGTAAAGTCTTAAACAAATACCCTTAAGCTGAGTCAGTAATAAAGAATTGCTATAAGGTGGGGACACTGAGTTAGGAGTGGTCACAATTCATCTGACATGTTGCATGAGAGACCTTGACAACTCCTCTTGGTAGCCTTATACAAGCACCAGCATGACTCAGGTCACTCAGTTTGGCAGCTCACTTTCTTAGCTCTTGAGGCTCTTAAGCTGAGAAGTTTATGCGGGAAAGAAAAGAATGGTGAACAATTAGATGCAGAGTGAAAAGCAAATGCTTTCTAGCACTTGTGAGACAGGCTAGAATCAGGCATAGCTACGCTTTCCACGACTCCACTTGGCTTAGAGCATAACACTTCCTTTTCCTAAACAATGTGCCTAGCAACCAGTTTGTAACCTGGAATCACTACCTGCACCTAGCTGCATGTACACCCACTCCAAGAAATGAACTAGGTTTCTCCTTGCTTAGAAACAACGCTTTGTAATCAATTTCTGTTTGAATATGTACTTAGGTATATCATGGGCTGGATCAGCGGGCTATCCAACCTGAACTGCTTTTGTGTGTATGCACAGTAAGGACAACTGTGTCCACTAATTGAACTTTTATGAAGAATCCCACATTTAACATCTTATACCTATGTATAAGTAGGCATGCATATGATTAAAATCAGATGCATCATGGGACAGGACATGCCCAAATCTATCAGTAAAACCAGCGATCCATTCAAACTTTGCCCCTGGCAATAACCTCTCCTTGTAAACTTCTTAAAAAGAAGCCTCGGGCAGTGACAAGAACCCTTGGGAAGTCTTTCACTCAGGTGGGCCACTGCTCCTCTTGGCAGTATACTATTATTTGGCTCTTAGTAAAGTCTCTGCTGCTTTACTTCTTGTGTGAGTCTTTTCCAATTCTTTGAATAGGAACCTGGAAACACCCAGAGACGTGTGTATATGTATATACATATTCAGCAAATGACATTATAGAAAGAGCATCAGATGTCATAGAGAAACACAAGTTTAGTGTGGCCTGCTATGGGGAATTGCCCTTAGCAACTTAGTATTTTGACCCTCACTTACCTCATGTATAAAATGACAATAGTAATAAGTTGTCTAGTTTAAAAGAGAAAAAAATTATTTAAAGTATGGAACATAGTTCCCAGCATAATAGAGGTGTCTCTTTTTCTATTTTTCTATACTGCATTTTAGAAAACACCCCGGAATCCCCAGGGAAGCTAATCACCAGGACAGACAGGGATAATGCCAGCCTTGATCCTGCCACTCCTCTGTCACTGTACTCCTATTTCCCATTCACTTTGATGCCCCTGCTGGTCTTCTTTGGGCTGACCATCCCTGGAGTCCTTATGTGCTGACTTGAAGGCCTGTCAGCTTGACATGGTTGTAAGTCCAGCCATTAAGAACAGAGGCTTTTTATCATCTATTCACATGCCAGGAGCCTCTGCTATTCCTGGCAGCAGGCGTGGTTTCAGAGCCTTTGGAAATGAAAGAAGGTAGGAGGCAGGACTTTCCCATGGTTACCCTTTGGTTCCACTGGAATGTCTGTGCATGTCTCTGTGGCTTTCTGGTTAGTTCGTTGACTGTGAGCTTATGGTCCACATGGTTTGGGTGGGGAAAAAGAATCTTTCAAAAATCATTACCCCAGTTACTCAAACGTCTCTTTGTATTTTATAGCTGTTTTGTATCCCTCTTCTCTCTGTAACTCTTGGACATATTAGATTTTCAAGCTGTAATTTTAAATATAAGGCAGAATTCTTAAACTTGGCTTTTGCTGTCTATTTTGTATATGTCATTTGCTTGCCTTTAAATTTTGTGAAAGCAAATGCATGTGTTCTTTAACAAAGTGCATCAAAAGAGCTTGTGAAACTTTGTATTGTGTAAAGTCCATGACCCCAGCTTAGTATAGAGGAGCGACTCAAGATCATATACTAGGGCTTGAGAGACAGCTCAGCAGGAAAGCCTGAAAAGCCTAACTGCCAGAGTTCGATTCTCTATTACCCACGTAAAGCCACATGTACTACGTGGTGTTTTCATCTGAAGCTCACTTGCAGTTGCTGGAGGCTCTGGAACATGCATTCTTTCTTTGTCTCTCTCTTTCTCCCTCTGCTTGCAAATAAATAAAAAAATATTTTAAAAAAGATAATATACAAAACTACTAAAAGTGAGCCATTCCTTGGGGGTGAAAGTTTGAGTATTTGTTTTATATTTTCCAGTGCTCTATAATGTTTACATATTAGTTTTAAGTGAATAAGCTAATTATATATGCAAATGCATGCAGAGACATGCATATATATTTAAAACAGAATTGCTTTCACAAAGGGATTCCTCAGTGGGTGTTGGTCATTGGGTATGTGAGTGTTGTAAACAGTAGTTTTGGGTTCTACGGTGACTATTGGAGTTGCCTTCTCTTTGCACTTGGTCAAAACTAAGTCAGTAGACTTGGGCATCTCTCTTGTCACTAAGTAACTGAACTCATGCACTAATGAACTCTGCCTAAATTTCTTCACCACGAAAACAGGAGAGGCACATCTATTTTATTGTATTCTTGCACAGTACAAATGAGATTATAATGAGAAACATTCTTGAAAAATTAGAAAACTGTGAATGGGGAGGTACTGATGGTGATGTGAGCTGGAAGGACTTGAAGAAGAATAAAACTGTTGGGAACAGCTGGAGGTGTGATTATGGAAGGGGGGAGGGCATTCCATTGATTTTCCTTGATATCTTTACATGAGTTTTTCAAGTAGCTCTGTATGTTTAGTTTTTTAGCATGTAGACAGTCATACATTTCATTTAAGCAGAGTGGAGTTGAGAGGAGAGGAGTGAATTATAGAGACAAAATAGATAAAATTAAAATTATGGAGAGGCAGGCACTATTTTAAATTCTAGTTTAATTATTAAAGTATACTTATAATGTGAATGCTTTTGTTATTAAGTGTTTACAGATAAGGAAACTTGAGGGAGAGAACTTTAATTAGCTACTCACTATCTCCCAACTAGAAAGTTAGATTTCTAGAAATTTCTCAAAAGCTGAAATTTGAACTGAAGCTGTGTGGCTCCAAAGATTGCACTCTTTACTTTGGGGTTGGCAATGCTAATCATTAGTAAGGGTAAAGTTGGTAGCTGAGAGGAGATGGCCATCTACTAGGGCAGAATTAATTTTTGTTGTTTATTTAGTATTCACTTTGCCTTTTTCAATAGGCTTTCATGAGTAATCAGAGTGCATTGTATTTGCACAGTGATCATGAGAGCAATCCTAAAACAGAATCAATTATAATACTTCAATTTATACAAATGGAAGATAACTAAAAATGCAATATTTGCATAAATAACGCTTTCTACTCAATATTAGGAAGTCCAATACCAGTCTGATTCCTTAAATTTAGGTTTCAAATTTCAGGATTACACTGCCACCTAGAGCCAAGAAAACATTTTCCAAACGTGGGAGCTCCTGAATGGATGTAAGATACATAGGATATGGCAGAAAGCAAAATAAAGTTAAGGTTTCTCATAAAAGACAAAAAGACTTCAAGACTGAGTAATTTTCTATATTTTAATGAAGGTTCACATGTAACTTAGGAGCTTAATTTTATTATTATCAGGCTGATAAATGATAATTGCTGAAGGAGAAAGTTTAGGTTTCTGTACTTCATTCTGCCAAGTACATTGCCTTAAGGATATTTTCCAGTAAGGAAAGCATTGCATATTTTCTTCCTAAGTCCAAAAGATCTCAAGGAGTCCTATGGGTTAAATGGATAATTATTTTAAAAATCTCTAGCTAATATTATACATGCATAGTCTCTAAGTTGATGGTAGTTGCAACAAAGGAGAGGAAATTTAAAGAGCTGCAAACATGAGCTGTATAAACAAAAGTTCTCACTGGACCAGCATAATTCAGGAGCTTGTTAGAAATGCAAATTCTAGAAGCAACCTTGAATCTTCGGAATGAGAAACTCTGAGTGGAGCCCATTAATGTGTTTTCAGTAGTCATAGAGGTGATTTTTAATGTAGCATTTGGCTTTACAGGCAAAAGAAAAGAAGGTTTTACAGTATGTCCAGAAACATGTTCATGAGCCAGGGTATCTCATTTATTAGAGGGAGCCAAGCCGCTTCCGGCACGAACCAAATGCTACAGACTTGGAAACGCACATAACAGCAAAAGTAGCAGCAGCTCCTGGAAAGCACGTATGCTTTGGAGGGGAACTGAGTTTTCTCTTTCTTCAGGAAGTGGAAATGATCATATTTTAGACAAAGCAAACAGTAAAACCCTGAAACTCTTGGGTGTTTGGGAAGGTTTACGATAACATGTTTTTGTATCATTGTTTCATGGTGATAGAGCATTTATCTGTGAGTGATTTCCGAGAGAAATGGCTGTCATCATGGGGCTGTTTGCTTGCTATAGGTGATTAGACTACAATTACCAGCACAGAAACCAAAATAAGCAGATTAAAAAAAAATAGAGCTTTGATTATGGCGAAAATTCTTTACGGTTAAACTGAACCCAGTGCAGGACTGTGGGGGGTCCTAGTTTCAGCAGCCCTCTGATTGTTAATCATCCTCTCAGCCAGAGGTTTCTATGATACATTTCAGGCTCTAGCTGTGGCTAATTTGCAGCAACCTCACACAACTGATGTGTGCCCCTAGGCATTTTGGGTCTTTTACTTTCAAAGTGAAGACAGTTTAATAACGCTTAAAACTAGGCTCAAGAGATGCGTAGTGGTTAAGGCACTTACCTAAGGACCCAGGTTTGATTCCCCAGAATCCATGTAAACCAACTGCACAAGGAGGTGCATGCCTCTGGAGAATGTTTGCAGTGGCTAGAGGCCCTGGTGCGCCCACTCTTTCTCTATCTGCCTCTTTCTCGCTCCCTTAAATAAATAAATAAGTAAAATTAAAAATAAAAACTTGATATCACCAGGAAGCTAGTTAAAGCATCCCTCTTCTTATTTATTTATTTAGTTTTTTTTTTTTTGGAGAGAGACACTAGAGAGACAGACAGAGAGAGAGGGAGAGAGAGACAGATAGAGAATGGGCTCGCCAGCAGTCTCTCAGCTGCTGTGAATGAAATCCAGATGCGTGCGCCCTCTTGTGGGCAAGTGCGGCATTGTGCCCTTGCGTCACTTTGCATCTGGCTAAACGTGGGACCTGGAGATTGGAACCGCTGGAGATTGGAACCAGCTTTCTTAGGCTTAGGAGGCAGGCGCCTTAACCGCTAAGCCATCTCTCCGGCCCCCCCCTTCTTATTTTAACCTATAAAATAATTAAATACCAAAAGTCATGGCATCTTTAATTGATGTCATCAGCTGATAGCTGCTTCACTCAAATCAAATCTTCAAAACATATTTATTCATAGTAAAACTAAGGAATTTGTTCTACTGTCCCATCCGTTTTGTGTGATGACGTTCCCGGTTTTGTGCCTCATATACAGGAGACATGTCAAGTTCCTACTGTGCTCTCATCAAATATTTTTCTAACCATAGGTTACAATCCATTACCTGGTTCTGAAATCAGTGTGTTGAGTAGGTTATCCTCTCTATAAATGAAGTGGGGATAAAACAGAAGCTAGAATGCATTGTGTTTACATGGTTAACCATCATTTCCTGATATGTTTTTTTTATTTTTTATTTATTTATTTGAGAGACAGAGAAACAGAAATAGGTAGGTAGGGAGGGAGAGAGAGAGAGAGAGAGAGAGAGAGAGAGAGAGAGAGAGAATGGGTGTGCCAGGGCCTCCAGCCACTGCAAAAGAACTCCAGATGCATGCAACCCCTTGTGCATCTGGCTTACGTGGGTCCTGGAGAATCGAGCCTTGAACCGGGGTCCTTAGGCTTCATAGGCAAGCGTTTAACCACTAAGCCATCTCTCCAGCCCCATTTCCTGATATTTTTATGTTTTTTTTGTATGGGTGTAGATTGATTAAATCTGTTTAACATATATCTACCTATAGGTATTAATTTTTTAGAAAATTATTTTTTCCCATTTTGACATTTTCGTACAGTATATAATGTATTTTGATCTTTTTTAGTTTTTATTTTATTTATTTATTTGAGACAGACACAGAGAGAGAGTGAGAATGGGTGCTCCAGGGCTTCCAGTCATTGCAAAAGAACTCAAGATGCGTGCGCCACCATTTGCATCTGGCTAACGTGGGAACTCTAGAATCAAACTGGGGTCCTTAGGCTTCTCAGGCATGTGCCTTAATGGCTAAGCCATCTCTCCAGCTCTGTATTTTGATCTTATTTCCCCAAGTTACCTCTCTTATCCTACTCCCCCTTCCATTAACATTAACCCTCTCTTCTTGTCTCCCATTAATCCCCATCTTTCACATCTTTTTTTCTTTTAATCCATTGAATTAAATTAGAATTGCTTGCATGATTCTGGATGGAAGGTTACCTTCCATGGGATGGGCAATTTACCAATAGCTATACCACTGATGAACCTGAGTCTGCTCTTCCAGCAACCATTAGCTGAGGGAAAATGGCCAACAAAGGTCTGAGCAATCAGAGGCATAAGCTACTCACAAGCAAACACCCTGACAGGATGTACACGCCAGTGCAATAGTGGCCCACAGCCTCAGTGGGTAACCAATAGCTTTCTGAGTGGCTAAGAGCTCCATTCAATGTAAAGGAACCCATATCTGGAATTGCGAACCAGATCAGAATCCTATATAGACAAAAATTATGTTCTCCATTGTCAAGCTCTCACTAGTTTTTGGCTAAAAGAGAGGTTACATACATCAATACATACATAAATGCTTATCACATTTATATATTTATTTTTATTTTTGGAGAGAGACACAGAGATACACAGAGAGATAGGGAGAGGAAGACAGATAGAGATGGGCGTGCCAACAGCCTCTCAGTTGCTGTGAATGAAATCCAGATGCACTTGTGGTCAAGTGCTGCATTGTGCCCTTGCATCACTTTGCATCTGACTAAACGTGGGACCTGGAGATTGGAACCTGCATTCTTAGGCTTAGGAGGCAGGTGTCTTAACCGCTAAGCCATCTCTCCAGCCCCTGCTTATCACATTTAAACTATGCTGGCATCACTCTCCATTGGAGAATCTGTTCTTTTTCAGAAGGTTGCAAGACCAGAGGAGATAAACTCCCCTCGCACTTCAGCTAAGCCGCAGCTGAAACCACAGAGGAATTGGGGAGACAAGCAAAAGTGCTGCTTCCATGCTGTTCCTGATAATCAGCACCAGGGTGTAGGAGACAGACCCTGAGGACAATCAACACCTACCAAAGCAGAGATCCAGAGGCTCCTAAGAGCCCATCACTGAAGTAGACTTAAAACTCACCCACCACAGCTCAGGGAATTTTGTGGAAAAGGGGGTAGAAAATGTTGTAAGAACCACGTCTTGAGACATCATGCCCAGAGGCATTCCCTCCCACCAGCATTAACTGACTTCTGCTCCCACAACACATAAACTATAACCCCATAGGGAATACCTGCAACCCCAAAATGCCTGCATCCACAATGGAACAGGAGTAGGGATGAGGGAAAAGAGGGTACCAACACATGATGTATCCACACAAAACCTGTTGATAATAATAATAATAAACATAAAAATATTTTATTTATTTATTGAAAGCAGGAGTATGGATATGCCAGGGCCTCTTGCCACTGCAAATGAACTCCAGATTCATATGTCATTTTGTGCATCTGGCTTTATGTGGGTATGGGAGAAGCCAATCCAGGGCCAGCATGCTTTGCAGGCAAGCAGGTTCCTTTAACCACTGACCTGTCTCCCTGGCCCAGTCTACCTCTTCATTCCTTCCAACCTGAGTTAAAATTCAGAACTCCAGAGCAGTTGTCCTCAATCCCCAAGTCTAGATCTGTCTTTACACCTCCCTCTAGCATGCATTGACCTTGTAGTTTTCATTGGAGTTCTAGCTAGAGTTATCTTGTAAATGTGTTTAGTGTCTGTCTCCCTGCCAGCCTTGGAATTCCATGGGGCAGAGACCTGGTCTTTTTATGCCTTACCTGTTCTGCTGAATTCAGGGATCATGGTAGAAGAGCCACCATCGAATAATTACCAGATAAAAGTGTTTCTGAGCTCCACTTGTCATTCCTTTTTTTTTTTTAAACCTTTTTATCATGGAATCTGCTTTTTTTTTTTTTTCTGCTAAAATGTACTATCCACCCCTTACTCTCTTGGTAGGTGTCTATTCATCCTTTCAGATTTCATCTTATGGATGAAAAATCTCCTGATGCCCTTGGAGTGCGTTCATATTTGTTCTCAGTGATGCTACAGTCGTTTTTATTCTCAGTAGTGTAGTCATTTTTCATTTGCTGCTAGACTGTGAGCTTCCTTGGGCCAAGGATGTGCTTTTTCAGATTTTTTTTTGTTTCCTCATCTCCTAGCATGTACTGGGTACATGCAGTTATCCAATAAGAATTTATTGAATGGTTAAACAGACAAATGAAAACAAAAGATGATTATTTGTGACAATTTTCACTGATTTAAATTGTAAGTAAACAAACGTGTTGGTTTATAGAAAAGACTAGTGTGTGTTTTCATTCTGTAGAGCAGTGTGTCTTAACAGGGAGTTAAAAGGGGTAAAATATAATTATTTAATATAAAATAGATTCTTTCAAATATTATGTCACCACATTATATTTGTAATCTGGTGTAAGTGATTAGTTTCCTTCCACATGGTTTTACAGAGCAGAACTGGTACAGAAAGTAAAGGGAACTGTGTTGAAGCTTATGTGCCTTTGACTTCACTGTGCAATCCAACTCAGACTAGCCTAGTGTGAGTTTTTCTATAGTCCCTGTGAGACTCTAATGTTAGAAAATATAATTAAAAAACAAATGGGAGCTGGACATATGGCTTAGCGGTTAAGGTGCCTGCCTGCTAAGCCTAAGAACCTGGTTCTAATCTCCAGGTCCCACGTTTAGCCAGATGCAAAGTGACTCAAGGGGGCAATGCCGCACTTGCCCACAGGGGGGTGCACACATCTGGATTTCGTTCACAGCAGCTGAGAGACTGCTGGCGCGCCCATTCTCTATCTGTCTCCCTCTCTCTCTGTCTGTTTCTTTCTGTGTCTCTCTCCAAAAAATAAATAAATAAATAAAAAAATGGGTTAGAGAGAAGAGACAAAAGTATTCATAAAGATAAGATCACACACACATACAAAACCACATAAACTTAAAGGCTTTTGTGGGTTTCCTGACCAATAATGCACACCTATCAATTTTCATTTTGTTTTAATTTCTATTTATTTATTCAGAGAGAGAGAGAGAGAATGAATGAATGAGAATGAGCATGCCATGGCCTCTGATCATTGCAAATGACCTGTAGACTCAAGTGCTACGTTATGTATCTGGCTTTACATGGGTGCTGGGGAATTGAACCCAGGCCACCAGGATTTGCAAGTAAGTACTTTTAAGTGCTGAACCATTTCTTCAGTTCCTGGGATTTCATTTAATAACCCATAACTTTGGCGAGCAGCTTTATCCATCCCTGAAGGTGGTACATACATTTAAACCCTTTTATAAAAAATATTTTTAATTATGTTGCAATGTAGTAGGTTTCCATATGGCTTTTAGTATTTGTTTATTTACTTGAGAGAGATAGGGGAGAGGGAGAGAGGAGGGAGGAGAGAGAATGGGCATGCCAGGGCCTCTAGCCACTGCAACAAAAAACTACAGATGCATGCACCACCTTGTGTATCCGGCTTATTTGGGTACTGGGAAATTGAACCTGGGACCTTGGGCTTTTCAGGCAAGCATGTTAATCACTGAGCCATCTCTCCAGCCTGGCTTTTAGTTTTGGTTAATCCAAAAAACCTTTTATCTACTTTGCTCTCCCAGCCTAACTTCTCTTTATTTTTATATCACATATATTCTTCTAACCACCCTCCCAAGACTTCTTTTCTTTTCCTCATCTCATAGCCCCCCTGTTTTAGTTTCCTAATCTCATAGCACTCCAAGTTAAATAGACAAATCTAAAAATTTGAAAGTAGGATCTGCACATGAGACAAACATATGACATTGGTCTTTTTGAGTCTCAGTTATCTCACTCAGTATCTCAGATATTTTCCCGTTCCATCCATTTTCCTAAATTTTTCATAGTTTAATTTTACTTTATGGCTTATTGAAACTCCATAGTGTATATGTACAGCATTTTTATTATCGATTCATCCATTGATGGACACTTAGACTTGTTTCCATTTACTAGTTATTGTGACTAGAGCAGCAATGAGCATGGGTGTGCAAGTATCTTCTGTGTTATGATATAGAGTCCTTTCAACTCAGAGTGCTTTGGAGTCCCAGGAATGGTATAGCTGGGTCATATGATACTGCTAGTGCTAAGTCTTTTAGATTTCCATAATGACTGAACCAGCGCACACACCCATCAATGATCAATAAGGATTCCTTTTTTTTTTCATATCCTAGCCAGCATTTATTGTCATCTGTTTTCTTGATAGTAGCCATTCTGACTGGGGGACAAAGTAGTTTTAAAACAAAGTAGCTTTAATTTGCACTTCACTGATGGCTAAGAACACTGAACACTTTTTAAAGTATTCGCCAGCCACTTTTATTTCCTTTTTTGAGAAGTCCTTATTGAAGAGACTTTATGCTTTAGTGCTAGGGCAGAGAAATCAAGCAGGAGCTGAACTGGAAGCTTCTTTCTTCCCCACTGGCTGGCTTTCCTAGTGCCAGAAAGTGCTATGCAGGCTGTTGGAAGAGAAACATCACCATCCAGTTATGGATTCTGTGGGATACACAGCCAACCTGCCAGGCAGATGTGTCATCAGATGCAATAGTGGCATGGCTGAGAATAAGCCACTTTGAAAGCTCAGTCCTTGATGGAACATCTTATTACATCCTTCAAGGCTCAGGGAATATCACAGAATGAGGAGGGGGAGAGAATCTAAGAGCCAGAGGATGGGCAAGAGTGTTGTGCAGCACAGTCTTCTGAACATGAAATGGTAATGTCATTCCATACATTCATCATGGTTTACTGCACTAGTTTGGGCCCATCAATGTACCCTCATGAATGGGAAAGGGGCTTACTAGGACCCACCCTTCCCTGAGGAGCTATTGGGAGTTAATAATTGCTGGGGTGGAAGGAGTCAGTTTCTTCACTGGTATAGCTGCTGGTAAATTGCTTATGATTCAGTAAATAATCCCACGCTTACATCCACGCTCATGGAAGCAACCCTAACTAAACTCAGTGGGTTACCTCCTCCCAAAGACATGAAAACAGGAAGGGGGTTAGTTGGAAAGAAGAAGGAATTTTGTGGGAGTGAGGTGGAAATAAGAGCAGATAAGGGGGAGGGGAATATGATTAAAATACATTATTTATGTGTATGAAGTTTTCAAAACTGAATAAACAAATAAACAAGTATGCAAATTAAAAGAAATGCAGAGAGCTAGGCACAGTGGCCCATGCCTGTATTCATGAAGGAGATTGAGTAGGAGAATAACCAGTTCCAGGCAGGGCTGGGCTAGGTAGGGAGATCTAATCTCAAAATCAGGCACAGCAAATAGAGAAAGAACAGTACTGACAACTTTTCTTCTACTAGAAATCTAATCTGTTATTCATGTTGTTGGCTATGAAAGACAGAAGTATTTGTCAGCTCATATTTAATCCTCAAACTGAATTCATTATGGCCAAAATAATGCTATTTTTCATTTTAGTGGAGGTTTCTATAGTAAATTTCATGTAATGTAAATTAAAAAGAAATTGTACATATCTTTGTTTTCCTGGGATTTTCTTTTTAATTTTTCCCTTAATAAAGGTGTTGCTTGCTTTTCACCATTTTAAATAGAACTGCCAATCTAGAAGGAAGCCTTGTCACTGATGAGCAAACTTATTTTCCTCCCCATTCTTTTATCTTTAATTAAAAAGCTCCCTCACCTCCTTTCATATTTTAGTTGTAGAGATGCTTCAAAGTGGGTTAGGGAGGAGCAAAGGCAGAGCTGAGTTCGTTAAGACACTTCCAAGGATTTCTGAAACACTTATTGTGTAGGAAAAATCTGCCATTTTTTTCTTTCTTAGCAGAGCAAGTAACGTGAGAGGATATGTATTGCAAATAAAGACCCGTGATGGAAAGCCCTATTTAGACTATGCCTTTCTCCCAGTGGCTCTGGGGCTGCATGTCTTTTGTGCTTCCAGTCTGTCTGAAAGGTCCCTAGCAGCACAATTTTGCCTTTCGCATAAACCCTGACATTGTTAAATAAGATGTACTCTGTCCATTTGTAGTTTTGTTTTGAGCCAGATGGCTGCCTCAGAGAATCAACATTTTGATAGACAGGAGACTACTAGAGCTGGTGGAAAGCCTCAAACAGCAAGAGAAGATGGAGGGCCTCTGAGAAAAGGAGCCAGGACACCTAAATGGGCCTGGGAAGAGGCTTGGGAGGAATATGTGCATACGTGTTTGTAGAAACTCTCCAGAAAGCTGAATGAGGCAGAAGACAAAGGGCTTTATTGAAACAACAACCAACCAATGAAACAATAGCAGCAATCTTGTTTTTTAGTGAAATAAAAAAACTGAATCAGAATCCTGCTGGAGCTGATCTGAAAATCTCCTCCTTGTAGAACAGCTGACAGAAAGCTGGTAAAAGCTATACTGCATGTAGTCCCATGAGAGGTAGAGAATTCACCAGTGGAGATAAACAACAGTGAACACTGCAAGCCTTAAATTTGGCCGGCTAGGCCAAATGAGCCAATGGGTGCAATAGTGGCATGTTTGTTATGGGGGAAACCAACTGGTCTCTAATTGGACTGGAGGCCCGCTCCATGGGAAGGAATACATTCCTGATACTGAAAACCCACGATGGGGGAGGTCATGAGCCCTAAGGGTATAACATCTGCTGGTGTCTGCCTGTATGTACTATGCTCACCAAACTGCCTGATAAGCTCTTCTCTTAATGTTCATACCCATGTATTAATGCTACCCTCACTTTTGGTTAGAGAAGCTTCTCTTTTCAGGTGGTGGTGACCTTGGGATGACTCAGAAGGCACCATAGTGCTGAGATGAAGTGACAGAGTAATGCATACACTGAAACATCTCTTACACCTTCCAAGGTTCAGGGTCCATTGCAGAAGGGGTGGCAGAAAGAATGTAAGAGCCAAAGGAAAGGTAGGACTGCTTACAGTGCACTCTTCCAGACACAAAATGGCCTGATATACATGACCTCACAGTGCCTGACACTACCTACACAAGATCATCATAATAGGAGGAAAAAATGATGACATCAAAATAAAAGAGAAGCCGGGCATGGCGGTGCACGCCTTTAATCTCAGCACTTGGGAGAAAGCAGTAGGAGGATTGCCGTGAGTTCAAGGCCACCCTGAGACTAATTCCAGGTCAGCCTGGGCTAGAGTGAAACCCTACCTCACAAAACCAAAATAAATAAATAAATAAATAAATAAATAAATAAATAAAGAGACTGAGAGGGGGAGGGGATATAATGGAGAGTGGAGTTGCAAAGGGAAAGTGGGGGAGAATTACCATGGGTTATTGTCTGTAATTATGGAAGCTGTCAGTAAAAAAAATGAATCAGTTAGGAGAAAACAAATGAAGAAAATTTACAAAGCAAAAATCACCTCAGAAGTACTGTGTGCTAGGTGTCATGACTTACAAAGATGACTGGCTTTTCTGACACAGAGTCCTGGTAATCCCTTGACACCCAGGTGCCCAGAAGTAGGCCATCCTGTGAGGGTAGGAAAATACTTGCTACCCTTCTTCAGAGGCACTGGGTTCAAGAGACAAGACAGGGCATGTGTTGGCAGTGGTGTGGCTATACAAATCTTTCTTCAGATCTGTGCTGCCAACAACTTGTTCTCCACTTGTTTATGGAGAATAATCTACTGTCTACTTCTAGATATATTCTGCTGAACTCCACTAATCTTGAGAGCAAGAGGGAACAACTAGGGGACTTGAGGTCACCTTTCATCAAACGTGGGTTGGAGAGCTGACACGTGGTGAGTAGCGGCCATGCTGCATTGGGTAAATTGCCGCATATCTGTGCCTCACTTCTCCCCTGCAGTGAACACTTAGACTTACCTGATAGTGTGACTGTGAGAATTCAGTTCAAGGTTTCAAGGAGAGACAAGCACAGGGCAAGTGTTAGCTCCCACAACAGCAAAGATGCCAGCTAAGGGGTTTGGTAAGAGAACATTAAATTATTTTATTTATTTATTTGAGAGAGGGAGGTAGGGAAGAAGAGAGAGAGGGAAAGAGGCAGAGAATGGGCACACCAGGGCCGCTAGCCACTGCAACCGAACTCCAGATGCACTTGCAACCTGATGCATCTGGCTTACGTGACCTTTAGGGAATCAAACCTGGGTCCTTAGGCTTCACAAGCCAGCTCCTTAACCTCTAAGCTGTCATTCCAGCCCTCAAATAATTGTGTTTAATGAACTGTTTTCATCCTGTTTTATAGGTAAGGTAGTTGTTACAGAGAAGCTAACTAGTCATATAACTGTAAGCTGCAGAATACGTGGGCTTCACATTTTCCTTGATTATGCAGCGGGGCTCCTGTGGGTTACTCCCTTTTCCAAGGGGCAGCTCTTCATGCGATCTGAGGCCACTAAAAGCTTCTGTAGTATTCCTATAGCACTTCTGAAAGCTTCTACTGTATTACTACAGCAGTTTGCCTGGATATTTCTGGTGGATTTCCCCACATCCTGATTTTACTTTTTTATTTTTTAGCAACTTTCCCTCCTATTAATCCTTCCTTCAGTGTAACCTTGTTAGCTTTGAGGACACACCTCTGGCTGGGTCTGGGCTCACAGGGCCGCCTCTCCCCACCCCTTTCCTTTGCTTCCGTTTAAAGAGTCACTAGATGCTTCTGGATCACTATTTCTGCTTTCAGCCCTGCTAAGGGCAGGAAGGACTAAGAGTGGGGCCAGAATTCACAGTCCTAGAAGGACAGCCAAGGGGTCTTGGGAGAGTAGCACCTCCCTTCCAACCCCTTTTTCACAGGGACTGCTGACAACCAAAGGAACTGACTATGGAAATGAAGAGCTGCTGGTAAGACCATGATTCTGGGAAAGGTGTAGGGGTGACTGGGCTAGGGACCTTTGGAACCAAGGGTTTGTGTTTCAGCACTGATGATAGAATGAAAGGAGGTGAGAGAGTCAGGGGCAGAGTCAAATGAGAGAGTGAAGGAAGCAAGGCATGAGAGATATAGAAAGAAAGAGGAAAAAAAAGGAGAGAGAGAGAGAAAATGAGAGAGAGTGAGAGAGCAAGTAACAAACAGGAAGGTAGGAGTGGAAACAGTAAGACAGTCACACACTGAAAGGGAAATCAGTAAGAAGGGGGATTGTGGGGCCAGGAATGTACTTATTCATTAAATGTTCTAAGAAAGGTTTCAAAGTGTCGTGAATGGAAGTAATAGTATCTATTGGAACGTGATCACTTACGTTAATCAGGCTTTCCAGGTTTAAAAATATTCCAGTAGTTCTCATCTGGAGAAATTCCTATTTGAGATATTTTTGTTCTCTCTTCCTCAGGAAAATTCCAGTTTTGTTCTTTGTATGCAGTCTTCTGGGACCCTGGGCATCTGCAACAATTAAACGCCGCCCAAGTAAGGACCATGGTTTCTGGGGTTTGAAATGTCACTTGTCACCAGAAGCAGTCAGGGCTGTTATGAAGCACTGGTGTGGCTGAGTGAAGACCACCGCGTGTGGCTCTGTGGTTTTCATGGTTTCCCTCCTCCGTCCTGCTTTGGCACGTGGAGATGTTCTGGTGGTTGGTTTTCAGCACAGTAGCAGGAAGGCCACGTGTCCTTCAAAGGCCTGGCCGAGGCATATGCATGGATATATGGATGGATTTTCCCAAATAGTCTGCGGTCAGGAGATAGATAAAGACAATGTGTGATGTACTTTGATGGCTAGGCCAAAGCTCTGCAACTGCAAGATGCTTTTTCTAAGAAGTCTCTGTTATCAGGCGAAGCTCACCAAGGTATCAGAGAGGACAGTTACAAGAGCTTGTCTGTGGAGGTGAAGAAACTTGATTAACCACCCATGTAAGGAGTGCAAATTCCATTCTAGAATTTCCTGCCACATTGAGGATTTCACCCTTTTCATGGTTTTCTTCTTGCTACTTCCCCAGTTCTAGTACACTAACAACAATCTAGTAGAGACCTATATTCAATCTTTTTAAATGAATTTGTTAAACTAGATGCATCTTGCATATTTTCTTTAGGATTAGAAAAATCTCAAGGTGTACCTAGACACCCTGCTCTATTTGACAAAAGTTTTCTCAGAACTTTACTCTGTGGACGACTCAGTGAGCTGGCTCAAGACGGGCTTTGGGCTCTCATTCTAATATTGGTTGTGTTTAAGGAATATTTTCTAGCCCAAACCCAAGGTTTTGCCAATAGGTTTCTGACCTCATGCTGTTCAGGACACTGGGCAGCTCTAGTTCCAAAAGGAACAAATTTCTAAACTCCTGAACAAGAATGTGTTTCCAGCAAAAAAATTTTTAATGCAACTCTGGGACTATATCTCTTCCAGGGGAAGTTGAAGGTGAATGAATTATGATAATTGAGGTGTTGAGCTAAAGCTATATAGGTTGCTTATAAGCAAGCTTGCATAACATTGTATTTTAAGCAGTTGCTCAATTATTATTATTATTAATTATCCCATGCTTCACTGTGGACGAAGTAAGAGAATATACTGTCTCTTTTACAGGGTTTCCCGTTGATTCAAATTCTAATGGGGAAAATAAACTCTGTCCTAAGATCAGGACTGGCCAAGATGACTTACCAGGTAAGTAGAAACGCGCCCTACTGAAATCCCTTGCTTTCCCAATGGGGTGTGTTTTATCAGGGACGGTTGTGGAAATGGATAGCACTATCTCACTTTCAACTTTTCATTATTTTTATCTCCTTTCTGTAGGGTTTGACCTGATTTCTCAGTTCCAGGTAGATAGGGCAGCATCTCGAAGGTCCGTCCAGAGAGTGGTGGGGTCCACTGCTTTACAAGTGGCTTACAAATTGGGAAGCAATGTGGACTTCAGGATTCCAACTAGGTAATCTACCAAAACATTTAATCTAATTATCTTCTTTAAAGGCATTAAAAACCATGTACAGCCACGCAATATTAGAAAATTTTCTCATGATGTTTCTTAGGTAGATTTTATTTAAAGATGAAGGGCTCTGGGTATAGTTCAATGGTAGGACACCTACCCAGCATACATGAGCCACTGGGTTCCGTATCCAGCAGTGCAAAAAAAATGCTGAAGGAATTTATTTATCTATCAATCATTAGTGTCTGAATACTGCTCTTCATGTTTTCAGCCTGTCATTGACTTTCCATGCCAGGAAGGAAAACATCACTGGGACTATTATACATTGATTCAGGACATGTTCTTATTACTTGCTTTCTGTTTTTTTCTATAATCTGTCTGGTTTTGACTGAAAGGACCCTCTGTGAGAAGCACCAGAGGTTGAGCATAAATTTAAACTAGGAGCCACAGAGTGGCTTAGAAGCCTCACAATGGTGCTGTTCAAGAGTCCAGGTGCTGAAATAGAAGCACGCATACAGTGCTGACTCCTGGACGACATCAAACGGAAGCAAAACTGAAATAGAAACAGTAAAACTGTGGTAGTAATACGAATATGTTTCCTACTTCATTGGTCTCCCATTTCACGACTAATCCTTATATTTTTTAAATTGTTTATAGTTGAAGTACCCTATGTGTTGAATTTTATCAATGGTATTAGTGTCTCACATTTATTTAATTTTTGCATCTCCAACATACCTTGTTATTAATATGACTATTATTTATAGATTTTATTTTGTTACTGTTATTGTATATTTATCATACAAACTAATGAACTTCATTATGACGTTTCTACACATTTACATTATATACTCTGATGGTGTCTTGTCCCCATTACTGGCTCATGTACCCAGTATATTCCCACTGGTTATCCTTCTTCCTCCCAAGTAGTCCCTCCTTTCATGATGAGGAAAGAGGACGAAAAGATCAAGAGAAGCAGGAGAGTGTAGTAAAAAGAGAAGGAGGCATGTGTGGGACCCAGTATAGTTTCCTTGGACAACTGGATTATTATTATTATTATTTTGGTTTTTCTTAGAGTCCCAAGTAGTCCCTCACCCTTTCACTATGATCAGGATAACCTTCAAAAGAGGAGTGCTGGGATTAAAGGAGTGTGCATATATGTGTGAATATATGCATATTCATGTGAACAATAATGTGAAATTTCTTCTTACCATATTAAAGTATTAAAGTAGTACAGTCTGAAAGATGACCAACTTGATAGTCTTAATTATATTTATATAAATACACAGACATATTATCTTCCTATGTCTGCAGAGAAAGAGACATACAGATATCCAAAAAGATACCGCAGGTATTCTTTTCATACCCAAACTTTACTTCATTGTTTCCTTCCTTCCTTCCTTCCTTCCTTCCTTCCTTCCTTCCTTCCTTCCTTCCTTCCTTTTCTCTCTCTTTCTCTTTTTCTCTCTTTCTCTCTTTTTTGAGGCAGGATTTTACTCCAGCCCAGGCTGACCTGGAACTCACTTTGTAGTTCCAAGTTGGCCTCAAACTCATGGCGATCCTCTTACCTTAGCCTCCTGAGTGTTGAGTGCTGGGATTAAAGTTGTGCACCACTTTTCCTGGCCTCTATTGTTCTTTTGTTTTAAGTTTGTATGCATCAAGTCAGAGTATTCATAAACATGTCCTATCTTACCATCAACATTATTTCTTTTATCATTGAGTAAAAAAGGCTGAATGAAACAGTTCTCACTGAGTAAATCAGGTTGAATGAAACAGTCCATCTGGTAACCTCAGGATATATGTATGTCATGTGACCATGTTTTGGTGACTTCTCCTTCCCATACCCCTCTTCCTTCCCTCCTTTTTTGCACTCCCTCCTCTCCCCTCTTTTCTCTTCTCTTTTTTTCAATTCTATTATTTTTATTTTTAAGTCAGGATCTTACTTGGTAGCCCAGCCTGGTCTCATACTTATGGTGATCCTCCTGTCTCAGCCTCCCCAGTGCTGGAATTTCTCACATGTGTTGCCATGTCCAGCTTCTTACCATGATTTCTTGAATCAAAACAAAATTGATTTGTTGGTATATTTTTAGAGACTGATTTAATTATGCAGTATTTTTATATCCATAGGTAAATGCATAAATAACATCTCAGGTTTTTATTGGCATGACCCATTTTTACTGACAATTTTCATACATGTACATAATTTCTTTTGATAACAATCCCTCCCATTACCTTATTTTGTTCCTCCTTCCTCTGTTTCCTTTCCACTGAATTCTTTCTTTCCAACTAAACCATATTCTACTTTGATGCCGTTGTTGCCCCCTTCCATCATCTATGATATTACACTGATGCACCCAGTTTTATGCAGGTATGGGACAGGTAGTGACAGTAACTGTGAGGTCATAAATGCCACAGATACTTCAGATCTGGGTTTTGAGTCTCCCCATAATTCACTGCCACCTGCAAGAAGCAGCTTTTCTGATTAAAGATGAAAGCAGTATCACAAGCATAAATATTTAGAGGGCAATTTGATGGGCATAACATATCCATCCATTTAGATAAATAGCAATAGTAGCTTTTCCCCTAGGGCTGATGACCTTTCCAGCCATAGGTTTTCAGTACCAGGCATTCACTTCCTCCCATGGAGTGGGCCTCAAATCCAATCAGAGAGCAGTTGATTACCTCCATAACAGTCATTCCACAGAGTACCATTGTTAAAAATGTCTTCATCAAGTGTTTTATTTTTACCAGAATTTCAAACTAAAGTCACATTAGAAATTAGTGGCTAAAAGGGGGAAAAAAAAAGGACTCAGGTTAAAGATTGCATGTTTTTATCTTGGAAAAAATTTTAAGTAGTTGACATGTTTTGAAGGTTTGCAAAAAAAAAAAAAAAAAAAAAAAAGGACTGACAGAAAATGAAATTGAAAGTTCTAATGCTATTATATGATAAAGTTTTGTAAAGTCAAAGATAGAAAACCTTAACAGATGAGTAGTTTCATTATTGCTAAATATCTTTGGAATTAAGGTATTTTTCTGTATCCATAGAAAACCATGGACCTTACAATATTTCATGTAGTTGGAAATAGCACATGTAATAAAATTGTGTCATTTTAATTTGTGAAAAATAAAGTTGAGAAATTTCTTCTTGCTTTTCTCTTCTTTAATCTTAAAAAAAAAATATTTGTTTACTTATTTGAGAGGGAGGATGGAATGGGCATGCCAGGGCCTCCAGCCACTGCAGATAGCTCAACACATGTGCTACTTTGTGTGTGTGTGTGTAATTGAACCCAGGCAGTCACACTTTGCAAGCAAGTGCCTTTAACCACAGAGCCATCTTTCCAGCCCCTCTTCTTTACTCTTTGTAAGAAGAGAGCTTTTTAGCAAGTTTGACTTGAGGGAGGTTCATTGGAGCTCTGGGTTCTAGCTGCTGTTTTCATGCATGCTAAATTTCACCGTTGTTTTCAGCCATGATAAATTCTCTTATTTAACAAATTTCACTGAAATTTAGTTTCTAGCATTTCTTTCTTGTTGGGGAATTTTCCTATGTGCTGAAGAAGGAGGGTAGAAAGCTCAGAACTTCAACGCCCCGAGGGTTAAAGTTCCGTGTTTAGCTCTGAGTAGTTCAGTTTCAGCTGAAGATCAAGGTGGTCATCTCTAGGCTCCCGTGTTCATGCAGACTGATGTAAATGATTTCCTCTCTCCCTTATGAAGGAAATGCCTTACAGACTGGAGATGTCTTAGGGACGCTACTGTACTATGAGCTTTATGCTGTGTTTCCAAGCGTAAAGTATGTAGCACTGATCAAAGCCTTATTTGGTACATTGAGAGATGACTGGATTGGAGCACAGAAGTAAAGATTGGTCATCTTTTGCTTGTCATACCTCTGGTGACAAGCAACCAGCTGTTACTTAATCATCATACTGTGAGTTTGAGGTCTTTGGGAAACATTAACATCCTTGGTATGAAGAAGAAGCTTTTAAATAAATGCTGTCATAGTTACTAATTCTCAACATGTTTATGTGGGGCTGGAATATAATTGTGGAGGATACCCAGGCAATTATGGAAATAACAAATGAGTTTACTAGAATACACAGAAACAAAATAAGAATTAGAGGCTTTTTCAACTAAATGTTTGTATAAGCCAGTAGAGCTGATTTGAACTGTAAACCATCTCCTGTCTTCCTTATGAAGGAAACATTTCCTAGAATTTTGCAAGAATGTATTTTTTGGCTTGGATGGAATTGTTGAACAGTAGCTCTTTGGTTAGCATAAATAGTAATGCTGTTGGGCTTATGTGAGACCCTTCATTAGCTATGAGGCAGGGGTTTTCAATGTGTTCTTTAACATGGGAGTATTACGTGAATGATTGAACTTCTGTGGCTGCCCTTATGAGATATCATGAAAGAACAAATACTGCATAGTTTTTTTCATATGTCTAGAATCTAAAGTAACACTGAAAGAGAAAGTGTTAAATATGTATGAATATAGAAAACAAGATTTATATTTATTATTTTCAAATTTTACTCAGGCATTTGTATCCCAGTGGACTGCCTGAAGAATATTCCTTTTTAACTACTTTTCGGATGACTGGAAGCACATTGGAAAAGAACTGGAACATTTGGCAGATCCAAGATTCCTTAGGGAAGGAGCAAGTTGGTGTGAAGATAAATGGCCAAACACAATCTGTTGCATTTTCATACAAGGGACTGGATGGAAGTCTCCAAACGGCAGCCTTTTCAAATCTGCCTTCCTTGTTTGACTCCCAGTGGCATAAACTCATGATTGGTGTGGAAAGGACGAGTGCCACTCTTTTCTTGGACTGTGTCAGGATCGAATCCTTACCTATAAAGCCAAGAGGCCAGATTGATGTTGATGGTTTTGCTGTGCTGGGAAAACTTGCAGATAATCCTCAAATTTCTGTTCCCGTAAGTATGAAATCACAAAGTACCATCAAAATTGTTGTTGAAAACCAAAATCAGATTGCTAAAACTCACTACCTCAGATATCGTTGATCGTTAGTTGAATGTTTTGCGCAGGGAATAGTTCTCTTTTTAAAAAGGTGTTTTATTTATTTATTTGTGAGCAGAGACAGAGAGAAGAGAGACAGAGAGAATGGGCATGTCAGGGCCTCTATCTACTGCAAACAAATCCAGATGCAAGCTCCACTTTGTGCATCTGGCTCTATGTGTCTACTGGGGAAATGAACCTGGGTCTCTAGGCTTTGCAAGGAAGCACCTTAACAGCTGAACCATCTCTCCAACCTTGGTTCTTCACTTTTTAAAGTATATTCAAATCATTACTTACTCAAAAATGCCTCTAGTGCTGATTGTGAATGTAGCATGTGGTAAATGGAGTATGGACTTGGAGGTAGCTAAGTAGATAATGTTAAAGAAACTTATAATCGATTTGGAATGGATTATATGCTCACTTGGAGCATCCAGAAGCCATTGGAAGCAACCTAGAAAGAAACTCACTCTAATGTGGTACATGCATATATATAACTTATGAGAATAAAGTAAGGTTAATGAAAGGTTAAAGATGAATAGTGAACTCATTTCATCAAATTTCCATGATTCTTTGGAGCGATGAATTTTGACATGGAAGAATTTGAAATGGTATCAGAAAAGAAGATAGTGCATTCTGGGAGAAGGAAACACTGTTAACAAAAAAAAGTAGTCAAGAATAAATAGGCAACATTAAAGTTGAGAGACTAAAGATATGGAGATGACTAGCAGGTGAGAATACTCCTTATACAAGCATAACGACCTGAGTTCAATTCCCAGCACCCATGTAAAAAGCTGGGTGTGGCCACACATCCCTGTAACCTAATAGCTGGAGTTCTTTGGTCAGCCAATCTGACAGGAGAGCAACAGTTCCAGCTTTAGTGAGACTGCTCTCGGTCAATAAACTGGAAGAGGGATGGAGGGTCACATATCCTATTCTGGCATGTTCTCTAGGTACATGTGTGTACACAGAGGTACATATCTGCATACACAGACGCTGTACATATACAAACAAAATAAACTCAAAAGTCATTGAGAGACTAGCTTATTTGGATAATATATGTATGTAAATGTGAGTGTATGGAGAGGTAGGTGAGGGGCATTAAAAGCAGAATGGTGAGAGGTAAAGTAAGGATTTATATGGTGTGTGATCAAGAATGAAGATCATATGACTAGAAATCATAGAGATGGTGTGACATATATTTAGAAGCGGGTATTGTGTGACAGTGTGCAGGAATAAAGAACTTTAAAGCTCTGCTCATCATTTTGCTGCAGCACTCACTCAATTGACACAAAGGAAAGGAAGTAGGCAATGACACTACAGTTGTAAGAAGAAGAGAACTTTGCTCTTCTGTCATTGTCAGTTGTTGCATTTTCACTGAGCGAGTCTTTAAGAAGTTATGTTATAATATGATGACAGGAATTTAAGAAATATAACCTTCAAGGACAAGTATTCTTTTGGGGAAGCAGAGGAATATAGAACTCAGTATAAATAAACCATTGATACTCATCTCTCTTTCTCTGTCTCATGTATATTGGAGCCATTAAATTCTAGTCTTAAAACCCATGTTATGAAAGGTAGCAAAGGTGAGACAATGGTTTTGAGTTGTTTCTGTGCACTTCTCTGGGAAAAAGGGGTTTACAAGGGATCTCAGTAATGGAATTGTTCAAATAACTTGTTTTCAAAGGAACAATTGTGTTTAGTGTGAAATTTCTGTATTCTGTGATGGACAGGAAACAGTTTGCCACTGCCACATTACTGCTCTGGCTTGTAGACTCTTGAGAAAGCATTTCTTCTTCTAATGAGTCATCACACCCCAAGTGGCCGAGTGAGAATCTGTTGTGACCACTGATGTGCCACCTTGAAATTTTGTGCAGAAGATCTTTGCAGTGACCCCAGAGTGGTTTCTAGACAGCACTGAATAAATTTCAGTAGCAGTCGTGCCATTTCTGGACATGGATGAACAGGCTTTAGGTTACTCTCCACTGTGGTGAATATCGCGCAAGCATCTTAAAAATGATTTATTGGTCCATTGACTTCAACAACACTTCAAGTGTTTATAATTTTTCATTCTGGATGTTATGTTGAAGATACCATTAAGTTGTCTGGATGGCAAAGTGGTACAGCACCAGTTAGCATACTGTAGTTTTGCCACTAGTATCTCAGCTGATTGTGGACATTCTGATGAATCTAGTTTCTCATATCCGTGGGAAGCAGTTTGTGCCCACTGCCTTCTGTCTTACTGTGCCATGAGCAGGAAAGCAGCTGGCTTCTGGTTTTGCATCATCCTTCAGTATAGCAAGATCTTGTCTCGGTCATCATAGTGTCACCAAAGTTAAAAGTCTCTGAAACAAGCATAGACAGGTGTTTCCCTTCCGAATACATTCTGACTCCTTGTCCTTGAAGTGACTGAGCCTAAAGCTCCATTGAGGTTCCATATCAGATGACGTGTGATGGTGGCAATGACAGTGATAATTCACTTGGGGAAAGTTATATTCCCCCCCCAAAATATCCTGCTTACATCTGAGGACTAGACGTGACAGTATTAAATTCAATCTTCTCATTTACATGGCATCTTCTACTTTAATCCTTCTCCTCCTCTTATTCCCAAGAAGAAAAACATTCTGAACAAGAAGTCCATTTATTGTTTTCTCAAATTTACTTATTTTTGACAATGTTATATGTGTATCTATAATACATTTTGATCATTTTTATCCTATTATTTTTTCTTGCTCTCTATTCCTGCTGCTGAAAACTTTTCTTCCCAACTCGTCCCACATCTGCTTTTGTTTGAGCAACTTAAAATAATTTGGGCTGGAGAGATGGCTCCATGGTTAAAGGTACTTGCTTACAAAGCCTAACGTCCTGGTGTGATTCCCCAGTACACATGTAAAGAAGCTAGATGCACAAAAAGTGGCACCCATGTCTAGAATTTGTTTACAGTAGCTGGAGGCCCTGGTGTGATCATCACTCAACTCACTCTCCCTGTCTGTTTCTCTCTGTCTTTCTCGCTCTCTCTCAAATAAATAAAAGAAAAACATTTTTTTAAAGAAGGGTTGGGGATATGGCTTAGCAGTTAAGGCACTTGCCTCTGATGCCTAAGAACTCATGTTTGAATCTCCAGATCCCACGTAAGCCAGATTTACAGTGACACAAACATGCACACATGCACACATGGGAGCACATGCATCTGTAGTTCATTTGCAGCAGCTGAAGGCCCTGGTATGCCCATTCTCTCTCTCTCTGCCTTTTAATATGTCTATCAATCTCTCTCTCTTTCTCTCTTTCTCTCCCAAGTAAATAAAAGAAAACATATTAAAAATATTTAAAATAAAAAGTAATATAAATTTATTACCTTATATTTGTTTTAGTTCAAACATGAATCTCACTAGACTAAAATCAAATTCTCACAGGCTGTGTTCCTTTCTGCATCTTCTAGGCAAAAAAAATTTCCTTTTTCATTCTGATTTCTGCTAATTCCCTGATTGATTGCCTCTTCTGTCTTCATAACCATCAGCTATGTCACTTCAACCTCTCCTTTTGGCATCACAACTTTTCAGACACTAACACTTCTGACTTCTCTGTCACTTTTAACATTCATGTGACAGCACTGGGCCAATCCAAGTAATCTAGGCTAATCTTTCATCTCAAGGGAACAATCACAAAAATTTATCCAAAATTGCAATTCCTTTTTGCAGCATGTCACCACATACCACATGTTTCAGGGGTCAGGAAATGGGCAGCTATTGTGGGGGAGGGGATATTATTATACCTACTCTAAATCTATGAAGTGAGGTTTTTCTTTAAGTTAGTGTGATTTTAAATTCTTTAAAAATTACTATTTTAGTTTTTATTTTTATATTTATATATGTATATATATATTTTTTTACTTTTTGGTTTTTCAAAGTAGGGTCTCACTGTAGCCCAGGCTGACCTGGAATTCACTATGTAGTTTCAGGGTGGCCTCGAACTCATGGTGATCCACCTACCTCTGCCTCCCGAGTGCTGGGATTAAAGGAGTGCGCCACCACGCCCGGCTATATTTATATTTTAAAAATATATTTTATTTATTTATTTGAGAGTGAGAAAGAGGTAGAGAGAGAGAGAGAAAGAGAGAGAGGGAGGGAGGGAGGGAATGAGTATGCCGGGGCCTCCAGCCATTGCAAATGAACTCCAGACGCATGTGTATTTGTCCTGAAAGACTGAACCGGGATCCTTTGGCTTTGCATGCAAACACCTTAACCACTAAGCCATCTCTCCAGCCCCCTATTTTTATATTTTTAGTACTTACTTGCAAGGGAAAGAGATAGATAGATACATAGATAAGTAGAGAGAAAGAAAGACTATGAATGGGTGCTGTAGGACCTACTGCCACCATAAATGAATTCTAGATACATATGCCATTTTGTGTCTCTGTCTGGCTTTATGTGGGTCATGGGGAATCAAACCCAAGTTGTCAGGTGGTACAAGTAAGCAGCTTTAACCACTGAGAAATCTGCAATTCCCCAAAGTTATTTTTATTAGCATACAAAGAATTAAGTTTTATTATGATAATTTAAAACCCACTTATACATTGATATCACTTTTTTTTTTTTTGGTTTTTTGAGTTAGGGTCTCACTCTGGCTCAGGCTGACCTGGAATTCACTATGTAGTCTCAGGGTGGCCTCGAACCCTTGGTGATCCTCCTACTTCTGCCTCCCAAGTGCTGGGATTAAAGGCGTGCCCCACCACGCCCGGTTTGATATCACTTTTTGTGACCCATTAAGTTTTAATTAGGGTTGCTTACATGAGCTTGGATTGGAGGTTATTTACTGGAGCATGGAGAAGACCATATATTATATTACCAATCACATTAATACTCTTAATATACCAATTTGAAGTTTTCAAAATCTTTGCCCTCCCACCAACTTTCTGACATTTCCACCAATTTTGGTAGATAGGGTTGTCTCTATTTCTGAGCTAAATAAGCTACTTGAAGCAGATTTATTGGTTTGTAAGAAAAAGCACTAGTCATAAAAAATTTAATCTACCTTGTATTTAAAAATATTTTATTTATTTATTTAACAGAGAAAGAGGGAGGGAGAGAGAGAGAGAGAGAGAAAATGGGTGTGCCAGGGCCTCCAGCTACTACAAACGCACTCCATGCACCCCCTTGTGTATCTGGCTAATTTGGATCCTGGGGAATCAAACCTGGGTCCTTTGGCTTTTCAGGCAAATGCTTTAACTGCTAATCCATCCCTCCAGCCCCACACCAACTTATTTTCCTTAATACTCACTAGGTTTATTTTGGGAAAAATAATAATACATACAATCCCATAGCTTTTCTTACAAAATGACTCATTTTGGGGATGGCATTTTTGATTTGCATAGATTTTTTTTTCCTCCCAGAATTTTCTGTATGGCACAAATGACATAAATATTAAGAAATGAAGAACTATTGTGAATCATAAATATGTCTTTATCTTTAGATATTAGTCTGTATTTTGATTGATTTAGTAACTTTCACTGAGTGCTTATATACTAGGTGCACAACGGCAAGTAAACCACAGATGTCGTCTTCTCCAGTTTGTGGAGGACGAGGTACTGATGTAAGTACACACTGGCAGGGAACCGTGAGAGAGAACTGTGCTGTGTGCTTTGGAATCACACTGAGAAAGTTCCTCACTTGGCCCAGGGTAGGGAAGGGTGCTGATGAAGGTCACAGATGCTTCCAAATGAAGAGGGTATCTGGACATCACCCTGGGGATGAATGAGAGCTAGCCAGGATAGGATAAGGAGCAGTATTCCAGGCAGATGGATTCTTATTTGGAAATCCTCACATAATTCAGTTCATCCCTTTGCAAATGTGTTGGTCTTCCCATACTGCTCCTCATTGTTTGAATTTAGATGTGGTTAAATATAAGTCTGCAGACAAGGCCTAGGAAGACATGGTTTTCTCTAGGCTCTTGTTTTTATGTTATGGCCCATCATTTTGGACTTCTGACTAATTTGGCTAAAATCTAAATTTTCTGGGAAATACTGATGACCAACAATGACCAACAATGACTACTTATCCTGTAAGGGTCTTAAAGGATGAGGGGCAGTGATATGTGCACATTTTGAGAGATAGAATTACACTTATAGGACATCCTTCTCTTAACTGGAGGATAGCAAATATTTAATGCTACTGCATGAGAACATTTAAATTAAAATGAAATAGCATGGGAACAGGAACACTGTTTTTCTATTTTTCTTCATGCAATTGAATTCTAATCTTCAACACTTTATTTTAATTGAATGTTTATCTCAGAGTTAACACTTGCTCTTCTTTAGTAAATAAATGAAAAGCAAAATATCATTTTGACAGATATGGCCAGCCATCAAAGGTACGCATAAGAACAGCATTAAAAAATGCAACTGAAAACAACATTTGATAGATCACTAATCCTAAAAACTCGTATTGTAGCTGTTTGTGATTTTCCCTATCCATGTTATCTTTTGTCCCTTTCCTTTTATTTAAATTGGAAAAACAAACCAATTTTAAGAGGTTTTCATAAGCTGCTCATGTGGTCTACAACTCAAACACATTGTCATCATTTATGGTTATTTAGTGGGCTCAGAGCATTTTGTGTTTTTTCCCTATACACTGCTATAAGTTTGTTAGTTTTGATCTTAAAGCAATAAATCCCTTATTTCCTGTTCTCCTTTGTGCCCTATTTTAGGATGGTGCCATTTATCCCTCTGCAAAACTTGGTTTCCTGGCAGCAAACCATGAAAACGTGTAATTTTATGACAGGTCCTTTATTGTTTGTTGTCAGCATGATTGTCTTGGAGAGTTATTTGGTACAGCTCTATTAGAAAACAAAGTTAGTCTTTCTTCTTTTTCAGAATGTACACTGGGAGTCTGGACTTGCTTGAGAGAGGATAAAAAGTTTATGAGGTTTTATAAACACATAACTCAAACCATCCATCTTTCTATCTATGCACATTCCAAATAAATCAACAGAGAACATGACGGATTTAATGCTTTTAAAATTATATCTCAAATGTGTTGCTTTATATTTTTCATTAGATTCAGAGAAAATATGAAAACTGGCAAACTGTTGATGGAAAGCTCTTTGTCCATGTCTCTGCTCTATACTGTTGAATCACATTAACTTCCAAATGTGAAAACAATGAACGTTTTATGCCCAATGGGATGGGAACATAGATTTTGAATTTGTGATTAACATTATTTCTGGCATTTGTAGATAAATGTTGTAATAAGTTATGGTTTTAGTGATTTAAAGAATTCATAATATGAATAATATATGTTTTAAGTATGTATATTACATTTTTGGAAAGTATGTCTTTTCAAATAACTTTTCACTTGAAGCATTGAGTTAATAAGTAATTTTAACCTTATCTACACATGTCCATGAGAAATACTTTTTCTAACACTGTGATGTGTTTGAATTTTTAAATGTTCAGTGCTGGGATTAAAGACCCCAGAAACTAGATAAGTGTTCCACCAAAGAGCCACTGAGCCACACCACAGTAGAAGCCATGTGATTGGGTGGGGGGCAGGGTAATGGATAACTAGAATAAAAATAAAATGATGCCCAAACATGTTTTAAATAAAATATTGAAAACACTAAATTTTATTGAGCTTAGATATTGCCCCCCAAATTAAAACATCAGTACTATTAGATTTTTTATTTCTATAAAAATATAAATAGGCTAAGATCACATTTATTTCATATATTAATCTATGTGTGGTTAGTTTCTTTGGTTACATTGTGGTGTCAATAGCATCATGGGCTTTTAGAGCTTGAGGAAACTATCAGTACATATAACTCAAGTCTCTCAGTTTATAAATAAAGAAATTGAAATTATTTGTTATAAATAAAGAAAAGCCTGCCCCGAATCATAACCAAATCAGGAAAGGACAATCGATTCTTTCTTCAGTATTTTGTTTATCCATGTTGATGTAGTCAGTCATTGGCATTCAACAATTATTTATTAAATCTCTGCTAAGTTATATGCATAACCTTAGGTGATCAAGGAGGATATTAATGCCTAAATGGAGCTCTCATGCTGGAGATAGAAGAGAGGTATAATGAGTAACTGAGTATTTGATAGTATGCCAGGAAATCATAAATATATGGGGAGGGGAAGGTAAGGTTGGAGTCCATGGAGAAAGGGCTTCATTTTGAAAAGTTAGCATTTAAAAAATTGATTGATTGATTGATTGATTGATTGATTTGGAAAGAGAGGGAGAGAGAATCAGAAAGAGAGAGAGAGAGAGAGAGAGAGAGACTATAGGCATACTAGGGCCTCTAGCCACTGCAAACAAATTCCAGATGCATGTGCCATCTTGTGCATCTGGCTTTATGTGGGTACTGGAAAATTGAACCAGGGTCATTAGGTTTTGCAGGGAAGCACCTTAACTGCTGAACCATCTCTCCAGTCCAAAGTTAACATTTTTTGAGAAAACCTGAAAGAATTGAGGTTACAAGCCTGTGGATATCTTGAAGAGGAGGATTCCAGGAAGAGAGAACATTAAGTAAAAAGGAATTGATGTTGGTGCTTTCCATTGAGGGCCACCTGTAGAGTGGAGTGGCTAGGACAGGAAGTGTGGGTGAGAAATAGTGAAGTTGCAGAGGTGACATATGGAGATGGAGTGGGAGATATGTGTGATTGGCAGCTCTCAGATGATTTTGTATAGACAAACAACACGTTCTTATTTCCTTAATGGATGTCTTTGTTTTTTATTTTGACATATTGTGTGTGTGTGTGTGTGTGGTATGTAGAAAAGCACTTAGTAGGGGAAAATTTAAGACCTACATCGATGATTCAGGGAGGGGTGGTCTTGGTTTGGAACAGAATGGGAGTGGTGTAGTTGATAAAAAGTGGTCAGATCATGCTAGTTTGAAGATAAAGAAAATAGCACTTAAACTATAGAAGGAAAAAGAGAAACCAGTATGAACTCATATTTTTGGTGTGACTAATTAGAAGTATGTTGTTGTCATTTACTAACTTGGGAGACTCAAGGAAGAGAAGACATCAGGAGAATATCAAGAGCTGGTCTGGGACATACAAGGTTGATTAGCAGGTTGGACATTATTGTATGTAAGGGAAGATGTGCAGCAGGCAGTTAGGTGTGAGCTTCTGCAGCTCAAGAGGGAGGTTCAGCTGGGCACTGACCTCTGGGGGTTGTGAACATGCATGCATTATTGAAGCCATTAAGTCATAAAGGGTGAGTGTAATGCAGAACCATCAGTTCTAAGGTAGCCAGAATTTGGAGCTTGCCACAGCAAGGAAGATTTAATTAAGAAGGAGGAGTGAAATGGGATTTTAATGCCTTGAAAGTCAAGGGAAAGATTATGGAGAGGAGGATGAGACAAGAAATTGGCTCAAATGCTGTGAACAGGTCAAATAGAGGACCGAGAGTTGACCATTATATTTAGAAACCAATGAGAAGGACACAGATTCACTCATGTGCTGGGAATGAAAGTTTGGTTGGACAGGATTCAACAGAAAGTGAGTAGACAACTGTTTTGAGTTTTCTCTGAAGCGGGGCAGCAATGGAATGGCCACTGAAGGGGAATGTTGAAATGAGGAGAGGAATTTATTTTTGGCTGGCAGATAGCTCAAGATGCGTTGGTATGGTAACTTCCTGCCTGGAAACACCAACCACTTACAATGATGCAAATTTCCTCAAAATGTCCTTCTAAAACCCATCACATTCCTCTATATTTCCTCCCTGAAAGAGAAGTCTTTGATGACAGTCTGATAATTATCTGTCCAAATGATTCAAATTCCTTATTTTGGGGTTCTAAGTGAGAAAAGATCTGGCATCTATTCTGCCGTGAGTAATCAGGGCTCCTTTTGGAATACCACTTCTGGCCCATGGACCTTGTCCTCCCTCCTCTCTTGTGTGTCTGAGGTAATCAGGTTCATGTTTGTATGCCATATGTGGCCCTGGTGACTTGTCCCACTCCCTCTCTTCAAAACTCAACTTTATTTATTTTTTATTTATTATTTATTTATTTATTTATTTTTATTTATTTTTATTTTTATTTTTGGAGAGAGACAGAGAGAGACAGAGAGAGAGGGAGACAGTCTCTCAGCTGCTGTGAATGAAATTGAGATGCGTGTGCCCCTTTGTGGTCAAGTGAGGCATTGCTCCCTTGCGTCACTTTGTATCTGGCTAAACGTGGGACCTGGAGATTGGAACCGCTGGAGATTGGAACCAGTGTTCTTAGGCTTAGGAGGCAGGCACCTTAACCGCTAAGCATCTCTTCAGCCCTCAAAACTCAACTTTTACCCTACACATTTCTGTTTGAAAAAATCCTTTATAGCTAAGATATGACCTTATGTGCTTGATATTTTTGTGTCTTCCATAAAATTTTTCCTCAAAGCACATGAATGTTTTATGTATAGACATGCTGAATAAATAAATGGCTACATCCCTGGTCTGCTAATGCAAAGTCCTTTGCTTTCTTCTTTCTGCCTCAGCCCTTGGAATAACCCAGCTGAGTGCCATCTATCCTTATTTAGTTACAGTTCCAGCACTGTCTGGGACTACATGGCTCAGTCTACACAGACTTGGTGAAACTTCTGACTTCTGAGGCAGCTCAGAGCCTCCTGCTCAGTAACTACGAAGCTTCACTTGGAGTTTTTTTTTTTGTTATTATTATTTTTTTTTTTTGAATTTGAGAGAAACAGACAGTCACAGAGGGAGACAGAGAGAGAATGGGTGTGCCAGTGGCCTCTCAGCTGCTGTGAAAGAACTCCACACCTGTGCGCCCTCTTGTGCACATGTGTGACATTGTGTGCTTGTGTCACTTTTGCGTCTGGCTAAACGTGGGACCTGGAGAATCGAATGGGTGTTCTTAGGCTTCGCAGGCTGGTGCCTTAACCGCTAAGCCATCTTTCCAGCCCTGGAGAAGTTTTTTTTATGATGATAGAAAACACCATCTCATTGAAAGCTGAAAGCTGGGTGAGATGAGACCTCAGGTGTGATGAAACCTCTTACTTACTAACAAAAATGATCTTTGAAGAGTTAATTCTACATGTTTCATGCTTGAAAATCATAATTGTTGGCAAAAATCAAGATTTGTGTCATTCTCCTTAACCTGAATTCAAGTTCAAATGCTTAATTAATCTTTTTCAACAGTCTAGCAAAATAAGGAGAAATCAATAGCACTATTAACAAAGAGTGAAGTGTTGGGGCCAAAATGCTTTGCTCAACTATGTTATTAGCTGGGCATTACTCCAGTCTTGGGAATGAAATTGTATCTTAGTGTGTTTTAGAAATGAGTTGAATAATGCCAAATCTGGACAGATGTAAGGTGCATTATACTCACATCACTCAATTTTCCTTGAGGGGATGGAGAAGCATTTCATGTTGAAAAGGATGGATTTTCTTAGGGCATATTATGTTCTGCTTAACAGTCTTTTTTTTTTTTTTTTTTTAAAGCTTTATCTCTCTACTCACATTGGTTTCACCTTACAAAGTAAACTGATTGTGGGCAAGGGGAATGTCACTGGCTTTCATAGAATATTTTCCTAGGGCTTAGATTAAACTGGGACTTCAAAAAATATTGATTGAAGGATTAAATTAACATGTTTGTCACACGTATTTTGTCAGTGAGTATTTCAAGAAAAGAATGATTCCAGGTATGAAAATGAGAAATGTGGAAATCAGCACTTTAATTGTACAATGAAAGTGACTTTTACTAAAACTGTCTGTCAATCTTCCTTCCAAATAATTAGTATGCAAATTGGAATTTGTATTGCATGCCAAAAAATGGTTGCTGTATAGATGATTATTAGTGCATAGATGGTATTTATGTTGATGCCCAGATGTGTTCAGAAACCCTTGATCTATGTGGCACTTGGAACAGCCTAGCGTGTATCCACAGATGAAATACATTTCATCTCGCCATTATTTTGTGCTGCGATTGCATTTTGCATATTTAAACAGGTGCACCAATTTATCCAGAGAGAATTACATTTTTGAAAAGACAGCTTAGTGAATTACTTCACATTTGCAATCAGTAACTGATAAAATATCGAAACAAAGGATATAGGTTTCTTGGACAGCAATATAATTAATGTTTATCAGGGTGATTAGGGTTTGAGTAGTTTTTTCAAAAACAAAATTTCACTTATCTACTATGCATGCCTGGTTTACCAATCCCCAAAGGAATTACTGCGTAAAACTATGTGAGTGGTCTTTTATTTTGAGGACTGGAGAAGAAGAATACAACTTTTCTCATTCTGGCAAAACTCTTATCAGTCATTGGGGGAAATCTGTGTGATCCTCTTTTTTAAAATCATATCCTGTCCTACAGAAGAATATGCAACTTAATATAGACACAGCTGCCAATTTTTAGAGGAACACCAGTAAATCTGCTTGTACATATGTTTCTATACCAAACACACAGGATGGGGAGGGTTTGGTTTCTGATGGAAGTTATTTCTTAGTCTTGTTTTGTAGCAGATGGTAGACATAAACTTATATACTTTTAAGGTCTAGATATCTCTTTTCTTTGGATCCTTAGTACAAATTTTCAGTTGTCAAATGCCTTAGTTGCCTGTTTTGGAAATAAAACACTTTGTGGGGACAGTGTATTTGCTTCAGAGTGAGAGGGATAGTAGAAACAATTCTCACTTTTAGTAAGAGGAAGATTGGAAAGGCCACCAGCTCTTCCACTTCCTAGCTGCATGACTGGTGGGTTAGCTTTTCTCTCCTCTTTTATCCATTCCCAAATGGACTCCAGTGCTGTGCATTCATCAGTCATCAGAACAAGTTGATTCCATTCTACTGCTCATCTTCCTTGTAAAATTTCCACTGTAGCATAAAGCAAAATGCAAACAAATACTTCTCCAATTAACAGATGATGCTGATGAAAATAGTTTTTGATCAAAGTGAGTTCCTTAACTGGAAGAGGTTGTGTAGTTTGACAGATCTTATGAAGAATGTTACATCACCATGAGTACACAGATCAGCACAGCTCTCATAAAACCTATGGCTAAATTTCCATCTTGAAATATGTCTTGACTTAGCTGTCATGTTTCTTTTACACTTATCTCATTTTGTTTTGCAAAGGTCCACCTTTTCTGAGAAAAGACATGATAGAACTGAGAGAAACAAAAGCAATAGGTTGAGAGGAAATTAGTAGGGCAGTCAAAAATCTCTGGAAAAGGGCACCAACTAAGGGGTATGACAGCTTACTGCCTTATTTTTACCCCTTAAGGAGGGAAGACATCCTTTTATCTTCCCTCTTTATACATTTCTGTTTGAAAAAAATCCTTTATAGCTAAGATATGACCTTATGTGCTTGATATTTTTGTGTCTTCCATAAAATTTTTCCTCAAAGCACATGAATGTTTTATGTATAGACATGCTGAATAAATAAATGGCTACATCCCTGGTCTGCTAATGCAAAGTCCTTTGCTTTCTTCTTTCTGCCTCAGCCCTTGGAATAACCCAGCTGAGTGCCATCTATCCTTATTTAGTTACAGTTCCAGCACTGTCTGGGACTACATGGCTCAGTCTACACAGACTTGGTGAAACTTCTGACTTCTGAGGCAGCTCAGAGCCTCCTGCTCAGTAACACTGAAGCTTCACTTGGTTTTTTTTTTTATTTTTATTTTTTTAATTTGAGAGAAACAGACAGTCACAGAGAGAGACAGAGAGAGAATGGGTGTGCCAGTGGCCTCTCAGCTGCTGTGAAAGAACTCCACACCTGTGCGCCCTCCTGTGCACATGTGTGACATTGTGGGCTTGTGTCACTTTTGCGTCTGGCTAAACGTGGGACCTGAAGAATCGAATGGGTGTTCTTAGGCTTCGCAGGCTGGTGCCTTAACCGCTAAGCCATCTTTCCAGCCCTAAAGAAGTTTTTTTTTATGATGATAGAAAACACCATCTCATTGAAAGCTGAAAGCTGGGTGAGATGAGACCTCAGGTGAGATGAAACCTCTTACTTACTAACAAAAATGATCTTTGAAGAGTTACTTCTACATGTTTCATGCTTGAAAATCATAATTGTTGGCAAAAATCAAGATTTGTGTCATTCTCCTTAACCTGAATTCAAGTTCAAATGCTTAATTAATCTTTTTCAACAGTCTAGCAAAATAAGGAGAAATCAATAGCACTATTAACAAAGAGTGAAGTGTTTGGGGCCAAAATGCTTTGCTCAACTATGTCATTAGCTGGGCATTACTCCAGTCTTGGGAATGAAATTGTATCTTAGTGTGTTTTAGAAATGAGTTGAATAATGCCAAATCTGGACAGATGTAAGGTGCATTATACTCACATCACTCAATTTTCCTTGAGGGGATGGAGAAGCATTTCATGTTGAAAAGGATGGATTTTCTTAGGGCATATTATGTTCTGCTTAACAGTCTTTTTTTTTTTTTTTTTTTTTTTTAAAGCTTTATCTCTCTACTCACATTGGTTTCACCTTACAAAGTAAACTGATTGTGGGCAAGGGGAATGTCACTGGCTTTCATAGAATATTTTCCTAGGGCTTAGATTAAACTGGGACTTCAAAAAATATTGATTGAAGGATTAAATTAACATGTTTGTCACACGTATTTTGTCAGTGAATATTTCAAGAAAAGAATGATTCCAGGTATGAAAATGAGAAATGTGGAAATCAGCACTTTAATTGTACAATGAAAGTGACTTTTACTAAAACTGTCTGTCAATCTTCCTTCCAAATAATTAGTATGCAAATTGGAATTTGTATTGCATGCCAAAAAATGGTTGCTGTATAGATGATTATTCGTGCATAGATGGTATTTATGTTGATGCCCAGATGTGTTCAGAAACCCTTGATCTATGTGGCACTCGGAACAGCCTAGCGTGTATCCACAGATGAAATACATTTCATCTCGCCATTATTTTGTGCTGCGATTGCATTTTGCATATTTAAACAGGTGCACCAATTTATCCAGAGAGAATTACATTTTTGAAAAGACAGCTTAGTGAATTACTTCACATTTGCAATCAGTAACTGATAAAATATCGAAACAAAGGATATAGGTTTCTTGGACAGCAATATAATTAATGTTTATCAGGGTGATTAGGGTTTGAGTAGTTTTCAAAAAACAAAATTTCACTTATCTACTATGCATGCCTGGTTTACTAATCCCCAAAGGAATTACTGCGTAAAACTATGTGAGTGGTCTTTTATTTTGAGGACTGGAGAAGAAGAATACAACTTTTCTCATTCTGGCAAAACTCTTATCAGTCATTGGGGGAAATCTGTGTGATCCTCTTTTTTAAAATCATATCCTGTCATACAGAAGAATATGCAACTTAATATAGACACAGCTGCCAATTTTTAGAGGAACACCAGTAAATCTGCTTGTACATATGTTTCTATACCAAACACACAGGATGGGGAGGGTTTGGTTTCTGATGGAAGTTATTTCTTAGTCTTGTTTTGTAGCAGATGGTAGACATAAACTTATATACTTTTAAGGTCTAGATATCTCTTTTCTTTGGATCCTTAGTACAAATTTTCAGTTGTCAAATGCCTTAGTTGCCTGTTTTGGAAATAAAACACTTTGTGGGGACAGTGTATTTGCTTCAGAGTGAGAGGGATAGTAGAAACAATTCTCACTTTTAGTATGAGGAAGATTGGAAAGGCCACCAGCTCTTCCACTTCCTAGCTGCATGACTGGTGGGTTAGCTTTTCTCTCCTCTTTTATCCATTCCCAAATGGACTCCAGTGCTGTGCATTCATCAGTCATCAGAACAAGTTGATTCCATTCTACTGCTCATCTTCCTTGTAAAATTTCCACTGTAGCATAAAGCAAAATGCAAACAAAATACTTCTCCAATTAACAGATGATGCTGATGAAAATAGTTTTTGATCAAAGTGAGTTCCTTAACTGGAAGAGGTTGTGTAGTTTGACAGATCTTATGAAGAATGTTACATCACCATGAGTACACAGATCAGCACAGCTCTCATAAAACCTATGGCTAAATTTCCATCTTGAAATATGTCTTGACTTAGCTGTCATGTTTCTTTTTACACTTATCTCATTTTGTTTTGCAAAGGTCCACCTTTTCTGAGAAAAGACATGATAGAACTGAGAGAAACAAAAGCAATAGGTTGAGAGAAAATTAGTAGGGCAGTCAAAAATCTCTGGAAAAGGGCACCAACTAAGGGGTATGACAGCTTACTGCCTTATTTTTACCCCTTAAGGAGGGAAGACATCCTTTTTATCTTCCCTCTTTATTTTTATTATTTTTATTTTTTATTTTTGGAGAGAGACACAGAGAGAGACAGAGAGAGGGAGAGGAAGACAGAGATGGGCACGCCAGCAGTCTCTCAGCTGCTGTGAAAGAAATCCAGATGCATGCACCCCTTGTGGTGAAGTGCGGCATTGCACCCTTGCGTCACATTGCATCTGGCTCAACGTGGGACCTGGAGATTAGAACCGCTGGAGATTGGAACCAGCGTTCTTAGGCTTAGGAGGCAGGTGCCTTAACCGCTAAGCCATTTCTCCAGCCCTATCTTCCCTCTTTTATGGGCAGAGAGGAAGGACTTCGTTCTGCATTGCCTCTGATTTCATTTTCTCTCTCATGATCTCAACTTTGGATGCTTCTGCATCAGTGGAAAACAAAACAAAACAAAACAAAACAAAACAAAACAAACCAAACCTTACTAAATCCAGCAGATCAGAATCCATTTTGCAGGAGGGAAGGGATGGAAATCATTATTGGCTAAGAGAAAGGAATCAATGATTAAATTTGAGACCTGCTTACCTAACTGGACACCTGCATAGTGCCAATAGAATCTACTGACCAAGAAATATGGAACTAACTTGAAATGCAGAGCAATTAAGAGAGCCAGCATGATTTTAGGCTTCCCCATCCAATGACCTGAGAAATTTCAGAAAGGTTTACAGCCCATTTCTTTTAGAACATGTGTATTCACAACAAGCAAAGGTCCTGCTTCACTGAGCTGGATAATTTCAACTTGGTGTCCACCCTGTTAAGGATTAGACCATACTGAAAAACTCTGTTGTAAATGCCCTGTCTTACAAAAGAGCCTTTGTTGACTGTCTCCTGTCTTTCACCAGTTTGAACTTCAGTGGATGGTCATTCACTGCGACCCTCTGAGACCCAGGAGAGAAACGTGCCATGAGCTACCAGTCAGAATCACAGTGAGTCTCCTGACCACAGCAAAGCAATCCTTTTTCTCCACCCCACCCTCCCTGCACCTCCCCTCTGTTCTCATCCCTCTCCTTGGCTTTCTCTTTTCCTGGAGCCTGCTTTGCTGTACTAACTAGCCAGGTATTAAAGAAACACGTCCTATTTGCAGCCTGGATGGTAAAAACCATCAGCAAGCAGCTGGGTGTCTGATACTCCCTAGTTGTTCCTCGTCCCCACTACCAAACATCTCTCTCCAGAGTCACTGGAGGTCGGCTCCCCTACAGGGGCCTGGATCACCTGGGACAGATCTCCAAGGACAGCCAAAAGGCTGCACTGGGGCGGGTGTGGCCCAAGCAGTGCAGTCGCCTGAGGACTCTGGTCTTGCCTGAGTGGTGGCAGGGAAAGGGTTAACGGGACTGTTGTCATTCTATCCGTCCTCCTCAGCCAGCTAGCTCTCCTCCAATCCCCTGACCCTCTTCAGGGCCATTCATAAACAGAAGGCCCCTAGGTCTCCCTGTCTGGACACTTTGCAACCACTACTCCCTCTCCGGGGCACTTTGTGTGTGTGTGTGTGGGGGGGGAGGCGGAGGTGGGTGGGTGTGAGGGGTGGTGGTGGAGAAGTGCCACTTTATGCGAGTGAAGGATCCAGAAACCTAGGAGGTATAGGCTGCAGATCCTGGGCAGGGGATCAGCAGGGAGCCACCAGGATGGCTTGGACCTCTCAGGGACGCCAGGCGCTTGCGCTGCTACTGCTATTGTCAGGACTCTGCTTGTGCAAGGCTCAAGTAAGTTGTGAGCGACTTTGAGAGGTATTTTCTCACTTTCTATCTTTTCTTCTACAGCCCAGCCAAACTACGGATGAGGTAAGCTCGGGACAAAAAGTATCTGTGTTTTTCACTGCTCATAGAAGAACAGGTAGGTGGCGCCTCGGTTGTCTGGGTTGTGGGAAGACACGCATATTCAGGGTTCTCAAACCCTCTACAGCCCGGAGCAACTGCTGCAAGTAGGGGTGGAATAGGACTCTTCTTGATCTCTTGGTTTGGGAAAGGGGACCTCCTCTCCTACTTGGGCCCTAACATATAAGGCACAGGCACTGGAGGTAATAAATGTGTCAAGAAGAGGGCTTGTTTTAGCCCGGGTTTGCTTCTTACTTCCCTCCCCACACCCATTCTCTTCACTGTCAAGCCAGGTCTCCTTGGAGAAAACAGAAATTCAGGCATACTCACTCTGACTCCTGCAGCCCTTGGGAATTCCACGAAACCACTAGACCATGAGTCTTGTTAGTGGTGTCAGTGGGTCCAGGATGAATTCAGCAACTTCCCCAAGACCTTGCTTTTCCTCCCTTTTACAAGGGACAGCCAGGGGCTGGAAAACCAGCAAAGGTTTGAGTTTCACTTACAAAGACCCCTTTGTAACCTGTCTGGAGTTTAGGAAAACAAAGTCTTTTTCAATGAAAGAAGCTTTCTTCTCTCTGCCTCTCTTTTTCCCCCCTCTCCCCATCCCCTTCCTCCTGCATCCAGAAGCAGAGGAAAAATATTCTCCAAGCAGCAAGTCCATGCTGACTTAGGTGCCAGCACCCCCACTACCACCACGGAAACCAAGCTGTCTGCAAGTGAGGAAAGGGTCACATCCTAGGGCAGTCGAAGTTGACCCATGGTGTAGTTTTAAAGCAAGGTGCAAAGACCTCACTGAAGTGAGTGTCAGGTGCTGGCTTTCAAGACTCCTTTACATGCTCCACTGGCAAACTATCCTCAAGAAGTGCCACCTATACCTACTACCTTACTACTGGGCAATGAAAGATTTCCAAGGATGGGACCATTAATATGGTCTTTCATTCTGGTCCAAACACTGACCTGCGATTAAGTGGAGGTATGAAAGGACCTTCATGTCCCTGTTTTAAAATAGGTATTAGACCTTCCCTTCCTCTCAAGCTCCTTCTTTTCAATGCACTCTGAGAGGGTGAGACAGAGTCACTGCTCCCATTTTGCATGCTTCAACCCTGCTCTAAACTCCTAGCTTGTCTCTTTCAGAATGGCAGGATTAGAACCTGTTGAAAGGTAGAGACCCATAGATTATGTTGCGGTTCAAAAAAATCCAGTTTCAACAGGGAGGTGTCTTTATAAATTGGAGGAGGGAGTGTTGGGATATAGTGTTCAATTGCTTTGGCTTCCAGTGTGCTAATTCACATGTTTTTTTTTTTTTTTTCCAGAGAGGTCCTCCAGGTGAGCAGGGCCCCCCTGGCCCTCCTGGCCCCCCTGGAGTTCCTGGCATTGATGGTATTGATGTAAGTTTCTCTTGGTTACCCAGCCAAGCCCTCTGGAATGGGAGGTCAGATGACCCCCTTTCTGTCATTTGTGGATGAGAGTTGAGGGTTTGATCCTACAGTCCAAGGAATTTTAGAGAGGAGACCTGGTCCTGTCCCTGTTACCCCCATTGGTAATGAACCTCCTCCACCCTTAGGCCTTTACTTTGTCTATGGCCCACATCTGTGTTTTGAAAATGGCTGAGATGGTCCCAAAGGGGACCCCAGATTCCCTTACTCATGTTTCATTTTTGCCTTTTCTTCTATGTCTTCAGGGTGATCGAGGTCCAAAAGGTCCCCCAGGTCCTCCGGTAAGTTGACTGGCATGATGACACCCTGCTTGTTTTTAGATGTGTTTTGCAGCCATATATGTCTTGAACTGAATTTTGCTCTATTTTCTCTCCCTACATCGTGCTCTTTCCGGTCAGGGTCCTGCTGGAGAACCAGGCAAGCCAGGAGCACCCGGGAAGCCAGGCACACCAGGCGCAGATGTGAGTAGGGAGAATGCTTGGAAAAGAGTTCAGCTCACAGTGTGTGTGTGTGTGTGTGTGTGTGTGTGTGTGTGTGTGTTTGAGAGAGAGAGAGAGAGAGAGAGAGAGAGAGAAACTGTAGTTCTGCAAAAACCCTGCCATGTCAGAGATACCTACTTTTTGAGAGAGGCTGGACAGCACTCAGGCTTGGCATTTCCTTTTCAG
Organism: Orientallactaga sibirica; assembly: GCA_036365145.1. Taxonomy (NCBI): domain Eukaryota; kingdom Metazoa; phylum Chordata; class Mammalia; order Rodentia; family Dipodidae; genus Orientallactaga; species Orientallactaga sibirica. The sequence continues at coordinate 23,999,231 of JAEOAD010000006.1, forward strand.
GAAAACAGTAATCTTACTTAACCAGCTCCTTTCTCTAACAGTGAACTCCTTGTTCGGCCCCTGAGCTCTGGGAGCACGGGGAGGAAGAGGTGGCAGTGGAGATGGTGGTCGGTGGATGTCTAAGTCTCATAGCATTCTAATCTTTTCTCTGGCATTCACTGGGTCAGTTTATAAAAGATACCTCCCTAGAAGGGGGCCACACAATATCTCAGTCTCAAGAAATATTTAAAAATGTGTGCTCAAAGTGAATATAGGTGTGTGTGGGGATAGGGTAGTGGCAGGAAATGGTCAACCCGTCTCAAACAAGAACATAAAACTAGTTGGGAAGGAAGCTCAGATGCTTCCTTGGATGGTAAGTAATATTTCTTCAGAGTAAAATGGCTTTAGCTTTCTCAGCTTGTCCTCTCTCCAAACATACTGCTCATACCCCTACCGGCCAACTTTTGATTATGCCTCTTATTTTGACAGAAAAATAGCAGACTTTTAGCTGTTATCAATACATGCTTTCTCTTGCCATGCATATCATAGTAAGAATATTTTTCTACACCATTGCTTCAGGAGAAAGTTTTTTTTTATTTTTTAAAAATATTTTATTTATTTATTTGAGAGAGAGAGAGAGAGAGAGATACAGAAATAAGCAGGTAGAGAGAGAGAATGGGCGCGCCATGGCCTCCGGCCACTGCAAACAAACTCCAGATGCGTGCACCCCCTTGTTCACCTGGCTTACGTGGGTTCTGGAGAATCAAGCCTTGAACCCGGGTCCTTAGGCTTCACAGGCAAGTGTTTAACCGCTAAGCCATCTCTCCAGCCCAAGGAGACAGTTTTTTATATTTTAAGGTCTCTAGTTTGATTTTTTAAAAATATTTTATTTATATTTATTTATTTATTTGACAGAGAGAAAGAAGGAGGGAGGGAGAGAGGGAGAGAGAGACTGAGAGAGAGAAGGAGAGAGAGAAGGAGAGAACAGGCAAGCCAGGGCCTCCAGCCACTGCAAATGAACTCCAGATGCATGTTCCACCTTGTGCATCTGGCTTACGTGAGTCCTGGGGAATTGAACCTGGTTTCTTTGGTTTTGCAGGCAAGTGCCTTTACCACTAAGCCATCCCTCCAGTCCACTACTTCGATTTTTTTAAAAGTGTGCCAAATGACAGACCATGATTAATATGTGAACAGTATCACCTGAATACAAAGTTCATCTTGGGTAATACAAATTGAAGTTGTATAACTTCTTGTCTGGGAAGTCTTTGAAACTGAATTACTGAAATTTTCATACCATAATAAAAATGTATAATAAATATCAGGCCACTTAGTAAGATAGTAACCTAATATAAGTTGAATTTCTTTCCACTTTTCCTTTGAAATCTCCATAAGCTTTTCATTTTGGATGAAAAGAGAAGTTCTGTCAGGCATGGTGGGGCACACCTTTAATCCCAGCACTTGGGAAGCAGAGCTAGGAGGATTGCCATGAGTTTGACGCCACCCTGAGTCGACATAGTGAATTCCGGGTCAGCCTGGCCTACAAAAAAAAAAAAAAAAAAATCTTATATTAACATCTATATAATTTCAGACAAAATGCTACACTTATCTATTCCTCAGCTGTTTATTTATTGTTTAGTTATTGAGACAGGATCTTGCTATGTGCTAAGGCTGGCTTAGAACAGTTTTGTCTCACCTTCCAGAGTGCTGGGATCACAGGCATGTACGACTAATGCTAAGCTCATCTTTGGTTTAATAGTGCTTTTGTAACTTGCTCAAAAAAATCCCCAAAAACTCTTTGTTGCCTACCCTCTCACTATAAAAGCAATCCCTATTATTTTTGGAGATGGTACATGGTCACTTTCCTATTTGGGCAAACAAATGGAAGTGCTTTGAAATTTATAGAAGTGCAACATAAAAATCATTACAAGTTTGCTTTCTTTGTATATATTTACAGCGCCATAGTGCAAAATAAACCTCTCTTTGAATATTAGAAGTTGAAAGAAAGTGAGGATTCTTAGATCATGGAGCTTTCCCAGTAAATGGCCCTTAGGGAGAAACTAGTGAAGGCATTTGAACCAGTCTCTGAAGACAGAGGAGGAAAGAAAAAGAAAAAGAGAAGAAAGTGTGTGTGTGGGGGGCAGGGAGTAAGGGGCAATGAGAAAACCTACACATGTGCGGGTATTTTAGACATCTCTTAGATCTAAGGAAGAAATTATATTATTTGCACATTTGGAGTTCCTCGTTAAAGCTCTCCCATGAATTTTGCTTCCTTAGCTTTACAGAAACCTGGAAACTAGATTGTCTACTGCTATTTTCCACAGTAAGGAAACTGAATAATTGTAAGGACAAGTGGTTTTCTTGGGGACTTGAAGTTATTTAGCAGTGAAGATAACAAACAATTCCATATTCTAAATTTCTCACTATTTTTCTGCTCTATGGATTTGCTTCATACAGATAGAAATGAGGTTTTTTTTTTTTTAATTTTTGAGGCAGGTTCTCACCATATCCTAGGCTGACCCTGGGACTCAATCTGTAGCCCAAATGGGCCTCATTCTCACAATGAACCATCTACCCCATTCTCTCTAGTGCTGGCATTAAGGGTGTGAGCCACCATGCCCAGCTCATGAAGTTCTTTTTTTTTTTAAAAAAATTATTTATTTTTAAAAATAAAAGGTTGTACTTTTATATCCCTTCTCCCCTGCCCCCATTATACTGAGACTCCTCCTCTGTGGAGTTTCTGGTATTCATTGTGGGGTCCTAAAGGCTTCAGGTGGTTGGGTGGCGCCTCAGGCTAATCCTACTCACATGAATAATTGGAAAGAATGGAGGAAAAGGGTGGCAGTGAACTGTTAGTATGTAAGTTACCAACCACGAACAATGAGATGGATAGTTCAATGAGTGCTCAAGATAATGTATGGGATGTTTTATGATTGTAAATATTTTTTTTTGAGAGAAACAGAGAGAGAGAGACAGACAGAGAGAGAGGGAGAGGAAGACAGATAGAGATGGGTGCGCCAGCAGCCTCTCAGCTGCTGTGAACGAAATCCAGATGCGTCCGCCCCCTTGTGGTCAAATGTGGCATTGCGCCCTTGCGTCACTTTGCATCTGGCTAAATGTGGGACCTGGAGATTGGAACTGCTGGAGATTGGAATAGGGTTCTTAGGCTTAGGAGGCAGGTGCCTTAACCACTAAACCATCTCTCCAGCTCTGTTTGTAAATATTTTTATGTTTTATCTTCTCCAGCTTTTGTACTGGAGCCATCTAAGACTCCCAGAATGGAGGTTTCTTGCTCCATTTTGTTGAGTTAGCATTAAAAAAATTCTGTTACTACAATCAAGAAAGGATATTTTGAGAATAATGAAGTAGTAACTAGCTCATAGTTTACTATCTCTCTGTCTGGCCATAGAGGAAAATTTCAAAATTTCTTCCTTGGTAGCAAGTCCAGGACCTTGACTATTCATTTTTCTGTGTTCTGCTCTTTATTTCATTAAAAGCTCATTTTTGGTAATGTTAAAAATAAATATTTTTGGATGTTTGAAAGAATGAGAGAGAAATATAGTTCAAAGTTTATTTTCTTTGTCAAGTGGATTTTGGGCAGAAATGCAAAATGTCATTGTAGTTATGCTTCTTGTAATATATCTGCATCTTACTGGCTGAGCTGAAAATAGAATGCTGGTAGAAAACTGAACACTGATAAATGGCAGTGTGAAAGTTCAGAACACAGCTTCAGAATTCTCCTATAGGGAACTTTGTCTGCAGAAGTATCCATATAAAGGCAGTTCCTTCTGCTACTGCAGACATTTTCATGTGTAATTTCTTTGAAATAAGATTTAGAGAGTTTTATTGCAAATTGGCTTTTGAAAATCAGGTACACTTGTGTGTGTGCCAACATATTTCAAAACTCTCTTTTCCCTTCTCTCTTTCTTTTTGTCAAGTTGATTCTTCTTTTCTCTTATGGACATATAAAACTAGAGGTGTCAGAGTGACAGGACAACTGTGTTATTACCATGGATAATAATTAATAGAGATATTTTTGTAGGTGCTATTCATTTTAACATGCTCAGAGAGCTGTGTAAACAGTATTTTATTCTTAAAAGATCTATGTAAGACAGGTAGAAAAATTAAAATTAAAAAGAATTAAAAGTATAAGAGTTATAGTTAAACTATGCTACTTTACATAGCCATGACATTGGGTGCTTTCTATCCTCTCAGTGTGCACACATTTTATTCCTGGCAGATGTTTTATGATAGTGGCTTGACTAATTATTCTGAAGCTGGGGAGATGGCTCTATTGTTAAAGTGCATCTATGTAAAAAAGCCAGGTATGGTGGCAATCCCAGTAATGGAGAGAAAGGCAGAAGTGGGGAATTCTGGGGCTTGCTCTCGAACTTGTCTAGCAGAATCTACAGCTCTGGGTTTAATGAGAGTCCTTGTCTCAAAAAACAAGGTAGAGAGTGATTGAGAAAGACAGCTGATATTGGCCTCTGGCCTCCACATGCATACCTGGGAATGCTCACCACACATATGCCCACACACACATGAACAGGCATACCTGTTCATAACACACACACACACACACACACACACACACACACACACACACACATGATGAGAAACTATTCTAAAAGTCCCTGGTAGAAATAGTCAAACATTAAAGAAATTAAGGGGGCCAATAGTGTAGTGCTGTGGTTAATATCTAGGTTATATCTCTTACAGGACTCTCTTTAACTGAGATACCATTTAGAACACTGCACAGTTAAGCAGTCAGCCCAGAATTGCATAGCTACTGAGTTGAAGCATCATGGTTTGAGCCAAAAATAAAAGTGATTTGCAAAGACAAGTGTGGTATCCATCCACCTAAAAAGCTAACCAAAATTAATGTTATTAATTATGTATAAAGGGAATTATATGCCAGGGCAATGTGCTGAAACTATATTAGATGTTTCTCTCTTCTTTTTTTCTTACCTTCTTTCCTTCCCTGTTTCTTCCATTACTGCTTTCATTCCTTGTCCTCCCCCCTCTCTTACTTCTTTCCTGAGACAGGGTTTTGATATGAAGCCTACACTGATCTGGAGCTTGCTCTGTAGCCCAGGCTGGCCTTGAACTCATGATCCTTGTGCCTCATCCTCCTGAGTGATGGAATTACCAGAATGCACCACTATATCTGCAAGCTTGCATTTTTCCACATGTATAATAGGTTTCATGGTAACATCAAACACCAAATCCACTTTCAACTTAATTCAAAGAGTTTCCAGTGATTGACACAATTAGTCATGTCATACATATGGAGGATATGAGAACTATGCAGTGGCTTGGAAACTGCCTCCACCTTATCCAATCATTTGCTCAGTTTGATTTATTATATATTATATTATATTACATTACATTATATATATATATAGTAATTATTGTCCTCTAGTATTATCAGTCATTGCAGACACAGGTTGAAGAAGATTAGTTGATTTTGTGTATGAAAATTGTTCAGGATTTGTCTTGAGTACAGTTAGGATCTATTAGTTAAATACACCCTAAGGTTTCTAAAATTTACGTGCAATATGTATTTACAGAGAGTGTTCCTGGATATGTAATCTCTGCTAAGTACGAAAATGTTTGATATTATTGGTACCAGCAGTTAATTTTACTGAGACTTGTTTACAAATTACAGTGCCATAATTTGGCCAGGGCAATTGAAAATCTAAAACAATCTGTTAAAAATTTGTGTGTATGTTTAATATTTCTGGTTTTGGTAATTTTTCAGTAAGTGGCATTTTAAAATATTGTTTCCTTATTTCTTCCTTTGTTTACCTGTAGAGTTGCTAAAGAACCTGATAGATAAAAATGATGAACTATTAGTTATATATGAATTACCTTAAAGAATCTAATTGACTCTTTTTTAATTTTCATTTTATTTATTTATTTTTTTATTCTTAAAAAATTTTTCAAAATATATTTTATTTATTTGAGACAGAGAAAAAGAGAGAGAGAGAGTGAGAGACAGAGAGAGAGAAAGAGAGAGAGAGAATGGGCATGCCAGGGTCACCAGCCACTGCAAACTAACTCCAGATGCATGTGCCCCCTTGTGCATCTGGCTTATGTGGGTCCTGGAGAGTCGAACCAGGATCCTTTGGCTTTGCAGGCAAGTGCCTTAACCACTAAGCCATCTCTCCAGCCCCTAATTGACTCTTATTGATACCATGACACAAATTTTGGCAATCTGGTTTATAGTAGGGCTTTCAAAGTTTCAAGAGATGTTCCCCCAATGTTGTATGGATAGTTTTCAAAGTAATAATACAAAAATTATATTATATTTATGTATGATGCACAAATATACATAATTATTTATCTAGGAATACAGAATTTCAAGGTCACATTGTAAATGCAATATCTAAAAGAGTAAAGAGGCTGGATGTGGTGGTGCACACCTTTAATACCAGTACTCAAGGGGAAGAGGTAGGAGAATCATCAGGAGTTGGAGGCTAGCCTGAGACTACATAGTCATTATCAGGTTAGCCTGGGCTAGAGTGAGACCCTACCTCAAAAAACCATAGATTAAAAAAAGAGTAAATAAAAAATAAAAAATAAAAAGGCAACTATCAAATGTGGAAATTAAGTATTTAATGTAGTATTATATACTCTAATATCTATTTTTATTAAAGATATTGATGCAATAAGTATTAGAAATAAGAAAATGTACTTAATACATCATAGCTTTTGGATATGGTGGTTATAATTGTATATTAGGCTTAAATCATGCATAGCAGGTCAGATATACTTAAATATACCTATATTTGATTAGGAAAAACATGCTTTCAAAGGTTTGTACTTTAAAGTTAATGGTCTTCAATAAGTCATCACTGGAAGGTTGCTGGAAGGTTTTATGTGGCTTTAAGGCAATAATTAAATTATTTGTCTTTAATTGCTATTGAGGAAACATTGTTTTCCTGCAGCTAAGGAGACACAAGTATTTTTATTTTGTAAGTGAAATGAAGGATGGACATAAAGTTGGCTGAAGGGCAGAGTGGGGACCAGTCAGACTTAGCAGAGGACACTGGAAATGCTACATTGCCTTTCTCACAAGACACAACTTGCTACATTGTGACAAACAATGCAGTTGGAATAAAGTTAGAAAAATGGCACAAATTTCAATACAAACATTAAGTAGATCTCATTTTAAATGTTACTTTTTAATAGGAATACATATTAGATCATATTACATCATAAATATTTGTGTTATACATACATAACCATCTTGCAGATACTTAATAAATAAAATGAAATTTTTCTACCTAGTGGTGTGCCTAAGAATGTTATCATAGCTCTGACATCATGCTCTTGCTTCATTAGGGCTTACCAGGACCTGATGGATCCCCTGGCTCTGTTGGACCAAGGGGACAAAAAGTAAGTCAGCCATATGGTATTAACTGCATAGTGTTTGCCAATCAAAAAATACCTAAAAATAAAGTTTGAAAATCAACTAAAATATTGTAAGTCAGCTGAATTTCTTTTTCAACTAAAATTGTGCTTAAAATGCCAAGATGTAGTGTTTTAATGATGTCAGTATTTATGCAGTTTACATGCTTATATATTCATGCTACAAAAAGGTAAGTAAAATGAAGCTATTTTTATTTTTTAGGGAGAACCTGGTGTGCCTGGATCTCGTGGATTTCCAGTAAGTGACTGACAAGTAGCAAAACTGAAAATCTCCTGTCCTTAGAAAAAAATTCTGTCACTGTGAAAAAAAAAAAAAAAGTCAGAGCCGGGCGTGGTGGCGCACGCCTTTAATCCCAGCACTTGGGAGGCAGAGGTAGGAGTTTGAGGCCAACCCTGAGACTACATAGTTAATTCCAGGTGAGCCTGGACCAGAGTGAAACCCTACCTCAAAAAAAAAAAAAAAAAAAAGCCAAGGAAGGTAATTGGATAGGATTATGATCAAAATACATCATACACATGCTTGAAAGTTGCAATAAAAAATAAATATATATATTTATATAGTCTATTTTCAATTGCTTTTTAATTTTGAGCTAGACATGCAGGGTCTCTTTCTATAGTCCACTCTGGACATCAGACTGGCCTCTAACGTGATCATCTTGTTGCCTCTGCCTGCCGAGTGAGTGCTGAGGTTACAGGTGTGAGCTACCATCATGCCTGGCTGCAGACAACTACTTCCTCTCTACCTCCTTTCTGGGAAAAAATTCTTGTATAACAAGACCAAAAATCTAAGTGTGGCCTAATAATCTAAGTCTTAAACCATTCATTGTACCACTTTCTTCACAACTAGTTTTTTTTTTTAAAAATATTTTATTTATTTCTTTATTTAAGAGAAAGAGAGAGAGACAGAGAAAGAGAGGAGAGAGAGAATGAACGTGACAGGGCCTCTGACCACTGCAAATGAACTCCAGTCACATGCACTATCTTATGCATCTGGCTTTACATGGGAACTGGGAAATCAAACTTGGGACCTTTGGCTTTGTCAGCAAGTGCCTTAACTGCTAAGCCATCTCTTTTATTCCTATTAAGATATCAGCTTATGAGGTACCATCAAGCATCTCATTCCCTGGCTAAACTTTTCCTGCATTGCATAAGTTTGTTCTAATCCTGTGCCCGACAAGACTTGGCTTCTCAGGCTTGTCTCCCTTCCTGTTATTCTCTTTGCCTCTCTTGGAATTGCCATTAGTCTGTTACCCTCTCCCATTTGTATTGCTTTTTTTTTTTTTAACCATATTTTACCATCTATCAACTTTTCCATTATGTTTATTTTTAGAAGTGAATGGCATGCTGGCCTTTCTTTTTTTTTTTCAAATTTTTAAAACTCAGATCTCCACATTTTATAGAGAGGCCATTTTTTATATTTAGTGAAATCTGGGTCTTTAATGAAATAACTTACTGATTATTTTGATATCTTAAGTATAATACCCATTTCCCAAATTGATATATGCATTAAAATGTTCAAATAAGAGTAAATTATGAAATTTGTCTTTGTGCGAGCTGCCTAATTAATTGAAATAATTCCACGGGATGTGCATATATGGGTATTTTAGCAAACCAAGTCTGAAGTGAAAAGTTACCGTGAATTTGAGACCATAGGCAGCTGTGAATAAAAGCTATTCAAACCAGTGGAGGAGAGAAAAGCATAACGGGAAATCCCAAGGGGGAAAAGTAGGAATAAGAAAGCAGACAGAGAACAGGGACTCCAGGTACGTGACAAGCATATTGTTAGCCACATGTTAGCACACTGTTCTTTTGTTAACATATTTTCATTATATATAATCTTGGATATCATAAGGCTATATCCATATAAGAATATAATATACTTTGAGCACATTTCCCCCATATCTCCCTGCTCTCCCCTTTGTCACACCCCATTAATTGCCCTCATTTTCCTAGAAAGTTTTTCTGGTATATTTATTTATCTGGGAGAGAGAGAGAGGGAGAGAATGGGTGCACCAGGGCCTCCAGCTACTGCAGAAGAACTCCAGACACATGTGTCACTACGTGCGTCTGGCTCACGTGGATCCTGGGGAATCAAACCTGGGTCCTTTGGCTTTGGAGGCAAACACCTTAACTGCTAAGCCATCCCTTCAGCCCACTCATTTTCCTAGACATTTTTGCCTTTACTTTCATGCTATATATGCATATATGACTTTATGTATCTGTATAAAATCTAGGTTCTACAAATAGAGAAACGTAGTATTTGTCTTTCTGAGACTGACTTAATTTGCTTAATATGAGAGTCTGAAGTTGCATCCATTTTCCTACTTGTTGGAGTTTATGGAAGATAATCAGTATGTGGTTCCAACCCTTTATTGTATGTAGTTTGGTGTTGAAAATATATCAAGGGTAAAGAAAAAGAAGTGAACTGATGAGCTTCAAAGTCAAATGTAGCATATTTCACTAGGACTCCATTGGAGGCTACCTCAGGAGTCACACTAATTTAATTTAAATATCTATTCGATTTAGATTTTTTTTGTCAAGAAATATATATATATATATATATATATATATATATATATATATATATATATATATAGTCCTGCCTGCTAGATATATTTCTGAAGGGTTTTCTCTAGCCTCTTTGTGCTTAGTGCTGGCTTGGGGGGGACTTCTCAACATCATTTATATTTATTATGAGCTGGAAAACTATGTCATCCTTAATGTTTTCTGTACACCACCACACATGAATAAAACCTTTAAACTCTTTGGCTGTGATGTGCCACTTTGCGAGGGATGGTAAGTTCTCCTGAAGACAAAGCATAGATGGATGGATTCTTTGATTTTCGTTTTTAAAAAGTTAGAAATAATGCTATTCAGAAGAGAAACAACGGATGGTCTAAGACACTGAGTCAAGTTTCTGTTGTCTTTGAGGCAGTCATGTTTGTTCTTCATCACCCAGGGCTTCCTTTACAGTGAGTGTTACATGTTTATTTAGTGCTAGAGTTTCAGGCTTTGTTCTCAACTGAATTATGCCTGCCTGTATTTATACTAAGTTTAAAACCACATGCAATAAACATATTTATTTTTTTTTAGGGCCGTGGCATTCCAGGACCCCCTGTATGTATCATTTCATCATTTACTTTTACATAGTCTAGAAAATAGCCCATTTCTCAATTCCTGACCTGACTATTAAATTAACTACCACTCTAAAAAGTGAGGTTTACAGGTTCCACCTATGTGATCTTAGGTGGCTACTAATGGCAACATCCCTAGTCTGATATATAAAATATTTGTTAATTTTAGCAAATCTGTTCCATGTTAAATAAAGTTTGGTCAAATGAGTTTTTGCTTTATTGGAAACCAAAGCTAGCACTGACACATAATTTTGAGCCTGCTATTTAACACATTTGATAGTACTTATGATATCCTATAAAGGTATTCATTGATTGCCTTGTCACTTTGATTTGTTAACTTCAGGGTCCTCCTGGGACCACAGGACTTCCAGGAGAGCTCGGCCGTGTAGGACCTGTTGTGAGTACTCCAGTACTTTGATAGACATTTGCTGATTTGATGGAGGTGTTACTAATGAAGACACATCATCCTTACTGTACACTTCCTCCTGCAAATCCAAAAATGGCAGATAGATTTTATTCCAGTTAAATATTTCTTTTCAAATTTCAGATTGAGTGTTAAGTCTTGGAGTGACATTGACATCATATTTTATAGATGCTCAATCGGAATTGGGGTACCATGACTTTCCTGTTAGATTTTCCACAATATATAAAAATAGTGTTATATTAATTACCATGCATATTTATGCTAGAACCATGAAATTATAATCGGAATTTAACTTTAGACATAAAGACACTGAACTTCATAGAGCAAATTGCTGATAAAAATACTTCATATGGATATTCAGTAAACATTTGAAAAATGTTGAAGCATTGATGCCATCAAAAAGGATTGAGAAAGTCAGAAATTACAGTCACTGAGCCAAGGAGCCATGTACTATGTATCTTTCTTATTTCCATATGTATGCTTAGTGTTTTCAGATTTATTTACTGAACAAAGAAGTATGCGAATATGAAATGTTTGTATATTTAAAATAATTATCAGATACTACTTGTGTAGTAGAATATTAAGAAGGAAAATGATTAATTTGAACTCTCTTTTGCCTAAATGGTTATTTTAACTAGCGATCTTTGATTTTTCTGTCCATTATAAGTTCAATGTCAGATCAGGTGATGGGTCAGGTGAGCAGTGGAAGCAATGTTCAGACTTGTAGAGATCCACCCTCTTCCTCTGAGCTTGAGGCTGGGTGCAAGCTTTCATTTGCTGACATTAGTGGATGGCACTAGCAGTATTGGCTATTCTGTAAGTCGACCAGAAAATACAAAGGATTTCTAGTGCATGTTCAGAGATGGGCAGAGGGATCATCATTTGAAAAGAATTGGTCTTATGCTTTTCCCTGTGTTTCCCCTTGCTTTTTTGTATGTCTTGCTGAGCTCAGAACTTTTGTTATTTTCCTGCTTTTGAGGAATAAATTGGATTTTGATGCTGGTCTGTGCATGCCTGAGCTCTGCAGGGTTTCTAGCAACGCCATTCTCTCATGCCTTTCTGGTTTTATGGTCTGTGTTCTGATTCTGGTGTAACCACTCTATCCCAATTTTCAAATGACCTAGGGTGATCCTGGGAAAAGAGGACCACCTGGCCCCCCTGGACCCCCAGGACCCAGTGTAAGTTATTTGCAACTTGATTTTCTCTTTAAGTCAGAGAGAAATACTAAAGAGCTATCAGAAGAAAAAAGAAGGTGTTTATTGACAGAGTCATCATTCTACACTTCCAAAATCACTACTAACATTTTCATACACTCAGAGCATGGCCACTTCAAGGACAGAAAAGTAGGAGAATCATAATAATTTAAAAGATTTTCCTAGATATAGCTGTACTCATCATATTTGAAGTCCTTTAACACCTGTGATTTTCCAAATGCTCAGAACTTTGACATGTAAATGAAGCATTTTCAATCAAATTAGTTGTCACTAAGGTTTTCACAACATCAAATGTAAAAATTAGGGGTTTAAGCGAAGGTGTGCAATGTGGTTAATTTATATGTCATGGTTCCTTGGTTTTTCTACTTCTTAGTCTTCGTTTAATCTCCTTGACTGTGGTTTAGGAGGTCTACAAAGCAGTATGTCCTGAAGTCAGGTCTTTAGAATATTAACATATTATATGCTGTGATTTGTTTCTTGTTACGAAACAATTATACTTATCAAAATTTTGCCAATGACCATTCCATTACTAGTAATTTTGAGTTAATCATTTAATTTTATTCTTAACTGTAACATTTTGTTTTCTTTAGGGAACAATCGGTTTTCATGATGGAGATCCATTGGTGAGATTTTTTTTTCTCTACATACAATATAGATCCTTGTGATTCTTTTTTTATTGGCATATGTGATTCTTTTTTATTGGCATATATTCTTGTATGAAAGACTCATGATATTTTAAGGCAGGTATATGGCATACTATAGTTTTAATTCAAAGAACATATAGTCTTCACATGAGCTGCCTTTAACATTATGTATCTGGAGTATGCTAGGTTTCTGTGTTTCATATTTTTTTTAGAGAGTCAGAGAGAGAGAGAGAGAGAGAGAGAGAGAGAGAGAGAGAGAGAGAATGGGTGCACCAGCAGCCTCTCAGCCACTGTGAACTAACTCTAGACACTTTCTCCCCTTTGTGGGCAAGTGTGGCATTGCTCCCTTGCATCACTTTGTGTCTGGCTAAACTTGGGACCTGGAGAATCAAATGGGCGTTCTTAGGCTTAGCAGGCAGGAGCCTTAACAGCTAAGCCATCTCTCCAGGCCTTTCACATTTTTAAAAAATTTATTTATTTATTTGAGAGAGAGAGAGAGAGAGAGAGAGAGAGAGAGAGAGAGAGACAGAGAAAAGAGTGAGGGAGAGAATGGGCATGTCAGGGCCTCCAGCCCTGAAAACAAATTTCAGACTTCACAGGCAAGCACCTTAACCATTGAGCCATCCCTCCATCCCTGTGTTTCACTTTTATTCAGGTAACAGAGCAATTTTTAGGACTAGTGGACAAATGGCTTGAACATCCTCAAGAGTACTTTTTTCTCTATAAATGCATCTTTGTTTTTTTGTAAGCCTTTCATTTTATGCCTAAGGTGTGATTTTTCACTACAGTACCCCAATGGTGGTAAACTGCATTAAAAATAATTTTGGCCCATTTGGTGAAGGGATATGAACCTCAGAGTAGAGCTATTCCAGTAGAGTTGGAGGGAGCCAGTTCAGATCATGGAATAATCTATTGTAAATGTCGATTTTTAATACATCAGGTATGAAATCAATATGGAAGACTATTACCATAAACAAATCTGAAAAATAAGTTTTTGTAGGATATTTGTTATAGTCTGTATTTTTTCTGTAAGCTAGAAATATTTCTGTGATTAAAAAGAAATCGAAGAAGAAAAAAAGAAATCAAAGAAAAGGATATTTAGAGCTATTTAATGACTGTAATTGCAACTGCACTGTGGTTCTATAGCTAGATTCCTTGGATTCTAGTTAATAGTTCATTCTTTCCCTCTGTCTCTCTCTCTCTCTTCCATTCTCTTGCAGTGTCCCAATGCCTGCCCACCAGGTCGCTCTGGATATCCAGGCCTACCAGGCATGAGGGTAAGAACAATTTCATCATTTTATTTTTAAGAGTATTATCCACAGGAAAAAAAAAAAAAGGACCATTTAAGCCCTGACCTCTGGGTGCAGAAATACCAGCTAGGTGGGTGCATCAAGTCTGGGTTTGCTGATCCTGTGCCTTAGTCCAAGGTGCAAATGAACCTTGGAAATACCACCTGGTGCCCTGACATGTGCTCCTGCTGAGGTGCCAGTTCTTAAACACATGCCTCAGTAGTTCAGGGAAGAAATGCCTCGAATGTACATTGGATCAAGAGACTCTGAAACACCAAGTCAAGGGTCAGTTATTTGCCTCCTGGGGAGGAAGATAATGGTAGGAGTGTGGGCAGGGAACTGAGCACATATATATTTGAGAATGTTCTGGTTAAAAATTGGAAAACTGCAAAATATGCAAGCATAGAGACTTACTTGAAGGTATTTTTCTCTCATTCAGTCATCCTGATTACTTCATAATATTACATTTAAAATTTTATTTATTTATTTATTTATTTATTTTATTTATTTATTTATTTGTTTATTGGAGAGAGAGTGTGTGTGTGTGTGGATATGCCAGGGTCTCCTGCCACTGTAAGTGAATTCTAGACACATGCAGACATAAGCATCACTTTGTGCATCTGGCTTACGTAGGTATTGGGCAATTGGACCCAGGCCAGTAGGCTTTGCAAGTAAGTTCCTTTAACCACAGAGCCATCTCTACAGCTCCCAAATATTCCATGTTTTAAAAAAGACAAATGCTAGGGGAAATGGCCTTTTCTCTCAAGTCTCCAAGACCAAAGTGATTTTTAAAAAATTCCAGAGCCTTGGGGCTCTGCTATGATCTGGAAGGCCTCAGGCATTGGCTTGCACAGGTTTTCTCTCAGGGTTGTTTTAGTGGTTTCCTTATTGCGGATGATTTGGTTGGTGTCTTATTTTTTCAAGACAGGGTTGAAAGTTTGAACAGACATAATTTTGGAATGTTTGTCTCATAGTGACCTGACAAGAAAAGATGGGGCTCTTCTCTTATTGCTCTGAAACCATTATCTATGCCTTCCTTTTGCACTTAACACTGCATACAAGAAGGAAGAATACTGTGCATTTGGGGAAGCCTGTTCCTTGGCCAGCCCTTCTTTTTACCTCTAGGAAAGAGGCAGAAGTGCTTCCACAGCGGCCATCAGAGAGGAGGGCATAGCTGGGCCAGGCTGCCGTGACTTCTGAAAAGCTAAATTACTATAGCTAACTATGGCTGACTGCTCTCCACTAATCTAACTCATAGGAGAGGAAGCCAAGGAAACAGGGACAAAGGATGCGTATCAATGTATTGTGTTGCTGAACTGGGTAACGGAGCACTTGTTATTCTGGAAGTTGTTTTTTCCTGGTAATTAAACCTGATGTTTATTATATAAAGCGTCACATAGTGCACATGGTGCTATTACAGTGATTTAAGACAGTACTTCTTTTGTGGGCAACTTTTCCTTAATAGCAGATAGAGACAGATTTAGGGAGACAGGATCATTGAAGATTCTTCAAACACATTTGGGGCCAAGCCCAACACAATTGTATTTATTTGTGCATGCTTCTTTTATTTTATTTGCTAGGGTCACAAAGGTGCTAAAGGAGAAATTGGTGAACCAGGAAGACAAGGACACAAGGTAAGGAAAATAAGTCTTCAGGTGGGTCAACTGTGATTAGGAGGTAGTGATCGACGTTCATTACAAGGAATTCTAAGGAATAATAAATCATGATGCTTCATATCTTATCTTTCTTTTGCAAGTAATGCTTAGCAGGTTCTCTGTTGTCATCTTAGTATAGTGACAAGATACAAGATTCTCCCATCCAAGTACTAACCAGGTCTAGCCCTGCTTAGCTTCTGAGATCAGAGGAGATTGGAGTCATTCAGTATGGTATAGCCATAGACAAAATTCAATATTATTAGCTGTTCAGTTATGGGAGAAAAAGCCTAAAGAAGGTACCAGACATTTTCACTCCACCATGTTGGCTATCTGCACTTTCTGTTTCAAACTAATCAATACTGAGAAGTTTGCCTTGAAGCTTATGATAGGCAAACATCATTTAATTGTTTCAGTTCACAGCAGTTTCTGGCACTTGTAGAATTTTATAACAAATGTTTGACCTTTAAGTCCTCTTCCTAAGATCTGAAATAATTTACCTGTTAACTTCTGATATGGTTTCACTATAACCTAAATTTGGAGAAAGGTGGAAGTTAATGATAATTTAGTATCTGAGGAAAAATATGGGATCTAAGCTGGAGTTGTGGCTCAGCGGTTAAAGACATTTTGCCTACAAAGACTTATGGCCTATGTTCAATTTCCCTGTACCCATGTAAAGCCAGATGCACAAAGACATCACATGCATCTGGCATTCATTTTCAGTGGCAAGAGGTCCTGCTGTGTTAGGCCAATTGTATTTCTCTCTCCTTGTAAATAAATAAATATATTTTTAAGAATATGTCATATATAGTGAACCTTATGGTGGGGTTTCAATGCTCTGTGACCTATGTGGTAATTTTTCATCCACTGGGATGAAAAAAATTTTCAGTATATAAGCATTTTATCTCCTGCATAGAACTTTTATCTTAGTAAATTTTATAATGTCAGACCATTCTTATTAATGCAGGTAAGTTAGACTTTGTTGATTATGTCTTTGTACACCTTCCCTGGGTAGTTGTAAATGAATAGGCTTTTTATTTGGAAGTGAAGAGCTGGAGAGGCAGTTTATTAATGTCTCCAAGCATTGATATTCTTGTACTTCTTAGCTAAAATCAGTCTGTTGAATAATCTCACTTGCATAATCAAGATGAATAGGCCAATTTTATCTACTATGTTACACTTTGTGCATTTATTTTTAGAGACTTTTATTACTTAGGCTGTGAAGAGTTAAGGCATTTTATTTATCTTGGATAAAATAGCTGGGTTTCTGATGTTAATTGTAAATTTCTCTACATGCCCATTCCTCCACTGTTTTCAAAAACATTTGCGTTTGACAATGTGACAAATTTTCTTGCAAACCTGCTACATATGATGGTTTGTTCTAAGTTTGGCAAGAACAGAAATGAAGAAAACTATGCTTAATCACAGAGCTAAATTAAAAGTAACATAATAGAACACCAGCCACAAAAGCAGGCATGCGAGAGTCCTCAGTTACGTCCAGAGGTATGCGTGGATTGTGCAGCAGACACAGCGGACTACTGTTGTTTCCAGTGCTCTGCCCGTCCCCCTCTGTGCTGGCCCTTTCCTTTGTAGGCCTTTTATTCTCTTTCCCATGGGATTTGGAGATGGAGCAGGGCGGGTGTTTCTCCACTCTCCCCATGACACTAGTGCTTTTGCTACTGTCAAGTTCGGTTTGATCTTCAGTTGAAAACCTTCAGGATTTTGTGAGGGGCAAAATTTTCATTTATTGCTGAAAATGGCTTTAGTTTTCTTCGCTACAAACTCTGAAAACTGGTGTAAGAAGGTAGGATGACAGTAGCTCTTTGAAGCATGAGTCCTGGAAGAAGGAACAACGGGCTGAACCTAAATGGCAGGCAGGATGGGAAAGGATGTTCACAATGTGGCCTTCAATGCAGTAAACGTGCCTGTGAGATAAGGAATGAATAATGGTTAACAGTTCTAAGGAAGAAATTAAACTACAGAATTGCTCAGAGAA
Source organism: Orientallactaga sibirica (assembly GCA_036365145.1). Taxonomy (NCBI): domain Eukaryota; kingdom Metazoa; phylum Chordata; class Mammalia; order Rodentia; family Dipodidae; genus Orientallactaga; species Orientallactaga sibirica. The sequence continues at coordinate 24,016,994 of JAEOAD010000006.1, forward strand.
AATATAGATTTTGAAAGTGCAAAGGCTTTTCTATGAGTGCTATCAAAGGTATATCCTATGAAAGAAAGGACTGATTTCAAAGCAGTTAAATATTGTAAATATATATATATATATGAGCTAAATTTTAATCATAATTTAAAAATAATATATCCTTTATAAAATTTTGGACAACATGGACATATTTTCCTAATAATATCCTGTAACATACACATATGGAATGTAAATATATACATGTATTCTCTTTGTCGTTCTCTCCCTCCTTCTCTTTGGAAAACTGAGAAAAATAGTATCTAAAACATTATTTTTATTTATGGCTAAATAGTGGGATTTGGGTGGCATTTTATATACTTATCTGCATTTTCTGAATATTATGCAATTAATATGGATTGCCTATGCAGTATAATTTAATAAAGCATGTAGAATAATTCAGGGGAAGACAAATGAATCAAAAATATTCTGAGCTAAGACCAAGGCTATTTCCATGTTCATTTGCTAGAATAACATTTATTGTAATTCTTGCCTCCTCTCTCTCTCTCTTAAGGGTGAAGAAGGTGACCAGGGAGAACTGGGAGAAGTTGGAGCTCAAGGACCTCCAGTAAAGTATTTTTTTAAAAAAATTTACCTAGGATATGCAAATATTTTAAAAATTACTCTTGAATGTTTTCTATTTAGCATTTGGATATATAGCATTGCATTAACATCATATTCTCTTATTTTCCCATCAAGCTATTATTTAACAATCATCACTTTTTCCAAATAACACAGTGTCCCCATTTTACATTCAAGAACTTTTTTTTAAACACAAAAATTAAATATGTGTTCAATTAGTGGATTCTAGAACCTGGCCACTAGCAAGTAAATAGTGATCACAAGAAGTTGACATGTTTGTATATTCATCAGGGTTACCACATACAGAATTAGAAAATTTGTATATTCAAATCATGAAATGAAATGAATGAAATGAAACTGGATTAATGTAGTCCATTTCAGCATGTAATCATTATAATTAGAACATTCTTAATTGCTCATAACCATGTCTTTTAATAAACAGTTCCACAATTGCTAAAATAACACACAAGGTAATTAGGTATTATCATTCTTCAAATTAAAATGCTAGAATTGATTTCATATTACTTTTGTGCTATATGAATGCAGAATTGTTATACTATTTCTTTGTCAAAATTATAGCAATAATAATCATCAAGAATTTATTGAACATTAGGCAAAGTATAGCTCTGGGATAACTACTGGAGTCAGGAAAGTGCATTGCACTTCCTCACAGAACCAGCCTGTGGAGATACGAGGTGCAGATTAGTGCTTATTTAGAGTTCAGGGGAAATAGAGCTAATGGAATCTGAAAGAAATGAGGCATGTGACAATCTTTACAAGGACTCCGTAAGAGTGTTCAAATGTTTGTTTCAGAAGCTTGCCTTCCTTCTTAGTAGCCTTTTAGTAGAAGCCAATGAGGCGATAGACTTTATTTTTATTTTTTTATGGCAGGGGGAGGGAGGGAGAGAGGGCGTCCAGCCACTGCAATCGAACTCCAGACATGTGTGCCACCTTGTGTACAAGTGTGACTTTGCACATGCATCACCTTGTGTGTCTGGCTTATATGTGGAATCTGGAATGTAGAACATGGGGAACCTTAACCGCTAAGCCGTCTCTCCAGACCTTAGTTAATTTACTTAAAAGGTGGGAGATATTACTGAATAGTGTGAGAATGCATGATTTTTTGATCTCATAAACATTCCGTAGGGACTTAAAGCTTTTTTTTTTTTTTTTTTTTTTTTTTTTGGTTTTTCGAGGTAGGGTCTCACTCTAGCTCAGGCTGACCTGGAATTCGCTATGTAGTCTCAGGGTGGCCTTGAGCTCATGGCAATCCTACTACCTCTACCTCCCAAGTGCTGGAATTAGCCACCACACCCAGCTTAAAGAATTTTTAAAAACCATTCTCAAAGATCCATGGAACAGCATTTTGTAAGCATCTGAAAAGAGTTTTTATGAATTATAATGTTTATGTTGTGTAGCTTAAATGACCCTCTGGGAAATACTGTGAGCATTTTCTGACTTTCTGGTGTTTAGAAGTAGGTATGCCAGAGTCTCTGTAGAATACACAGATTTTTTACCTTTTGAGTATGTATGCACTTTTGTAAGTACCATGCACTAATTGAGTTCTATGTGAACATGTATAAAGTAATCTATAGGTCTCTAAAAAGTGTTTCTTGGCACATTGATAAAAACTCTGCTCTCACAGGTGACTACCTCAGAAGCCTATACATGGGGTCCTCATGCCACTGCTATTGACCTAAATATTGTTTGAATTTTTTTTCTGTAGAAGAATTAGCTTCAGAGTCAGAGCATAAGCTCCACAAGGGAGAACAGTTTAATATGATATGGCCACACTGCACTTGAAATCCTAATTGATATCCCAAAGCTGGATCACACTGCACAGTGGAATTTCAGACTATACCTGACTGATATACACAGGTGTATGACTGACCTCAATGAAGGATTGGTCGTAGACTTATCCCAACTCTTCCAAGAAAATATGAAGAAAATGACTGCCTAGGACTATGTTATCTTAAGCCAGCTTGGAGAGCTAGCAGCTGTCTAAAAGAAGGCTTTCCTGATGGAAAATCCACTCACTGCTATGTCCCAGGGAGCACACAGGCACATCCTTTGCTGGGTGGTTTCTGGAGCCTTCCTGCTTTAGGGCCAGAGACTCATCAGCAGCAGTATTTTAGTATTTGAGGAGATTCCATAAATCACATAGACTCCTTTATTTTCAGGATTATTCACTCTTTTGCTTCCTTCCCTGTGTTGGAATCTAGAATGCCTTTTACCATAGGAATGGCATACTGCAAACTGCTGACAAGTGGTTGATAGAGAATTCAGGCCTATTTTTAAGACAAGCTTTTATGGATTTCCTGGAGCCGACTGCCATTGATGATGACATATGTTTGTAGAGAAAATTATTCCAAACTATAAAATAGTGCTTCACATGACTAACTGTGAGGGAAGGAATGGCAGGGTAAATTCTGCATATGTGTTAAGAGATGTCAATTACATCCCCATAATACCTCTATCTTGCTATCTACTTTTTTGTCTTCAATAATTGTGCCAACTCAATTGTCATAGAGTTGTGTATGTCTTCAGATTTTTTTTTTTTTTTTTTTTGGTTTTGTTTTGGTTTTCTCAGGTAGGATGTTCTGTAGCCAAGGCTGACCTGGGAATTCACTATATAGTCTAAGGGTAGCCTCAAACTCATGGCAATCTTCCTACCTCTGCCTCCTGAATGCTGGATTAAATGTGTTTAGAATTTTATGAAAGAGTTTTAACCAGCAAAATTTTTCTTGACTTTTATTTTGTAAGCTAGAAATGTTCATCTATACATTGTCACTATTTCCTAGTAATGTTTTACTTATGATAACAGGTTTCTTCTGGATCAGCTTTTAGAACAGTATTTTTTAAATGTTTGTTTAAACTAACATTAATTTGCTGTCTCTTTACATTTCCAGGGAGCTCAAGGTTTGAGAGGCATCACTGGCATAGTTGGAGACAAAGGAGAAAAAGTGAGATGATGATGATTAATTAATAAAAGTTTTAAAGTTGACTACTTACGTCGAAACTGCCTATGTTCAGCAACCTCACTCTTTTTTTTTTTTTTTTTTAAATTTTTATTTATTTATGAGAGAGAGGGAGACAGAGAGTGTGAGAGAATGTCAGGGCCTCCTACTGCTGCAGAGGAACTACATACAGATGCATGGGCCACTTTCTGCATCTGGCTTCACGAGGATAACTGGGGGATCAAACGCAGGCTGTCAGGCTTTGCAAGCAAGTGCCTTTAACTGCTGAGCTATCCCTCAGCCCTGAGCTCACATTTGATTTTACGTTTTGTGGCTGTGTCTTTATGGTCTCAGATTTTGTTGTAAATACAGGTGATTGAAAAAGGAGTGGCTTGCATGATACTTGTCATAATGTTGTCTCTTGGTGTCCGTGGATGTTTAGTTGCTACAAGATTCCCGCCCTCACCCAGGGTACCCAAATCTACAGGTGTTCAAATGTGGCATAAAATAGATTACTAATTGTGTGTAGCCAATGGACACATTCCTGTACCCTTTAATGCATCTGTAGGTTACTTTCAATACCTAATACAATGTCAATGTTGGGTAAGTAGTCATTATACTGTATGTTTATGGTATAAAGACAAGAATGTACCTGTTCAGTATAGAGGATTTTTTGTTGTTGTTTTGCTTGAATGTTTTTGTTGCAATCCATGGAGGTAAAACCCATAGTATGGAGTACTATTCTTTTTTAGATTTTATTTTTATTTATTTATTTATTTATTAGAGACAGAGAGAGGGAGAGAGAGAGTGAGTGAGAATGGGAATGCCAGGGCCTTTAGCCACTGCAAACGAACTCCATATGCATGTGTCCCCTTGTGCATCTGCCTTACGTGGGACCTGGAAAATCGAACTGGGGTCCTTAGGCTTTGCAGGCATTTGCCTTAACCAGTAAGCCATCTCTCCAGCCCCAGAGTACTATTTTTTAAACTGTCTTGGGTAGGTTAGAGTAAGCAGGGATGTAATATTTTTACTTTTCATCACTATCAGTAGTTAGCACGGATAATGTTCTCACAGTCCCAGTAATGGCCCTGGTCCAGCAAGGCAAAGGCAGCGGAAGATGGAGAGGGGGAGGGAGAGGTAAGGAAAAGCAGGATGCATCCTAAAACCCTAGTGCCTGTTGGCCTCTCTGCAAGTTGAGCTCTGCCCTGAAGAGGGGTCATACACTCGTGGCCACAGCACACCAGCCTGGCCTTAGCCAGCTTCAGAAATCTTACTCTTCCATGGCAAGGTATGTGCAAGCTGCCAGGAAGATTTGAGGAAGAACAGGCCTACATTTCGTTTGTCACTTATTTGGAGAGAAACATAAATGGGTAAATAACTAGAATGCAGGCAAAGGAGGCATAAGTCTGAAGGCGGGCAGTATGGGGATGTGGAGATGAATTAGTGGCTTAACGGTGATGCTGAATGGAGAGAGCACGTGAAGGAGGTGGCAGGAGAAGGCTGTGGGGCCAAAGGATGGATGGTAAGTACAGGTGATGATGAAGGATGGAGAACAGACAATGCTAGGAGAGAATGGACATCCTGAGGAAAAACAATAGGAGCCCCTCTAAGTGCCCTCCGTGAAGTCTTCCTGGGGGGATGTGTGTCCGTAGGGTTGTATCTGGTTTCTCTAGCAGAAAAAAGGTTACCACTTCTTACCGAGTATATTTGAAAAACCAGTTTTGGGGAGTACAGAAAAAAAGAAAAAACCTTTTTATCTAGCGCCACATTCAGCCATGGCTTCATTTTCTTCAGAACCAAGACTATTTGTATCACTTCCACATAGCAGCTCATGGCTTCTTGTTAACAATAAAATAGCAGTAAGTTTCCATTGTTGATACTCAATCAAACGCTTTTCAAAAGACATGCACATCTTATGAATCGAAAGTCTAGCTTGTTTGCTATTTTTCTTTCAACTTCATGTTTCTTCAGTCTTTAAAATAATCTTGTCTAGGTATTATCTCGGTGCTTCCTTTCTTATTCTATCTCCTCTGCAATTTTTCCATTCTAAAAGCACCTTATTTAAGAAAACATTAGAGTCTGTAATATTTCTATGTGTTCATGTTACCGTAAGTAACATTCTGTATCTCTTTATTATTAATAAAAACCCATTTGTTTTGATGCTGCTGGTAGCTAGGCCTTCACTTTTGCTGGATTTAAATCATCCCCTAAAATATGTGACCCCTTCTGTTTGAAACAAATTACTGTTTTTGATATGCTTTTTATTTGAAGTATTTTTCTGTTTAAGATTTTCCAACATTTCTCATTTCCCTTGATTTGTGTCAAATTGCTTTTTTTATAAAAAAAAAGAAAAAAGAAAAAAAAGGAAAGCTCTTCTTATGAACAAAGATATGGAGTGGTTACCTAGTAACAGCAGTTTGTGTCTGAGCTCACACTGCACTGCTATAAGGGAGAGAGAGAAACCGAGTGCCTCAAAGCCATTTCTGTAACGCGAAGGCCACAGTGCTTTCCTAATGCAAGGTGAATGATGAATTCAAGGTCTTTTTTAGGTCTTCCAAATTCTTTCTTCTTTGGTGGTGAATGTGGAATGTCTCTGTTCTGTCTAGTTTGGGGGTGGTTGGGGTGGGGATCAAAGAATTGCAAAGGTTCTGTGGCCCTGCTACTTCTATGGTGTTTTTATCTTTGATTCTCCCTGTGTCTGAACCTTCCATCAAAGGTTTTTTTTTTTTTTTTCCAATAATTTTAATTCTTACTACAGACACTGGCTCTGCTGGCCTGACATCTATGCAGGATTCTCTGATTGATTTTCACTTGTTTTATCATCTCCTTGGTTCAGCCTGGTTCATTAGGACACTGACTATTCACTGGTCCCTAAGCTTGCTTACTTACTTTGTAGATGAGAGGGTTTCATGATGGAGCTGCTTTGTATTAAATACACTCTGGTTTTTTTAAGTCACATTTTGATTCCTATAAAGAAAGTAAGGAGATAATATATAGCCTATCTAGCCAAGTCAGATATCATTTCCAGGTAAATAGACATCAAATTTTGGAAAGTCCCTATGTCATTTGTTTTGTATGGTGGCTCTGTTTAGATAAGATAGGCCAATTACTATTCATATAATGAACCAGACGTCATTCCAGGATGGGAGAAGGTATGTGTAGGTCCTTCTAACAGGTCCTTCCTTCCTCTGAATCACTTGGCTGCACTTTTTATTCTAGTTCAGAGTGGGTGGGGGATCCAGAGTTCTGGAAATCCTTACTATAGCTGTCACATCGTCCACTGTATCAACTCTCACCCTAAGTCTAAGGCCTTCACCAGTTGAATTCCCGTGGGTATTCTGAGAATGCTGGAGTGCCACTGCCAAACCTCTTTCAAAAGATTTGCCAAACTCTCTGAATAAGCACCAGTGTTTGCAGTTCATTTCAGTCTTTGAGAAGAGATGCAATGTTAACTTGAAATATCCACAGTGGACTCAAAGGTGGTACTTAAGCACCAGCAGTGTGATGAGTGATACACTCGTGTTTCCTGTCTGAAGTGCCCAGTGAGTTGCTCTTCAGGGTCCCCTATGAGTAGACTGTGTATTAAATACAAAATCGTTTCTTTTGGCTGTTTTATTTCTTTAAAAAGATGGATCTGCCTTTTAACATACATAACAGATACAAGTTTTATTTTTGTCTCTCTCTCTTTTTGCAGGGTGCTCGGGGCTTAGATGGAGAACCTGGGCCTCAGGGTCTTCCTGGTGCACCTGTAAGTGGTTTTCCTTTCACAAAACCTCGTGATAGATTTTTATAAAAAGCAATGATAAGTTTGATCTTCTTTCCTCCCTCCCATCCATTCTCTTTCCTTTCCCTCCTTCCCCCTCTCTCTTCCTCCCTCCCTCTTTCACTTCCTTCCTTCCTTTCTTTCTTTGATAGAATCTTGCATGTGAATAATTAAAATGGAAACATGGAAGCCAGATCTGGTGGCACGGAATTCTAATCTCATCTGCTCAGGAGGCCAAAGCAGGAGAATCACAAATTCAAAGCCTACTTGGGCTTCAGAATGAGTTCAAGGCCAATTTGGCCAACTTAGTATGACCTTTGTATCAAATAAAATGTTCCATAACAATCTATTCATCTGTCCATTCGTAAGTAAAATAGAAAAAATGGGCAAACATTACTATATCTGTTTTTAAATGATAGTTTTTCTTAGAGGAACAGAAAAATATTCCTCTGATGTGTTTCACATATGGCATGTCAGATTGTTACCTGTTTATGTTTGCCATGTTTTCCTTTTGAACTGGTTGTCAGAATACTTTTATTCACAGTGATGAGCACATATTTATTTCCCGAGTGGTTCTACCTTTTCTTCCCCCGTGATTTCTGATCTCATTATTCCATACCCCAACTGCCATCTGTACATGTGTCATTTTGTAGGATGCCTCGAGCTTTGTTGCAAGTACACAGACAAGAATTCCATCATTAATCACCTCTGCCACACACACACAAAACATAGAAAGATACGAGTAAAGATAGAATATCCCAGTGTCCAGGACCATTGGGAAAGACAGAAAGATTGAGTGAGGTGTCTGTGACAGATTGAAGTCATTGTGGGGACAGAGCAATAGATGATTAATGGGAGTGATGCTAATGTTATGTCCATCAACAGGTCGCTATCAACACACTTTTCTTTTTATACAGGGGGATCAAGGACAACGAGGCCCTCCAGGAGAGGCAGGTCCCAAGGGAGACAGAGTGAGTTCAAATTTGTCTTACTACAAGCATCTTCCTTTTTACTATCATCTGCTGATTTTTGCCCATTTGGCATGTTCTAAATATTGCAGACATTGAACGTGCCTTGTTCATTCTTTCATTCTGCCCTACAGGGGGCTCAAGGTCCTAGAGGAATTCCCGGACTGCCTGGCCCCAAAGGAGACACGGTAGGTCCTGAGCCCAGTTTGTATTGTGATTACTGACTCACAGTAAACGTTTCAAAAAACGGTGTAGAGAGCCGGGCGTGGTGGTGCACGCCTTTAATGCACTTGGGAGGCTGGATCACAAGAGTCAAGGCCACCCGTTTTCCAAGCCTGGGCCAGAGTGAGACCCTACCTCGAAAAACCAAAAAAAAAACAAAAAAACAAAAAACAACAAAAAAAAACGGTGTGCCTGTTTCTAAGACACAGTGTGTTTCTTTGTGTGGCTTCAGGGCTTGCCAGGTGTGGATGGTCGAGATGGGATACCTGGAATGCCGGGAACAAAGGTATGATTTAGTCCAGAATGAGTGGGGCTGTCTCTACCCTGACCGGCAGAGCTCTGCATTTCCATTACAGCACTACCAGGAGAGTTAGTTAGTCAGCTCTGGCTCTTTTCCCTCTTGAATTCTTAAATCAAATGTCAAATACAAAATTCTAATTAAAGTAGTACACTTACTTGCTTGCTTTAGGAACTCAGTAAAATGGCCTCATTGATGAAAGTAGGCCAAAAGAAATTATGATCTTGAATTTATGTCCTGTGCCCTATACCACTGCCTTTCCTGAATTAAGTAACACTTTAAGAGTGTACCTAAGGTCAGCTGCTGGGAGATTTCTTTTTAACCTAGGAGGTCTGTACTATTCTCCTTTTTAAATATAAATATTGTTATTTATTTAGTGATAGAGAGAGATTGAGATAATGGGCATGCCAGGGCCTCCAGCCTCTGTAAACGAACTCCAGACACATGCCCCACCTTGTGCATCTGGCTTACGTGGGTCCTGGGGAATTGAACCTAGGTCCTTTGGCTTTTCAAGCAAGTGCCTTAACCACTAAGCAATCTCCCCAGCCCCTCTTCTCCTTCTCAAATACAGCAGTTCATTCAGGTACAACGATGTGATAAAAATCACTTTTTTCAGGGTGAAGCAGGTAAACCTGGACCTCCTGGTGATGTGGGACTTCAGGGGCTGCCGGTGAGTATTTGAATGTTTAAATGTTTCCTGGTTCATATACATGGCTTAAAAGAGAGGAACTTGGATTATATAATTTGATAAAACGAGGGAAATATGGCACTGTATTCTTAGTGCTACAGTTTACATTTTTATATTTTTTTCTCTGAAAAGATTGTCATTTCTTAGGAAGTATAAATGGAAAGCCTTAATGTTCTGCTTTGCATCTGTCTTTTCCCTCTAATGTATTCCTTACCTAGCCCTGAGCGATGGACTATTGCCATACGTGTTGTCCTATTTTAATCAGTCTTGCAGGTCCTCTTAGCAGGGTCTCAGGACACAAGTGACTTCTTTGGGATTATGCAATGATTTGCAACCTTCAAATTGGTATTTCCCTGCATTGATGTGGCTGGAAATGAATCTGGATTATGCATCATGCATTTTTGACTCTTTAAAGCAAATCTTGCTGGTAAACAAATGATACTTGGTCATACAAGGACTGGCACCCAATCTATTATGCCATCTGGCTCTTTTGAAGCAGCCAGAAGAAATTAAGATTCCAGATACCCAATAGAAGATTTTATTATTCTGTACATGAAGTAATGTTTTGTCCCTATAACATCTGTCATGCCCATAAGCTCTCTTGTGGATGTGAAAATGGAGCTGGATTTTAATTTGAATGTTTATCCTGATTTAAAAAAAGGATAGCTTTAGTGTAGAGGTTTGTTTTGTGGTTATCCAGCCTTGACAAGCCAGTTACAGTAATGTAATATCATGCATGGTGGGTAGTTCTTTAACTGCCTGAGTTTGGGAACAAGAGGCATCTCCCTCATCCTATCTTTGAAGTTGTCATGATCCCTCAGCCTCTTGGCAATGGGTGGAGGATTTGGCTTCTCATAGATCCTCAGATGAGGTGATTAAACCCAGGTCCCGTGTGTATCCTTTTAGGGTGTGCCTGGAATGCCTGGTGCAAAGGGTGTTGCTGGTGAAAAGGTAAAATATTAAACTTGCAATTAATATTTTTATTTATACCTTTATGAATATATTTTCTTTATAAACTTTAACATATCCAGACTGGGTTTTATTTTATATTTAACCCCATGAAGAAATAAAAAAGTAAAAGCTTTAAAGCTTTAAATGTTAATCGGTGTCCCAGCTGTAGAAAATTGCTGACCAGACATTTTTCATGAAAATGCCATCCTTAGCTATTATAAAACAGAGACAGCTTTATGGTTTCCTAATATTTGAAATAAAGAATATATTATTAAGCCATAGATAGATCCTATATCAACACATATTCTATACATAAAGTACAAGTAATTATAAGCATTCAATGAAAGAGAAAGAGTAAACATAGTTTTACTTTAGAATAAAATAGGTACAATGTAATAAGGGAGAAGCTGGCACTGTTCAAGCATGAAGGCCCAGCCCTCAGTCATAGTGCTTCATGCATGAGCAGAATTGATCACCAGCATGTGCTCCTTGAGGAAGGACGACGATGCAGGAAGTCTGCAACCATTATTTCCCCAACAGTACATCTGGTTATATTTTTCTTGCTGACTTGATTTTCAGAACTTTAAATACTGTCAGTTTGAGGTAAATGGGTATTCAGAAGCACATTTGAAACAGGAAAGACACGTATAATTCTTCAAGTTGAAGGCGATTCCTTTAAATGATGGCTAAAATCCAAGACACACAGAGAGAGAAAGAGACATGTGCACGCGTGTGCGCGCACACAGAGAAAAAGAGAGAGAGAGAGAGAGAGAGAGAGAGAGATAGTATGGGTATAACCTCCTGCCACTGCAAACCAACTCCAGGTGCCACTCTGTGTATCTGGCCCTGCGTGGGTATGAGGGAATCTAACCCAGACTGGTAAGTTTTGCAAGCAAGTGCTTTTAACCACTGAGCCATCTCCATAGCCCCAAGACCTTTTTTTTTTTTTTTTTTTTAATTTGGCCCTTAGTGTACTTCTTGGACTAAATCTAGAGATCTTTAATGTATTCATTAAGAAAATGTTTCTACATCTTCCAGATTCTTAATGTGAAATCTGAAGATTAATAGTATTTAAATATAAGCATATTATATTTAACATAATAGAACACAAAATTTTATAATATTATCAAGGATGAGGCAGGTTGGTGCACATGCTCCCATTCATTCTGAATTACTGTGAATGTCATGTTTTATCTTTAGGGTAACACAGGTGCTCCAGGGAAGCCTGGTCCGTTGGGAAACTCAGGCAAACCGGTAAGATGTCATGCAAATTTTCTATCAATTATGCCCTGCAGTTACCAGGGGAAATTAACTTTTCTTTCTGCCGTTTTCCTAATCACAGGGTCAACAAGGGCCTCCAGGAGAGGTGGGACCTCGAGGACCCAGGGGACTTCCTGTGAGTACTCCTTTCTCCAGTGCCTTCACAAAGTGCCTGTTTGAGAATATCACTGGGTGCTTCTCTACTCATTCCTTAATGCATGAGTGCCTTCAGATGTATGACTACGTGCTAGTCCAGGTAGACAAGAACATGGGAACACTGTATACAGACACAATGCCTCCTCTTTTCGTGGCAAAAAATGGGAACATAAATGAAATATTTAAAAGACACATAATAGCTCCCTTACTCTCATCTCATATTGAAGGAAGTATTCTAGTGTGATTAAAAACTCTACTAAGGGCTGAAGAGATGACTTAGGAGTTAAGGCACTTGACTGTGAAGCTTAAGGACCCAGGTTCGATTCTCTAGTTCCCACATAAGCCAGGTGCTCATGTAGCACATGCATCTGAAGTTCGTTTGTAGTGGCTGGAGGACCTGACGTGCCCATTCTCACTCTCTATTTCTCTCTGTCTCTAATAAATAAATAAATAGAAAACTTTGAAAACCTCTACTAAGACATAATTCAAATCATAATGGACATAATTTCTGAGTATATTTACAAAGTGGTGCAACTATCACCATAATTAATCAATAATCAGAATCAATCAGTCTGAGTATTTTCATTAGCTGACAGAAACAAGTATCCACTTACAGTCAGCCATTCTGCATTTTCATCCCAACCTCTTCAGCTCTATGCAGCTTCTGCTTTCTATTCTTTTTTTGTTTGTTTGTTTGTTTGTTTTGGTTTTTTCGAGGTAGGGTCTCACTCTAGTTCAGGCTGACCTGGAGTTCACTCTGTATTCTCAGTGTGGCCTCGAACTCACGACAATCCTCCTACCTCTGCCTCCTGAGTGCTGGGATTAAAGGTGTGTGCCACCACGCCTGGCTTGTTTTGTTTTTTCAAGGTAGGGTCTCACTCTAGCCCAGGCTGACTTGGAATTCACTATGTGGTCTCTGGGTGGCCTTGAACACACAGTGATCCTCCTACCTCTGCCTCCTGAGTGCTGAGATTAAAGGCGTGTGCAACCATGCCTGGCTCAGGTTTACTAATTCTGAAAATTTTCATGTGAATGGATTCATACACTATATGGCATTTTAACAATTATTGTCTTTACTTGTTTAGCATAATGTTTTGACATTCATCTCTTTGGTAGCATGCTCCAGCACTTAATTCCCTTTTGTTGCTTGAGAATAGTTAACTGTGTGGATTAATGGTATGGGTGTTTCACAATCTTTTCATGCATTCATTTGGTTTGGGAATTGTTTCCATTTGTTGGCTATTATTAATAATGCTACTAGGAGTACTTGTGTACAAGTTTTTGTGTGGATGTATGTTTTAATTTCTCTTGAGCACATACCAAGGAGTAACTCTCCATTTAATCTTTTGAGAAACTTCTGCCCTTCTTTTGTGAACTTTCCTGTAGGAACTTACCTGTTTTATAGAAAACACAGTAATGCACATATCCTCACTAGGTATAGTTTATCCCTTAGAGAGAAACTGATGAGAAAATTAAACATTATGCATGTAAATTTTGATTCAAGAATTCCCTTTAGCCTTGTGTTTCAGTTCTTATTTCTGCCTGCCAGATAAAAAAAAAAAAAAAAAAAAAAAAAAAAGAAAACATTCAAGGGAGAAAATAGCAACATTCCAAACATCACTTTTACTTCATTTAAAGCATTCCCTGAGCACGCTGAAGGACGTGAACGTTGCCAGCTGCCATGGGGAGTTACAGTGGACTTTTCCACTTCTATAGATGTTTGTTACTGACCTCTGTGAGACGGCTTCCTGAGGTTTCTCTGCAACCAAGGAAATTAACATCTGCTCCCAACTCTGCTACTCGCTCACTTGTTTATTATTTCCTTCATTTTTGCTGGAAGCCTGCAAAATTCTCACAAAAATACTTTCCATAAATGAACTCTGAAGGCACTGAGGTTATAGCCAGATCACATTTCTTCGACAGTAAAAAATATATATGACCATGCTAGGGAGATTTGACAGCATGGGTCAATTAGGACATCATTCACCTTTTGAATGGAGGGCTGGGATAGTGAAAGGAATACTGACTGTTGCACACCAGGACAGTGCAATGAACACTAAAGAGTGACACACAGAGAGTGCTTACTGTCATCAGTTATGTGCCTGAGGGACAGAGAGTCATGAAGACTCAGAGGCAGAACATCAGGAGGGGATGGGACAGCTGGTCCTCTTCTATAAGGTGAACTGATCAGGGCTGTGGAGCCTGAAGTTCATGTTCTGCTTTTCAAATTTCTGTGAGTCTAAATTCTTTCCATTGCTCCCATAACCAAGTTCAATGCCCTTAAAATTCTTCCATCCCACTTCCTGATTCTTGGACATGTTGACACTGTCTTCCTTTTCACATCTCTTATACTTTTCTGCTCTAACTTTTGCTACTCTGGCCCAGCGCATTGCCTACAGCTTGGACTTTTGCAGTCATCTCCTGACTTGTTTTGCCAACTCCAGTCTTACTTCCTCTGACAGACTGTCTCAACAGGGTGCAATTGGCATTTTGGCTGGGTTATCTCTGTTCTTTAGGAATCTCGGGTATTGCACATATACCCTAGAACACCAGAAGGGTTGCTACTTTCACTGGGGGCAAAAGTGACAAAGGCCATTCCAAAATCATTCCAAAGGTCAGGTCAGTGAATGGTTATGCCCCGTCTTCATAAGGTACCAACCACATTGCTATTTCCAAAGTAAAACTTCCTTCACTACTTCTCTATCCTATTTAAAATTGGGGATGAAGAGATGACTTAGCAGTTAAGGTGGTTGCTTGCAAAGCCAAACGACCCAGGTTCGATTCCCCAGGACCCATGTAAGTCAGATGCATAAGGTGGTGTGTGTGTCTGGAGTTTCTTTGTAATGTCTGGAGGCCCTGATGTTCCCATTTTTCTCTCTTTCTGCCTCCTTCTCTCTCTTCAATAAACAAATAAAAATGAAATACTTAAAAATTTTTAATTTTGTGTATTTATTTGAGAGAGAGAGAGAGAGAGGCAGTAGAGAGAGAATGGGCATTCCAGGGTCTCCCGCCACTGCAAATGAAGTCCAGACACATGTGCCATCTTGTGTATCTGGCTTACGTGGGCCCTGGGAAATAGAAGCTGGGTCCTTTGGCTTTGCAAGCAAGTGCCGTAACGGCTAAGCCATCTCTCTAGCTCAAAATTCTTCAATGGCTTTCCACCGACAAGAGAGTTCCTAAAAATCTTCAAAAGTTTGGTAACCTCCTAGTTTTTCCTTTCATTTCTACCTTGCTCAGACCCACTGCTCAGCCAGGATTTCAACCAAGCAAAACTGAAAAGTCTCTGTTCTTAGCCCACTCGCTTTCCTTTTTGTGAGACTTTGCATTGACATGGCTCTCTTCCATTGCTGTGACTCAACATTCCTACTCCGTTATCCCTGACTCTTTTACGTCACCTGCTCTGGTGACCTCAGGAAGACAAAGGCATGTTTCCTTACAGCTCCTTACTTAGTGTCTACCACAAGGTAGTGCTCACTAAATATGTCCTAAACAGTAAATATGTCCTGAAATGAACTGAACTGGAGGCATAATAAATCCTGCTCTGCTACTTCCATTGCTAATAATTGACTCCTCACATGCTATAAATTTTTTAGAAACATGTCTTGATACATAATAAATATTACAGCTCCAGAGCAGTCTTTTAATACCAAATCTATTCTGTTACATCATTAAACTCAGTTTTCTAGACAGATTCATACATTTTCAACTATGCCTCCAATTTTGATCATTTTTTCCCCTGCAAATATCAAATCAAGTTGATGTGAAGGACTGAGAATATATTTCTAATGTGTTTCGAGATATATATCTTTGAAATTATTTTTTGCTAATATGACTGCAAAAAACATTTGGTTTATACTCTGGCCCCTCCAGTGATTTCATAGGAGCACCTGTCTGTTACTTAAGCCACGCTCTGGCTTTCTCCATTATATTCCAAGATGCTCTCTCTACTTGTTTTAGAGTTGGTCTGGGTGGTTTCTGCTTCAGAGCAAGCCAGTAGCCTGGTCTCTGCTCTGGCACCACAGTCTAAGAGCTCCTGGTCTTCCAGGCTTTTCACAACTTTCCAGGTCTTTTTTAAAAATTTTTTGTGGGGAGGGGGTGGCTGGAGAGATAGCTTAGTAACTAAAGAGCTTGTTTGCAAAGCCAAACACCCAGGTTCAATTCCCCAGGAACCATGTAAGCCAGATGCACAAGGTGGCACATGTGTCTGGAGTTTGCCATGGCCAGAGGCCTGGCACACCCATTCTCTCTCAATCTCTCTCTCTCCCCCTTTTCTCTGTCTATCAAATAAATAAAAATAAAATATTTATATATTTTTTGTTGCTTTTTTGAGGTAGGGTCTCACTCTAGCCCAAACTGATCTGGAATTCACTATGTAGTCTCAGGCTGGCCTCGAACTCATGGTGATCCTCCTACTTCTGCCTCCTGAGTGAGTGCTGGGATTCAAGGAGTGTGCTACCACACCCGGCTTGCCAGGTCTTTGATTAGTGGGTTGTGTTTGCTCTGTTCTCACAGTTCTTACTGGGGTGGACACCATGCTAATTTCTCTGAAGATTGTATGTTCCTGCTATATAGAAGCCTGTAACACTTCTCTTGGACACTCTCACCCCAACTCAACCACCCTAAGAACAGAGGTTATGTAGGGACCATATGATGTGTTGTTGAATCATCTAACTCCACCTCCATCTCACCCAGCCCCTGGCAGTTATTTGTGTGATGGTTAGAGGTTAGACATATTTTTCTCTGCCTATGTGTGTGAGGAGTATTTAAATCTATACCACAGGAAAACACTGCTATGTAATATAATAAAATCAAGTTCTTTAAAATATCCTTGTAATAAACCTAAAAAAGCTATCATTGTGATAGGACTGACATGCCCTTCTAATATGAATGTGTCAAGGAATTGATGTATGGAGCAGTCTATAGAACCCATAATTGATTTACTGGGTCAAATCAGCATCCTTTTTGCTTGATAGGGCGAATATAATGACATATAATTCCTCACTTTCAAAATTTGAAATGAGGGGTTGGGGATTTAGCTCAGTGGATGAGTGCTAGGCCCTGGGTTTGGTACTCAGCACCAAAAAAAAAAAAAAAAAAAAAAAAAAAAAGACAAAATCAAAATTTGAAATGAATGAATGCTCATTGTTCAGCCTGTTAGCATTTTGGATAACTCAGCAAATACAACAGTCCTTATAAGCTAAAATGTGGTGGACTTAAATCCATTATTTTGGAAAGCAATTTTGGCAACACACATATAATTGAATTTTATGTGATAATTTACAAGTCTAAAAATACCATTTAAGAGGAAAGCCTTCAATTTGAATTATGTTTATATTATTTGTATATATTATACTATTTGTAAAGATTTCATCTGTTTGATCTGTGGTGTTGACAGAAACTGGAGCCAGGAGGACTTGAGACTTTGTTTCTCTAAGCAATTTGCTTTTAAAGAGTGATTTTGTGCAGGACCAGAGGACAAATGGCTGCACGTCACTGATCCTTCTGCTCCTATGTTTGTTGGGCTCTCCTGTCTCCATACATTGAACAGTTCTGGCTGTCTACAGTGGTGCTCTGAACCATTCATACGTATTACCAAAGGCTTTCCCATGATTGGCAAGTATTTGTGAAATTAGCACTAAGCACTTATGAAAGATAAGAGAAATGAGATTTCACCGGAGAAATTCTCATCATTGGGAAGATAATTAATCCTACCAAAAAAACAGATACAGTCCTATATTTGAATTTATCCTTTTGGTTGTTGGAAAAGAAGTGTATAAACCATCCTTATTTCTGACAAAAGGTAGCACAATGACTCATTATGTAGAAGTGATGACTTGCGATTCTGTTGGGATCTAAGGTTTCTCCTGATGGTATTAATTTTTCCTCACCACTGACTATTAGTAGTTTGTGAATTAAAGACCAGTGACATTTAGGATTTTAGTCATGGTGCAGCTGAGATTTGAAAATGCCAATGGACAGCTATGCCAAAGGGAATCTGCCTTGAACTTTGAAGCTGTCGGCCAAATTAACGGGCTGCTGCCAATCTCTCTAGGTGGATAGAAGAAATGTGGCACGACTTTTCTTCTAGATTTATATCCTTCCAACATTCATCCCCACAGGGCACTGACTCTGGCTTCCAAGTAGCTCATGAAGGTTAAGGACTATATCCTGAATGATATACCTGACAGGTTGTTAATACACAAATTATTGAAAAGCATTTAAGAGCATTTAGTTTAAATCACGTATAAATCATATAAAATGAGTACCATAAAATTTTGGCTCACAGCCAGAAACTATTGTCACATGATAAACATGTCTTAAACCTTTATGGAGACTTAAAATTCAGGAGATTTATGGATTTGACACCTCATTCAACTTAAATATAAATGAATAGTATAGGGGTCCAAACAGTATAATCTAATCAGAACATTTAGAAATATTAAATATTAAGATGTAGCCACTGTGTCCTTTTGAAGAAAAGCTAACTCATCAAGTTACGCCTTCTAGTTTTGTAGTACATCTCAAAAGAAATGGGCTTATCTAATAGCCTCAGAGCTCAGTTTAGTTGAACATGTTAGAATAAAATGGGCTTTTATCAGATTATCTGACCTGCAATGGAGTTCTCAAGAAAAGAGGTCAAAGAAGTCAGAAGTCTGTTCCTCAAAAGTTTGTCCCTCCAACTTCAGGGTTCCAAGTAGAAATCTGAAGACTTCGATTTCCACTCAAAGACTGAAATTGGTCCATAATATAAACTTATCATTGCTGTTAGTGTATCTTGAAATGAATTACATGTTTCAAAGGGTGTTTAATCCTCTCAGACATATTTAGGGCTAGAGTGAGTGAAACACAGACATTTTTATCTTAGGAACATTATAAATTTCTACCATCTGTGTCTTTTTGAAGTCACAGTAGTGATTTCAAAGCAAACATCTCTGTCCTGTGTTTGGTTTTACTTTTTTTTTTTTTTTAAATAAGAGAGCATTTGCCAGATGTTGATTTAAAAATTTCTAAAAAGATGCTTTATGTCATAGATACGGTGCAGAATTCCAAATCAATTGGTATGCAATAACTCAACACCACACCATCTAAGTGAGGTGATAAAATATGTACACATATAGTCATAATGTAGATTAGAATGTGACTTTCATATCAAACACTCCTATTGCTCTTTCATATATTTGTATCAGATATTTCCAGTGGCCTATCATACAGTGAACAGCATTAGAATATTCAGTGACCACTGAACTTGGGGATATTTTATATGCTGGCTTAATACCTTCAGTTGAAGGGTTGACATATTATTTTGATGCCCTGTTTATTTAAACAAAAACTCGGGTAGGATGTTATTTTATTCACATAATAATTTTGCCTATATATATAGCTGACAAGGTGGTTGTGTTTTCACAGGGCAGCAGAGGAGAAATAGGACCAGTAGGATCCCCAGGCATACCTGGTAAACTGGTAAGTCAGATTTCCAATCTCTGCATGTTTGCTTTCTGCAAAACTGAATGCATTTTTTTAAAAGTATGCAAGTAGAAAAAAACCAATCTGCTAAAGGTCATTCAATCAGTTGTATTTGATTTCTGTTGTTATGTGAGTGTGTGAAAATGTAAATGTGGAATTTCAAATTGCATCTAGGATATTCTCCAAGGGTATTTTAATCAGTGGAGTTTGTGGTATGCATTTGAAAACCAGAAGAGACATGAAATGCTACATTTGGCATCTGGTTATTCTTGGAATGAGACGCAACTGTGGGTGAATGCCGCCTTTTGCTTCTTGTGTATTTTCTGTTTACACAGCAAGAGAAGTGGTGGCAGGCTGTGGGCTTGACTGAAAGAGTCCACTGTTGTCGAGGAGTGCATAGGGAATCCAGGACCGCAGAGCTGTCAGGGGACTGGTTCCTCTTCTCTTGAGAGTGCGGGAGAGAGGCAAATTGGAGGACAGAGCTAAGCCAATCACAGCTCCTTTATTTTAGATAGGCATTTATACACCCAAGGCCCTGCCTGGCTTGTGTGTTTTCAGCACTGCAGACACAGAGACACTTGGGACTTATTTGTTTTCCAGGGACCTCTTGGCAGCCCTGGCCTCCCTGGATTGCCTGGCCCCCCTGGACTTCCTGGAATGAAAGGTGATCGGGTAAGATATTCAGTACTCTACAAAGTTCTTCATTTTGAAGGAGGATTTCTGCTATGTTAAAAAAATCAAGCTTGCTGCATCTGGGGAGATGGCTGAATGGAGGAAGTGTTTGCCATACAGCATGTGAACTTGAGTTCAGATCACCAGTACCCAAGTGAAAAGCCAGACAAGGCAGTGCGTACCTATAATCCCAACACGAGGGAGGTGGGGACAGCAGGATACATAGGCCTTGCTGGCTAACTAGTCTAGCTGAATCGTGAGCTCTATGATCAGTGGATCAGTGAAAGACTCCGTTTCAAAAACGAATAAATAAATAAAAAGTAGAAAATAATAATTGAGGAAGACACTCCACAGGACATACATGTACCTTTAGACGCATGTGACCATATACACATACACACATGCACACACCACACATGTACACATGCCCTCCCCCAAGAAAATAAAGAATCAAAGCCTGTTTTTTGTTTGTTTGTTTGTTTGTTTATGCCCCAGAGAAGAATTTTTCTAGCATTTACTGTAAAGAAATATCATGAAAGGCATATTTAATTGCTGAGAACTGAGATTAGGGATAAAACACATCTAGAAGGAATAAATTAAAGCTCAGAAAAGTAAAGTTTAAGTTAGAATCAGACTTTCTATTTAGTTCTAAATTTACGTTCCTGTTGGTGATATTTACATGGATATGATCGTCATGCCCCAAGTCTTACCAGAGGCACGTGGAATGATTGCTTCTCGTGGTCTTTCCTGGTTTTTCGAGGCCATGAGACATAAGGAAGCTCTCTTCTCTCTCATTTTCTGTCAGTTCATTAAGAGAAGGTGTTTCATTTGCAATTATAAACACACTGTAAAATAGTGAAAAGGAATTATATTTTATTCATTGCAGGGTGTATTTGGTGAGCCGGGTCCAAAGGGTGAACAGGTGAGTTGAATGACAAGCGTGTTTGGCTTGTACCACTTCACAAGGGTGGGTGGTTTAGGAGGGTGATTAAAATGATGGTGGCTCACGGTTTTTTTTTTTTAATGTGTTTTATAGTGAGTGAAAATTGTGGCTGAGTTTGATGTAGTCTTTTGGACTGTTGTAATAAGCTGGAGCTAACGATGGCTCTGTCTGCCGTGTTATATTCTGCCCCTCCTTTGAAGAGGGTGTCCTTGTGACTTTTGTTCAGCTCATTGGCTTACTGATTATGTCTGATAAAGGCTTCCCAAGCCACATAATAACGTTTTAAGTTTTTCTTGATTAAGACCTCAGCAAATAAACTCTGCACATGAACCAGATCCAGTCCTTTTCCTGGGTTCCTTTTCTTTCTCATTTTTATATTTTATTTTTACTTACTTATTTGAGCCCACCATGTGTTTCTGGTGTATGTAGGTTCTGGGGAATTGAACCTGGGTACTTAGGCTTCGCAGGCAAGCATCTTAACTGCTAAGCCAGATCTCCAGCCCCTGGATTCCTTTTCTATAGTAAGATGCCACTTGTAAGGGTTGTTGAATTGTAAAATTGCTGAAAATGGTTGTTAATTTAATTAACTTAATTAAACTCAAATTAATTAATAGATGAATGTCAACCTCTCTCTGGCCTTCTCCCTGGTTTTTGGTTTGGACTAAGTGGACTGAAATGCCATTGAGAACATCTTGTATTTTGGCATATTCCCAGGGGCACTTGTAAAATGCTTGTCAGTTTTTTATATAAATATTCATATTATTTTTGCTCACCAATTTTAATTGATTAAAGTTGATCCATGGAACTAAGGATTTGAAAAATGTGACATTTTATTTTAATTTTTAGGGTGCCTCTGGTGAAGAAGGTGAAGCAGGAGAAAGGGGTGACCTTGTAAGACATTTCCCCCCCTCTGGTTAATAGTGAAGCTTTTCAGCTTTTTCCTGATAGTTTTCCTCATCATCTTATTTTTCAAGCAAACGAAAGACTCCCAATACTGTGGTCAGGATCAATGAAGTAGAGAGGAAACAACCTGCCAATGATAGATCTAGCTTTAAACTCTGGAGAATTCTCCTCAGAGGGTGAATTCTTTCCTGGTCTTAGGTTGACAAATTCAAGGTGATTCATATAAATAGTGCCTATCAAGGAAACAAAATGGAAGGATTTTCTTTTTCTTCTTTTTTTTTTGAGAGTTTCATACGTCTTTACATTTTTCTTTTGTTTTGGTTTTTTGAGGTAGGGTTTTGATCTAGCCCAGGCTGACCTGGAATTCATTATGTAGTGTCAGGCTGGCCTTGAAATCACAGCGACCCTCCTACCTCTGCTTCCTGAGTGCTTAGATTAAAGATGTGTACCATCATGCCTGGCAGATTTTTTTATAACTGGGTAGCTGTGGCTCACAAATCTGACAATAGAATAGAGATATCCCCTCTATTCTAAAACCTGCCAAAGAAGAGACCTCTGTCTCCAGAGAAGACTATGAAAGCTCCAGGTTGTCTTACTGGTAGAACTGTGTGGTCTGCTGGCTCATCACTATGGCTCTGAAGTGAAATATCAAAGCCCAATATGGGAACTTATATTTTAGTCCTTTGAGGTTGGAGGAGATCATTCTTGTGAAAAAGCTTTAGAAAACTTCTGGTGTAGGATTTAGGGTAAATGTAATGTCTGAATTGAGCAAATTCCTTTTCAGCATATTTGTGAGAGGATTACCCCATTTTATTTCCTGTTTTGTTTGCTAGAATGTTTTAAATCATTGTTTTGTAGGAGATCATCTGATTGGCTAATTCTTGAACTGAACTCATCTAGAATTAGTGGAGGGAAAGTTTCCACATTTACAAAGCATACATATTTTGTTTGGTAGACTTCTAAGAAGGATTTAAACATATAATTTGAGTTAAAATGATGTTTTAATAGATGGGTTTAAATGTCTATTTTGTTTTATGACAGAAAGCTATTTTATTATCTGTTATCCTATATAGTAATGAGCATCTTCGATATGTATGGAGTCTTGTAGAGCTCTGGTTCTAACCTCTATTACACAGATCAGTTAGTCAAAGGCTGGGAATGTACCTAACTCACACTGGACCACAGATTCAGTAATAGATCTGGGACCAGAATCCAGATTTTAGTCTATTATTTTTCTGCAGTGTCCAGGTTAGCCTGCACATGGATTTCTATGTTTTGGTAGTGCAATAGATTTTCAAAATATTTTAGGATACTGTTAGGTATGAATACATTGTTCTAATATAAATTTGTTTTCCTGATTTAGGGAGATATGGGATTACCTGGACCAAAGGGATCTGTAAGTATAATGTATAGTAATTATATAAAAACTAAAAATATCAATAAAGGTGTAGAAAATATAATTCCGTGCTTTATGAAATAATTTGATAAAATTCAATGCTTAAGCAGAGTGTGGTAGCGCACGCCTTTAATCCTAGCTCTCAGGAGGCAGAGGTAGGAGGATTGCCATGAATTCAAGGCCAGACTGAGACTACATAGTGAATTCCAGGTTAGCCTGGGCTAGAACAAGACCCTACTTCAGAAAACCACCCCCCACAAAAAAAAAAAAAGAAAGAAAAAAAAAAACAATGCTTGAAGGACTTAACTTAAAAGAAATAAATGTCTAAATTCTAAATTTCCTTGGTAGATAATGGATTAAACCAACAGAAAAATATTCACAATTGTGTGAATGGCTCTAGCTTTTGAAATAACCACTCTAAAGGGAGTTTTTTTTGTTTGTTTGTTTTTTTTTTTTTCCAATGAATGTTACCTGGCAGTAGTCTAATTTCCTTCCAAAATGGGTAATTTTTAAATAACTGATATGAGCTTTGCAGTGACAAGAATAAAATTGAATTTCATTGGCAGTTATATTGGAAAATACTTCAGCAATTTTCTTAATCTCCTGTGTGTTCTAGTTGAAGTAAGATAGAGGCATAATGTATAAGATGAAAATAATAAAAAAATAATTAGAACAAGAAAATGATCAACCTGATCAATTTTGTCATTTTATAGAAACTAGACTGATATTGTTCAAGTTTAGATGGATTTAGAATTACAGAACCAGTTAGCAGGAAACCTGAGGTGACTTGTTAACTTATATATTAATACAATCAAAATGAAAATTAAGGAGAACCGATGAAACTCAAATGATCATCTCAAAACCCACTACTACTAGCTTCCAATTAATTTCTATATCCTTCCCATTTCTGGAATATTCTCAATTTCTCTGTCTCTTACCCAACAAATTGTTCTCATGGCAGCCAACATAATCTAAATAAAAAAAGAACCCACTATGTAGCCCCACTTCCTTCAGAATTCTTCAAGAATAACATTTTATCTTATAAAAATAGACTCAACAAAGTATTCAAAGCCTTTGATGTTTTTGGTTGACTCATTTTGTTTCCTAGGTGTCTGTCAACCACATGCAGGACTTGCACCATGTTGTTTATCACTTTCATTTAGCCTGCACACACTTCCTGTTTCCTTAGGACACTGACTTCCTGCTTACTCATTTATGAGGCTGATGCACTGCCTACTACGCTGAGGAGGCGCTTTACTTATGCATTTCAGATTCATTTACTTTCTGTAGGAGGACCTACGCAGATGAGGTTCTGGTGCCCAGCTGTGGGCTGTGTGCACCTCACTGAAATGGATGTGTTCCCATTGTATTAACTTCTCGGCCTTTACACACCAAGTTTCAAGCAATGTTTATAACCAAGAATACTAAAAGGAGTGATTTAGGATGGCTCCAAACGTAAAGTTACCTTGATGAGTTTGGTGATAGGAATGCTATGTCACTATAAATCTTTAGTAATCTTCATTGGAAAGAATTCAGAGTAGAACTGGAGAGATGGTTTAGCAGTTAAGGCATTTGCCTGTGAAGCCTAAGGACCCAGGTTCGATTCCCCAGTATCATGTAAGCCATATGCACAAAGTGGCACGTGTGTCTGGAGTTTGTTTGCAGTGGCTAGAGGACCTGGCATGCCCATTTTCTCTTTCTCTCTCTCTGCCTCTCTCTCTCTAATAAGTAAATAAGTAAATGGGTAAATAAATAAATAAATAAATAAATAAGATATTTTAAATAAGAATTCAAACTATGCAATAAAAGCCACAATATAGTGGCTAACATGGGTTAATTGTACTCTAATTTTGATAACATATTAGAAATTATCCCTTAATTCATTATTGCTCTCCACCCAGTTTTTCTTAACACTACCAGGTAATGTGATGGGATTAATTGCACTGTTCCAGAATTAAGAAAAATATTTACTAACAAAGGCTTCCATGCTCCACTTTGATTTCAGCCCAGTTGAACTTGTTAAGTAGGAGGTGTTTGGAAGCTGAATTTTGCTTCATTATATTGAATTTCTTACTTGAGTAATTCTTTCTCAAAAGTCCATAGCCCTTATGATATCTTAGAAATGTTGTCCCTTGATCGTCTCATTTGAAAGTTCCATGTTTTGTTGCAGTAGCATTTTAGCTATGGCCAGCAAGAGCCTGTACACAGATCTGGCCATTTCTTCTTTAAAAAAATAATTTATTTTTATTTATAAGTGAGAGAGAGAGAGAGAGAGAGATTGAGAGAGAGAGAGAGCACATGGACATGCCAGGGCCCCTACTGCAAATGAACTCCAGATGCATGTGACATCATGTACATCTGGGTTACGTGGGTTCTGGGGATTTAAATCTAGGTCCTTAGGCTTTGCAGGTAAGCACCTTAACCACTAAGCCATCTCTCTAGGCCACGATCTGGGCACCTGACAGTTTTGCAGTCTTCCGCAGTATATTTTTAGTAGATTGACTGTTTTTCTTTTTGCATACAGAAAGGTTGGGAGGAATACTTGCCAGTCTTAGTTTGGCTTTGAGTAGAGAAAGCGTTGCTTCCCAGCTTCCACGGCTTTAAACATTTGAGTGCTTGGAAGAGTGAGCTTTCCATAGACAAATGTGCACGTGACAAGGGGTTTTATGAACACTCTTATCTCTGTCTGGAGTAAGCATCCCCTGGATGCCCCTGTCTTCTTCCCTTCTCATTCTTACACTGGATAAAAGAAATAGAGATACTTTGCCACACAATCTAACAGAGGGATTTATCACATTTTAGTTTCACAAAAACTGAATTAATTTAGCCTCTTTTAAAAGCAGTTATTGTGTATGAAGAGGCTTTAAAATGCTTTTAGTGATCTGCTCTAGGAAAACCCAACTTACATGTATGTTTTTGTGCTGAGGGAACAAGTGGTTTATTTTTAACTTCTTTAATGCTTGGATATTAATTCCCTTATTACTTAAACTGTGAAATTGATTTTTTGACTCTTTTTTATAATTTTAAATTTTTATTTTTTTATTTATTTGAGAGTGACAGAGAAAGAGGGAGAGAGAGAGAGAGAAAGAGAGAGAGAGAGAATGGGAGCACCAGGGCCTCCAGTCACTGCAAACGAACTCCAGATGCATGCGCCACCTTGTGCATCTTGCTTACATGGGTACTGGGGAATTGAGCCTGCTAAGCCATCTCTCCAGCCCCTCAAACGTGTTTTTATAAAGGCAAAAAGCATGTTTTTGGAATTGTCTCTATGTCTGTTGCACTGGGTGTACCCAAATATCATATCTTGGAGGAACTCAGTAACTTTTTATAAAAAATGTTAGCAATCCTTATTAACAACCAACTTTCAGGGCTGATAAGGTGGCTCGGCAGTTGAAGGTTTTTACTGACTGGACTCAAAGTGACACGTGCTTCTGGCATTCGTTTGTAGCAGCAGGAAACCCTGGCTCACTACTCATCCACCTACACACACATGCATGTGCAAATAAATAAATTGAAATTTAAAAATCACAATATAAATTAGCAACAATTTTTTAAAACACTAACTTGCATCATCTGGGGACCTGCTCAGTGTCAGAGCATGAACTTAGCATGTGTGAAGCCCTGGGCTCCATCCTCATCACTAAAAACAAAACAAAAAACCCAAACCACTGACTTCCTCTGCTCTTACTAAATAGATTTAGGCATGAATAATGGGGTCTTAAAAGTATATTATTCCAGGCCTGGAAAGATGGCTAAATGGTTAAGGGCCCCTGCTTACAAGCCTGCTGGCAAGGGTTTGAATCCCCAGCACTCATAAAAGTTCAATCACAAAAAGTATTACAGGTATCTGGTGTTTATTTGCAGTAGCAAGAGGCCCTGGCACATGTGCATACACACACACACACACACACACACACACACACACACACAAAGTAAAAGTCTTTAACATATATATTATTCAAATGAAAAAGTTAATAATTTTTATGTTTACTTGAATAGTAATTCTCAGGAGACCGATGAGTGTTCCTCCCTTTGAACAGATTTTACTTAGAGGATGGAATGGAGGCAAACCTAACCTTCAGTGTTTCTGTTAGCACTAAGCAGACCTACGGCTTGTGGCTAGTCTTGGTGTTACAGTGTACTGTTTTGTTCCAGGTGGGTAACCCCGGCGAGCCTGGTCTGAGAGGGCCCGAAGGAAGTAGAGGGCTTCCTGGAGTGGAAGGACCAAGAGGACCACCAGGACCCCGAGGTGTGCAGGGAGAACAGGGTGCCACTGGCCTGCCTGGTGTCCAGGGCCCTCCGGTGAGTGGTGGTCGCTCTCTGTGGTTTCCTCTTGGAGACTCCAGAGCACACACAACGGTGTCAGAGTAGACACCAGATCCTCAGCTGACAGTCTTCATGTAGCAGCAGACACCAGGGTTCTCGCAGCATCTATGTGTTTTCAATTTGTAATGTCTTTTTTATAGTTCCAAACATAAACTGCCTTTTCCTTTCTTGTCCCAGGGGAGAGCACCGACTGATCAACACATCAAGCAGGTTTGCATGAGAGTAATTCAAGGTAAGTCAATCAAAATGTTTTAACTGTTCCCATGACAGACTTGCTCCTTAAGGTTTTATATTGTGTATGTATGCAAAGGTAAAGAACAGAGACTTGTGTGTGCTTTAAAGGTGGGATATTTTGAGTAACGTTATGCCACTTCTGTTTCGTCCAGCTGTTGGTGCACATGAGAGCGTATAGCCTTCCAGTAATAGATTACCATCATGTGCTTACTTTCTGTGTTAGCCTTCTGTCTCTTTGCCTCTGTCTTATCAACAGGGAGGGTAATTTTACACACACTCCATACTGTTTGCAACAACACAAGTTCTCAGGTACCTCTCTCCTTAAGATCCTACTACTCGGTATATATGTGGCAGTCTTAGGATTTCTTTAAGTATGTGGAAACAAAATGACAAAATCCCATGTCCACAAGGAGCATAAGGACATTATTTCTATTCCTGAACTACATAAGTAAAAAAAAAAAAAACATTGGCCAGAATTTTTTCTAAAACAGTGATGTATTTCTACATGTGATAATCTTTATTTATATTTGTCTATAACCACGACAAATGTTATTCATTTTGAGTTTGCCTACTTAGGAAATCACATAAAAAGTGAAGAACAAAAAATCCTCTAAAACTGAGGGCACCTGTAACACTAGAGTTTTGTAATGGGAAATGACCAGATTCTGGTGTAACCTATTGTGTCTTAAAGAAATGTCTTCTTTTGTATGCTGTCTAGGCAGTCTAGTTTGTCCAACAGATTTGAAGAGTTTTTCAGAACAAAATGGGAGTGAAATGAACACTTCTGTATTTGGAAGCAAAATATATTTCTTCATTTCTTCATTGCATCCATTTTATCTTGGATCACCATTTCAGTTTTCAGCACTTAATATATCTAGAAACTTATAATTTTATGTTTAATAAGTAAAAGCATATTTAGAATATTCACATTTAAATAATTTAAAAAATTGGTTAGAAATTTGTTTCCAATTCACATTCCCTTTCACACCTTAGAGCTTTAAAAATAATATGCTAGAGTTTTCCCCTTAAAGAATTTTAATGGGGAGATTTTCTTGCATTTCATGGCTTTAGTAGGTGATTTAAAATCAATCTAAGAAGGCTAGAGTTAATAATTTTTAAGATTAACTGTGGCCATTCCCAAGGAAGGTTTTAAAAATATTTTTATTTATTTATTTGAGAGTCACAGAGAGAGAGAGGAGAGAGAGAGAGAGAAATGCAGACAAAGGGAGTGAGTACGGGCATGCCAGTCTCCTGCCATTGCAAATAAACTCCAGATGCAATCACCACTTTGCATCTGGCTTTATGTGGGTACTGGGGAATTGAACCCAAACTGTTAGGCTTTGCAAGCAAGCTCCTTTAATCTCCACAGGCCAAGGAAGGTTATTTTTAATAATTGTTATGTACTCTGAGCATGAAAAATAATTTGGAGAGAAAGCACTTATGAGAAGTAATTCTCAGACATTTTAGGTTATATAACATTGTCAAACTAAAAAAAAAAATAGGCTTTTAGGTTTTGATGCTAAGATAATGTGGGACACTAATTCTAATCAGTGCCCTTGGCTTCTCCAAGCTTGTGTACAACTCTTCCATCATGTTAAGAAACTTGTCATTCTGGTTTTCAAGTATCTGACCAGGATTTAGGTGACTCACTGGTCCCTCTGGAATACCATTCATCACAGAGCCCTGCAGTTGAACCTCCATCCCCTTTGCAAAACATCAGGGCAAAGTGAAAGAGCACCAGTGAAGCTTTCTGGCAGGAGGTCCATGGAAAAATGCCCAACTTTATTCATATCTCACCTCCCCAGTTTGGAAGCGTTAGTGACAAATTTAGAAAAGTAGCATTTGAAATTTCTTTCTTTTCATCTGCATCACTGCCGGGTTTCTGATGCTTGGGGATGTTTATTATCTTTCAGAACATTTTGCAGAGATGGCTGCTAGTCTCAAACGTCCAGAGACAGGTGCTTCTGGTCTCCCTGGGAGACCTGGGCCCCCTGGACCCCCGGGTCCCCCGGGAGAGAATGGCTTTCCAGGTCAGATGGGAATTCGTGGCCTTCCAGGCATTAAAGGTCCTCCTGGTGCCCTTGGCTTGAGGGGACCTAAAGGTAAGAAAGCTTCTTTGCTCAGATGGAAACAAAGAACACACATTGCTCCCCTCCACCTTTTTTGAGATGTAGAATCTGTATGCAAGCTCCCAAAAGCCACATGTTATTAATCTCTGAATACCCTTGAGAAAAGAGGATGTGATCTCTTCCAATGGTGATGGCAGAGATCTGCAACCTCTTCTGAGCTAGTCTGGTTTTTATTGTTGTTGTTTTTTTTTCTTTTTTTTTTTTTTTTCAAGGAAGGATCTCACTGTAGCCTGGGCTAGCCTTGAATTCACAGCAATCCTCCTATCTCTGCCTTCCTAGTGCTAGGATTAAAGATGTGCACCACCATGCTTGGTTATGCTATTCTTTTAATTCTGCCTTACCACAACACAAGAGCAAATTCTAGAATTCAGTTCTCCTTATATTTAGTACTATTATTACTCACACTGTGCTTCAGTCACAGCTTAAAGTAAACCTCACAGAATCCATTAAAGGGCCTTTCAGCATTTCTTTGAGACTCCAAAGTCATTGTAGAGTTTTTATAAGATGGTGACTATCCTCAGAGTGTTTGCATCCATTACCCTAACACATCTGTTTACAGGATAAATGATCAGTTATTACATTATGAATTGGAGCTGCTTCCTTCCTTTACAAAATGACATTGGGTACTTACATTTGATGTATTTTCAGTTCTGAAGTACAATCTAACTTTATACTTTCTTTGATACGTGAGTCTGTGCACTTTTATTTAAAGTAGGCTAAGTCCTTGCAGACGTATTTTGCAGAAAAACAGGTTTGTGATGGTACAAGGTGTTCTACAGGACAGGCAGAAGGGCTGGTTGCCTCAGATGGTGTTTGCTAGTTGAGGTGAGTGTGTCAGCTGGAGGTATATGTATCCTGGATAATTACAGAGGATTAAATGAAGTGAGGACTACTTTCTATATTGTGATGAGTTACTGCCAGCTCTCTGGGAACTTCAGAAAGATGCGGCAGCAAGAACAAGGGTCTTATTTTTTGAAATATTTTGTGCTCCAGTTAGGGATCAATATTATGGTGTGAGTGGTCAGAGGGCAAGCAGGCTGCCTTGTGGAATCTATAAATGAATGGCTGATGTGGTTGGCTCACTGCACCCTCAGCTGGAACAATTTATTTAATTACTTTTTTTTGGCATGTGCAGAGCTGCATGTTAAAATTGAGCTCTAATTGGGGCCTCTTGTAAAACTGGTGCAATTTCAAAGCTTTCAGAGGCCGTCCAAATGAGAATGAGAGAGGGGGGAGAGAGACAGAGAGTCCGTCTTATAGAAACAGCTTCCCTCTGCCAGCATCACGTGTCTACTCCCCTTTGTCCTTTTCAGCTACCAGTGCAAGAGCCCTTGCCTTGGGTGCCATCTGTGTGTGGTCCCTTTCACTCTGCACACCATTTCTAAGCAACACCTACTGCCTCAGGCGGGTTGTTGACTTAGTTGGGTCTGGGGAACAGTGCTGCTTTCCCTGGGTCTTTAAAGTAGTGATTGTCAAAGGCCCCTGAGCCATCAGCATCATCGGAGGCCTTGTGTGAATCTAATACCCACTGAATCATAAGCTCAGGATGGGGCCTAGCTCTCGGTTTAACCAGCTCTCAGGTAATTCTGATGCAAAATCTACGTTGGTGGGATGTCATTAAATACACATTTTTCCAGCCGAAACTGAACACCTTGGAGGGTCTACAGAAATCGCAGCCCTGTTTTCTTTGGCTAATGGGGAGTCACCAGATTTGGAGGAGGGCTCAGCCTTGAGCTGGTCACAGAACTCTCCTTTGACAAAGGGCATGTCTGTGTTATTTGCTCCCCCCGGGAGACTTTAGCCAGGCTGCCTCCCTTAGCCTTTGGGGCACATTGGAACCACCTAAGGAGCTGTGAGAGCAGTCGTGTCTGGGCCTCACTTGCAAAGATTCTCATTTAATTGATCAGGACGTTGGGAGGTTAAAATATCCCCCAGGTGGCTCTGACATGGAGCCAGGACTGAGAATCTCTGAAAACAAAGGCAAATTGTTGGCAGCTTTCTGAAAAGCTCCTGGCCACACTGATTTATATACCGAACTGGTTTGGTCCCAGTGGAAAAACCTCAGTTGAAAAGACAAATATATTTCTGTATTTGGAACCTGGAAAATTCTCGAGCACCAAGTTCATTTGCCAATCATAGATGGTTCATAAAGGGGTTTCTCCCTATTTTTTTCATCTTTAGTATTCCCAACATAATTATATTACAGTTCTCCCGACAAACAGAACTGACAAAATGAATATGCATTACAAAGGAGATTTATTAGCTTAGCAGGATACAGGCTGTGCAGTCCAACAATGGCTGTCTGCAGGCTGGAGAGTTGGAGAAGTAGGTAGCTGCTCAGCGCATGAAGCTGGATGCCTCAGCAGTCGCACTCTGGCATTGAAGGACTGGAGGATGACAGGAGAGTTGCTGGTCTTCAGTCCTTGTTGAGGGCTGCAGAAGCTGGTTTCCAATGTACTCAAAGGAGAGCAGTAACAGGGAGGATTGTATACAGCAGCAAGTTGCAAAGGCAGCCAGGAAAAAGGCCCTCTATTCGTTCTATATAGTCCACCACTGAAAGGACCCCATATTCTGGGGAAAGGTCTACCTCCTTCCATCAATCCTTCCTAAATCCATCGCAATTCCCCATCTCCAAGAGGTGTGTCTCTTACTTGCTTCCTCATCGGATCAAGTTGGCAAAAGCATTTAACCGTCACATAGTCCATCACCACATCACTTTAGGTAGAATCCTTCTCTTCCTGTAAGTCTCCATCCCGTTCTAGTCATTCAGTCTCTTTAAACCACCATCTTCATTTAGTTTTACTTCTGGAATTTGGGGTGCAGGCAGGGAGTGGGAATCAGATTTTCCTTGGCAATCCACACTGTTACAAACTTGGAAATACACTGTTTCAGATTTCATGGTCCTACCAGTAGTAATTAACAGGAAGCATGCAGTTTTCTATGGCCCAATGGATTGAAGGAGAAAATTTCTCAATGCAAACATATTCCACCATGTTGAAATTTAAATTTTCAGCAATTCTCAAAGGGATGCAGTTCATTGTTGGCCACCGTCTTCTCCTCTACCTAATAAAGAGATGCAGTTCTCTGTTGTCCATCATCTTCCCCTCACCCTAAAGAGGGATGACGTGAGGCTTACTCTACAAGAGAGTCACTCTGAGTCTTTCCTCAGGGAGGCTGTAACACAACTAAGGAGGTAGTTTTATTATGACTGCTTGTAGCAGCTCAGGTTATGTATTAATCCATGTTTTCATATAAGTACCATGTGCTAACGGATTGTGCCCCTGGAGCTCTGTTAATAAATGTCTTCAATAAGAAATAGGTGCATGCTATCAATAACAGCTTATTTCAATCTGCTTCAGTTTATAGTCAAAGCTTAAAGCTCGAATGAAAAAATCTCCTTTGTTTATTCACTGACATGTATGTATGGAATTCAAGGTCTACAGTGTGTGCTTCTTGTGTGTATGTGAAAGCAGAACATGAGATATCAAAGTGGCCTTCTATTCACTTTATTTAGTATTTTGTTCATCTTCATTCCATAAAAATTATTTTTAAATATTCGTGGTTTGGATTAAGTTTAAGTCCCTTTTGAGTCTGACTGTATATTTATATTTTAGTGTGAGTCAAACATATATGTCCATATGTAAATGGAGGTTTGCAAAAATACACATCATACCTTTGACTAACTCCTTATCTGTACTAATCTACTCCCTAGGAGATTGAGCCTCAATTTTAGCTTGCTAATAAAAGTGAAATAATAGTAGCTATGGAGCAATGAGAAATTCTACTTTTCATATAAGCTGTTTTTCTACTCAGATGATATTTCTTTTTATCTCATCTAAGGCTTTTTTATGTATAGTTTGTTAATATTTATTTATTTATTTATTTATTTATTTATTTATTTATTTATTTGTTTTTTGAGGTAGGGTCTCACTGTGGCCCAGGCTGACCTGGAATTAACTATGTAGTCTCAGGGTGGCCTCAAACTCATGGCGATCCTCCTACCTCTGCCTCCTGAGTGCTGGGATTAAAGATGTGTGCCACCACGCCCGGCTATTATTTATTTGAGAGAGAAAGAAGGGGAGAGAGACAGAGAGAGAGAGATAGAGAGAAAGAAAGAGAGAGAGAGAGAAAGAGAGAGAGAGAGAGAAATAGGTGCATCAGGGCCTCGTGCTGCAGCAGACTAAATTCAGATGCATGTGCTGCTTTGTGCATTTGGTTTTTACATGGGAATAGGGACAATTGAACCTGGATCTTCAGGATTTGCAGGCAAGTACCTTTAACCACTGCACAGTCTCCCTCCCACTTATGTGTGTTTTTTTGACTGAATAGACTACAAAGGTGGAACGTTAGTTCTCACAGCCAGTTTTCATACATTGCTAAAGAAGACAGGACTAAGATTTGGGGAGATGAATGAACTCTGCTAACAGAGCCACCCATGCCTATAGTTTACTCTGCAAACCTGTCTGACCTGTAGCAGTTACTTTCTCGTTGATGGCTTGTGGGAGTAACGGCTTCATTGGTGGCTTACAGTGTCCAGGGGGAGTGTCATCCTGGTGGGGAAAGTGTGGCAGTTGCAGACAGCTGGGAGCCACATCTCTACACATCAGCAGGGAAGAAGTAAAGAAAATTAGTTAGCTAGTACCGGCAAGCACCCTAAGGCCCACCCTTCAGTCATATACCTCTTTCAGCAGGGCTTCGCCTCTGGAAGACACCACCACCTGGGGTTTAAGTATGAGGCTTATTCGCAAACATTTGGCACTACGGGGAGCAGTTTACATCTGAAATTTTATTTTATGTGATTGATAGCCAAAAAAGAGAGTATCACAGAACAGTAATCCTGTTCCTTGCAAGCAAAATTTTAACATTGGTGTGGCTTCTTGCTAGAATGTGTAAATAAGTTTTAATTTTCACTGTCAAGGTGAAAGCTACATTTTCATTTTTAATCTTCATGTCAGATCTTCAGAGAATGCAGCATGTTTGGAGACTGTCTTCTCATTGTCAACCTCTAGAATTACCATGTATGACATTTAAATTGCTGAGTTAACAGCAATACTTTAGGTGTTAGTTTTTAATGTGCTAATTGTAACATCTTCCTCCTATAGCAGGCCATGCTGGTGACAAGTGACAATAAATAGCTTGCTTTTGTGACTGAGAGTTCAAGTTGAGCTTTGAAGCCTTACACAGTATTTTTAAAAGCTTAAACTGTTGTGAAACTATAGTTAATTCATCAAAAAAGTTCAGATAAGTACATTCACAGCAAAAATAAAACTACATAACTAAAAATTCACCTGATAAGATTTTGTCTATTTGACCAATGTTTTAGTGATTGTATAGATATTCATCCCATTTATGCTGCATACCTGACTTTGTCTTTTAAACTACAACAAATTTGACTCAATGCTGAACAAAGTTGGGTTGATATAATGTTTATAGAAAGATTATATATAGAATTTGTGTCTTTAATAGTGTAGTAGAATAATAATGTATTACTATATTAGTAGAATAGGAGAATATAATGCCCTCTACTAGGAATAGTGGATGTCATGTAGGGACCAGTTTATTGAGTATTAAAGCATTTTGTTAATGAGGCCAAGTTTCTGGATTTGGTCTCTGCAGGAGCCAGGATAATTAATGCAACTTGGTTCTGAGGCTGCTGAATCCCCAAGTTCAATCACCTGTCATAAATGTCTTACAAGCCCACACAGTTGGTTGCAGTCCAAAGTATATTCCCAATAAACTATGAGTCAGTAGTGAGATACACTTGTGACAGCACACTTCAATCTCTAAAATTCATTCCATTTTGACAATACAAAGTTTACATTGTTTGAAACTTTAAACAGTGCATGAAGGACATTTAGTGAAGAATTTCTCTCCCATCTCTGCCATCTGCTTAGTTTCTGTTATAGTTCCTACTATCTGATCATTATTATAGTTTTTGTTTTTTACAAATTCTTGTAATCAATAATATGTAAGGATATATGAATATGAATTTTCCCTGAATCCTTTTAAAGTAGAATGGTATGGTTCATAGTAAGTGAGCTGCACCTTGATTTTTTTTTTTCAGTTAATATGTTCAGGAATCCATTCTCTAGAAGTTCCACAGTGTTCACATTTAGCAAACCTTCAGATCATTTTCAGCCTTCTGCTGTTATAGCAAGGCTACACTGCACAATGGTGTACTTATTTTATCTCTGTACAAAACAATAACACAGACTCTCTTTGTCCCTTCAGTTCTAACTCTTGAATTTCTAGCGGTAGCTTTGCTGGGCAAGATGAAACTTCCACTTGTTATGTTGATAGTTATTGTGAAATTCTCTTCCCATGACAGTGCATCAGTTTTTACTTTCTGCAGCAACATGCACTTCTATGTTTTTCTATAAGATTGCTAAATTAAAAATTAAATGGATTTACTTTAATTTTGGAGCTTTTCATGGTCTTGTGGGTTAAAATAACATTTTAAAAAATTGCACCTATTTTATAAACGTGAATCCAGAGTCTTTCTCATCTATGTAAGTCATTTTTTTTCTTTTTCATGACCTGCCTCATCATGCCATTTGCTTATTTTTAATTGTGTAGTTAGCCTTTATTAACAGTAGATTCCAAAACACATCATATTCTGAATCATAAATAGAGAGGCCGACTCAAAATTAAAAATGTAAAGTATTTCTCCCTGTTTCTTTCTATTTTTTAAATATTTGATGCACTTGTAATTTGTTCTGGTGTATGCTATGAGGTCTTGAAGTATTAGTACTTAACTTTTTATCTGGGTGATCACTCACATTTATTACAGCACCATTTGTTGAAATGAATTGTTCATCATTTCCAACATTAAGATGCCATTTTTATTATAAATCAGCTTGAATTTGGGCCTGCTTCTGTACTTTATTCTGTCTCATGGATCATAACCACCCTATGGTAATTGGTTTAATATCTATAGGGATTAATTCTTTTTTTTAATGAGAGAGAGAATTGGCTTGTCAGCGCCTCCAGTCACTGCAATAGAACTCCAGATGCATGCACCCCCTTGTGTGCATGTGTGATCCTGCATGCTTGGGTAATCTTGTGGGTCTGGCTTTTGTGGGATCTAGAGAGTTGAACATGAGTCTGTAGGCTTCTCAGTCAAGCTCCTTAACTGCTAAGACATCTCTCCAGCCTTAGGGGGATTAATTCTTTATGCTGCTTTTCTTTGGAGGTAATTGTGGCTATTTTAACTTATATGTTTATTTACATTAATACCAGAATCACCTTCTCTGCTTAAAAAAAGGTGGGTTTTTCATAATATTCATTAATGTTCAGCTTAGGGGTAACTAACAAGTTTTTATGAGGATGTTACTTCACTGAATATTCTATTCAAGTCTTTTTTGTATCCATTGGATTTTCAAATTTTTTATGTTGTCTCATTTGTAGCTATTTAATATTTTAATTCTATTATAAATGGCACTGCTTTAATTAATGTTACAATTGGTTGGAGTTTGCATATATAAAAACTACTAAATGTCCATTTACTGGTGTCCATAATTTTGTACCCTGCTAGTTTACTGATTTTTTTCATTATTTGTAGTAGTTTTTGAATTGTTTTTCCATTTTAAAAATACTAATTTTACCTCCAAATAGAAATGGTTTTACTTCCTCAGACAAATGATGTGTAGCAATGACAGTACAAGAGTGAGCTTCCTCATGGCTCTGCCTGTAGTACAGGGGCTTCTTGTTTCCTGTTAAGTATTGCACTAGTTTTCAGGATGCTTTGTACAATGATGGGCAGACAGACATATTTTATGAGATTAATGACATCTCCATTGAGTCTTATTTTGCTGTTTGATGAATACTTGTGCGATTTTGTGAAATGCCATTTTTAGTGTCTATGGGTTGATTGTTCCATTTTTTTCTTCTTAGATCTGTTAATACAATGAAATTGATTTTCATGTTGTCCCATATTTACTAGTCTAGTTTGTGGCAGTTTCATGATTTTGGTCTCTGAATTTGAGCTTTGCTTAAACTTTAAAATACAAAATTAATATGTGTATAGAAAAGTAACATTTCCTTAATGAAATGCAGGTGACTTGGGAGAAAAGGGGGAACGTGGACTTCCAGGAAGAGGACCTAAGGGTTTGCCTGGAGCCATGGGTCTTCCAGGTAAGTGAGTTATATGGTAGCAGAGGTGGAGAAATTGGTGACTTAGAACATTTTAGAAGTACCGCTCAGTCACTTAAACATATAAAGCAATTATATATGTGACATGGATTTTTCATAACCAGCTTTAATGAAGAATTAAATGACCTATAAATCATGTCTGCATTCCTTATGAGAAAACTGGTGTCAAGACTTGAAGAAGTATTAATTTCTTAAAGAGATGCTTTAAGAAAAATAATAGCAAATTCCAGCCTCAATCTGCTTGTTATAAAAATCCATATGAGGGCTGAAGAGATGGATCAATGCTTGAGTACACTTCCTCTGCAATCATGAGGGCCCGAGGGGACTTGAAACCAACCACGTTCAAATCTCCAGATCCCGTGTAAGTAGCAGGCATAGGTCTGTAACTTAGTCCTGTAAAGTGGAGCAGAGGAGGGAACTGCCTGGCTTACCGAAAGCAGCAAGCTCTCGTATCGGAAGAGTCTGACTCAAATGAGAATGTGCAGAAGAGCAATGGTTCAGGATCCCTGAAGCCACCAAATGTGGCAGGGGAACATAAGGAGTTCTGCAAGGGTACACACATGTGCACACATTCTCCCCCCCACCAACACACACACACACACACACACACACACACACACACTTCTGAATGAACAAAGACATACACATGCATACAGTCTTCCCCCACCAACACACCCACCCACCCACACACACCAACCAACCACACACACACACACACACACACACACACACATCTGAATGAACAAAGTCATATTCAGTTCTAGCTAATATGATAGGTTCTTGTTTTTTTTATTATCGTAAGTTATTTATTATAAATGACTATGTTGTGGTGCTAAGATTTGAACTAAGGGTCTGGCACATGCTAGGTTAAGTACTTAACCAATGAGCTGTGCTCCTAGCCCCTATGTTTAAAGTCTATGAACCCAGAACAGTTGGAAAATTAATCCAAGCTTTTAGCTTAGCTATTCACGTTGTACAGGAAGCAACTGAAATTTTATTTTAAAAACTTTCCTTTCAAACACCCAGACCCTCCAAAAATATCCCACCCCAAGAACAAACACCCCAGGCATTCCTATCACAGCCTAAAGGAGTGTATAGCACAACTGTGTGGCCCAAGGTGACAGAGTAGCCTCTATAAGGAGCCCGATTGTGTCACTGGGTGTTCTGTGTTCTCTTTATACCCTGTCACCAAGACACAATGATCCCCTGGGGAATGACTTATAAACCTAACCCCAGAAGCAGCTCAGTGGGACTGAAAGTCAGTCAGCTCAGCTCAGCTCAGGGGTATTAATGATGTCCAGGCTTCCAGTGGACTCTCCTGGTGACTGTGCCCAGATATGTCTGTAGATGGGCAGGGTTAAGGCTGGGGCTAAAAGCAAGCAGGAACTCACTACCATTATGGATTTGGGAAATTTGGCTTAGGAAAATTTAGGAAAATAAATGTTAATTTTGTAATTCTGCCAGAGGTTACATTGTTAATCATGGCTATAATTATGGGCAAAAAATTCTTGCTTTTCAATTATCTCTCTCATTGCTCCTGGGGATTGCTTCCTTATTAAAAAATTTAAAAAACATGAATACATTTGGAGACAGCTCAAACACTGACTTTCTAAAAGTATGATTCATGGGGCTGTCAAGATATTTTCACAAATTAATAAATTTTTGTGATTGGAAAAGGAGAGAAAGTCTGGTTGGAAGTACAAAGGATCAAGGAAAGATTTCAGTGCATGATGAAGACTGGCTTTATTGACGGATGTTTAGAAGAGAGTGCACTTTTCTTCTTTACGGGCGGTTGTGATAGGAGGAATTAAATATGTTAGCCTAACAACGGCCATTTTGTTGACAAATTGCTTAACAAAGCCTCTCAGTCACTGACTTGAACCACTAGCAACACATTCTAATATTGGAAATATATTATGGTTTCTAATGACCTACCTTTAAAAACGCCTGTTGGTAAACCACGTTCTAATTTTAAAATGAACCTGAGGCTCTTACAATCTTTCTGCCCCTGCTGCCACAAAATTGCCTGAGCCTCAGATTTAGGCACATCAGCTCCGTGTGTGCAATGCCCTAGATGTCCACAAGGGGGCGCGTGATCTCCCACCTGAAGTGTATGGCTCACCCCAGGAGGAGCTGAGTCTGGAGGGCAGATGAGTTCTCTTCAGCCGCAGCGCAGAGGGGCTCGCTGACTTGCTTTCCAGTACATCAGACTACGTGCATGGTAGGCAACATAGAGAGGTGGAGAAACATTTTCTCCTTTCCATGGCCTTCATCTTTTATTCCCTTCATCCAAAATAATGAAAACTTATTATCACTGGTCTTGGAGGTAATACTTAAATCTGATTTCAAACACCCAGACCCTCCAAAAATATCCCACCCCAAGAACAAACACCCCAGGCATTCCTATCACAGCCTCAAGGAGTGTATAGCACAACTGTGTGGCCCAAGGTGACAGAGTAGCCTCTATAAGGCCTCTATAAGGACTCACTTTAGTAGTCCTCTTAAGATGTGCCCTTTTCTTTTTCTTCATTTAACCAACCCTTCCCTCCTGGGGCTACCTTCCAAATCACCACTGTCTGCCTTTTACCCAACCCCTCTTTTCTGTCATTGACCATTGGCCATTTATCCTATTTTCATTGCAACGGTTATCTTATTTGATCGAGGGGACTTTTGTAAAGAATTCACACAATTACCCCAACATATATTTCATTGTCAAATCCCACACAAGTTAAACTCTATATAAGAAATGTAACTTTGGGGTAATACAAAACATGTGAGTAACCAGTG
This sequence comes from Orientallactaga sibirica, assembly GCA_036365145.1. NCBI lineage: Eukaryota > Metazoa > Chordata > Mammalia > Rodentia > Dipodidae > Orientallactaga > Orientallactaga sibirica. Next base: position 24,057,871 of record JAEOAD010000006.1, read on the forward strand.
GATTGATCATCAGATAACCTATTTAATGATGAAAATCGTGTGTGTGTGTGTGTGTGTGTGTGTGTGTGTGTGTGTGTGTGTTTCTTCTGGCTTGCTTACACTGTCCCTTTCATTCTGTAGCATGTGTTTACCAAAGGCTGCCTTTCACAATGTTCCAGCCAGGATCTGCCTCCATCAGTGCAACAAGGCTACCCTCTGGTGTTCACACAGAGAATTACATAGATAGTATTTTTTTGTTTCCCAAATCTTGAAATGTTTTGTTTGGCAGCGACTTTTTATAGGTCCATGAAATTTCAAAAATCCGGGTAATCATTACGAAGTTAGTGTGTCCAACGGACCCACGGGGCAATTAGAGAGCTTCCGACCCAGGCTTCCACTTCTTAAGAGACGTGAAGCAGCGCATGCCCGTTCCTTAACACAGCTGCTGAACTAACATTTTGTGGCCAATTTGTGAACAATTCCTTAGCTTAACTTTGTCAATACCTTGAACTGTGATATGGTGTCACCCCAAAATGAGGTTCTCACTCTACAACTTTGTAGCATACTTGAAAGCAAAGGTGTTGGGCCAGGGCACCCCAGTATTTTGTGTTAAAGGCAGGTTCCCAGGTCTTTGGCATTTGTACAGAGCAGTGTCATAAAACTTTCTTAGTTTTTTATGGTAGAGGTCTGGAAAAGTCAATTCTAGCTTTCAGTTATTATGTCTCCTTTACTTCCTAGTCAACTTAGACCCAATGAATTCAGCAATAGCAACAACCGCAACACACACACACACACACACACACACACACAGACACACACATTCACTGTAGCAGACGGCTTCAGGTTCGCTGAGATGAACTTCCAGACCAGGCACAGTTATGGAGGAAGGGATATTATTTATTGAAGCTTACAGATCCAGGGGAAGTTCCATAATGGCAGGAGAAGCGGCCTGCTCTCACAGGACCAGGCAAGCGAGAGAAAAAAGCCAACCAGGCACACAGCACACAGAGCAAAACTACAGCCAAAAGCCACAGCACACTTCAGGAGCTCCTATTAGGGACACTTTGCATATCTTTACAATGGAATCTCAAACCCACCATCACACCTTAAGACCAGCCCCTTGCCTCTAGCAAGGTGATTGCAGATGCAAACTATAACTAATAAAACACTGAATATATTGGGGGACATATATTCAAGCTACACACACACACACACACACACACACACACACACACACACACACACAGAGTCCTTACAGAGTTAGCCAATCAATAATAATGCATGGGAGTGTACTCCAGCCACACTAGTGGTTAGGGGCCATTGTTGCTAACTCCAGCGCTTTCTAGCCAGATGAAGCGCTGTATAAGATGATACTGCCATGGCATACGCAATTGCTTTTACACCAGTTCCTGTCAGCACCTGAACAGTGACAGAAGGAAAGCACACTGGAGTAGAGGGGGGAATGTTCAATAATAATTCATCTTTGTCACGGGGTGCCATGTCTCAGGAATATGTCTCAAGGAGTGATCGTGATGAAATGTAGAAAAGTCTAAGAACTCTGACAGAAGTCTGTCTTTTTTGAGAAACCTTGTAGGTGTTTCAGATCAACAGCTCATTGTGGAAGTTAACCCCGTGCTGGCACTGGATGTTATAAGTCTGCACCTAGGAAGGTGAGGGAGGAAAAAGATAGATAATATAAAAGAGAAAGTGAATATAGAGAGGAGAGGGAGAGAGAGAGAGAAGAGAAAGAGAAGCAGGACAAGATTAAAGTTGGCCTTTATGATGTTCTCTCCAGGTTCCTGTGGTTCGGGTAAGGAGCTGGCTGTGGTGAAGGTCATGCTGAAGTAATTTGAGGAAAAATACCATGAAATTTTGTAGGGTATATCACAGTCTTCTAAAAGACATTAATAAATAATACCTTAATAATTGCAATAGTCTCCATTTTAAAATAAATACTTTATTTATTTACTTATTTGAGAGAGAGAGAAAGGCAGATAGATAGATAGATAGATAGATAGATAGATAGATAGACAGACAGATAGATAGACAGACAGTCAGATAGATATCCAGATGCATGCACCACTTTGTGCATCTGGCTTACCTAGATACTGGGGAATCAAACCTGGATCCTTTGGCTTTGTCAGCAAGTCCCTTAATCTCTAAGCCATCTCGTCACCTCAATACACCCATTTTACCAGATGTTTTCACACAGAATTTAATTACAAGGAAGGTATTACCTTATCTTGTAGGTGAATTGAGGCTATTGATGTGCTAATGTCATGTGCTCATAAATGGCAGAGCTAAAACTTCAAACCATTTGTTTCCAAAGCCTGTGTTATCTATGCCCTCTCTCCTTGTTTGTGTATGGATCCCCTGTTAAATATGGGAAGCTGCTATATAGCTCTGTTTACAAAAATATAGCCCAAGCCACAGGTATGCATGGTATGTATGATTCCAAGTCTTCCATAGCCACATGAAAAATGTGAAAAGAATCAAGTGAGATTAATTTTAACAACGTGGACTTAGGATGGTTGTACTTAGGAATTTTCCACATTGTGATGGTGTGAAAGTGATGCAAACTTAGTAGAAACCTCACTTTGAATTTTAATCTTTTTTTCTCAATTTTTTCTATTTATTTATTTGAGAGAGAGAGAAAGAGGGAAGGAATGAGAGAAAGAAGGAGAGAGAGAGAGAATGAATGGGTATGTTAAGGTGTCCAGCCACTACAAATGAACTCTGGATGCATATGCTGTCTTCGGCATCTGGCTTACATGGATCCTGGGGAATCAATCCTGGGTCCTTCAGCTTTGCAGGCAAGCACCTTAACTGCTAAGCCATCTCTCCAGCCCTTGATCTTCTTTTTTAAAAAAAAAAAATTATTTTTATTTATTTATTTGAGAGAGATACAGAAATAGGCAGAGAGAGAGAGAGAGAGAGAGAGAGAGAGAGAGAGAGGGAGAGAGAATGGATATGTCATGGCTTCCAACCATTGCAAATGAACCCCAGATGTGTGCATCCCCTTTTGCATCTGGCTTACGTGGGTTCTGGGGAATTGAACCTTGGTCCTTTGGCTTTGCAGGCAAGTGCCTTAACTGCTAAGCCATCCCTCCAGCCCGATCTTCTTTTTACATGTGATATGATGCACTCTCCCTCCCCTGATGCTGGGTAGTTCTCAGCTATGAGATTATGAGTGGAAAGAAGTGATAACTTGGTGGTGTTACTGGGTTTGCAAAGTTATGATGTTCCATAGGTTCGGTGCATTTTAACAATATTTTCATCATTGCCCTGTAGTAAGTTGAGGGAGATCTGTATAGTTTATTTAACCTGCTGATACAAGATACCATTCCATCACAAAATAAATATAAATATTGTTAGTAAAATATTTTATGGTGTTCTCACACTAAGTCCTCAGAAGTCACCTGTATTTTATACCTGCAGTTCATTTCAGTTTGGCCCAGCCACATTTCCGTTCTCAGTAGAAACATGTGGCTATAGAACGCCATGATGGAAACGCATACACTGAGGTTTCTTTCTACTTTCCTAATGAGATCCAAGTCCAATGAAGAGAACTCTCCATCACGCATCATTTCTGAAAAATTTGTTAAGCCCCTCATTTTGGCTAGGCTGTGAGGGTCTCCATTAGTGTCCTCTGTTCACATGCACAATCTTTTCTCTATTTCAGGTGACCCTGGCCCAGCCAGCTACGGAAGAAACGGCCGGGATGGCGAGCAAGGGCCCCAAGGAGTGGCAGGAATTCCTGGTGTGCCTGGCCCTCCAGGGCCTCCTGGTCCTCCTGGTTTTTGTGAGCCAGCTTCTTGTACCCTACAGGCTGGGCAACGGGCATTTAGCAAAGGGCCTGACCAGTGAATGGCTTAGTGTTGCAGGCGGTCCACATAAACGGTGCCTGGTGCATGGAGGAGAGACAGTACCCAGAGCTGGGGCAAAGATGACCATGTATTACCTTCAACATGACTACAGAAGTCCTACTTGACAATCAGATTTAGAACAGTGGTGCTATTCAATACTTCTTGTTCCTCTTCCCTTGGAAAGGACAGGAGAGTCATCAGAAACAAAATAAGAAATTATAGATTTATAATCCTCCTCCCAGGACCTTGAATACTAGTGTGCTAGATATATATGACCTATCCTGGGCCTCTGGGCCTCCAAACAAAAACAACTGTCTGGCTTACCTCAGTTGCAGTAGTAGTTACCTCCATTTTTTTTTTAAATTTAGATTTTGTTCTTAGATAATGGATTCATTTACATAGAATTTTACTAGGCTAGTCATGAAGAAACTATATTCACCTATATTCAACATACCTGGTGCTCACAATCCCTGTCAGTGTGCTCTCTCGAGAGTGGCAAGAAAGGGCTGTGTTAGAGGAAGGGATATCCTTTCATTGTATTGGTTTTCATCTTCGGTCTGGATCTGTCAGCTGTGTGTACTGTACCCCAAGCCCGTTTATGTGTTTAGCTCTTCTATGTGAAAGCAAAAGAGTAATTTTAATACCCTGGCATTTATAAGTTTTATTGATGAGATTATTTATTTTAAAGGTTTGAAGTAACATCTCTGGTTGTACCAAAGAAGAAATAAATATGTTTCCTAATCTCTTGGATGTTTTCTTATAAGTTACCATGTTAAGTGAAGTCACTGACTTTATTTAGATACATTACAATTGCTGGTATTTCCAAAGATATTTTATGTTTATGTTAGGGTTTTATTATACCCAGAGACAATTTAAAAATTCTTACTTCTCCAGTGTGATAGCCTGTGTGTGTGTGTGTGTGTGTGTGTGTGTGTTTGTGTGTGTGTGTAACAGAGGTGTATGGACTTTTCTGAAATTCTAATGAAAGCTGTAAACTTATGCCCACACCCTGTAAAATTACATAGATATGTATGAACACACATTTTAGCATAGTTGAAATAGTTGAGGTTTCATGGAACCCTTTAAATCTAGTTACTTGATCTCTAGCTGAGGAGCTACAATGGCTTGTTAGACCCTACTCTGGACTTAATTTCTTATAAAGTGATTTGTCTTTCACCATTTCTTATAAATTTTATAAACTTTACATAGAAGTTTATTTCTGAATTTGAAGTATAAATTTGTTCATTGTCAGGGGTATGTTATACTAATTTAGTACATGTGTACAGCGTGTAATATTCAAATCAGGGTATTTTGAATTATGATATAGTATATCATAGATTATCTAATAGTTACCCTAATGTGCTAAAGATGAGCAGAAGTAATTTCTCCATCATGGGTTTTGAACCTCTTTCTGTCTCTTCTCTGCCTGCTTCCCAAATTCTAGTGACCATCTTCCATCTATTCTTCCACATAGTTGACCTGTTAGTTTCCATAGAAAGAGAAAGGGTATGTGATATTTCTTTCCTGTGTCTGGCTTATTTCATGTCACATGCTGACCTTTGATTCCATCCATGTTGCTGGAAATGACAATTTCTGGTGTTAAGGTATGTTCAGCCATCACTGAAAGGCATCTGTGCTGAGTCCATATTTTGGCCGTGGTGTACTATAATAAATGTGGGAGTTCAAATATCTTCTTTCATCTCTTTTGGCTATAGACACAGACATGGTATGGCCAGATTTTAGATTTATTTTTTTCTTTTTCAGAATCTCCATGCTGTCTTCCATAATGACTGTGTAACAATTCCACCAACAGTGGATGAGAGTTTTATTTCTCCAAGTCCTTGCCAGCATTTTTTATAACACCCATTTAAGGGGCTGGATTGGAGTTTTGATTTAAATTTTTCTAATCATTAGTGACATATGACCTTTTTGGCCATTTTTATGCCTTCTTTGGAGAAGTATCTGCTGAGTTCTTTTTGTAATATTTTATTTTCATTTATTTATTTACTTGAGAAAGAGGCAGAGAGATGGGGAGGGGAGAATGGGTGCACCAGGGCCTCCAGCCACTGCAAATGAACTCCAGATGCATGTGCCACCTTGTGCTTCTGGCTTACGTGGGTCCTGGGGAATTGAAACAAGGTCCTTTGGCTTTGTAGGCAAGTGCCTTAACTGCTAAGCCATCTCTTCAGCTCTCTGTTGAGTTCTTTAACTCATTTTTAAATTGGATTTTTTTTTTACTGTCCAAATATTTAAATCTCCCATCTATTCTGGATTTCAATCTTTAATTGTAGGAAGAGTTTGCAAATGTTTTTCCCTATTACTGTGGATTGTTTCTGAGTTCAGTTTCTGAGTTCCTTTGCTGCGCCAAGGTATACTAACTTAATATATAACCCACTTTTCCTACTTTTACATTTGTTGTCTATAGTTATAGTCCTGACTGAAAAAAAAATCATGTCATTGGGTATACCAATGTCTCAAAATATTTTCTCTTATTAATTTCATAGTTTAAAGTTTAAGATATTTTAAGAGACTGTTTTGAAGAGATTACTTTCCCCATTCTGTTTGTAGCACTCATCAAAAATCAGTCCTCTGTCTTTAACTGGTGCTGAAGATTGACCATCCATATGAAAAAGAGAACAAGATATCATTTCTAGTCACATCCAAAAGTCAATTCAAAATGGATCAAAGGGGCTGGAGATGGCTTAACAGTTAACATGCTTGCCTGTGAAGCCTAAGGATCCATGTTTTGACTCTCCATATCCCATGTAAGCCAGCTGCACAAAGCTGAGGCAAGTGCAAGGTCGCACATGCCCACTAGGTGGCACAAGCATCTGGAGTTGTATATAAGTAGCTAAGGCCCTCACACACCAATTCTCTTTCTCTCCCTTTCTCTCTTACTCTCTCTAAAATTTTTTAAAAATGGGTCAAAGATCTTAATTTAAGATCTAAAACTGAAATAAAAACATATGGAAAATATTACAATATCTAGGCTTGAGTAGGATATTCTGCAAATGATACTAGTAGCTCAGGAAATAAAAGTTAAGAACTGACAGAATTGCATGAAATTGAGAAGCTTCTGCATAGCAAAGGAAAGCAGCACTAGAGGGAAAAGACAGCTGAGAGTGGGGAAAAGAATCTTTGTCAACTATACCTTGAATAGAGGATTTATGTCTGGAATATGTAAATAACTGCAGCCAGGCATGGTGGCACACACCTTTAATCACAGCACTAGGGAGGTAGAGGTAGGATGATCTCTGTGAGCTTGAGGCCAGTTTGAGAAAACCTAGTGAATTCCAGGTCAGCCTGGGTTAGATTGAGACCCTACCTCAAAAACAAACAAACAAACAACAACAAACAAAAAAGAACTGCAAAAATTAAATACACAGTCTGGCCCAATCAATACATGTGCTAATGAACTGAACAGATAATTCTGCAAAGAAGTTCAAATGGCCAATAAGTATTGGAAAAAGTGTTCGGTATCCTTAGGCATCAGAGAAATGTGTTAAAGCTGTGTTTCAGATTGCATCATATCCCATAATGGTTATCATCAAAAACAAACAACACGTGCTGGCAAAGGATGTAGGGACAGAGGAAGCCTTGTACATTGCTGGTTAGAATACACACTGGGTAATCACTATGGAAATCAGAATGCAGGCTCCTCAAAAGAGCCAAAACAGCTACCATATGATCCAGGTATACAACACCTGGGTACATGCTCAAGGAATGCAAGTCAGATCACTACTTAGAACAAACAAGTTCTGGAATGAACTTAGATGTTGCCAACAGGTGAATGGATTAAAAAAATGTGGTATGTTCACAAATGGAATTTTATTTAGCCACAATGAAGAGAGAATAAAATTGTGTTCATGTGCAGGAAAATGGATGGAACTGGAAACCATCATATTACATGAAATAAGCCAAATTCAGAAAGCCAAATGTTTCTTTTCCTTCATATGTTTTCCTTAATATGTTGAAACAAGATTCGTTTTAAAGATTTTATTTTATATTTATTTATTTATTAGAGACAGAGAGAGGGAGAGAGACAGAGAGGGAGAGTCAGAATGGATGCGCCAGGGCCTCTAGCCACTGCAAAAAACTCCAGACACACGTGCCACCATGTGCATCTAGCTAACATGGGACCTGGAGATTCGAACTGGGGTCCTAAGGCTTCACAGTCATGTGCCTTAATCACTAGACCATCTCTCCAGCCCTGGATCTAGATTTTTATTTAAATATGTATATTTAATGCATATGTAATTCAATCTCTACCTGGTATGAAAGCAAAAGGGGCACTATGTGGGTGGAAGAGGAAGGGCATCTAAAGGAGGAGATGGGCAAAAGGAGGGTAACAGAGAGCAGGAGGAATACAAGTGCATGTTTTCTCTCACATGAATGACCTTACATAAACTGATATTTAGAAGTTCTCACATGGCGGCTTCCCTCATGCCTCTGTTTTTGTGAAGCGTACTTTTAAAAAAAGATTTTATATTTATTTATTTATTTATTTATTTATTTATTTATTTATTTATTCATTAGAGACAGACAGAGGGGTACAGAAATAGAGAAAGAGAGAGTGAGATTGGGTGCGCCAGAGCCGCTAGCCATTGCAAACTAACTCCAGACGCATGAGCCACTGTGTGCATCTGGCTTACGTGGGACCTGGAGAATCGAACTGGGGTCCTTAGGCTTCACAGGCAAATGCTTTAACCGCTAAACCATCTCTCCAGCCCTGAAGGGCACTTTTTCCTCTCTGAATAGCAGAATTTGCTCCCCACCATGCAGCACATTAAGTGGGTTTGTGTCAGTCACGTCATTGAGTCAAGTCTAGCTCATGAGGCAACAATCCACTGACATAAGACAGTGAAATGTCTATGGGTCCCAGACAAGGCAACAGGAGAGGATTTCCGATCCCCATTGCATTAAAGTTCATAAAATAGGTCCTCTTTCAAGATGGTTACCAGTTATAGAACCCTGTGGAGTTGCTGGGAGATTCAGTGAATTCCTTTTCTAAAGCCAGTCTATCGTGAAGACTCCAGGCCCAATCTGTTGAGACTGTGAACTTATCTAACATTTATCATTGCCAGTATCTGTGCTGACAGAGTTGGTTGGAATACACTATACCTTAACCACCACACTGGGCAGAACCCTCTCCTCCAGCTGTGGATCCTGGCGGCAGGTGATAGGATATTTTGTTTCTCTTGCTATGCAACTGTTGCTCTTCTCTTTGGTCACTTACCTTAACATGCAGCTGTCCTGTTACTTGGTTTCTCACTGTGGAGAAGAGAGTTGCCATCTTACTAACTTGAGATTTTTAATATACTGCAAGAATCTCACATTGGCTATTTATATTTTCTGTTATTGTTTTAATTTTGGTAGAGTTGGTAGAATGTTTTGAAATTTATAACTATATAAGCAATGAACATTAGTACATCTAATTTCTTAAAATATATACTACTGGCTATAAAGACATAGATTGACCAACACAATAATAGTGGGAGACTTCAATACCCCATTTTCACCAATAGATAGTTTATCTAAACAAAAAAATATCAACAAAGAAACATAAGTCTTAAATTGGAGATCAATGGGCTTAACAGACCTTTATAGAATATTCTATCTGCAGAATGCTGAAGCCATATTCTCTTCAGCAGCCAATGGAATTTCTCTTAAATAGACAACATTGTAACAAAGCAAGTCTTAGCATTTATAAGAAGATTGAATAATAATTTACATCTGATAACAAAGAAATAAAGCTAGAAATCAAGAGCAAGAGAAGCTATAGAATATATACAAACTGTGAGATTGAACCACATAGTATTTATTGAATGCTGAGTGGGACATCAAAAATATCAGGAGGGAAACTTTAAAAATTCCTGGAATTGAATGAAAGTGATAACATGACATACTAGCACCCATTGAACACACTGAAAAATGGTTATAAGAGGTATGTTCATAGCTAAAATACCTACATTAAAAAATCAGAGAAATTGCAAATAAAGAATTTAATGACACATCTCAAGGTCTTAGAAACACAAGAACAAGCCAAACCCTTATTCAGCAGATGGAAAGAAATAATAATAGTCAAGGCAGAAACCAATGAAATAAAAACAAATAAACCAAACATACAAAGAATCAATGAAACAGAGTTGGTGGTTTGGAAAGAGGAACACGATTGATAAATATTTAGCTAAACTAACTAAAACATGGAGAAGACACAGATTAGTTATGAAAGAGGAGACAATAGCAGATTTTAATGAAACTCAGATAATTATTAGGGCATGCTTTGAAAGTCTATATTCTAATAAATTAGAAAATCCAGACAAATGGATACAATTCTAGACCCATATGAAAACATATACAAACTTAAACCAAGATGATATGAATAACTGAAATAGATCTACAAGCAATGGGATTAAAGCAACAACCAAAATTCTTTCAACTTTAAAAAAAAATCCCAGGGCCAGATATATTTACACCTTAATTATACCAGATATTTGAAAAAGGACAACAATACTTCTTAAACTATTCCATAAAAAAGAAAGGAAATTGACATGCTAAATTCATCTTACAAAGCCAGAATTACACTCATAACAAAATGAGATAGGAACACAATCAGAAAGAAAATTATTGACTATTCTTCCTTACGAACGTGGATTCAAAGCATTCTCAATAAAATATTTGTAAACCAAAATCAAATAAACAGCAGACAGATCATTAACTTAAACCAAGGAGACTTCATACCAGGGATGTTAGAATGGTTCAACATATGCAACTCAATAAATGTATCTTCAGTTGGTTTATGAAACTCAACTTTCTTCAAGCCAAGGAGGAACAAGTCCTAATGCCATTTATATTAATTTTTCTCACATGTACCTTCTGCATATTTTAAAACTATGATCTGAACTGTTTGATCAAATCAATCATTTTGTAACCTCTCCTTGTGTATAGTAGACAGCTTCAGGGTGCTGGGATGAACCTCCAAACCAGGCACAGTTATGGGAGGAAGGGATTTATTGAAGCTTACAGATTGAGGGGAAATTCCATAATGGCAGAAGAAGCTGACTTCCACAGGTCCATGCTGAGAGAGAAAAGCCACCATCAACACCACAAGCAAGCACACTCCAGCAATACCAGACAAAGCTCAGTACTTTGGCTGGAAATTCCAGATTCACCTCTACACCTTATATATGTGACACCAAGTTATAAGAAGCTTTAATAAAACTCCGGAATTGATTAGGGGACATGCATTCAAACTGCCACACCTTGGATTTCTTTAAAACTGCTCACAGCATGTAGTTCTGTTTCCAGCATAGATTGCTTTAAAGGAGAAAGGTTCTAACTCATCGATATTATCAGTGTCATTTACCTAGATTGAAAGGATGTTTCTCCTGTTTGGAAACAGTTTCCCCCAAATCAATTTTTATAAAAATAGTATAGTTTTTCAAATAATTTATTTATTAATTTGAGAAACATGGGTAGAGATAGACAGAGAAAGAGAAAGAGAGAAAATGGGTGGCCTTTAGCTACTGCAAAGGAACTCCAGATACATGTACTACCTTGTATATCTGGCTTTACATGGGTACCAGGAATTGAACTCAGGTCTTTAAGCTTTTCAGGTAAATGCCTTAACTACTAAGCCACCTCTCCAGCCTTAAAAAGGAGCTTTTCTAATACATAATAAAAACACAAAGAAATTATCTTTTCACCAACGTTCTTTTATTTTAACTGAGGTGGCAAAATCAAATTACAGGAAAAGAAAGATTAAGTGATCAAATAAATATGTTTCTCAGTTCTACATATCATATTCATAAGAAATTTAAAATTAAAAATTTCAAAGATCAATTCACTCAACTGTCATACAAGTAACAACAGTTCACCCAGTTGTTACCAAGGCTGTAATAATAAGGTCCACAGATACAATAAGCAACCTTGGAAACAACCACTTACAAATCAATTATGCAAAACAATCACATTCCAAATGGTGGGAACAATCAATTGTAAATTTCACTTAATAAAACAGTTTACAGAAGCACTAGATGCTTGACTATAAGACTGCAAAGAAAAGTGCCTAATGAATACTGTCTATGAAAGACAGCTGATAAACCCTGGATTAGACCACACATGTCTTTCCAGCAAAATAGAATAACCAAACTCTATTTCAGATAACTTTTACACTTGGATACCTTGTCGACCAGAGCATTTGTCAAGAGAGGAATGTGTAAAGAATTAAACTTGATTAGAACCTGACATATTAATCAAGAACAAATGATTTCTGATTGATTTCTGGTTGATGCATCTATGGTAGTCTGCTATAATTTCCATCCCAAGTATGAGACAGGTAGGTTAAGAAGTATGGAATCACTTCCCAGCCTGAGCACACAAATTCATTGACATGGTTTTGGGTAATTGTCTTCTGTCTAGCAGAAGAATATGAATGAGTATTCATATCAAGTTAGGTTACTGACATACGTTTTTAAATATTTCAAGCTGGCTAAATCAATATTGCTATTCTTAAGCATCATTTGTGAAATCTGATTCATTTGTAACCTGATATGAGCTTAATATAAATCCTTGATTTAGAAGTTTATCTTTGATTGTATTATTTATTCTTTTGGCTATTACAGTATTCCTGAGGCATAAAATCTCTGAGTTTAAAATAAACCATTATAGGTGGAACATGACTAGAGACACAAAATTATTCCAAATATTTATAGACAATTATTTTTAACCATGATGGTAACCCTGTCAAAAGAAGTGTAAAGACAGTATTAAGAAAGAATATATAAGAAAATTAACTATTTTGGTATTTACAAATGGGCAGTTGGTCTCAATGATTTAAAAAATTTTTAAATAACATTTGTGCTTGAGAAATAATAGTCTTTTTTCATGTGTTAAAATATTTATTTTGTACATTTTAGTCTCTTTGTATACTTTTTAAAGTTCTTTTTAGTGAACATGTGATGCTGCACATCAGGTACATGTGGCTCAGGAAATATTAAGTACAATTTGGTTAATTGTAATAGTGAATCTATAACCACACAGGTTCAAAGGATATTCATAAGATTATCTAAAGCAGTGTGACATGCTTGACAAAGCTGATTAGCAGGAAGAGAATGTTGACTGATAATTATTCTTAGATGTAATAAATGCCAATGATGCTAACTTTCTCTTTAGCCTGTCTTCATATTTTGCTCTTTGCTCCATGTTATCTAATCACTAGAAACAGATCTGGATATGAAAATGGGCTTTAAGAAATACTACTTTTGAGATTTGAGTCACTTTATTTGAATTTATTTTTATATATTTTATTTGCCCTCCACACTGAGAATTATATGTGAAAAAATGGCAATATTCCTTAGAAAGCACCTATGTCATTTACTCTAATTGAATATACAGGTAAGAATAGCTAAAGTAAAAATAATAGTTAATATCTGGGCAAATCATTAACTAGTCTAAATAGACCTAAATCCTTGGACACATTTTGATGTAATTAATTGCTATTGAGGAAACAGGCTATGATTTTAAATACTTATTGCTTACTGTCTTGTCACTAATAATTTAAGAGCTTCTGAGAAAAGTTAATTGTGGTACTTTGTATTTCCCTTCTGGACCCCTACAGAAATGAATCTCAAGTGATTTTAATGATGCTTATCACTTTGGGAGTCAAAAGTCCCAAAGGACAGTACACTGAGTTTTGTTTTGACTCGTAATTCTCATCTGAAATTATTATTATACTAGGCTTTTTGAGCTACCAGGGAGGTACTTTATAAACTAAATTAGTACAAGCTAAGAGAGGATTAATGAGAAAAAAACCATGAGTACCAATGTGGTAAAAACACGAACCTTGCAATAGACCAGTTAGAGGCTCTCTTGATGCTATGGGGCTTATTCTTGGCCTGAGAATGGTGTGGGAGCTTTGCTGTGGTTGAGATCTAACAGAAAGGAATTGAAGTTTGATGCTTCAGCAGGAGAAAATGGGTAAAGAGTAGATATGGTGTTAACAATTGTACCTTAGAATTCCCTGATTTACAGTCAATTCCTTTATTGCTGAGATAGACAACAAGTTCATTATGAGTGATGAAGATGTAGGAACAAAGGCCTCAAAACAAGGTCTACCAGGTTTCAGAATGAAACTAGTACACCTCTCTTAAGAAGTGTATAATAAAAATAAATCCCAAACAGGTGATGATGTAAAGTAGCAAACAAAATGAAGAAAAATATATCCCAAATTTTAGGATTAAATTTTAAAAATAGTTATAAAATATTCCATAATACCATCTGAATTTAAATTCCCTAAAAGTATTTGTCCTCAAAATATAGTCTAAGTCACACAGCAAAATGAAAAGTTATAAAATTGCATTTTATTCTACCAAGCTTAACATGGTCAAGCAAAACACAGACTTGTATTCACTTTTATAGTTATCCCCAAGTCTAGTGAAACTACTTTATTACTATTCACTTTTGTCAAATTTGTTGCAAGTAACTAATCTGAGTTATACCACATCTCACTCACTACTGGAATTGAACTTGAAATTTTCTTCCATGTAGATTTCATGAACTGAGCTGTCTTGTAAGCCTGTTTCATCTTTCAGGTAATTTGTTTTCTTGCTGGGTCTTGTCTGAATGAGTTTAGAGAAAACTGTGCTGCATTCAGTTTAACTGGGCTAACCATTCTAGCATGATTTTGTTCAGTGAGATGTTTGGATCACAGCTGTAATCAGAAAATAAAAGTGAAAAGAGATACTTTTCCTGTTTAATGGACCTCCTAGTAGTTGAAAAAATTTAAAGTAATTAATACTACTTTCACTAGCCAACTAATAATGCAACACACCTCAATGGACCAAATTACTTTGAAGTAAATGACATAAAAGATACCAATTCAATTCTTTTCTACTTGTCCTCCTCTGTGAATTCTGGGTAATATCTGTGAGACAAGTGAAGGAGATGAAAGGGGAGTGCATGCCACCTCTCTGAGTAATACTCTGAAGTATTATGAAATGACAGTAGAAACCAGAAAAGTGCACGTGCTTGTTGTGTCGAGGTGAATATGTCTAAACAAGTGTGAAAGGTAATGTCAGAACAAGAGCAAGGATCAAAACTGCACCATGATTCTGAGAATCTATTGGAACAACTTCAGCATAACTCTTAACTTGGGAACTCTTAGTATCAGGGTATTTTTACTAATGTTAGAAAAGAGATGGTATTTTGCAAAATGGTGTTTCTGCCTTACTTTTGTAAATAGTGACACATTTCTAGAAAAATAGACATTATACAAATCTAATTGCAAACATTTATATTGAGCAATATGGAGCTTAGACATTGTGTAATTTGATAAATTATCTATTTGAGATGGGTTAAACGTTTTATGTCTGTCAAGAGTATCTGTCTAAAAGGAAGGATGAGTGATTGCTTATCTGTATTCAAATTAATCAATGAAATACAAGGATAGTATACAAACAATGTTACAAATACTGAATTTGCTTGATATATGTGAATATATATAATAAATAAATACAGTTGAAAACAGTAAAGAAACGAAAGGCTATCATTCCTGCTTCATAAAGACACTCAAATTAGCAAAAGAAACCACAAATTAACCATACAAATAAAATATAATTTAACAATGATATTTACAAAATAGAAAAAGTGCAAGATTCAGTCTCATTTAGTTGTCCACTAACCTGTTTTTAGTTTCGGACTTCTATGAGTATGTGGAACTTTGAACAAATTGCTTAAACACCATCTTGTGGACAAAAGGAGGTATATCATAAATTTCCAATAAATGAAAGACAAGATAGAAAAGAGGTAAATCCTATCTAATGTCTAAAGCATATTCATAAAGATTATTTAATAGCTGAACATTAAATGATAATTTTAAAGTAACATATCTTAAAACAATTACTTAAACACTACAGTATCTAACATTTTAAGTCTTCATTAATGTCAAGAAATATAGAAACAAGCATATAAGGTTCAAGTCATTAACTGAATTACTTTGATCAAGGTAAGATGTTTAAAAAATTAAGATCAGCTGTGCTTCTGTTATGATTAGAAGTGTTAATTTTTTCAGCTAGAAAAAACTGTGGAACAAACATAGGAGATATTCTTCCTATTTTCTTTAGATTTCAAAGTCCATTAATATTAATTAAAGCCAAATCCTATTCTCTTTACAAGAATATTCCATCTAAAAGTATCAATGTTGTAAAGTTTAAGATTAGAATTCAAGCATATTGAATCTGGAAAGATAGTTTTAATATGTTAATTATGGCTTATAATTATTTTGTATTTAAAACATGTGGTAGGGGTACAAATGGGAGAAATCTAAGAAGTCGACTCCCTTTCTGTAGACAGGAAGTAGACAAGTGTTTTGGAATGGAGCAAATGGTACAAGAGAATTGGCAGCCATCAAGTTATTTAGAGAAAAATTTCTGTCCTAATTTGGGGCCCAAATTATCCATAATCTATTGCCAAATCTCCACGTCATCAGGTGTTGTGCTAGTTGGACCCAGTGTTTCTTGCAGCCCTTTGTTTTATACCATTTGAACAGCATTGAGGTACAAAGAAACATTTGAAGATAAAAGATAGTAGAGGAAGGGCAGGTGTTATGTGAACATAGTCCTGTTTCTCTAGTTATGGAAGACTTAGTCATATCTCCCAGTTACAAAAATGAGCTTGACTCACAGAAATGTGCATCATCTAACACAATTTATCCCTAACCCTCCTCAGATCACTTGAATTAATCCAAATCCTTCAAACGGGAATAAACTTGTTACACATTCACAGAAATTAGAAAAAGAAAGATGATACATTCTTTAGAATCCAAGAATATAATTTATAACATAAGAAAATCTAAATATGTAGCATCTTTTTAGATACGTGAAAGGATCAACTTAAGAAAAAACAAAATATACTAGGCAACATCAGCAAAAGTCCATGAAAATATTAAAATTATAAATAAATATTTTTGAATAAGTCCAGAAACAACAGGATAAATAGCCTGTTAATGTGAAAAAATAATTTTTGAAAACATATAAAAGGTTTTATTTAGCTCTATGACAAATTCAAGTAAATTAATATGTCAGGTAAGTTGTAGGTCTTCAAAAAGTTCAACAAATTAAAAGCTCAAGATATACATATAGCACCAAATTTTAAACCTGTGTATCCTTCTTTGGATACATCATCATTTTGCTAAGAAGATGCATATGCATACAACATGTGCATATTCTAGTTGAGTATGTTTAAAACACAGCACCATTGCAGGTATTGCACAGGAAAAAAAAGAAGGAAATCAATTTAAAGTTAAAAACATTGAAAATAAATAACCTTGGAAAATAAATAAACTAGGAATTGAAATATACAGCATAATTCAATATGAAATAATTAGAAGGTTGTGTGTATGCACAGCCATGTAGCCAGTACCTGACCAGCAGTTTGTTTATATATAATGAAAATCAGTTCAAATCGTGGGTGCACTGAGACAAACTCCACCTTCAATCAGGCAATGCTCCCCACACAGAACTCTGTTCACAGCTTTTCCCACTTTTGGTGAGCTTGCTTTTCTAAACTCAGTTTTGCAGTTAACAGACCAAAGCAACCGTCCAATCCTGTGTTTGCAACATTGGAATCTGCATGGCTCCTTGAAGAGATGTACACTCCTGGCTCCCGTGACACTTGGCCCATGCTGGTATGTATGCAGCATTTGTGGGACCCACCAGCTAGATTTCAGCAACATCCTCATGCCCAGTGTTCTAGGAAATGAGCCGTTTTCTACAAAAAGGCTCTCCAAAGAAAGTATATGTAGTCAATGAAATCCTGTTGAATAATTCAGTTCAGGTCTCTGAAGTTTTGTTTTTCTGTTCAGAGCACGTGATACTGAAGCACCTAGTGATTCTTCCATGTGGGTGGGTTTCCTTGCTGTGCTGTGCCTCGTGCTGCAGTTCCTAACAAAGCATTACTCTCTTAGGTCCATGTGTCTTCCTTTCCCAGTGCTCATTTGCTGACATCACACACTCATCTTCTAGAGAGTGTAAGTTTCGTTTCCAGTTGCTGCAAATCCTGTCTTTTTCTCCGATGGCCAGGTCTTGTTTAAATCTGAGAATCATGAGATCAGAAGAATAACCCGTAAGGGGCTCAAAGGCGTTATTTCCTAATTAAATGTTTCAAGGGCCACAGACAATTTGATGCCTTGACTGCCAAATACCTCTCTGGAAAAGATCTTTCTGTTTACCAAATGAGAAACTCGTTGATGTGACCATAGAATGCTGGGCTTTTGTGTAGAACTCTTAATTGAAATTTGTTCTTTTTTCCAATGAAGCATGTATTCATGCCAATTGTGACTGCTTTGAATCGATGTCATATCTAAGATTATCAAAATCATTTCAGTAGTTGGCTATGCTTGAGCTTTTAGGCTCTCTGATAAAAGAGTCTTCTGTAGTTTTGCCCCCAAAAGTTAAAAGTGAATCTCTTATTGCCTATTTTTTTCTGCACAAAGTAGGTTACAGGATGGTATGAGATTTCTTGTTGTAAAGGCAGTCATAAAACAGTGAATAGAAGCAATGCACTGCTTAAAAATACTGAAAAATTTGTAACAATGGTAGTAAATTTAAGCACTAAGAAATGTCAAGTCTGAAACTTTAAATTCAGACATGTGGTTACGTGTTGATGAGTATATAAAATGTATAAGACGTCTTGTCAGCCCACCAAATAATCAGAGGTAATTTCTTTTTGGAGAAGGACAACTGACAAATTCATCTGTGTATTCAAATAAAATACTGAATGAAAGCCATAGAAATGATTAAAAAAACAGAATGAATTTGGGAAAAATCGCAAAGATAATGATATGCAATTACTATAGGACTAAGATTCAGATTGCTGCTTTTAAGGTCTGTTTTAAACAAAAAAATAAAATTAAAAAATGTATAAGAATGAAAAGCAAAGCAAAGCTTCCCACGAGTCATAAGAGCTTGAGAGTGTGTGGCTTTGAAGCAAGTAGACAGCTCCAGTGGCAAGGAGATATTCCTGGGAACAATCCTCAGTGTGTTCATTTCCCACTGGTCCGTTGATGGACATGAGACACAGGAGAGAGGCAATCTTCTGGGTTACATTTCCCACTGGGTCCTGGAGGGCCCTGGGGCCCAGGGGCACCTGGTGAGCCTGGCAAACCTAGAGCTAATGAAATAAAAGATACCATCAGAATGCAGATCAGTGATCCTGCCTGACCTCCTCCCTCCCACCATCAAGGACTATTCAACTGAATAGTCACATAAGGGCATAAAGAAAACGTTTGGAGATGATTGTGCTCATTGATGTGATATCCTTATTACCTGGAGACCCAGGAAGGCCTGGACTCCCTGGCAGCCCAATACCAGGTTCTCCTCTTTCTCCCTTCTGTCCTCGGTAGCCTGAATGAGAGATAATAAAGAGAGAAAAATGGAGAGTGGTCAATACAACACAGCATGTAAAAGAACCACTTGTGCTTTTTCTTTACTCAACACACTCGATCACATTAATCATCTGTTTCACATTAATCATACATTCAGCTTAAAAATAAGTGAGTACAATAAAGCAACAAGGATATTAAAACTATGCAGCTAATATAAAAAGTCTTAACAAACCAAACATCAGATAGGTAGATTTTTTGGCACTAAAAAGAATAAACAGTTCAGATAAATCTCTCAATCTTCTTTGATATCACCATGACAAGGGGTGTGAGCTTCCATTCAAAAGAAGTTCTGATGAGATTCTATTTGCAGAATACATGAAAAAATGTGAAAATATTTCTGTTTCATATGAAAATAAGATACTATAAGAATATAGACTTGATTCTGAAAATGCAATGAAATAAAAGGTACAAGTAACTCATGATTTTAGTGTCAGAGAGGGTATGAATGGAAGTCAAGTCTATTCCAAATTGCTGATGACAACACTATTTGCCTCAACATGGCAACTTATAATTCCAAAGTAATGGGAGCTTCAACGATACGAGAAAACAGGAGGAGATGGAGGAGCACTTCCCCCACTCCTCCACTCCTGTAGCACACCTCCTCAACTTAAGTTACTTTGACAAGAGGAGTCAGGACTAAGATCTGTTCAGATTACAATGACATCATTCTGATTCCAGAATATGGTTGTGTTGACCAAGCTAGAATTGCACAAAGCAGTTTGTGTAGCCAGAAGCCCTTATCTGGTCTTGGCAAATCTATCTGTGTTTGGTATCTACAAAATCTGTATGGATGTTGGCATCCTCACAGAACATGTTGTTTGAAACAAAGGCTTTGTGTGATGTTTTTCACAGTGATAGTTGAAAGACGTTTTTATTTGGATTTTTTTCATGCTTATACAGCAGCCTAATGATAACTTCTAATCCCAAATGAACAGTGAAGTCATATAGAACCATACAGACACACAGCAAAGATTAAACAGAACAGAGCTCTACAGGAAGTGGCAGGCATTACTAGCTCTTTCATTTTGCAAACATATGTTTGCATAGCAGAACATGATGAAAAAAAATGATGCTTCCCATGAACTATATTGTGATAAATTATTTCTTATGGCTGGTAAGAATTAATGCTAGGTTTGTAGCTGGTATTTTCAGTTCTACTTGTCCACACAGAGTGTACATTATTCTCTAAACAACTTTATCAATCACCACACAGTTATTTCTTTGTTTTAGAGATGTGACCTGACCATAAATGTGAAAATAATGGGAAAAGTTCTATCATGAGAAAATATTTTGAAGTGTATATTGGAAACATTCACAAATTTATTTCTGAAATCTATACTAAAGATGTTCTTGGGCTAGGGAGATCGCTCAGCAGTTAAAGGTACTTGCTTGTGAAGCCTGCCAGTCTGGGGTTCAATTCCCCAGTATCTATGTAAAGCCAGATCCATAAAGTGGTGCATGCATCTGGAGTTCATTTGCAGCTGGAAGAGACCCTGGTTTCCTTGTTCTCTCTCTCTTTCTCTCTCTCCCCCTCTCTCTATCCTCATAAATAAATTAATAAATAAATATTTTAACAAAAGATGTTGAGTATAAGGCTAGATCCCACAGAGAATAGAAGCTTGGACATCAGACACAATGTCCCCACACTGATACACATGCAATTTTAAAACATTTTCAGATTTCTTTGATATAAGTAGCTCTCATTGAACAGGTTTGACCTATTTGGAAGGAGTTCTATGTTGATAGCTACTTGGAAGCACCCTTCTAAGTCCATTATTTAAACATTTCTGGAATACAATAGTATTTATTACCTGAAGTGTATTTGATAACTCAACTCAGGTCCTCCTATTATATACATTGTAAAGTTGACTATTTTATGTTTTCACAGTAATTGTTGAAGATCCATAGGTTCAAAATTGAAGAAGAAAAAAACACTAATGATATATGAGCTTCTGATTCACGAGAGGATTTGCAAGACCAACACAATTCCTTGTGAAGATTATGTTTGCAAATATCTACATGTATAGTTTAAATTCAGTTCTCAGATTTTAACATACTGCAAACATATAGTTCCACATGGGTTTCATTGTTTATGGTATCATAATAAATTACAGTTTTTTATTTGTATAAAGTCACATTTATCACCCCCAGCAAAATGTAACCATTTCTTTGTGTAACTTAATTCACTTTGTGTAACAGTTCATTATGTTAATAATTACCTGTTTGTAATGGGTAAAACAAGTGAATTACAGAAGAATAGAGAATTTTCTACTTTTGAATTTCATAATAAGGCTCCAAGCTCATTAATTATAATAACTGCTCTAAAGCAATAAGGTCTTATTCTATAATTGGTTCATAACAAAAGCTTCAGATAAGAATACTAACAAACACTTTTCTCTTTTCCTAGAACTTTGTGTTTCGCTCTTTAATTTTTTTTTTCAAATTTAGAAGAGGCTATTCCATCTGCAAACAGATATCTATTTCCACAGACATATGATGACAGTTTGATACCATTGTCACTTATGTAGGAAAGCAGAACGGAAAGACATTGGCATCCTAATCTAGCATGCAGGATATGAAAAGGCACTACTAATTGTTGTCATATGGCATGTGGTATAGTTTTTCAAATTAAAGAATGCATTTCCAGCAGGGAGATTTCAATTTTAACTATAGAGATTTATTTCCAAAATTGTATATGTATGTGCACCCTTGATAAATGAGACCAGAAAAAGTGTCATTGGCATTTTGGAAGGAATAATTCTTCATGTGGGAGTTGGCTTAATGTCTTGCAAGTTGTTCAGCTTCCCTGGTCCTGCTCCACTAACTAACAGCTGCACCCTTCAGTCATGTTGATTCCTCTTTCCAAAGGCTCCATGGCTAACAGATTTGGAATGTCAGAACTCTTCCAGAAATGTTAACTACCCTATGGGTCACTGAATTACAAAACAAACAGGAGGCTTTTCTTCATTTACAAACAAATAAGCTCTAAAATTTAGGTCAAATAGAATAATGACTCCCAGTACAGTCTTTTTAAAACTGATGGAGGCTCTATGGAATAGACGCATCATTGTTTTTCTCTTCTTTTCTCCCCACATATGGAGTTCTTTCTGAAGTGAAGGAGACCTTTGACCAAAGCCTCTATTCATCATGGTTTACAGGAACAACATTTTGAAAATGTTTAAATAAACTTCTTTCTCAAAAATCTCACCTAAGAAGGCAAGGTTTGTGAGGACAATTTGCCTTATTTGCACAGGGGAATGGGGTGGGATCAAGGTTCTCACGGCCTCCTGGCCTCCTGCATGTTAATGGAAAAGATTCTCAATCACCCCTTGAGCTCTAAACAATCAGGCAGAGTGCTGAAGATGCTCTCCAGGTGTGGCCCAAGAACACCAAGGAAAGTTCTCTCAGTGCACAGTGCAGAGGTAACATTCACAATCTTGCAGTGAGACTAAAGTCAAAATGCTGGAAACGCTTTTGACTTTAGCTGCCACCCATTGGGAATGCAGGATGTAAACAGGTGACCCACCTCTGAATCCTATGCTATACATAGTCACTGTTCTTTAAGAACATTGGCTTGTGGAAAGAGCCTCCACAGGTCTTCATTAGTTGATCTTGGTAGGAGCTAGGCCTCCTTTTTGTAACCTGGATGGTGTACTTCTAAAGTCTCATATCAGTTTTCTCATTGCTCCTAGTGTCCAGCTTTTCTAAGTAAACAGGAAATGATACCAGTCCCCTTGGTATATCTCTTCTTCCCTTAAACATATGAAACTAATAAAGTTAACAATGGATTCATTCCATGGTGCTTGGTTTGAACCACATGACTTAATTTAAAGTGAAATGGATTTCTTTCCTAACCAATACTTAGGTCTCCTTTAGAACACTCAGAATAGCCACCATCAAACAGAATTCACACGATGGCAGACTCCACGGAGACACAGGCAGTAGACAAAGTTCTTTTCCTGCTTATAATACTGTTGCTCCCTTCAATCCTCTGTCAAACTCAATTGTCTGCTGCCACAGTGAAGAGGACCAATTGAGCCAATAGCATTTGAGGTCTGCATGGCCACCGAGGGTGTTGGCTTCAATTTTCCCTTTAAGTTGAACACAGCAGAACTTTGAAGTCACATAAGTGGTTTTAGCCTCTGAGCATTTCATACCTACTTACAGAGAAAATTTCTCAATACCTTATATCTACATGGAGAGGCACCAGAAACAGTAGTCGCTTATTATTATTTTCCCCTCCTTCTCCTCTGTAAGATTTCTCTGTTTTTAGGTAGGGTTATCAGTATAACATGACTAAAAGCAAGTGTTTTGTAAAAAATCAATCCAAGGCTGGAGAGATGTCTTAGTGGTTAAGGGGCCTGCCTGCAAAGCCTACGAACGCCTTTTCGAATCTCCAGGTCCCGCATTTAGCCAGATGCAAAAGTGACACAAGTGAGTAATGTTGCACAAGCGCACAAGGGGGGCGCAAGCATCTGGAGTTCATTCACAGTGGCTGAGAGGCCTTGGTGCACCCATTCTTTATCTGTCTCGCTCAAATTAAAAAAAAAAAAAAAGAATCCCTATTTTGTAAGTTTTATTTTTCAGCTGGATTTCTCAGAAACTTGGCAGGACAGGGAGAGAGAGAAAAGAGAGAGAGAATATCAAAAATCACATGGGGAAACGAAAAGTTAAGGTAACAACTTCTAAGTTATCATTAAAAAATGTCTGTTGTTTGAAAGCTAAGGTGGAACAGGAGCTTTGTCAATTTTAGTAAATGTTGGCTTAAGTAAAGTCAAACACATGACCCTGATAGCCTTTCACATGGGCATTACCAGTACCTAGAAAGTGTCCTGGAGCCAAGGGTGTATGTGGGACAGGAGATTCCAATTGGAGTGCTATTTTCCTTGATAATTCCAATTTTCCATTGCTTATGTTACCTTGGACCACTAGTGTCTAAGGATCCATGAAAATTCTCCAGTGGTATCAATAGTACTTATTCTTTCTGTGCTTGAGGCATCATTCCCCTCCAGATGAGATTTCAAGATCCTCTTTCCAGTTCTCAGATGTTCTATCTTCAGAGCAGGAGCCATTATGGAAAGATGATAACCACCCTTTGAACAACTGTGTACACACAGAGCCTGTCTCCGATCTACACGTTCTTATGTTCTTTTTCTGCTCAACTGTCCAACCTCTTGACTTAAGGAAGATGGAGAATATATGTGTAAGAAAACTCTACTGATTTTTAAGCTATGCGTTGAGAACAAACCTTACGGTGACCTTAGGAGAGCTTCATCTTCCACGATAATCAGATATACTGCTTTCTTTTATGACCATGAGTTTGGAGACCAGCAACGGGCCTTGGGGCAGCTACTCCCTCCAGCCTGTCAATTGTGTAATGTCAAGAACTGTGCCTGGGTGAACTAATCAATGGCAAGAATAGCTGATGAAGTCATGATCGTTGCAGAGAACTAAAATGCATCTTGTGCCCAGGTAGCTAGGATGAGGTATGTGCCATCTGGCTACAAGCCTATGACTGCAACAAGGCTCCAAATCGTCTGTTATCACCCATGTATACAGACTACTTCCAAATGAGGCTTCTGCTAAGACAGCCAGGAGACAAGAAGGCCTTCACCTTCTGATAGCTCAGCATGAGAGAGCTCTTTATACACTCCCTCTTGTCTTACAGTCTGTGTCCCCTGCTTTCCCATCCTCACACTGGCTGCCTCCAAATGTTTCTACTGATGGTGGTATAGAAATGACTGCTTTGGATGAGCCAAGGGATTCAAGCCAGAGTTGCTAGGGGCATTCCCCCAGAACTCCTTTCCCCTCCAGGAAGAACATTATAGAAGTGGGAATTGTTATCAGGCTTCACACAGAATCTCAGCATCTACTCATGTCCATCTTCCATGTGAGGCAAGGCCTTCTGGGTAAATCTGGAAACCGGTTCCCTGGTGTCTGTTTATCTGACTGTGCCTATTCATCAGGAGTGGGGGATGTACCATCTATCTCCAAGTAAAGCTCACTGGGGCTAAATTCTGAGCAGATATCTGAAAATGGATTCTGGACTAGAATTTAACTCTGCCTCCATAAGGCAAACAGCTCTAAAATTCTTAGTTACAACTTTGGGGGTGTGGGTGCTTGTGGCTGCATTTCTTACTGTCTTATCTTTCATGGTATAAACTCAGTAAATTTGGTATTTTCCTGTCAGAACTTGGGAATCTTCTAAACTCAGGCCTATCTGGCCAGTTTACTGATTGCTGACCATACTTTGACTGAATAGATGTATAAGAATTACTTAGTCATACTCAATTTAAGAACATGTGTCATGCTAATTTTATATCAACTGACCCATTTTTTGTCAATATAAGTTTGTCTTTAGAAACCTTATGACTCATATGAGATATTCTTTAAAGTTCAAAAGTCACTTTCTACAGAGATTTAAAGAAAGATCCATGAATTTCCTCCAGTTATACTTTATCCCCAAATGGCTATTTCCCATAGTATCTTCTATGACACTTTCCTCAGTTTCTTTAAGATTCCAAAATGAGAAATCTTGACAAACAGCAAGAAGGATAAACCAACAACTCTAAGTTTCTGAATATAACAATGATATAGAAGATTGCTCTGATTGTTATCCTTCATATTATTAAACTGAATATAGAGTAGCAGGTAGCTATCAGTTTTAACTTTGAAGTGGTAATAGTTTACACCTACTGTTGGAAAAATCAAATATTAACAGGATCTTCTATGATAAATCATTCCATATACATTACAATACACATTTTAATTGTAATTAGCATATTATAAATACTTACAGAGTTAAAAATGAGTAGGCAAATAGTACTCTTGAAGACTGACCTTGGGGTCCAGGATCTCCTGGTGGTCCAGGTAACCCATCCTTCCCTGGTGGACCAGGCCTTCCGTGGGCTTGAGCAGCCAACATTGCTGCGGGCAGCTTAAGCTGGGACAAAAACACAGCCATCCTCTCTTCATGTATAAAGGAAAAAACAAAGCAACAATATACCATGTAATAGAAGTATCTTTATCAAGGTTTTTTTAAAATTATATGAAATTTTAAGAAATCAATTTCTAATTTAAGCCTAGTGTTCTGACTGCTGAATGTTTTTAATGAGACATCGGTGGTTCAAGGTTGTTTGAATATAGAAGCAAAACAGCTGTGTTCAGAAGTTCTGAGCATGATGGAACGCCTGGCTGCAGTACTCTCTTGGACAGAACACTAGTCTGGGATCTATTTAACTTATAAGTTATGGCTAGTGGAGGAAATTTTGGTTCACCTTACTAATTTTTTAACAATCAATTTAAGGAATTTTCTAGAAAATTTTTGAATGTGTATTTAAATATATTCACAAATTCTTTTGACAGTCCCTTCCAAGGTTAGAATCAAAACCCCCTATATGAATGAAGATTGCACTTTCTTTTCATTTCTTAGGAATAAAAAAGCAGAATTGGCAATATACAACCAGAAAGAACATGTCATCGAAGACACTATGGCTTCCTCGTTGCTCTCAAAGAGGTTCCTCAGCCTGGAGGAACTCAGCTACTATGCTGCATATATGAGAACACTCAAGAAGACTGTGGTGGTTTGATTCAGGTGTCCCCATAAACTTAAGTGTGCTGAATGCTAGTCTCCCCAGCTGATGGCAATTGGAAATTAAAGCCTCCTGGAGGTGGTGTATTGTTCAAGGCGGGCTTATGGGTTCCTCAGCCTGCCAGTGTTTGGCACACTCTCCTGTTGCTGTTGTCCACCTTATGTTGACCAGAGAGTGATGTCCACCCTCTGCTCATGCCATCGTTTTCCTGCCATCATGGAGCTTCCCCTGCAAGCTGCTCTTAGTCGGGTGATTTCTGCCAGCAATGCGAACCTGACTGCAACAGTAAAGTGGTACCAGAAGTGGGGTTGCTGCTAGACACCTGACTGTGTGGCTTTGGCCTTTTGAAGCTGATTGTCAAGAGGAATGTGGAAGGATTTGAAACCTAGGCCTAAGAGACACCTTGCAGTGTTGTAAGTACAGATTAATGGACTATTCTGGTCAGAGCTGAAAGACCTGAATGCAGTAACAACTATGAACTGTGAGGTTTGGCTTATGAGGGTGAGAAAGAGCTTTACTTGGACTGGGCTGGCAGTTTGTGTGACAAGTTTGCTGTTATGCCCATGTCCTGAGAAGTTGTGCAGGGTTGCTTTGCGTAGAAATGAACTGGTGTGAGCAGAAGGATATGGCACAGAAAAAATGAAATCTTTGGGTGAACTCTACCTGTTCAGCTACAATTGAGAGATTACAACCTTTGAGATTGGGCCAGCTGACCTGCAATGGGGCAACAGGAAGAATGCAGACCCTTTTGAAGGGGCCTGAATACTGAAGGAGTGTCCTGTTCTTCAAAGTCTGATTTATTCCCCCCTGGATTAACAAATTGGCACCCTACCTGGTATTATGGAGTATAACAAATGCAGGGTCACTAACGGTCTTGTGTTTTGGAAATGGCCATGGGCAGTGTGAAGCAGGTTTGCTGGATGCCTGCATGATCCCATGGGGCCATGAGGATGGACCGTGGGTTGCAGTGGAGACCCAGTGGAGATGCCGGGACTATGAGATGGCTGCCAAGGAGAGCTGCCGGCCCTGGATGAAGTTTTCCAGGATTGTGAGTAGCCTAGCTGGAGGGGCGGAATTGGAACTTCAGAGACTTGTTGCTGCTGATCGGACTTGGAGATTTGTCACTGACTAGTTGTTGGATTGGAATTACAGAACGTTTGCCCTGGTTGTTTAAAATCTTGTATTGGTTAAGTATTTCTTTGTTTTGCCCAATGCCATCCTTTGCAGTATGAATGTTTTATTCTGTGCCATTATGGGTTTTTTGGGGATATTTTGGCTCAGTTCATCTGGGGAATGAACATCATTGGAATTGATAAAAACTATGGGGACTTTTTGCATGAATGCATTGTATTTTACATCATGTTGGTTATCAGTCTATGGGGGCCAGGGGCGGAATGTGGTGGTTTGATTCAGGTGTCCCCATAAACAAATCTGAATGCCATTAGCTGATGGCAATTGGAAATTAAAGCCTCCTGGAGGTTGTATTGTTTATTCTGTTGTCCACCTTATGTTGACCAGAGAGTGATGTCCACCCTCTGCTCATGCCATCGTTTTTCCTGCCATCATTTCAGCCTAAGCCAAAATAAACCTCTTTTTTTCCCACAAGCTGCTCTTAGTCGGGTGATTTCTGCCAGCAATGCGAACCTGACTGCAACAAAGACCCATGGAGAGGCCCAGGTAGGGGAGAATCCCTGCTACTTGGAAACAGTCATGTTAGTGAGCTTGGCAGTAGATATCCATCCCCAGTCAAGTGTGTCAATGGCTGCAGCTGAGTGGGATCCTCTGTGTGATCTCATTGTAGCCTTAAGAGCCCAAACCATACAACTAAGCAACCCTTACAGTTGCTGACCCACAGAACCTAGAAACCCAAGAATCTTTGGTCTTTCACTCATTGAAGTGTATAGGTATTTTCTCATTCACTAATGCACATGTGATTGTTGTGACCCATGAACAAATCTGTGCCATTAGTAGAGAAGTTTACTTATTCACTGAGGCCTCACTCTTTCAGCTCTATAAGAAGGCAACTGCTACTCCTTGTGAACAACTAAATTTTACTTTCTATTGAATTCTTCTTATGCATCATATTATTATCCATTATCTGGTTCCATTTCCAGCAGTCTATCTCTCATTCAATCAGGGTTTTAGTAGGAAAATATCTAATTTTATCAAACAATAAAAATATCATTTCTTATAGGTGACCATCCTTTCTCTGAATTCCAGCTGTAACAGTAAAAACTGCAAAAATGTTTCTGTTTATGTCTATAAGTCTAAGAAAACAGTGAAACCAAGAATATACAAATTATGCTAAATTATCCAGACTAGTTACGAATGTTGATAAACATGAAAATCTTTCCTTAAGTACTAAGTAATGCAATCATTATGAGTTAAATACTTCCTAAATAATCCTTGATGCTTTCCCAAGGAGCACATCACAGGCCTTGCCTTCTATTCACCTACAAACTGCCTGGTGCCAAATACTGCTCACATGGGCTCCTGGAGAAAGTATTCAGAGAAGCAAAAGAACATGAACTGAAAGTACTTCCTCAAGGCCTGTGCATCCGTGAGCACATGGTCATACCTTTACAGTTGGTGTGGTGAGACACAACTTCTAATGCTTAGACAATGTCACAAAGCTTTGAGGAGAAAGAGCATATGTACTGTGGAAAGTTAGTATATTAATGAAACTTTAAAGAACTGAAATGTGGATGTTTAAAAAGAACACAAATATGAAAATGAGAATAAGAATTTTAAATTTGATATGCGTCGGCTCTCTTCTAGCCCACATTTGGTGGTATCTTGAACTTGGAGACTGAGCTCGTTTTGTGTACCTGGTTTTGACTTATATAAAATTCCCTCCAAAACATATATGGTCATCCCTTCTAGCTAGTACTAACTTCTCTCTCCGTTGGAGAATTTGCTTATCTTTTTTCAGATGGACAACAAACCTGATGGGAGGATCAGCTAATCACACCTCACCAGGGCCCCAGCTGAAACCATAGAACAACGCAGGGGAAGGGCAAAAATATAGCGTTCATGGTGATCACGACACCAGAAAAAGGCTGAAGGAGATAAACACAGAGAACATCCAACTCCAACTAAGCCAGATATCCAGAGACACAGAGGCTCCCAAAACCTCATCACTGAAGCTGAACTAAAATGACCCCAAAGTGGCTCAGGGAAACTCACGGAAGAGGGGGCAGAAAGATTGTTAGAGTCACAAGTTGGGGCATTAAGCACAGAGACTGGGGCCTACCCCCTAGAACTCTTGACAACCCCCACAATGCACAACCCACATTCCCCATTGATGAGGGTCCCTTTGGAAGAAGGAGGACAGGAAGGAGGATAATGGAACCAATACTATGAATGTAACATCAGAATAATAGAAATTTAAAAAAAAAATTAAAACTACAAAAAAAGAATTTTAAATTTGAAATAAATTTCCACACAAGATACATTATTAATCAAATTAGTTAAACACTGTTATTAGTTGTTTATTTTTTGAGGCATGGTCTTATGTATGTACCGAGGCTGGCCCTGAACTGCTGATTCTCCTGCTTCTATTTCATAAGGGCAGAGATTATAGGCACCCACCACCACACTTTACCCACTCAATATTTTTTTGGAAGCAAGACCTTATATTAGGATTTTACATTTTCTTCTCTGAGAGATCTTGTTCCAGAATGACAGGTTATCATTTAAATAAGGACTATTATCTATGTTTTTATAAGGCCCATAAAATATCTGTGGATGATCTTTAACAGTTTAGAGTAGTCTGATATAATGGCCTCGAAATGTCATATCATCTGATTATAAGATAATCCTTTTCATATTTTTTTGGAGAATCATTCCAAAGTTTTGCCATTATTGAATTGCTGATTATTAATCTTACATAGGACATTGTTCAGTTAAGTTTTATCTCAAAAGCATGCTCAACATCTTATTACTATTCAGTGTTAATTTTTGGTAAAACCAGTAATTCATTTCTAAATAAAATATCTCCTTGGGCTCTTTAAATTTGCTTAGCTTATATTTTACAGGTGACATTGTGAAAATCTAACATAGGGAAAACTAGGTTAAAAATAGAAACCAATGTTGTATATTCTTGTCATGATTTAAAAGAAAAAACCACAATGGCTAATATTTCATTTTTTATAAATAATTTCTTCAAAACAAGTTATCTTAGTAATTAAAATAACTTCATATGTAAAACTAACAGACACAATTTTTTCAAGGATATATTGATTATGTAATAAAACATAAGCCTTATATGTGAAACATTCAGTCTGTGGATTTGGTTCAGACAAACCAATCTCTCACTGGTAAATTACTATTTATTTTGTAAGTCAAAACCAAATAATAGCAATATCCTAGAAAGTATATTGATACTTTAAAATAAAAAGCCAGATCATATAAGCATTGCAAGGAAATGCTTTGATTTATAAACTCCACTCTTCTCCTGAGTTTAGTTCATTTAGTTGAAGTGCAAAGTGCAAATGCACATTTCACTTGATTTGATGTATATGTTTTATAATCTTTTTTTTTTTTTTTTTTTTTTTTTTTTTACAAAAAGTAAATTACTCCTGAGCAAACTTGTTCTCCCATGGGCAAACATTAACAACAATAACAAACCCATTGTAAAAATGCATACTCTTAAACTGCTTAAGAAAGTGATTTCTAGTTTTGTACAGAATTCTTAAGGTAAAGCCCAGAAAACATGGAAGCCAGCTATATTATGCAAAGAGTTTTCCTTCCCCCTGAAATTCTTAGACCAGAAGCATTCTAAGACAACATGACAGGACTCTGATTCCTAGCTGTAGACTGAATGAATACTGGGAAACCTATGGGGATCTGATGGGCACTTGACCCAAGGAATGACATTAATTCACTTACCTTCCCATAAAATTGTTATCCACCTGGAATGTTTGGTTGATGTTGATGCACCTTATTCCAGTAACTTAACAGATGAAACAGGTATGTAATTGACTAGATATGTAATTGATAGGTATGTATCTACAGTTTTGCAAATCATATTTATTGTATATGAATCCTTATTGTATTAAGTAAAAACTGGATGTTTATTTGAATATAAATATAAAATTCAGTGAGCACACTTTAGAACTATATATTTGGTTTGTATTCAAGAAAAGACACTTTGGTACACGTTTTCCTTACCTGAAACATCTCTAGAATCTTTAATGTCTAAAGACAAATATTCTAAATCCTAATTTTTTCTCTTGAGCATATGAACTGAATTTACAAGTACTATGCTTTGGGTGGTTTTTAATATTTTTAGCAAAATAAGATATTTTCAATAATTACTTCTAGCTGTAAGTTAACTGGCTTTAAGATACACTCAGAAACAGTCAGTTAGCATAAGCTAATTACCTCTTCTGAACCCTATCCTAACACTCCATAATTGAAAGTAATATGTTTCTGAGTATCTAAATGAATTGTGAAGGCCTGAATTTTTAATTGCCTCTTTTCTATTCTCATGGATATTCAGTCTCTTAAAGTGTTTTTTGTCTATGCTTTCTAATGAGGCAGGAAATTAAAGAGCTTACACAGAAGTGTGCAAAAACCAAACACACATATTCCACATGCCAGAATAAAACTACAGCAGCCAGTCTAATAAGTGAAACCAATGGCTTGGCTACCTTGGTGAATTGTTCACAAACATAATGCAGATATCAGCATTAATGTGATAATAAACTCAGTTCTTTGGAGAAGGAAGGGATGCTTCGGTGTCATCTGGTCCACATTTACCTTCTGTTCCACACCACAGAGTTTATAACTATTTTTGAAGGGAAATTTACATTTTTCTCCCAATTCTCACCCAAATAAACACCTATTTTCTTAGTATAACTCCAACTATTTTCTCTTGTTACTCCATTATGGAAACATTAGTTTTATGACTGTTTTGCTAAGGGAAATACTCATTACTGGAACTGTAAGCCAAAATCAAATTTTTCCCTAAGTTGCTTCTGGTCAGGTATTTGTTCATAGCAAGCAGAAAATAACTGATAACACTCTCTAGTCAGTAATGTATAACTATCAGATGATGTGTAGATATACAAATGTACATATATTTATAAATATATGTTATAAAAGAGAGTGGGAGGTTGCCCTGAAATAGGAAAGCAAGAGCATATATTTACATGTACTCATATATATGTATGTGACTTAAGTGTGAATAATGGAGGAAACATAGGTAAGGCATTTCCTGAACACTGAAAGAACAGAGGCAGAAATAATATTCAGAGACTCAGCCCTAACCTTTTTCTCCCTCAGTTTCAAGAATGGCTTTGTTGGCCCAATGTTTAAAGAATGGAAAGAGCCCAAGGTTTGCCTACATTTCTTCTGGAGTTGGCAACTTCGCCTTGCATGCTGGTAGAAATACTCAAGCAAACATGATGCTTCTTGGACATGGTAAGACCCTGACGTTGGGGGAAGCACTACTGGCAGCTGCAGTGACCTCATAGCCACTTTGTTTGCAAAATGTCTTAATTAAATTGAGAATTTAATCGAGCTTTGCAGTAGACACATGTTTGTGCATTGTGCTTCAACTGGAATACGATGTTGAGACTGGTGGAGAGTGCCCCTCTCCACTGTGAGAGTTGTTGAAGGACAGCTTGGGAGGCTGAGGATTAGCCCAAAGTGGGAGACCTAAGGGGGTTGAATCAGTGGGAACACCTAAGAAGCCTTACAGGATAAGAGGAAATAGTTAGATGATTATTAAGTAGATAGTTAGAAAAAGGCTCATAAGAGAAATTTTAGTTGATTTCTGTCTGCTTCCCAGAACAAAAGAAGCTGATTAGGTAAGTCACAGAGACCTGCTGCAACAGGACTCGAGTTCAGAGTCTGCCCCAATCTCATCCAGTCAGCTCTCTCATCTCCTACTCAGATGCACTGATCTCTTCCTGATCCAGCCCCTGAGCCCAGACCACTCAGCTCTCTCAGACCCTTCGAAGTCTGAAGGTAAAGCCCACCACAATAAGATTAAATATAGACTCTTTCCATGTGGGCAAGCTCTCTTTTTGCAGTCAGCCTTGGAACCCTATTCCTGCATGGGCTTTCTATCACACTCTCATGCCCTCCACATGGCAGGAGCTCTGCACTTTCCTCTCTAAATCCCTTTTCATGTTTCAGGCTCATGCTCATGTCCCACATGGGCTCTCTGGCAATGTGGGTGCATCATTCCTCCTTCTTTGGTCTGTGGACTCTCCTCACCCCTCCTGATTTCTGAATAAATGTAATATTTAATAATTATCCTTGTTTTTTTTATTTTATTTGTTTTATTTTAATTCATTGGTCAAACAGACACAAAGTCAGGGTTTGGCGTTTAAGGGCGCTTTCTGAATTCCATAAACCCCATTACATGAAGAGTGACAAGCTCTAGGAGGAAAGTCCAAAGTTTGGATCCTGTTGTAAGGATTCCAGAGAAAGTTCCATCTGGGCACCTGGAGTAGAAAATAAAGGCAAGAACAAGATTTCATGAGGACTCTCCCGGGCTCCTGCTAAGGAGACAGAGGCCCTCTGAAGGTGGTGGGTAAGCAGGGCGGGTGGAGATAGGCAGCAGCTGTCACTGACACTGTCTCTTCTGAAGCATCCAAGAAAATGGAGACCAATGGGTGCCCCTGAGTGGCAGTACCAGCTATGCCATGCTACTTAACTGTAACTGTTTTCATATGTGAAAATTAATCTGTGCTTTTAGAGGGAAAGCTTTCTGAAAAAGGCAACTATGACCTTGAAGCACTATGATTTGCGAAAATGGATTTTCTTTTATTTTCCACTCTTGCAAATTGTGTTCAGAAGCCATGGGAAAGGTCACTTTTGAGGGGAAAATCAAATGGGTTGAATTGAAATGACCTAGAGACAAATTAACTTAAGTGCCAAATAACTAAATTCTGGGTTACAATTTTGTTTGTGAGAAGAGAGATTTGCTGGGCTGCTGTCATGAGACATAAAAGGAGAGAAATGTTATATATGAAGTTCGAATTTAGAAGTTTCAAGAAAAAAATCGTTTTGGATCTTTTACAAAACTGCCATGAGGAGGCTGGGGAGATTGCTCAGTGGTTATAAGTAAGTACTTGCTTGAAAAGCCAAGTGCTTGGGGTTCAATTTCCCAATCACCCACATAAAGCCAAATGGACATCCCTTTGTAGTGGCAAGAGAACGTGGAGCTTGGGCATGTGCGCGTGCACACACACACACACACACACACACACATCAAAGTTTTTACAAAAAGAAAACTGTTATGAGGTGAAGGTATCTGGTAGCACTCATGACGGTAGACTGTCCCAACCATTCACCTGGTTCCAGCCAGGAGAGGTAAGACTGAGGCCTAAGAAGTCATGGAAAAGATCTCACACATATTAGCTTCAGAGAGCAACTCTGAGAGAAGGGGCAGGACGTAGAGGGAAGGACACGGTGAAGAGGATGAGCTTCTCAGAAGCATAGAGCCAAGTGAGATTGTGCTAAGACCAGCAGAGCGTGTTTCAATTCCCCTTGATCTCCTTCACGAGGAGATTGGTAATGCTTCAGGATTCTTCAGCAGGACAAGAAAAGAAAGCAGACTGCCTAGCATGAGACGAGTCTGCCAGGGCCCAGGAGACATCATGAAGATTAAGCATGAGGGCTGCTCTGCTGCTAACCTGAGAACCTCCTCCGGGAAGATGGCAGTAGACACTGGGGAGACTCAAAACTCACCAGAGCAGAAAAATCAGAGAATAAAGAGCACTCTAAATGAGATTAAACACTGAAAGGAGACTTATCATATTCCCATCAAGGCTCAGGGAACATTGCAGAAGTAGGAGCACAGGGTGGGAAGGAGTATCCCGAGGCATTGTCCCTCCCCACAGAGACTGACTGATACATTGATGATCCCACAGTGAACACTGATAACATCCCTGGGGAGGGGAATGGGGATGGCAGAGAGGGAAGGCAAGAGTATAACCTGACGGAATATGACCAATATGTAATATGTTCTTATAGTACAGTTCACAATCAATCAAGAGTGCATTACATTTATCTTGATCTTTACTAGATATATTTACCTTGTCTTAAATGATAATTTCCTAAAACAATTTTGCTTACTTTTGAGCTGATTGTGTTCTTTGTAATTTTAATATTATATTATATTATATTTAGAAAGTTATATTTTTGGTTTTACAGCCCTCAAATCAAGTACGACTGAAATTGAAACTGTTATTTTCAACTGAAACTGTTATTCCCCTTAACAAGCATTCCTCCAGATTCTGATTTAAGGCAAGATAAAGATATCTTGTAGGAATCAAGATGTATTTAAAGTAATAGCCAGAATTCACTTTCTTATTAATTTTTTGTCTGCTACTAAAGCAACCAAAAGTCCTAGTTTGACTCTGCACTATCTCTACTGCTCAGATGATACAATGATACAAATGAAGACAATTTGTATGCAATCAATGAGACTTCAGTTGATAATTACTAATTATCACCTTAGGAAATCCATACTTCTTACAGAGTAATTGATCCACGTTTGCAGCTCAAAACTTCAAGCAGTGTTAGGGTATTTTGTGATTTGATGCCTTATAAAATTCACTGACATGATGCTTAACAAAGGAGGTAAAAACCATGAGATTCTATCTGCATTTATTTGCTAAAAGCAAGTTATTTTCATTTTATTAGTAATAGTTAAGGGGATATATTGTGATTTTCACAAGTGATTTGATAAAACTGTGTGATATTGTGAATAGAGACGTATATAGTAGTTTTTAGGTATAGACTGTGTTCACTAAACAATGGATTAATAGATGTTTCAGAACAGGCAGAAGGAATCCAGTGGTGTTTAGAAAGGCATCATCCTTGACTCTTGACTTTTTAATTCAACATTTTTGTAAACAACTAGAATGCTAACATGCTTCTGAAATTTAGAGATGACATGGTGTTATCAAAGTCAGTCAATTTGCCCTACACAAATATTCTACCAGATATCTTCAGATTGGACAAATGGATGAACATACATCACTATTTTATTTAATTTTGGGGGGCTGGGGAGCAAACCCTGTGCCTTGCCTATGCTAGTGCTCTACCCCTGGGCCACATCCCCAACCCATATCACTTGAAATTTAATAAGGGCAGACATAAAACCACATACTTAAATTTGAAAAAAATGAGCACACACTTCATAATGATTTTGCATAATGAAGACCTGAAGTTGTTAACTGAAACCTCACAATGAATTATCAGAATCATACAGCTGTTTAGAATGAGGAATGCAATTTTAGGCTTGGATACTTAATTCTTTGCTGGTTAGATGATGTCAATTATGCCCCTGTATCTCAAAAGACACAAAGAAGATATGCAAAGAAATGAGCATGGCTCTGTTCCAGTAAGACTTATGTGTTGGATCAGATCTGAATTCTGGGTGATATTAGCATGTCATTTTGATTTTTAGAACAATGAAGATGGAAAGTCCTCCTGAAAATGTAAGAATCCTTCTCAGCATGTGGGTCAAACAAAAACCCGCCAGTAGTAGATGAATGTGGCCAGTGATCCATCCTTGGCTGGCCTTCATCTGGATCAAAATATGTTGTAATCCAATTTGTTCAGAATACTGAAAGGTAATCTAAGAATCTTTTAAGGGTTCCAGGGATGTAGGAGCTAGGCACATATACTCCATAGAAGAGAAAATTAAGTTGAAATATGATGGATATTGAAAAATACTCGTCACATGAGTAGAAGATGCTTTACCATTTTGTAAGTGAAGACCAAGCATGATAAAAGAAAGTTCCAGCATACAATTTAACTTATTGTAAGAATTTTGTATGATGAGTACTGCCCCATCATGATGTGATTCATCTGTTAATGTTGTTGTTATGCATTCATCTTTTTAAGAGTGTTTTTGAGGGGATTCCCTGCTGTGGAGGGGAGGTGGGGATCAGTGAAAAATTCAGAAATACTATAAAGCAAACCTTACCTTCAAAAATCCTTTGGACCTCTTGATTAATGTACTTTTTAATTTCTTCAAATGAAACAGTATCAGCCTACAGAAAGAAAAAGAATGGTCTGTTAAAATAAATCCTAGTGCAAAAGAATAAGGAACAGAAATACTGGGTCTTACATACATTTGTCAAGCAAAAATGCTTTTGGCAAAGTGCTACACTGGGTAATAAATATCTTGTGAACAAATACTGGAATAGGCTGAAGTATATAATTGCTTTAAAAGCTGTGGGTTGGAATTCTAGCCCATGTTATTTATATTTTTGCTATTGTTGGAGAAATAGCTTCATATAATGAGGAAATACTGTTCTTATTACTTCATTTTCAAAAGTTAAATGGCCCAAACAATGTCACAATCATGCTAAGATCCCAATCACAGTTTCACTTATAACCTATCCCTGGACACTGGTGAAGTACATAATAATTGATATCATTTATCTTCAAAGGAATAAAACCCAGAAGAGAACTCTTAAATATGCAGGATTATTCTATACAATATTTCATTCATTGCTATGTTTTGCATATTTTGTGCTAATATTTATTCTGTCATTTACATAGTATAAGCACGAATACATTAAGCAATTATTTAACAGAAAATGCCTGTGACACCTGGTAAATGGAGTTGAAATTTTAACCCTTTGACAAGTTAACCTGCATGCATTTGACCAAGAAATTAACACATATAAAGGAAATGTTTATTACAGGACTTTGATATTTTGAAAAAATATGCTATTGTTTTTTATAATGTTTGGTTATATTCAAGTATTTCATTACTAGTTTTGTCTTTGTGGGTTATTATCTGAGGGTGTGTGTGTGGCAATAAAGACAAACTAATGCTTATTAGAGGTTGTGGCACAGCAAATCACTCGTATTGTCAAGTGCCCACCTTGAGATGGGCACAACAGAACCTATAATGAGATATGTTTGGCTGAGAGACTTGAGAGATCTATAGAAATTACTATGTGGTATGATTTTCAGACTCAGCAAGGCCCCAGTTCTCTATAATCAGGTAGTGATCTTAATTTGTCCAACTTCATGTCTTGGTAGGTTTTCCTTCATTTCTTCAGATTCCTTCCTTTTCTTTCTTTGTTATATCTGTGTTTGTGGTAGTAACATTGTAGGTTTCCTAACCTTATAGTACAATTGTAACAGTAAGTTCATTTAGAATTCAAAAAGGAAGAAAGTCAAAATGATGGGGCTCAGAAGGTGGTGATTTCTGTCAGGTGGTTAGTGCCAAGAATGCTCCGTTTCCCTATTTTCACTGCACATAGGAAAAATGAACTGGAATGAATGTGCTCAATACTAATTAACTCCCAGAGTTCAAACTGTACAGAGTTTTCAAGTACAGTTCATAAAATGACTGTGGGAATGCCCAGTTTTTCACTCTATCTGGTATCAGACTGAGAAAAGTATGTCTTTAATCCCTTATGTCATTCCAGGATCCTTCTTTTTTCTTTGTCATGAAGACTTTTCAGGATAAATTTCTTTGCAGGATGGCCACCCACACCATACCTCCCTGAAGATACTAAGTTATGAGCTGCTTTAACTGAACATTCTTTCTTGGCCTAAGTAGTTTCTTCTATGAAGTACTATTCAAAGACTTAATCTGACATTCAACAAAACAGAATTGCAATGTGAGATATATGTATGTTTTTCTCTAATGAGAAATTATAGGCAGTATTTTAAAAGCATGGTTTTGTGCAGGCAAGGTGATATATGCCTATACTTCCAGAATTAGAGAGGCTGAGGCAGGAGGACAAGGCCAGCTCAGCATGGACTATATAGCACGAATCTGTCTCAGTGAAACCAAACCCAAAATCCAAGCCAAACCAAACCAAACTAAATCAAACTATGGTTTAGAGCCAGCCAGACCTGGGTTTGACCCACTCAATGATTCTTTGACCTTAGGTAAATCAGCTGTGGTAGGCAAAGGGCTCCTATCTTCTCACTCTGGTTTTGAAGTAATTGAGTGTTCAACAGAGGTCCTGGCACATAACTAAATAATACACCATCACGGCTTTCATTATAGAAAAAAAAGTACATGATTGGTACAATCAGTCCTACTTACCGGAGTGCCAGGGGTGCCTGGGAAGCCTGGAGGGCCTTGGTGGCCAGGAGGTCCTGTGGAGCCCTTGCTTCCAGGTGGCCCCACAGGACCTATGGCTCCTTTCATGCCTGTAAGGCCTGGTTTTCCCCGTTCACCTTGTGGGCCTCTATCTCCAGGGATTCCCTGATCACCCTGTTAGGAAAGAAAAATAAGGCATTATCTTTTCTTGAACCAAATCATTGTGGATAGGTGCAAAGGTTTCGAGATTAATACTAACATTTCTTTAGGACTTTAGGTAAGTGAAGTAAACTTTGTTCCCCAGCCTCTTGTCTTATAATATGAAACTATTAATATTATTTACTTGGTAGGGTGATATGAGAATGAATGAACTCACATAAAGTGCTTAGAGCAATATCTGACACTTTGGAAGCACTTAAAATTTTTAATGTTACTGACAGTGGTTGTTGCTCTCAGTTGCCAGTCTAGAATTATTTCACTTTTGGAAGTCAATATCTACTGTCACCTTAGGCCTGTGTCTCCTTTGCAACAATAAAGGAAAATTGCCAAGAGAAGCACAACATTGACATTTTTAACATTATACACCTCAAAACCCATTCTAAGTCATGTGCTTTCCCCCTGGCATTTGTATACAAAAAGTATACAAAAAGATTAAACAGTATTGGGATTGATAGAAAATTATGGGCACATTAAAGGTGAGGCTGAATGCCTTTTGTATCCTTGGATGGTTGTGAGTCTATGGGGCTTACTTTCTAAGTCAGAGGTTCTCAGTTGGGGTAATTTAAATTCCCAGGGTTAATTTTGTCATGTTTAAAGACACATCTGGTTACAACAATTGGAGGGATGATGTTGCTCTATCTAGCCAGCAGAGACCAGTGATGCTGTGGAATATCTATAGTAAGCAGAGAAGCCAGCCACCACAGAAAACCCACAGCAGTGGGGTTGAGGAATGGGAGTTAGTTAGAAACTGGGTCATAGCTGTAGTAACATAAGACAGGAGGGTGGTAAGAGTTT
Source organism: Orientallactaga sibirica (assembly GCA_036365145.1). NCBI lineage: Eukaryota > Metazoa > Chordata > Mammalia > Rodentia > Dipodidae > Orientallactaga > Orientallactaga sibirica. The sequence continues at coordinate 24,098,806 of JAEOAD010000006.1, forward strand.
TTCCAAATTGGAGTAGAAAAGTAGACTTAGGTGTATATAAAGATTAACCAACCAATACACCTGCTAAATTACCTGCTTCCACGTCTTTTAATGATCACATTTTATGTTTAGTAGAGATCTTATATCATATATGCCCTAACAGTTTCATATTGGGAGACTTGTAGGGGTCTGCTTGTATATAATTGTGTATTACACAGATGTGAACAGCATCCACAGTGGTAATATACATACACGTTCTCCTTTGGGGCCTCTGTCTCCAGGTTTACCCATGATGCCCTGAAAAACAGATGTCGACACTAAATATCATTATTTGCCAAGATTTTCCATCAATCTGATTGAACTAAATGTTAGTACACATACAAGATACACTTATGTATTCAATGTTTTAAAATTCACATCTTAAAGGGTGTTTTCCATACCTGAGCACCTGGTAATCCATCTTTTCCATTTATTCCCTAGAAAGATTAAAAATGATTAATATTTCCCATCCCATGTCTTCATAACAGACAAAGGTAAATACAAAGGGATAAAACTTCAAAGACATTTTCTGGATCATATTTCTTCTGAGATCTTGGTAAGTCAGTGTGGCAAAACAGAAAATAAAATTAATACAGTCAAGTAGCCCTGAACTCAAATCCTATATTCACTGGTTCCATGCATGAGATGTTTACTGAACCTGGGTACCATCAGCTTTTTCAGTTAACATAAGGAAGAACCCAAAGATGGACTTACAACCCAGGAATAAAGTACAGGGCCCACTTTAAGTCACCTAAGAGATTTTCCCTATTTATCTCCTAGTCAGTGCTTCTTAGAAGCATGAAGGTGCCCCATAGGCCTGGGTAGCTCAGCATGGAATTTTTTTTACCTACTAACAAGTTTTTCAGATGAGTGTCATTCATAGTAAATGGGGTCAGTTGCTCCTGAGAGAATTTTATAACATGCCTTAGCCAAAGAACAACTGTTTTTCAGTTTTAAATATGAAAGAAAAGCAGTCATATAATCATGTGTTATGAGAGTATTAAGCAGCAACATTTATATTTTAAAAATTGGAAGTTCTGTGACCTTTCAAAGGCAGTTTTGGAAATGATAACAATGTCCAGCTCTGCTTGGAGATTTGTAAGACTGAGAGGGCTTCTGGCCTCAGAAAAAGTGTTTGGGATCAAATCAAATAACTAGAGCTCAACAGCAGATGTGTTTGTAAGATTTGATTTGAAGAGAGAAAGATCAAGGCGAGGAACATGATTTTCTTGCCAATAGACAATTGCATGGACAAGGTCCTCTGCCAAGCCCTGGAGACTTGTGTTGTGCAGGAATGGATTCCTGCCAGGATGGAGTTGCAGATACCTCTTGTTTTCACTGCTGTACATTACACTGAAATTACATTATAGCTCACAACCTAACCATAGTCTCCCAACTTCTCAGATATCTTGAGAACTATCTAGAGTTCTTTAGCTAAGAATATGTTACCTAGAGTACATGGCTCAAAGAATGGACTGTGCTCAAGAACAGAAGCAAAGCTGATTAAACTGAGCATGAGAAAGAAACAATTATGCCACTTGAATAAAAAATAAATCAAATGTAAAATTATAATTCATGCTTTGGTAACAATATCAGAAAAGTAACCTGTATATTTCTTGGTCTGTAGCAATTTTTCCAAGACTATCATGAGTAGTATTTTGTACATAATGGTTCTAGTTTGTATACACAGGGAGTCTCACCTTCATAGACTTTTACACCTCATATGTATTGTGCTTTTCATCTGCAATCTCAGAGCCTAAGCATGATCTAGTTCCTAGCTACCTCCTGCCTGAATCTAGTCAACTGAGTGTTGATAGCATGTGTGTGCTTACATATTCTAACCTACCTCCATGACAACAGCATGTAAACAGACCCTCAAAATTACAAGGATGTCCTTCTGCATGCCCCTAGCATGATTCACTTGCCTTCTTTCCCAAAATACTCTTATTTACTTTGCTTTCTCTTCCAATTCTGGCATCACCTCTTCATTCTCAGACTTAGGTAATGGCCTTGGTTCTCCTTTTACTGGGAAAATTAACAGGGGAAACTCTCTTCTCTTCCCTTCCCCAGCCCCATCAACCATGTATATCTCAACTTCTACATTGCCAACTCATAAGAAGGTTGAGGTGTCACTTGGTCTAGTTATGACAAAGTTTCACTAACACAGAATGTTGTTCCTCTCTCCCTACTTGAGTAATCTTCATTCTCTGTGTCATAAAAGTTTCCACAGTTCGACATCCAGTGGCGAATTGGTAGCCTTCATGTTACTTACATGTGAATTTGTCACTTCTTTGCCTTTGTCTTTAAACACCTCATGTCACTTATCATCCAGGAAACCTCATTTACCTACGTTTCTTTCCATCCTTCTGGCAGCATCTTCCCATCTCCTTGCTGGGTTCTCTTTTCCTAATAGCAGATGTTCTTTCTTCCCTACCTGTGCATGATGACTCAGATTCATACTGGCCTAGGTTTAAATGCCCAAATGGGTCTTTCCACTCTTGCCCTCCATCAATTTAGGATGCATATATTCACCTTACACTTGACATTTCTTCTCGGATATGTCCTAGAGCTTCAATATGACAGATAAAAAGTGGAGAACTCTTGGCTTTTCACCTCAATACCACTTCCTTCCCATCTTCTCTATTTCATTGAGCAATACCACTCTCACATAGTTGGCCAGACCTCAACCCAGAACTCTAACTTGTCTTCTTCCCTCATACTTCCCTTCTCATCTGTCAGCATGTCCTGTGTGTTTTCCTTTTGTGTGTGTCTTAGCTTGACGAGGCACAACCTGTGGTTTCTACCTTCTTGTCTGCATCTGCCTGAACCCAGCTCTCTGCTCCCAATACAGAAATTAGTGAGCCTGATTTCCTTCCCTCCTGCTTAAGCACCATGCTTCAGATGAGATCTGAACTCCACGCCATAGCTCAGAAGTTTTCCATGGTTGGGCTCCTGATTATTTCACTCAATATCTTTCTCATTCTTTTTCTGTACTCAATTCATTCTTTGTGTGTGCACGTGCATGTGCATGTGTGTGTGTAGTGCATATGCATGTGCATGCATGCGTATGGAGGCCAGAGGACAATCTTGGATGTCATTCCTCAGGCACTCTCCAACAGGGTCTCTCCCTGGCCTGGAACTTGCCAAGTAGGCTAGACTGGCTGGCCAGGGAGCCCTAAGGATCTACTTGTTTCTTCCTCCCCAGTACTGGGATTACAAGCATATACCACCATGCCCAGCACTTTTTATATGGGTTCTGAGGATGGATTTCAGGTCCTCATGGTTCCCAGGCAGGCACTTTACTGCCTGAGTTATCTCCCTAGCCCTCCCTCTTGATTGCATGCTTTTTGTTCATGACCTTTCCTGGTTCACACCTCTACAAGCAATTTCCTTTGCCCTGTGGATTCTTATCTCAGTTTATGAAGGATTCTGCTCAAATTAAATGTCTTCTCTGAACACCTTATTGGAATCACAGCTTTTTAAATTGCTGTCAACCTTATATGAAGTCACATAACTTAATATGGGGATTGTGACAAATTTGGTGACATCTTAGCTGTTTCTGAATGAACAACAACCAAAATGTAATCCAAAGTCAATTGGAAATGATTCGGGCAGGGCTCACTCATGTTGCATCACATGCCCTCACTGTAGCCTTGGTTTTGAACACACAACACACTTCACACTGTGCATTCCACCATACCATGCAATGCCAGTGAAACTGGCTGAAACACCGTGGCTCAGATTTGAGGCTATTGTATGTATAGATTGTAGTATTCTACTATATATAAAGAGTTTTTGATTTTATAAATATATTGGTGCAAACTAGAGAAAACAAAAAAATTTCCTCCCATTATTTCTCAACACATAAATATGAGCTTAGCATGCCTTTGGCTCTTTTTTTCATGTTAGAATGATTTAAAATTGTGCTTTTAGTTACTTACTTGTTTCCATTAAAAAAAATCTTTAAGTGAATTTTGGGTTGGTATTTTGACATAATTTCTAACAATGTTTTAAATAATCCTAAAAGTATTTCTACCACTTTGTACTATGTATACATGCCAATTGGTGTTCTCGGCATTGATGATTATGAAAATATTGATCAACTCTGAAAAATGTTGAAGATGCTTGTGGTAGTTTGAATGTATTATCCCCCATTAACTCTGGTATTAAAATTAAACTTGTCACTTGGATCTCCAGCTGCCTATCTGGAGGATGTCACTGGGGGTGGATCCTGGAGTCCAGTCCTGAGGTGTATTTGGGGGGGTGGATCTGATTCCAACCAAAAGGTGTCAGAGAGAATGTCTGTGCTGTGGTGGGTGTATATGTGATGGTGCTGATGTTTTGCTTGCTGTTTTTTTTTTTCTCTGTTTTGATCTGTGGAAGTTGGCAGCTTCTTCCAGCATTGATGGACCTTCCCCTGGATTTGTAAACTGAAATAAATTCCTTCTTCCAATAAACACTGTGTGGCTAGATGTGCATCCTGGCATCCTGGAACTGACTACAACTATATTCTATGTCCTGAAATATCAAATATTCAGACAAGATTTAGTTCTTGATGTAAAAATAAACCAGCACATCCATCTCTTACTATGAAAAATTTTCTTCTGTCTTTAATAAATGGTAAAATTATATATATATATATATTCAAATACTTGTTTTAAAATAAATTCTTCATGAATTCTTATCAGTAAATGCTTGATTTACATATTCATATTATATACTTATATATCCAGGAATGAGTAAAAAATCTTCAGGTGAAATGGAGTCATAGCTGGGAACAATATAAGAAGCCCTAATTAGAATCATGTACTTTACTCTACTTAGATATTGTTCTTTCTGAAATTGTAGGGGTGTATATGTGTACTTATTTGTTGACTGTGTCCTTAGAATGCAACTCCCATGAGTTGTCAGTACCCAGACAGTGGCTAGCAGTTGCTCAAGAAATATATGTTGAATGAAAAACAATGCCTTTTGTATACTTACTTTTGGACTCAATGGTAATCTTTAACAAGATGGCTCATAAGAGTTAGAGAGTTTAGAAGGGATGAGATGGGAAAGTAGGGAATAAAACTTGTGTTTACTCAGTTCTTATGGCTAGGCACTGGAAGGTCTTTCTATAGGTCATGCCACTTAACTGACTCATGGAACCCATTAGCTAGAACACCTCACTAGATATGTTGCTTTCTCAGAGGAGATAATGGCCAGGAATGCATCAACCATGAGGTCTCAGAGAGACTAAACTGACTCAGTGAGTTCTGTGCTGCTTACTTATCTTTAGTCTTTCTCTTCTCCCAGACATTCCCCATCTCTTTCCCACTGCAGCAAATAAACAGAGCAAGGGGAGCAGTGACATTCACAAAGAATAAATATGATGGGGTGTGAAATCCCCTTTTTCTGTTCAGCACCTCCTTAGCATATCACAGAGGGTAGAAGAATATATGCTGTTTGGCAGTTATTGTCACAGCATTACACTGATCCCGTGCATCAGGACACGACATGATACCTTCGATAGCCGTGACTTATGAAAGTGAAAGGACAAAACTCACATAAAAAGAGAGGAATTTGAGAAAACAGCTTAAGCTTTAGCTTAACATACTGGTGTTCTACCAATTACTTTTTGGTTTTGTTATATTTTGTGATGTGATAGACCACTTTATTTTTTAAATTGAGAACTTAAGCTCAAGAAATGATGACTCTACTTTTCTGGCACTTAAAAAAACCTCACATTCCCCCCTTTCCCCACCATTGTTTAAAATATAAAGGATTGGAGAAGTATCTCATAAGTTAAAGGCAGGCACTTGTTTGCCTTTAACTGACAGCCTAGGTTTGATTCTCCAGTACCATGAAAGGCTAGATGCATCTAGAGTGGCTCATACATCAAGAGGTTTTTTTTTTTTTTTTTTTTTTTTTTTAATGTGTGTGTGTTGTTAGTTTTTGGATTTGGCAATGGCAAGAGGCTCTCTCCCTCTCTGACCCTCTCTCAAATTAATAAATAAATAAAATATTAAAAAATATGAAGGTGTCTCATAGAGCTCTAGGAATCTTGATGGTACCCCCTATTGACAACCCCAAGCACATAAATTTGTAGAACCTGTTCATTTTTTGAAACTTCTTGTTCAAATCTCACAGTTTCTGAGGAAACAGATGAAGAGATAATTCTCAGAACATTCCATAAAGTAGCAATTTATAACTAGTAAAAAGTACTTACCGCCTTTCCTTCTGGTCCCTCTGGTCCAGGAAAACCTATATCTCCAATAGGTCCTCTCTCACCCTATAAATACATCCAAAGAAAAAATAACTGTCAAAAATGCCTTCAAATGGCATTCATGTACTATAGCCATATATCTGCTACAAACGTGAAAGCAACTTACCGGCTCCCCTGGAACTCCTGGAGGGCCTGGGGCACCAGGTTTCCCCTGGCAAAGCAAGTCACAGAGAGAAGTTAGGAGCCAAGTTACTGATGGCATGCACTTCTCCTTCCCATAGTATTCCTAGCAGGAACTATCCAAAGGGCACATTCCAACTCCACTGGCTTTAGGTACAGAGAAGAATGCAGTGAAGGTGAGATGGGATGATGCTTTTGAAAATGTTCAATTGACTTTTGCTCACTATTGGAAATTCTTTTGTTAAGTCCCCTGTTTTATTTTTATTTTAAACTGGTAGTTCTTTGTTACACTAGGGGGAGGAAGGCCAGAGAGGGTCAAAAGAAGTCTTTGATAGATTTTGAGTTTTACAAGAGAGCTTCTATATTGGGAGTAAAACAAACTGAAAAAAAAGTTTTGATTTGAAAAGTTGTGTTTTATTAAAAGAGAGGGAAAGATGGATTTCTTCCAATATACCATGGTCTGGAGGGCAAATGCTGGGAGATCCTGGAGCAGCCAGACTACAGGAATGGATGTCAGGGAGAGGATGGGGGTTGTTATGAAATGAATGTGAAATATCTCCCACAGGTTGATGTGTTTGAATATTTGGTCCTAAGCTGGTGATGTCATTTTGGGAAAACAGAACCTTCACCCTGTGGCTATTTAGTAGAAGTGGGCTGCTGGGAGTGTGCCTAGATGGTAATGTTCACTTTTGGTTCCTGCCTGAGCTCTGTTTTCTGAACTGCAAACATATGAACAAGCCACTTGCTGTATAGCAAATTCTCTTTGAAGGGAGAAGGGAGGTTCAGGAGGCTTGGGAGGTCAAGTCTGAAGGAGCTGAAATTTAAAATGTCACATGATGCCCACCCTCCCAAAGTTACAGGACTCCTCAAGGTTATAGGAGCAGTAAACAACTGCTGAGGGGCAAATTCTGACCAGTGTTACGTAGCAATTTTCTCTGAATTGAAACACTCCCTCCTATGGGTAGATGGGAGGTTCAGGAAATTTGGAGGTCAGCAAGTCTGGGAAAACTGAAATTTAAAAGGTTGCAAGAACTCTGCATAAGATTATATAAAGGGTAAAAAGAAACTTGAGGGTAAGGGGGAAAAACTTAGACCAGCTGAGCTGCCTTTAAGTTGTGCAGTGTGCTTGTGAGATGCAGCTTCCATGAGTCTATGCTGGGATGGGCTTTATGGTGATGCAGCTGCCTTGAGGTCATCCTTGCTCCTATGAGTAACCCCTCACCCTACTCTGTAAGTAACCCCAGTAAACTGATTGATTCACTGGAACTGGTTTTTACACAAGCATGCTCTGGTCTGTTGTCTGTGCCCTATCTGGGGTGAACAGATGCATTCACATCTCTCAGGGGAAAAAGTTTCACAAGATACAATCCCACAAGTTTCCACTGCCACTGACTAAGCTGTTCCAGCCACCATTCTCCCCCTACCATGATGGTCTATACTCTATTAACCATAAGCCAAAATAAATCTCTTCTTTTATGTTGCTTAGGTGAAGTATTTCATCAATGTTCAAATGAATGAATATAGTGGTCTAGTAGAGGTGGGAAGGGAAGTGCAAAAGTGAGGACCAGGCTTTCAGTACTGGCACTGGGAAAAGCCACCTCCTACCCATGGCCCCAACATGGCTGGGAAAGAGGTGAGGGTTAAGTGAGAAGTTTAGACCTTAGGAACCTCAGTGGGGATAAAGAAAGGCCTTTTTTCCCACTTGCTGCTTATAGTTCTGAGAGGAGACCCTCCACCCACCCAGGTCCTAGTGGAACTAAGTTGGGGATATGTTAGAACCAAGAAGTACACTGTCAAGAGAGTAGAGGCATGAGACACAGGGGAGTAAATAGTGCTCACTTACTGAAAGCTGAGAAAAGAAACCCAGGGACATAGGTGGAGGGCAGAGGCAATCCGAGAGTAGGTAGTACCTGGAAAATTTCTAAGCACTTGTAGGAGGGCATGCTGACTGGAGACACTATCTACTGTCAACATTTCCAGACATTCCTTCCTATGTACCCACATGTTGGAGAAAGGGAAGACACCCTGCAAATCCCTCTATAGCCCAAAGTATACTGCAAACGGACAGGCTGGACTGTTCCAGATAAAGCAGTATTGGGTCCTTTGGAATTCCACTGAGCAACTGAGATATGTCCAAGTGGCTACCTCCCTGCTTTTACTACAATAATCATCCCAAAAGGATTTTTACAGAGATCAAATATATATAACATAAAATTTACCATTTCTCCATTTTAAAGTGTATAATTCAGTGGCACTATGTACATTTACACTGTTACATAACCTTCACCACTATTTCCAGGACCTCCTAATTATTTTATTTTCTGAGGACTATTTTGTTTTTTAAAAGTAATTTTAATTATATGGTAACATATTTTCTGTGTGTACCATTTTCACCCTTTTCTCATGCTGGTACTTTTAGTTCAGAGATATAAAAACTACTTTAAAGTGAATGCATCAGTCATTAGGGATGCAAATATATGGCAAACTAGCCTGATATTTCAATCATGTTACAGCCTTTGGAAATACTTTTGGAATTCCTTGTTTAGACTATCTTTTGAGACTGCTGCACATGTTGTAATTACTTTTACTAAATCCTGTGATATTTCCTCAAAGACATATATAACATAATAATAGCAAAAAATATTTTGAAGTCATACTTAGGTGAATACAGTGGGAAATTAAGCTTTGGTTCATCATGAGAAAGTAAAATCAGGATGTAGAAAGATGCTATGAGGACAATTCCAGAAACAGAACCCCAAGTATGTTGCAAGAAATGGTACTGAGAAGGAGCCTGGGGAGGGCATGAGATTAAATGTGTATCTACTTTCAAGAAAAAGCTTCCTTTTAAGCCAATTTTAGACAGTTTGCTACAGAGGATATTTTCTCATTTTTACAACACCAATACAGGTATTAATCTTGATCTAGACAAATTAATTAAAAGATGTCATTCTTTGTAAAGTATATAGGATACAGATGGGGTTTATTGTTTATTATTTGTCCTAATCAAAAGGGATGGAGTACAGAGGCTATGGGCCCTTTAAGGGATAGGGGTAGTGGGTGACAGTTGGGGGCTTTGAATGGTATGGCGTGGTGCTAGATAGTATTGGGTGTCAGCAGATGTAGTGTGGGTGGTATTAGCACCCTTTCTTGTCCTTATCTGTTCCTATGATTCAAGCACCAGTTTCCATTGACTTTCCTACAGTGTGATCCAGGACTTTCCTGCAGGGGCACCTAGCAAGAGCACAAATGGCCTCTTATTCATAAAGCGTGACCACAACATTTTAATTAGGGCATCATGAATGAAGATCAGAATCGTCCCTAGGGCACAGAGAAATGATTTCAACCTTTCCTGGAGCACTTCCTATTCATTTGAAAAGACCTTGATGAGATTAAAACATTTGACACCAGAGAGCAACAAAAATGACTGAGAGGATTGAAGGGCTAGTTTACGAGGAAACATTAGCAGCAATAAAGCTCTGCTAATAACACCAGGGAAGAGAGAACTCAGGCAGATTGCAGCTTAATATAAGGAGCCTGGTGTATATTCCTGGGAGGAGGAGGAGGACTTTTAAAGACTGAGAAACCTTGAAATATGACAGGAATAGAGATACTGTGCACATATACTAATGTATGCTTATGTGTTACTGGATTCTTCCTATTGCCCATTAAAGTGACTTAAGAAAGACATAAAGACAAAGAGATATGGAAAAAAAAACCCTGAAAATAAAGAACTTAGTATTTCTGAATTGGGAGAGGGACAGACAGTTTTACTTTTAAAGTAAAGGTTCTTGGGAGCTGCTGCCACTAGTTATGGTGTGCCTATGGCCCTTTCTGATGGCCAGCCATAGATGCATTGTGGGGACAAAAACATGTACCTGCAAAACTAATATGAGAGAAGCTGAACTCACCGTTATCCCAGCCATTCCTGGGGGACCTGCTGGGCCTCGATCTCCCTGTTGGAATAAAAATTTAAATTGCTACTTATAAGGATGTCCATAAAGTCATAAAATCAGTGGTCAAATAATAATTTGAAGGCTGGGGAGATAGATGAGTGGTTGAAACTTTTGCCACATAAACACAAGGACTAGAGTTTAGATCCGCAGAACTCATACGCAGAGTATCAGACATCTGTAGGCCAAGCACTCCTACAATGAGATGAAAAACAAGGACAGGGTAATCCCTGGAAGCTCACAGGCCAGGTAGCCTGTCACACACTGAAGAGAACAAGAGTTCCTGCCTCAAATAATGTGGAAGGTGAGGACCGACACCTGGAGTTATCCTCTTATATCCATATGTACATCATGGTACACATAAACCCATATTCATACACATGAAGATATGCACACACACCTACACATCATGAAAACATAATAAAAAAATTGGAGTTGGTAAAACTTGTTTAAACCAGATAAATGCTATCAGTATCATTTGTGTAAGGAAGATAGAAGGGTCATGAAAAATGAATATATGAAATGAATGTACAATTGAGCTTCTTATAGTATTTTATCCATAAAAACAAAGCAAATAATAGTCCTTATTAAAAAATTCAAGCTGGGTGTGGTGGCGCATGCCTTTAATCCCAGCACTCGGGAGGCAGAGTTAAGGGGATCATCATGAGTTCAAGGCCAGCCTGCGACTACACAGTGAGACCCTACCTCGAAAAACCAAAAAAAAAAAAAAAAAATAGTAATAATAATAATAAAGTAAATAAATAAATAAAAAATCAAATTATTTCTGTGACCAGTTTTAAAAGGAAACTGTACACACAGCTAAAATAAGTGAATATTTTTATTCTTCATGTTCAAGAATTCATTACTATTACTTGAAAGATTGAGTACATTGATGCCTTTTACAAAGCTTTCCCTTTATTTGTCTCATTGAAAGTAGAATTAGAATAAAAAGTGCTAGAACAAAAGATTTGTAGTTCTCTCCATAGGACCCATCAGAATATCCCTTTAATTGCTCTGAAAAAGAGTGACTCAGTTCCTTTTCCAAAGGTAATATGATGTTTTAGATACAGCTGAGGATGCTAAAAGCACTAGTGATTATATATGGGATAATAAAATGACAATTCTATTGAGCAGAATCCACTTCTTTAAAAGACCCCTCATAACCACCCAAGGACACAAAAGATTTGATGAAGAGCAATGCTTTGTTCTTGGAGGGTAAAACAGTGTTGTAAAGTTTCCATTGCTACTCAAGCTAATTTATGAACCTAATATAATTGTTACACAACTACTGTTTAACCAAAGATCCAAAAGTTCACTTGAGAAAATAAGAGGATGAATTCTCATCATAAGAACAATAGATGCTAGCAATACCAACATTACAACATATAATAAAACTATAATAATTTCAATGTCAGAATAATGACATAATGTTAAACAGTATGCCAATCCAATATAAATCTCACATAGGAAAGCATTCACAATATGATCTTAGTAAAGAAAGGGTAGTGTTTCTCCCAAGTGAAGCTAATTATTGGGTTATTTATTTGAAAAAAAAATTCTATCTTAATCCATATAGATATATGTAAAATATGAAAATATGAATAATAAAAAAGAAGAGTCTATTAGTGACTACCTGATCTTGGTTGAAAATGAAAGTAAGCATTATTTTATGTATAAAATACAAATGAGGTGTAAAAACAAAAGTAAAACAGTCACAATTTTAGATTTGTGTAAAGTTGTATTGTCATTAAGATTAAAAAAAGAGAAAGACAAACACAAATTAGGATAAAGATCCCAACACAGAGATGGTGGCAATATCTTCAGCATATAAAGCAGTCACTGCCCAAAGAAAACAATCTGGTAGAAAAATAAATAATGCACGATCTCACTCATGTAAAACAGTTGATTGCATGGAAATAGACACTTTAACAGTGCTTAGCACACAAAGGGAGTGCAGTGAGAGGGCAGGATGGGGAGAGGTTGGTCAAGAATGCAAAGTTACAGTTAGAAGTTCTCACATTTTGTTGCCCAGTAGACTGACAATGGTTGATAATATTGTTGTTCCTATGTATTGTTCATTTCAAAATGGCTACAAGTGGATTTTTAATTCTCTCAAAATAAAGAAATGATAAATGTTTAAAGTGGTGATATGATAATAACCCTGAATTGAACATTATATACCATATGCATGTATGCAAGTATTATAATACAAATTATAGTTCAAATTATGGTTAAAATCTAAAAAAGTAAACAGGCAAAGGATATAAACAGGTAATTATCATTTGTTTTCTTTTTGAATATACTGGAACTTGTTCATGCAGTGAAAATATTTACTTATCTGATATAAATTAATGTTAAAAAGCCCTCCAAAGATGAAGACTCTCATTTCCTTGAATCTTTCTTCCTTACCTATCTTGCCTCATATTCTAACAGTTGCATATAGTCAATAAAAAATAATTAGCCGGGCGTGGTGGCGCACGCCTTTAATCCCAGCACTTGGGAGGCAGAGGTAGGAGGATCGCCATGAGTTCAAGGCCACCCTGAGACTACAGAGTGAATTCCAGTTCAGCCTGAGCTAGAGTGAGACCCTACCTTGAAAAACTAAAAAAAAAAAAAAAAAAAAAAAAAAAAAAAAAAAAATAATAATAATAATAATTACACCCCTCCTGATTCTCAGTTGCATACACTCCTACTCTGAACCACCATTTCCCATCAAAACTCACTCCTTTGATACCTGAATCCCAGAACTGCTATTCCATTGGTACAGACTTCATTATCCTACATTCCCTAAATAACTTATTTGTTTTATATGTAGTTAAATTTCCTGGTTACTTGTTTCCATCTCTCCCTAGCACATGCCATTAACTTTTTCCCTCTATAGTTGCATTCAATACTCACTTGACAAAACCAGGGCACTGTTTAAAACAACTCCCTTACTATTCTGTCCCTTTAGCTCAAAGCGTTTACCTGGCTGGGAGTAAATTATACATAATTGTAATATCTGGTCTGACTTTCTTTGTGACCATGAGCCTCAGAGGAGCCCTGAGAACTACCAAGCTATCACACTCCTCTGGTTCTTGAACTCCCTCTCTACCCTACAGAACATCATCCTTAAATTCTCATGCTCTTTTTCCTCCCTCATACTCAGATGGTGATCTTGCTTATTTCATCTCTGAGAAAATACAAGCAATTACATACAGCCTTTAGATAAAACCAGTATCTCAAACATCTCTCTTACACTCTGCTTTCACACCTATTATCCTATGTAGATGTCATATAAACTCTCAAGTTGTGCTTTTTTTTTTCTTAGCTATTTAAAGATATTGCAACAATCATTCCCATCATCTCCCTTCCTACTGGAACATTCTGATATTTCTAAAGCCAGGTGTCTGTGACTATGATGGCAAACAGTTTTCTAGCTGGCCCTCTTGCATCCACTGTTGCCTTCCGTGGTAGACTGAATCAGATGTCCCCCATAGACTCATGTGTTTTGAATATTTGGTACCAAGTGAATGTCAATTTGAGAGGTGGAGCCTTTCTGGAGGAGGTGTGATGTTGGAAGTAAGTGTTGTGCTTTGAATTAGTTGTCCCCCACAAACTTATGTGTTTTAAATGCTTGGTTCCGAGCTGATGATAATTTGGGAATTGGAGCCTTGTTAGAGGAAGTGTATTGCTGGGAGCCAGCTTATGGGTATTATAGTCAACTTCTCCTTGCCAGTGTTTGGCACCCTGTTCTGCTGTGGTTGTCTACCTGATATTGGCTAGGAGGTGATGGCCAACCTCTGTTCATGTCATGGTTTCTCCTGCCATCATGGAGCTTCTCCTCAAGTTTTTAAGCCAAAATAAACCACTTCTCTCTCAAGCTGCTTTTGGTCAGGTGCTTTCTGCCAGCAACTAGAAGCTAACTGCAATAACTTCCCTTTGCTAGAGTTCAGCTCATCCTCTATCTACCATTTTCCATCTGCTGTGGTACTATGGAAAAGGTGATGTCCAGCCTTGGCTCATGCCAGGCTTTTTCCCTTTCATCATGAAGCTTCCCCTCAAAACTGTAAGGGAAAATAAAAACTTTGCTCCCGTCAACTGCTTTTGGTCCAGTGCTTTGGTCCAGCAATGCAAAGGTAAGGACTACACCCTCCAATGTCACGCTCTATCATTCTGCTCAGAAATCCCCAAAGGCTCTGCATTTTTCTCAGAGTAAAGTCTCTACAATGGCTAATGAGCCTCCTGCTGGTGCTTATCAAGCTACTGTTGGTCAATGGAAGTTTATTTACTTTTTAACACATCTCTTGTCAAGGGAAATCATGTTTTCTAGATAATTTTAGTAAAATTACTACACAAGGTTGAGAGGCTTACTTTCAATCTCTGTACTTCCCTTGCCACCAAACCTAGAATAAAGTTTTCAGAGCACAGGTCCTCTAGTGGGCCCACTTTGATGAGGCCACTTCTCTCCCCTGCCTTCTCACCCTAGCCCCACTCCATCCACTTTTCAGCTTGATATCTAAGACATCCCTCCAACTAACTCAGCTCTCCTGATCTTCCTGGAATTGATAGGAATTCTGCCTCAGTGCTTTCACATCTGCTGTTTCCTGCAAGTTTGTGGAGACTTAGCTAATTCTCTCTTACCTATTTCTAACTCAGATCTGGTCTTCTTGGACACAGTATTTAAAATCATGAATGCCACTCCACCCAAGATTTCCTGATCCTCTTTAGACTGGTCTTTCTATTCATAGTATCTACCAATAACATTGATTAGGTTTTCTAAATCATGTCTAATCTTTTAGTTTCTGTGTTCCTTATTAGAAAGTAAGTTCCATGAGGACAGAGGTTTTCATCTGCTATGCTACCTTATCTAACTGTAAACCTACAAAAGTTATGGCACAATAGTAGGTACTTTGAATGGATACATTTTTAACCCCAGTGCTTACCTTTTCACCAGGAAATCCTTCTATTCCTGGCAACCCCATTGCACCTGGTTCTCCCTGTTAAATATGAACAAAAAGAAAACCACAAAAGCAATGATAAAAATGTTTCTAAGTATTAGTTCACAAGTAATTTTCCTGTAATTTCTTTTAACACTGCCTAATTCCCCTTAACATTGGTTTGTAATTTAGCAAGTTAATCGTTTCCTCCATTTTCAGCAATATTTTATTGCATTTGTGATATGAAAATAGTTGGAGAATAGAAGCTATTCTCCAGAGAGATATATGTATTCTGATTAATTATTCTTATTCTGATTAAGAATCTAATCAGAATGAGTCCCTCCAGTCTTTAATAACTACAATTTCCATAAGAATTAGAATGGAAAGCTGGACTTTAATAAAATTTACCAATTTGTGAGGCACCTGGGGCTTCCAGCTTACCATATAATACAATTTAACACTTTAAAGAATATATGAAAATGGAGCTCTCGGACCACAGTGCATAAACCATAACCAGAAATGCTTAAGAAGATGATCCTCTGAGAGCAGCACTGCCAGGAATTCCAAGTCATTGCTCTGCAGATAAGCATTGGAATAGGATGGCTTAGCACTTTTCATTAAGAAATTATGAATTCTATTGTGTGGACCCATGTTGCAGGTCTTCAAGAAAGACATTTATAACTACTAATTTGAATAAATACACATTAGGTCCTTTTGATCAAGAAAGAGTGATAGTAGTAGTTGTCTGAGGAATTACATTTGGTTGCAAATATTTTCTAATGAGACTAGATGGTTTAAAAGATAATCACATGGAAAAGTGAGCTTTCAAATTAGATTTTCATTAATGTATTCTTACACATAAAACATATTACACAGGCTCTCACATCCATTATTATTATTGTTATTGTTATTATTTGGTTTTTCAAGATAGGGTCTCGCTCTAGCCCAGGCTGACCTGGAATTCACTGTGTAGTCTCAGAGTGGCCTTGAACTCATGGTGATCTTCCTACCTCTGTCTCCCAGGTGCTGGGATTAAAGGTGTGTACCACCATGCCCAGCTCTTATCCATTATTATTTATGTCCCTATTACAGACTACTTCACAAGTGGGCATATGATTTGGAACATTTTATGCTTCAGAATTTTTTTTTTTTTTGGTTTTGTGAGGTAATGTCTCACTCTGGTCCAGGCTGACATGGAATTAACTATGTAGTCTCAGGGTGGTCTTGTACTCTCAGCGATCCTCCTACCTCTGCCTCCCGAGTGCTGGGATTAAAGGCATGCACCACCACACCTGGCCCAGAAATATTTTTAAATGCCCAGTAATATTTAACCTGTCAATCATCCAAATAAAACATAAAAGATGTTCAGATGTTTATGTTCTGCGTAAGGCCCTGAATGACTAACAAATGAAATGTACTCTGGTTCTTTGTCTTCATTTTCTTTTTAAAATTATTTATTTATTTATTTGAGGGAGAGAGAGAAACAGAGAGGAGGAGGATAGAGAGAATAAGAGAGAATGAGTGCACTAGGGCCTCCTGACATTGCAAGCAAAATCCAGATGCATGTGCCACTTTGTGCATCTGGCTTTACATGAGCACTGGGGAACAGAGCCTGGGTCCTCAGGGTTTGCAGGGAAGTGCCTTAACTGGTAAGCCATCTCACCAGCCTCTTGTTTACATTTTCAATAGTCCTTTCTTAGTGTAGAAGAAATAATCAATTAATATTTGTCTGAAAGTAGCTAATAAATATTTAATTGAAAATAATTTATATATTAAATACTCAAAGAATGAAATGCTGGGCCTCAGAAGATAACAAATTCAATTAAAGATAATTTTGTCTCTAAAGGTTTACTCAGCAGATCTATTATTAGTATACATTTTGTCTTGAACCTTAGGTGTCTCCATCCCCCCCAAAGTTCAGACATGGGGCTCATGGCAGGTGACTGGATTATGAGAGCTCTAACCTCATCAATGCAGTAAATACTTTATAGATTCACACCTTACTGGACTTTGGGAAAGAGGCTTTCTTACAAAAACAAGCCCTCTTTGGGCTTCCAACCATCACAAGGTATTCCCTGCCTTGAAATTGTGCCTCACCATAGGCATAAAAAATGATTATAAACTGAAATTTCAG
Organism: Orientallactaga sibirica; assembly: GCA_036365145.1. NCBI lineage: Eukaryota > Metazoa > Chordata > Mammalia > Rodentia > Dipodidae > Orientallactaga > Orientallactaga sibirica. Next base: position 24,116,212 of record JAEOAD010000006.1, read on the forward strand.
AAATAATAAATATAAATATTTCCTCTTTTAAGTTGTTTATTCTAATTGTTTTTCACAGAGACACAAAACTGCCTTAACATCTTGGGGTGTGAAGGATACTAGAGGGGTACACTTACCCTGTCCTCTCATAAGAGTTTTACAGTTTTCTACTTTGTGATGGATTTCTATGACATGAAAAAAACATTCTTTCTCCACACAGGGAAAATGGTGGGAGATGATGAGGATTATATGGGAGAGTTGATACAGGGTCCAAAAGAGTAATTTGAGGGGCTGGAGAGATGCTTAGCATTTAAGGCACTTGGGCAAAGCAAAAGGACCCAGGTTCTATTTCCTAGTACCTACATAAAGCCAGATGCACAAGGAAGTGCATGCATCTGTAGTTCACCCAGGTGTGCCCATTTTATCCTTTCTGCCTCTTTCTTCTCTCATAAATAAATAAATAATTTCAGTTTTTTTCTAGGATAAGTCTGAATGTTAACACAGTATTTAATTTAATAATTTCATACTTCTGTTCTTGTGTTTCACTCAGTTCAGACCTCTAAAACCAGAGAACATTCTTCAATTCCTTTTAGTCTTTCTCCTGTGCCAGCTAAGAAATCTGAGGCCTCATCTCTTCAAATTTTACTCAAACATGTCTTTATTTTTGTTGCCAGTTACATCTAGTGCCTGTGAATTAAAATTTATCCTTTGTTATAATACTTTAAGAATGTGTTTGGCCTGGAAAGATTGCTTATTGGTTAAGGCAAAGCCAAAGGACCCAAGTTCAATTCCCTAGGACCCCCGTAAGCCAGATACACAAGATGGTGCACGCATCTGGAGTTCATTTGCAATGGCTGAAGGCCCTGGCATGCCAATTCTCTCTTTTTTCTCTGCCTCTTTTTCACTCTCAAATAAACAAATAATAATTAAAAATTAAAAAATAATATTCTCACCTTCATGTAGGTTTGATGGCTTATGTGTCAAGTAGAGGATTACTGTAAATTCAAGGCCAGCCTGGATTACAGAATGAGTTCCAGGTTAGCCTGGGATACAGTGAGACCTTGCCTTTAAAAAGCCAAAAAATAAGTTCACACCTTAATCTGCAATTAGTAACATAATAACTTCAAAGAATATTGCAGAAAAGTCAGTAAAAAGTCTAGGTGTACCCACATTACTAAGAAGAAGGGGCTATTTCGTGTGTATAGTATGGGAAGACTAGAAAGAATATATTAATAACACAATAAAAGAAGATTGAAGAATGAACAATATAATTCTAAGTGACACAAAGTATATGTAATAGTATTTAAAAGTTACACCAGAAAGATGACATGGATTGTAAAACAAAGGAACTTCTATATCATGTATTTGAAGTTCAGAATGTAGTATTATAGTTGAAATCAAGCCTTTAGAAAACTAAATTGACTTTTAATATATAGCAAAAAAAATTAATTATGTATAATAATTTACTAACAATCTGACCATTTGGGAGGACACAAGATTCAAGACAAAATGCATGGTAATAACAGATTTGCTAACTAAACCTTTGCAGGGAAAAGTTATCCTTAATTGAATTAATTATCTTCTGAGATAAGCCATTTTATTCTTTGGGTACTAAATATATAGATGATTTTTAATTACAAATTAACTAGTTACTATCAAGGAAATACTAGACTATATTAATAATTTAATATACAGTAATAAAAACTAAGATCTTGAATACATTTCTTTAGAAAATATATTTAAATATTAAAAGTTACTTTTCCTGGTTTGCTCATTTGCTGTTTCAACATTTATTCATAGAGTTTTACAAATTTGTAGTATAATAAAAAGGGTTTTATATTTTTGCACATGGCAACACAAAGTGGTTTGGAGGTTTGGTTCAATGTTAGATCCACTGGAGTTCAAATTCTACGCTCAAAGGTTAAAGTATGTACAAATGGAACATGAAGGATGGAACATATTCTTGCAAAGAACATGTCAGGAAATTTTGCAAAGGACTAGAGGGAGTCTAACTGAATTTGGCAGAACTCTAGCAGCGAGGATCCACAGTGGAGAAGGAATCTGTGAACAATTGTCCTTGGGCAGCTGGAGGACACGAGAGCTACTTCCTTGTTGAGTGTTGGCATATTGACATGTTCCACCTAATATGTGGGTTGATGACAGCCAATTACCTGCACAATAACTGCCCAAGACTTGCCAAACAAATAAACAGTCCTTCTCCTTATTGCTGTTGTTGAGATGTCAGATATATTAAGGAATTTATCAACTGTAAGTATTTCTCTTTCACAATCTACTTAAAATTAAATCCATTATCAAAAGAAAGTTATTGGGAAAGAAGTCTCCCATTTATCAAGAGCTTTCTATGTCCCTCCCTATCTCAGAGAATACATCTTTATTTTATTCATTGTTGAGAGAGAAAGGGAGAGAGGAAAAGAGAGGGAGAGAGAGAATGGGCACACCTGGGCCTCTATGCATTGCAAACAGACTTCAGACACAAGTGCTACCTTGTGAATCTGGCTTATGGGGGAACTGGGGAATTGAACCTGGGTCCTTAGGCTTTATAGGCAAGTGCTAAGCCATCTCTCCAGCCCCAGAAGATTTTAAAAATTTTTGTTTTATTATTTATTTATTTATTTGTTAGGGAGAGAAAGACAAAGAGGCAGAGAGAGAGAGAGAGAGAGAATGGGTGCACCAGGGCCTCCAGCCACTGCAAATGAACTCCAAATGCATGAATCACCTTGTGCATCTGGCTTACGTGGGTACTGGGGAATCAAGCCTCTAACCGGGGTCCTTAGGCTTCAAAGGTAAGCTCTTAACCACTAAGCCATCTCTTCAGCCCCCCAGAATGATTTTTAAAACACGTTGATGGAACGAGTACTAACAGCATTAGGACAAATTCATCTTAAAGAACACATGGTTGGCTTTGCTTCCATTTCCTGCTACATGTCTCTGACCTCTGAGGCACACTTAAGTCCACCTTTGCCTGGTTCCTCTTTCAAATATTAACAAAGACCCTGTTTTCTCCATGACACAGAACATGGGAACATACGTACCACTGGGCCAGGATCACCTTTTGGGCCCTGGAAGAACAACATAGAATAATGACTAAAACACAGACTACAATGAGCTTTTGTTCTGCACACTTGAATAAATGTAAGAATGGGGCATATTTTGCTTTTGCCAACGTTTGGATTTAAAGATTAAGAAACATAAGTTGATGCACCTTCCATGAACATGGTTGTTTAGATGTTGCTTTGGTTCTTAGATTTGTAATAAAAAAAAAGTGATATTGCCCTGTCAACGACATTTTCCATTTTTTGGCTTTTAGCATTTTCTTAATTTTATTATTATTGGTTTCACTTATTTCCTCCTGCTGTAAAATTTAGTTACATTTATAACATGCATATTTTGGTGAACATGAGAAGTTCTCTCTCTTTTTTTTCCTTTCTTCCCATTGCTATTACCCAAACACTTAAAGAGAAACAGCTATACTCACAGGAGGACCAGGTGGCCCTGGATAACTGGGAACATTCATGCCTCCCTTCAACCAAAGGGGGAAAAAAGAAAGAACAAATGAGAATATATAGCAACCTATAACTGAAAAATGGATCTAAATATTTGCAAACAGAAATACCTGGATTTTATACAAACTGCTCATGCCATTTCCTTCATTGAATGGGGCACCCTGAGGGAAGAAAGAAGTTGCAGAATTACTCTAATATTTAGCAGTTTCAACTTTAATCACTGTGTTAAATGGTATTATTCTTACTCTAATTCTATTATTCTTATTCTAATTTTGATTTGATTTTTTTCCTCTTCTATTTTTGAATGTGAGTTTAAAACAATAAGCACCATATCATAATTTGTCCATGTTTTGCTCTTCCAAGACAGCAAATGAAGGAAGCAATGAAAAGATGCAGGAGAAGGTTCTGGAGCATGTGGATGCTTTCGGCTGGCTTTGAATAATGTTCTGGCTTGACAGATGAGGCATTAATGCATTGAGATGAAAATATTATTTGCTCATTAAAATTCAGTTTCTGAATTGCCAATTTGCTGTGTTTACCACCTGCTGACCTCAGGCGATCATGTGGTAGTGCTGATGAAGATGCGCAGAGGGAACAATTTAGCTACTGCATCGTCTCCTCACACTAGTGAAGATTAAGGTAAATGGGAAAAGGATTTCATTCCTGAGTCTGTATGGATGTTTCTTTAAAAATATCTTGAAAATAATAGGGAGCAGAAATTCCTTGTTATCATCATAAAAAGGATGTGGATATTAAGTCCTCAAGTAACCAATACTTAAAGAGAATTCATTCTACAGCTCTAAAATATATGTTTAAGCATCTGGGGAAAATTATACTTGAAAAAATTTTAGTTTGGAAACTTTAAAAAAGGGTAAAGATCCTTAGAAACAATAACTAAATCTGTGTTCCTTTTTTTGGGTAAGTTTTCACATTTCAGATGCCAACTGAAGAAGCCATTCATCATTTCACTGTTTGGGGACAATGGTGGGCAGTGATGCTCACTGAATACAATTTGTACACATCTTGGAAACAACGGAGATGGAAGAAAACTGCCTTCTCCCTTTGTTCTTTATTATTCCTTCCAGTGACAGAACATGTGCTGTATGTTAGAATGCAAAGTTCAGATGGAGGACACGTCTGAGGAACATTCTCAGGGATATATGATCTGTCTTGAGAAAGGAAATAGTTTAAAGAATTCAGAGGCAAGAGAAAGATTTCTTAAGCTTGCTTTAAGATCATAGGCCCCTTTAATGATCTCATGATATGTATTGGCTGCTCTTTCAGTGGGGCAAGGAAAATATTTTAGAATTCTTGCCAAGAGAGAAAGAAACAGATGAAGAGTTTTAAGAAATTAGTGAGCCAAACGTTTCATTTGTGTGCACCTGCACTCATCATCTAACGTGCTCTTTTCGGAAAGTCACGTTAGATGCCGAACATTCTCTGTTAAATTTGGCATCTTGAATTCCTAAGAGATGGTGTACAAAAGAATGATCAACTTGGACTTGAGCTCTGCTGCGATTTGAACATGGCCCCACATGAGGGCAGACTTGCCACAGAAAGAGGTACCTTTTGTCTCCACAGCCTCCTCAACAGAGTGTGTGTCTGTCAATTACCAGCATAAAACATCCATGACTCTTCTATATCTTGTTCTCTAGATGCTGTATGAGCAGAACTTCCTCACATCTCAGACATAATGTGTGAAGATGAATATATACATATATGTATGTGTGTATATATATATGTACAAATACATACATATATATATATGACATATTTACATGACATATATTCATCCTGTATATCAGTTATAACTGCAATTGCATTATATGTAGCGCTCACACACACACACACACACACACATGCTCACACACATCCAGTAACTTGCATTGTCAGAAGAAATGCTTTTTTAAAGCTCTTTTTCTTTCTCTTTATTTTTGGTATGGTGTGAGGGGCATGTATGTGGAGGTTAGAGGACAACTTCTATCAGTGTCTGTCAGTCCTTGCTGTACACCTTAATCTGAGGCAAGGTCTCTCCTTGTTCACTGATGTGTTTTCCAGGAAGCCGGCCTGCAGGCTGCAGGACATTCTCCTGTTTGCTTCTCCTGTTCTCCATAGGCGTTCTGAGATTCCAGCATCTGACATTTAAATGGGTTCTGGAGAGCTGAACTCAGGTACTCATGTTTATGCCCCCAAAGTATTATCCAGTATCCACTGAGACATCTTCCCAGCTTAAGGGCCTTTATTCTCTGAGAAGAGGCTTAGGGAGTTCAAATGACTCTCCCAGTATCTCCTGGGCAGAAAGGGGAAAGTCAAGGTGCGTAATAATATGTGCAGAGTTCATGGGAAGGAAGCCCCTAGCATACAAATTCTGAGCACTGTAGATTTTGGCTGAGCAAAGGTGGGAACAAAGTAGGTGTCCCCAGTGCAGCATTGACTAGTGCGTGTGAACACACATGCACAAACACACATGCACAAACACACACACACACAATTCTGAAGGGTCTAAATGTAATCTTACCCTTGAGTGATAGAAGTCATAAGTAAACAAATGGATTGTTAAGTGCGAAATCTAAAACAACTCACAGGTGGCCCAGGTGGTCCAGGTTTTCCAGGTGGTCCCTCGCTGCCCTGCAGGAGGTACATAGGCCAAAATCAATGGCTTAGACATTTCTACTCCAGCTTTATAAACCTCAAAGAACCATCCTGTGAAACCACTGTGATTTGACATTTTGTTTCAGCCTTTTAAAGTCTTATTCTGCTTAGCTTTCTCTTTAACCTAGTAAAAAATACATTTCTACACCCCAGAAAAGGTGAATGCTTCTCTGCATGTCCATCCAATTCTTGCTGTGTGAGCTCTAGGTGGGATGAAGCTGATTTTAAATGGAGCCAGACCAGCCTGGGGATCCGGTTCTGGGCCTTGAATACAGCTGGGGGAGTTTCTCCTCTTATGCATGCATGAGGTTCATATGACCAGGTTGTAGATTCTGGGATTGTGGCTGTCTCCATTAGTTTTCTCCCCTTTTTAAGCCTTACTGGTACCACCTACATCTCTTCACAACCAGAAGGGGCATTGAAGAAATTTAGCCAAAGTAAAAAAATACTACATGAGTTGTGTCTGCAGGAGGAAAATTTCTTCTTTTTATTTATTTATTTTTTTGTTTTGGTTAATATTAGATTATAACCAAGTCAGACATGTCCTATTGAATGGAAGTGACTGGTATAAAACTGTTTAAGGGAAATGGCCTACACAAGTTAAACAGCCTTAGAATTTTGCTTACAGAAGACACAAATTGAAAAATGGAAGTTTTGAAAAATGCATTCAAATTGAAACTTGAAAAAAACTTGAAAACTTGAAAAAAAAAACAAAACTTGAAAAGCAGTTTTTGGCCCATATAAAAAGCTACTCTTGTCCCTTTGGTTTGTAAAGTTGCTCCTATAATTGCTTTTCAAATAACCTCATATTATCTTTTAAGTTCTGATCTTTTAGGGAAAGTGGCAATGAATGGAGGCAGAGGTGTGAGGATTGCCATGAGTTAAAGGCCACCCTGAGACTACATAGAGAATTCCAGGTCAGCCTGGGCTAGAGCAAGACCGACCTCAAAAAACACTCAAACAAAAATTAATGGACTAAAATATAATGCCCTCTTGGGCATTTTGAGGGATGTTAGTTCATTTTCAAATTTTGATTGATGATTTAATTCCAATATATATCCACTTTTCTGGTAACAAAGAAAGCATTATAAAATTGTATATTTCTCAATGAAATATAAACTATTAAGTTTATCACCCAATGCATCTGTTTGAGAATGCATGACGCTAAGCAAGTATGTTGTATCTTTTCTCAAACTGCTTTGATGGTGCCTGCTTCCCTCACACACTTCCTGTTCTGCTGACTGCTCACAGTGTCCTTCAGAGAATTCTGTCATAGTTCTCACGCATCAACAAACAATATGTGCCTATTGAAAAGACTTCTTTTTTCCCTCTGGCATAATTAAAAGTCATATTTTCATTCTAATTTGTGGCCCTAAACTCATCTCAGTGTGGAATTCCGATTAACTTCAAAAGCCTGTCTATGACTGAATAATATCCATAGAGAACAGGGAAAAAAGGCTGGTGGGACTGGGCAATCTTCACAGGGTATTAACAGAAGAACAAAAATGTGATGAGGGTCTCTAGAATAAGCACATTGTTTCCTTTAATTTTTGTAGGAATGTTTTTTTTTTTTTTTTCTCCTTGATGCCTTCATGGTTCATTTGGGTCAGGAAAACTTCCCTTCTGACAAATGGTTGGAAGACATTTAAGTGGCTCATGTGGACCCTTGATTCTTATTTCCCTAATCTAAATTGGTGCAATTGTTTCACTTATTTGCTGGCTTTGCCTGGACTAACATTGGAATGCGTTAGATCTTAAACCAGGAAAGCCTGTGTGGTCCTCACAACCCTCTGCTCCTAGCCCTCCCAACCTCAGCATTACAATAGCCTAATTGACAGCCATGGTGGTGAATCCTCCTTGTCAACTTGATGGGATTTAGAATCTCCATAGCAACACACATATTTGGGTGTGTTGATGAATGTGTTTCCAGAAGGGTTTAACAGAGCAGGGAAGACCCATCCTGACTGAGGGTGTCACCATCACATGGGCTGGACTCCTAGACTGAATAAAAAGGAACAGGCGAGCTGAGGACTGACATTCATCTCTCTCTGCTTTCTGAGTGTGGATGCAACGTAACTAGCTGCCACATGTTCCCGTGGCCATGACTTCCCCATCATGATGGGCTGAACTCTCAATCTGTGACCCAAAATAAACCCATCCTTTTTTCTTCCTCCATTCCCCCCTTCCCTCCCTTCTTTCCTTAAGTAGCTTTTATGAGGTATTTCATCATAGCAATAAGAAAATAAATAATAAATACATTGGCCTGCCCAGGAAGCATGTTCCTTAGTGAATTCCCCCATGACTTTCTAGAGACTGCAATCCCAGAGTGTCTCAACAAGCCCTTTGATTATTGTGCTGTGTCCTGATAGCCAGGGAGCTTGATGTCATCTAAATTTTTGTGTCCTGTACCCCAACATTCATAAGATGAATTAGAAGGTAGGGCCTCTGAAAGATTAGGTCACAGGGTGAAACTTTCATAAGGAGGATTAGGACCCTTATAAACGCCCAAGAGAGCTTAGTTGCCCCTGAATTCTGCTGATAACACAGCTAGCAGTTGTCTTGTGAACAAGAAAAGAAAGGTCCTACCAGCCACCAAACTGCCAGTTCTTTGGTTAGGAACCTTTCAGAACAGATGCTGTTTATGAGTCACTCAATGTCTACTGTTTGGTTATAGAATCCTGAACAGTCCTAGACTATCCTTGTGGCTGGAACTGCCTGATACAAAGCAGCCTACTTGGACCCCTTCAGAGGCTGGAAGGCCTGGTTTCTGAGTCCGGTTTGGACATATCCTTTTCTTTTCCTCTAGGAACCTGTATCTCCAGAGTTCAGCCCAACTCTCACCCCTACACATTTTCAAGTCTACTATGTAAATAGCCACTCCTGCACATCATTTCTACAGGTATGTTTCTTTGATCTATGGATCTCTTGGTCAATGGTCCCACCCTACCCCTAAGCAAGCCCCATTTCAGATAGCACCTGAGGATTTTCTTTTGTACCTTGTCACCTTTTGCTCCAGTGGGACCAGGGTGTCCTGTTCTTCCCACCAAGCCCTGTAAAGTAGAAAACTAAGTTTGTTATAGAAGTAACCACTAAATGCCCAAAAGGTATTGGAAGTTGGTTACTGAAACTTGCCTATTTGGAAGGTCATTTGATGCTAATTAAATCTGTTCTACAAGCTTATATTTCTTCAGGCTGATACAGCAGCTGTATCCTGCTGATAAGCCCTTCGAAGGGTAAAATTTGTATTTGTGGTCGCTTTTTCACCTTGGCCAAGCACATTTAATGACCTTAATTGGAACCTTTTGATACATTTAAGAATCTGGTCTTGCTGTTTAAATGGCAATTTACATAACATTATGTCTTTCTAAATGAGGTATAATTTTGGTAGCGATCAACATTTTAAACACGGTAAGACTCGTCAGAATTACAATGTGCATACCAAGTTATGTGATCTGCATCTTACCAATGGAAAATAAATTTTAATTTTAATTCTTCTTTTCTAAGAATAATAGTACTTATAATTTTCATGGTTCCATCCATGGCTCTTTTACATAACTTAATTTTCCTGTACCATCTTAAGTCACCTACATACTGAGGTAAAAAGTATACAGGATAATTTTTTTTTTTTTTTTTTTTTGAGATAGGATCTTACTCTAGCTCAGGCTGACCTGGAATTCACTATGCATTCTCAGGGTGGCCTAGAACTCACAGCAATCCTCCTATCTCTGACTCCTGAGTGTTGGGATTAAAGGCGTGCACCACCATGCCCAGCCAGGATAAAACTGTAATTATGGTAAACCCATGGATCAAAACATGAAGGAGGGGCTGGGAAGATGGCTCAGCACTTAGAGGTGCTTGCTTACAAAACATGAAGGAATTGTTACAGTCCTACTTGTGTGATGATTATTTTATGGGTATAGTAACTTTAAGAAGGGGAAGAGACAGAGAAGTTGAGGCATAAATTGAGTGGTTAGATCTAGAAAGTTAAAATGTGTTATCTGGGGCAAACATACAAAAAAAAAAAAAGTTTATCTAGAATGAAGTTCAACTGTTTATCCTGTCTGTTATCTGCCAATTGAACTTTAAATTGCTTACAAGTAAGCTCTGAATGAGAGACTGGGTTTGGCAGGTAGCCCAGATTCTGTTCTAGAAAAACAAGGTAATCCAAAGGCCAAAAGGGATGGTGAATGGCTAGATGAAGATAGAATTATTAAGGTTCATATATAGAAATAAAGCAAATAAAATCTGATAATATTTGGCTCATTTTTGTTTTTTCTCTAGGAAGTACTCAACTTGTCTTTGCAACTGAGTAGCCCTTCTAAGGTGAGTGCCAAAAATTATAACTGAAAAGAAAATGTTCTTTTGTATCTAATTTCTATTTCTACCAGAATACTGGGTGACACTTTCTTCTGGCTTGGCAGAATTCTGATGACAACTCTCCAGGCCACTGCCAGGCTTTAAGTAATCTTAGATGAAAGTAGAATGAGACTACTTTTCTAGGTACTACCTGGACAATTGACCAAGAAGCACAAACAAAACCAAAGGCGATGAGAACTATTGATTCCCTCTGCATCATTTCTGCAGGTATAAGCTGTGAATTTTAGCAAATACTCACAGGAGGTCCAGTTGGGCCTGGAGCACCCGGCATGCCTGGAATTCCTTGAAGACCCTAAAAGAGAAAAATCCTATCATAGAATTTATTATAGAGAACAAGATATTTTAGTCAATCAAATAGTTTTAAAAATATTTTAACTTTTTTGCAAAGAGAAAGAGGAGAGAGAGAGAGAAATAGAGAAAGATAGCATGTGTGTGTGTATGAGTGTATGGGCATGGAAGGGCCTCTTGTCACAGCAAACAAACTCCAGATGCATGTGCTCCTTGTGCATCTGGCATTACATGGGTATTGGTAATCAAACTTCACTGGCAGGCTTTGCAAGGAAACACCTTTAGCCACTGAGCCATATCCTCAACCCAGAAATATTTTCATTATTGGAAATTAAATCTATATATTAGCAAATCAAGAAACATGAGGTATGTCATGTGTAAATATTAATTTTCAAAAGTTAAGATTGATGAGTTAAAATGCCATGGCATGGAATGGGGAGCAACATAACTTCATCTGTTCTGTAATTCATAGAGTATTTCTTATCTTACAGAGCCTCCCTCTTTGCAGTAGCATCACTGAGAACTCTGTACAGCTAAAGTGTGGAAGTGCAAATTTCAAAGGGAAAAATTAGACCATGTTTTGTGATATATTTAGTTTAGCAGTTCAGTTCAATGTAAGAAAAAAAATTGTTCATTGATAAATTTAAATTGGAAGCCCATTTTATGGTTTAAGTACAAAATGAAGGGATTTTCCCTCTCTCTTCTGCTTCACTTGATATGATAATACTAAGGATTTTAAATCATATATATATATAATATATTCATATATATGTGAATATATATGCATGTATGTATATATCTTGTATATTAACTATAACATATATATATATATATATATATATATTTAGTGCATATAAATATCTAGCATATATATACACATATAAAGTCTACTATAGATACATACACATACATATATGAAGAAATTTGCAAATATAATTAATCTTGTTCATTTACCAAGTATACTGATATAGAATTGATTGAATAAATTACATAAAACCCATAAGATGAAACATTTCACCAATTAAATCATGGTTTAGAAAACTATCAGATGGCATAGAAAAATAAGAGTAACAAAACATAGCATAGAGTCTACATTTTTAAACAATTATAAATGGGCTTTTAAAAATATGGAGATGATAGATTTTTTTATTATTTTACTATGGTACATAGACAAATGTTGTATCTAGAAACTTTACTGTGAAGTGGAATTCAGAAATCTGGAGTTTGAGATACTTTTGCTATTGCAAAGGGAGTAGCACCCATCTGAGCACTGCGATTCACTCCTGGTGGCCCTGGCAGCTCACTTTCCAATAAGCAGAGGTGTTTCTGTAGCACATCACTGTTCTCCGAGAGTGGAGGAAAGGGGCCAGACCTGGTCGAGTTCAGGCCAGATTTGGCTGCCAAGTGAATTTGCTGCCAACCTGGGATAGATTTTCAGGGTTTCTGAGGCTTTCTTGGCTTTGGAATTGCAGATCATGACATTACTATTCTTTTCTCCCTTGTAGTGTGAATAGAGTCAACTTTCATGTTCTTAGTATTTTTATGTATTTCCTAAGTTTTCTATGACAGATGTAAATATTCTTTTGTTATTCCAGATAAACATGAGATATCCCAAGCCCTCGATTGAGGGGCTGGGGGCATAGATGTAAGTGCTCTAGATTGAGGAACACTTAGCTAGCATTAACAAGGCCCAGTGTTCAATCCTCAACACCATAAATATCAACCAAACAACCAAATAAATTAACAAATAACAACAACAACAACAAAAAAAGCCTTAGCCTCTAGATTGAATGTGTCCAGTCTTTCAAGATGTACTTCCTTTATCAAATATGCATTTTATATTGCCAAAACAGTATTTGTTTGGATAGAAACCCTTTTCCTTCTACTGTTATGAAGAATGAATTTTTATGCACATTATAAATACTAGGGGATGTGGCTATGGTAAAATGACTGCATCTTTATTTATTAGATTTCTACAACACTGAACTGGATCAAGGTTCTTTGCATCAGTTGGATCAAGGACTACGCTCAGAGTCTGTCCACCCAGTGCCAAATTAGATCACATGTTTATTCATGTGTCATGATGGGAAGAAATGCTGGAAGACTGACCTTGAGAATGCTGGAACACCTTGTGTAATAAGTCTTGGACAAAAGTCTTGTGGACCTTTGTATTAAACAATGCAGACATTCGTCAAGATTAAATCAGACCAATTGGCACTGGCATGATGTGTGTGTGTGGGGGGGTACACATGCATACATACACCCATGTGCATGTGTGGACTATTCACATCAGTATTATTGACTGGCTCTTTTATTTTCCATACCATCACCTTTATGAATTTATAAATGAATCTATAATTTTATAAGTGGAAAAGAAACTTTCAATTGAGAATGATACTTTTCAATGATTGAAGTCTATGCATGCTACATTCATGAAATCTTGATCTCAAAACACCTACATTTCCATTTAGCTCTCTATATATGTACATGTATAAAATATTCACATACACATGTGTTCAATTTTTGCTACTTTCAGTCTCAACTTTATCTTCAGAGGCTCTGAGTTTTCAGGTAGTCTAATTTATAAGCTTGGGACTCATTAACCTTTGATGGCCACATTAAACTTTAAAATAAACCTCAGTACATAAATAAAAAAACCTCATTCTCAGCAGTCTTTATCTGAACAAGCTGAAATTTTGTAGTAAGAGTAAAAGTTGCTATGGATGCATAAAGGACAATAAGATAATTTTAGAAGACAAGATGGTCATTAAAAAAGACAAATACATATTCAAGAGTAGGATAGAGTCAGTATAGCATATAGTGTCAAACTAAAATGCAAATTAAAATTTACTCTATATATATTCAGGGACAATGAAAGGAAAGTCATTTGCTTATTTTCATATTTTGATTTTGAAGGCCTCATTAAGTTGGTCTAAAATTATTCATTTTTTCTGTGGCTCTAATTTGTGGTTTGTAGAATTTTTATGTCTTATTTATCAGTTATTATCATGAAATATTGTAGGAAGACCTGCATTACAAGGAAGAATATGCTCTGTCTAGGAAAGATGGGTCTATGTTCTATTAGCATCTAGCAAGTTACTGCTGTGAATAGCGTAACAACCTGTGACAAATGTAGAGGATGTCACTTTTATAAGATTGACAAGCAACTCCTATAAATCTTCTAAGAGATTAAATTGAAGATATGGGCTGTCCTTAGATATCATTTCCATAAAAATAAAGATTTTGTGTTTTTTAAAGTTTAGAGATGATGTATATCTGTCAAAACAGTGCAGCCTGTTGGCCAGTTGGAAATGCTTATGCTCTTGGTCAAAGTTTTATTTACTTAAGCAAATCAGTCAACTAATGTCAGGTGATATCTGAGTCCAAGTAAATGACAAGATTATGTTTGCTATTCTTATTAGTCTGAAAGACAAAAAAATGCCTGTGTTTGTTCTTTTCAAAGGTCTATGTAAGTCATTATGTTAGTCCACTTTCATTCATATTATGCTTGTTAGGGCTGGGTTGATGACTCAGTGGCTAAAGATACTAACTTGCAAAGCCTGCCGGTTCTCATATTATCTTTGTGATGTGGACGGCTAGGAAAAAGAATGTCCTGAACTTGCTGGAAGAGTGCAAAAATTTTTTGTACTCCATGTCAAAGAATCCATTAAAGGTAGCATAAAGATGCCCTCTAAATAATGGAGGGGCTGGGCACAGTGGCACATGCCTTTAATCCCAGTACTCCACTCAGGAGGCAGAGGTAGGAGGATCACTGTGAGTTCATGGCCACCCTGTGACTACAGAGTGAGTTCCAGGTCAGCATGGACTAGAGTGAGATCCTAACCTCAAAAAAAAAAAGGAGGAATATTGACAATGGAGTACAGTTCTACAGGAAGGCAAAGTACCTTGCAGAATCAATAAAAAATAAGTTCTAGTGAATTTAACAGAGTCACTCATAAAAAGCTCAAATTCCAATTATATCCTGATCTGTTCATTATTACATTCTCACTGGCCTCTTGAGGTACTAATTGAATTTAGGCAGTCAAAAGTGCTTTTATTATTAAGAGCAATTATTGTATTTATGCTTTAGTGAAAACTTCAGTGGAACTTGAGAAAGCAAAAACCCATTAATTCTTAATTATTTAGTAACAAATGCCTTTAATGTTTTGTTTAAAAATGAAAATAAATGTTACATTTCTCATTATTTAATTATTAACTTGGAAAAAACCCCTCAAGCCAAATTTTAAAGCTTTCTAAAACACAATGATGTTAATTAAAACCAATAATAGATGGAGATAACTTGTCATATGAAATATGACTCTAACTGGAGAAAAAGATCTGTTTTATAGTGTTAAAATTTTCTGCACAAACATGAAGGTTAATATATGCCAGATGGCTTGCTTACTTTCATTAGGAACTATTAGTATCAAAATTGTTTAAACCAATAGCCATTCATCATTCTAATAGGTTTTTGTAAGAGTTAATGTGAATTATGCAGGACAAGAAGCCTACCCTGAGCATCACTGTGGCTAAGAGTCAGAGATTTATACCATTATCTCAAAAGCACGTTTGACTTAGGTCCTTAGTTCTAGAGGTGAGCTGCAGGTTGAAGCTACGTGAAACAGAAACCCCACAATGAATACGCTAACTATGTGCCTTAATTTTCTTGTCTACACATCTGGATTAGTGGTGATGACAATGTGTAGTTATTTAAAAACGTGTTAGCATTTTACAATTACCTAGTGTTTTTTTTTTTTTCTACTGATTTTAGCACTAATTATGAGCTTCTGACAAAATCAGTGCCTTCATTGCATCAAGAGAAGCACTAGGGGACTTTTATCAGAGAAGACTCTTACCTCATCTCCTTTCTCCCCAGGTATTCCAGGGTAGCCCCGTTCTCCTTTGCTGCCCTAAAGAGATAGGAATTTAGCTAGGATATTCAATCATTCTATTATCTTCTGGGACAATGGAAAGAATACCTCATCAGAACACCCAGAGCATGCAATTTGGATGGGGTCAGGGACAAACCAACAGGCAACATTTGTGAATGGTGTTTCTTCCATCTTCTTAAAATAGGCTTTATAAAAAGTCGTGTATTTTACAATGGGGGTTTCTATTTTCACACAATTAAAAATTCAACAGAGGACTTCCTTACCTTTGGTCCCTCTCTGCCTGGGATTCCAGGAGGACCCCGTGGCCCTATATCACCCTAGAGGACAGAGGAGAACTCTAAGTGTGCACTCTGTGTACTTCAGGGTCCATGGACATGCAGCCAGACTCTTACCTTCCGAGCTGCAGAATCATACTTTCCAGGCTCCCCAACTCTTCCTTCATCTCCTTTGTGGCTTTTCAGCCCAGGAACATTGGCTTGGCAGTTGCCACAGAAGTTCTAACGGGAATTAAGACAATTACTGGGTTTTGTGAAAGTCGGGCTTGGCCTTACCTGAAGTTCTGTTTGAACCTTTGTTATAGACGGACACTGGTAATTGGAGGCTATTCTACTTTCAGAAACTTATTTGTCCAATGGAAGCAAAAATAGTTGGAAAACACTCCAGCGAGTTTACGAACATTTAATTTGTTGGAGGCACTCTTGTGAGGAACAGACACTTGAGTACCTTGGATGAGACTTGGAGGTCAAATCCAAGAGGAGATAGGAAATCTAAGTGGAATTACCTTTCCATAGCCTTCTCTGTAACCTTTAACTGATCTGTGAAGGCTTGAATTTAAGGGTCTGTGCTCATAAGATAAACCTAAGTCTTATCACATAGCTAAGGAGGAAATATCTATGAAAAGTCCTTCTGAAGGCTTATTTTTAAATAAACTGTTTGAATATGACCAGGAAAGGCTGGCAATAAGTAGCAGTGTCTGGAATAGTTTAACAGTTGATAGAGGGTAATACATTATAACTCCTTATTTTTTTCATTGTTTTCAATGATGGGAAGAATCTTTGTGCAAAAAGTAAACTGAAGCTTATATTGATAAAAAGTTGGCAAGATATGCTCAAGTTATTCATTTTCAATATATTTGGTCCAGTGAGTATCAATACAAGTCTGGTTCCCAAAAGTATTTCCTTGGAACACACTGGGTATAATATTGAGAGGACTCTAAGGCAAATTGTCTCAGAAATGTTGACTAGGCACACTGGTAATACGTTTTAGAGGCTGGGATATGTAACAGGAAGTCAGATTTACTACATTGTTTCCCAGACTTTTTTTTGTTGTTTTTTTGAGGTAGGGTCTCACTCTAGCCCAGGCTGTCCTAGAATTCACTATGTAATCCCAGGGTGGCCTCAAACTCATAGCGATCCTTCTACCTTTGCCTTTCAAGGGCTGGGACCCTTGCCACCACGCCCAGATCCAAATTATTTTTTATCACCCAGACTACTTCATGGGGATTATGTGTTGAAAGAGGCATTTAAAGAGGGGTTATAAACATAAAATTCTCTCTAAATTAATATTGCTTATCTCATTTAAACTATGCTGTCTTCACTCTCCATTGGAGAATCTGTTCTTTTTTAGAAGGTAGCAAGACCAGAGGAGATAAACTATTCCTTGCACTTCAGCCAAGCCACAACTGAATCCACAGAGGAACTGGGGAGACACAAGAGTGATGCTTCCATGCTGAATCTGCTAATTAGTGCCAGAGTGAAGGAGACAGACCCTGAGCATACTCAACACCTACCAAAGCAGAGATTCAGAAGCTTCTAAGAGCTCATCACTGAAGTAGACTTAAAACTCGCCACCATGACTCAGGGAATATTGTTGGGGGGGTGCAGAAAGATTGTAGGCACCACAGGTTGAGACATCATGCCTAAAGTCATTCTTTCCCCTCAAAAATAACTGATTGATGCACACACAATGCATAACCCACAATCCCATAGGGAATAACTATAACCACACTAAGGAGGGTCCCCAATGGAATGGGGCAGGGACAAGGGAAGAGAGGGTACCAACACATGATATAGCCATATGAAATATGTTGTTAATAATTATACACACACACACACACACACACACACACACACATATCCACAAAAAATTATAGAACCACTGCTGAAAGAATCAGAAAAACTGTAAGGATAATGAAATTTCCGGGGTCTTAAGGGAACCAGAAGTGTTTCCATATTTCAAACTGCACAAAAAGATAAATTATATCTGAAGACATAAACATGATCTATCAATAAGGGCCAAAAACCTTGGAATATTGACATTCAGGAACATTTAGGATGAATGAGTCGATTGATTTTAGAAAAAAAATGGAATTAATGCTAATAGTCGTCAATCAATAGACTGCTCTAAGAGTCATTTGACATCGACCTCATGTTCTTTGCTTAGGTTTGACGGGATTGTAAAATAAGGCAAGCAGGTTTTAATCAAGATTCTTGAAAAAAATGACTTAATGTTTTATAACAATGATAAAATGTATCAGTATGATTCCCAGAACACACATTCATCCAGAACAAGGTCTGTGAGGGATCCATTGGGTCTTGTCATTAGGTCAGCTCTGTCCAACACCTTTATTACTTATTTCTCTATGAGAGAGAGAATGGGTGCACCAGGATCTTAGCCACTGCAAATAAACTCCAGACACATATGCCACCTTATGCATCTGTGTTTATGTGGGTCCTGGGGAATCAAATCCTGGTTGTTAGGCCTTGCAGGCAAGCACCTTAACCGCTGAACTATGTCTAAAGCCATCTGTTCAACACTTTAATTGAAGAATAAATTTTGAAAACAGAAAGAAGGATGATCAAGTTTTCTAAGCCTTAAGGCACAGAAATAAAGTCAATGTTTTGAGTAACATGTTCAAGATCTAATATTAAAATGTTAAATCAGACTAATGGATGGACCTGCAAACCAAATTCTTGAATTTTGATTTTGGTTTGGGAACTACTTGCTTCCCCTTTATTCTACTGAATATAGTTTGCATACATCATCTATCAGACTAAGCCATCCTGTCTGCATCCCACCAACTGCTCTATTGAGACTCAGAACCTTGTGGAGATAATGCTGGGGCTGGAAGGATGGCTGAATGCAATCATTAGAGGACACTGTTGTATGAGATGGTTAGTTACCTCTATTCTAGAGACTCCTGGGGCCCTGGAGTTTCCTCTTCTTGTCAGAGACCACTCACAGTCTTTTGTCTGTCCTATAAGCCATCAAATGCTATCAGAACATTTATTTCTAGTTAAGTATATAAATTTCTGATTGGTCAAGAATTCAGTCCTGGAATGATACAATTCGGACCATCTTGCTATTTGTGACACTACTGTTCTTATAATGAATCCAGGACCTAATATCTGAGTACCTATGTTCCTGTGTTTATACTTATTAGCTATGTGACTTTTCCACTTGAGGCCTCAGGTCTCTCATGTAGAGAATAACAAGGACACCTCAGCTTGAATTCATAGCATTACAACAACAATTAAATGGGACTAGATGAAGCAAACAGTGCAATGACTGTCATACAGTGATAGTGCAATCATATAAGATTTCCTGACCCCACCTCCACAAATAGTCTCTCTTACCAGAAAATGCTCCTTTTTTTGGAGTTCCTAACAATTGCTCTAATGTGTTTTATAGTTATATCTCCTTTTTTACCTTTAGGCTTATATAGCTCTTCTCGCAACTCTAATTACCTAACAAACACATCCACTAGAACTCTTGAGTCTTTTCAGTGACTTGATGAGATAACTATTTCTGCAGGTGGGTAGGCAGGAGATGGAGCAAATAAGTGTAGTATATACCAGGAATGTAACCAAAACTACATAAACACAGCTATAGTTCCAATATAAATACATATGGTATGTGTGCACATGTGTACATTTGTTATCCATCTGTAAATAGAGAGGATAGAGCTAGATTTTCATCTGGGTTCATTAAGTACTATTAGTATTAATATTTCACACAGAATCATATACATGTATAACTTTATACAGTATCAGATGCCTTAGTCTTGTTTATTAGCTCCCTGCCCCCATTCCTACAGATAAAATACAGGAAAGTACTAGAGAAGAAACAATGGTAGTAGAATTATTTTTTTGAGACAGGTTCTTACTATATACTACAGAGTAGCTTGAAATTTGTGATCCTCCTGCCTCAGCTTCCCAAGAGGTGGGATTACAGGTGTGCATCACCATGCTTGGCCTAAGACTAATTTATTACAAAACAGATAATTGTAGAGATAATTTTTATATCACAGGATAACAGATGTTAGAGTAATTGTTGGTTTTGAAATTTTCATAGCTCATTTTGTAAAATCTCACTATATAAAACTTGACCTTGTAAGCTTCCATTTATTGAGCAGTACTGGCTTTCACATCCTGGGGCTGACCAAAGAAGATACATGAATCAGTGCGTTAAACACCCAAGAAGAGCAAGTTGTTCCAGAGGAGGCAGGATCCATCCAAAGATGCCAATGACTTCATTCCTCCTCTGTGGCTCACCTCAGAGCTCCTCTCCCCCTCCTCCATACCCAAAATGTGAGACTGAGAAAAAAGGGTGTGGAAGGATTGGTATAAAGGGCATAAGCCACATTAAGAATGCATTCTTGGGCTGGAGAGATGGCTTAGCAGTTAAGGCACTTGCCTGCAAAGCCAATGGACCTCTGTTCGATTCCCCAGGACCCACATAAGCCAGATGCACAAGGTGGTGCATGTGTCTGGAGTTCATTTGCAGTGGTTAGAGGCCCTGGTGAGCCCATTCTGTCTCTTTCTCTCTCTTTCTTGCTTGTTCACTCGCCCTCTCAAATAAATAAATAATTTTTTTAAAAAAGAAATGCATTCTTTTCCATCTGGAAGATATTCTGCAATTGAATTGTTCAGGCTAAGCAATTCATTAAACTTGTGATAAAAATTTCCTTTCTGCAATTCTGGCATAATTTCTTCATTTCATAACTCATATTTTTTTCATAGTAACACCATACCTTCAGCAAGACGCCAATGTCTCCCAAGAGAGGAAGTGCACTCTGTTGTGAAAGAGAAAGAGACACACACACACACACGGACATATGCATGCTCATGAGCAGAACTTATCAGAAACACAGAATGCAATAAACCTGTTTTTGATTTTCTCAAAATGCCCTGTCAGTTGAGAATTGGGGCTTGGCGGCTCTAGAGTCTATCAGTTTCCCTGGCTTAGCCTTGGTTCATGGCAAGAAGTAGAAAGATTGTTTATAGCATAGCCAGGTCAAGGCCACTCTGGACTCAATGTCTCAGAAAAACAACAGAAAAAGAAAACAAGCAAAAGAAATAATCCCCGTTCCTCCACCAAGAAGCTGCATGCTCAAATGTACCATTGCTTTGAGTCTGCAAGTTCATTTTATGTTGAATGGCATAGCAACCTTTATGATTTCCCCGGGATGTTGGTTTTAAGGAATATGTCAAAATACATCATCAAGTAAAAAGCAATCACTCCTCTGCCAAGTACATTATCAGGCTACTGAAAAGTAGGGACGGAGTAAGTTTGCCTTAAAGTTACTTCACACAGGCATTTAAAAAAGCCTTCAGTAGGCTTAAGTGATGGAAACAGACACCTATGGAACATGGGCTGTGCTTTCAGAGACAAATATCTGTAACCCCAAGTAACACAACATGATACCCAGATGGCGAACATGTGGCTCTCTCTGAAGCAGAGTTAAAGAAAGTCTGCAATGTGCCTTTCCATGTGTTTCTAAAGTGCACAAGGTCCAAGCACTATGGGAGAAGAGAGGATCTGTGAGGCTCAGAGCTGAGAGGGCAGATTTGGATTTTATTACATAATTTTTTTTTTTTTTTTGGTTTTTCAAGGTAGGGTCTCACTCTGGCCCAGGCTGACCTGGAATTAGTCTCAGGGTGGCCTTGAACTCACGGCGATCCTCCTACCTCTGCCTCCTGAGTGCTGGGATTAAAGGCATGCGCCACCACACCCAGCTTTACATAAAAATTTTAATACAGGGGCTGGAGAGATGGCTTAGAGGTTAAAGCACTTGCCTGCAAAGCCTAAGGATCCAGGTTGGATTCCCCAGTATTCAAATAAGCCAGATGCACAAGGTGGCACATGCATCCGGAGTTCCTTTGCAGTGGTAGGAGGCTATGGTGCACCCATTTTCTCTCTATCTGTCTGCCTATTCCCCTTCCTCCCTCCCTCCCTCCTTACCTCCCTCCCTCTTTTTCTCTTTCTCAAATATAATATTAAAATAATTAAAATACAATGCCTTGAACCATAAGGCCTCTCAAATCATAGCTGTTGGATTTGAGGCTATTTAAAGAGATTCCACTGTCACTCATAGAGTGGTTTAACCTAAAATAAAACTGTTGAACACAGATTCAGTGTCTACTCTCGTTTTCTAAGAGCCTGCTCAATCCACTTTTCATAATTGAATCATCTCAACAGTTTAAAGCCACCAATCAATGGATGGATACCATATTGCAGGTGACTTACCTGCACACTTTCACTTAGAAAAATGAAATTTATTTCATCGCTAGCATCAGGAAGCATTGAAGTCATGGCTATACATTTTATCTCAGTTTTTCCAAGGAACTGAGACATTATATTGCTAAGGTTCAGCCTGGGGCAAAATTGTACAGCTGAATTATACCCTTAGGAAATATATTCATCACACATGCAATCATGCTGACCTAGCTTGATTTTTTTTCTCCCCTCTACAAAATAATGGGGGTAAACAAAATCACCAGTCACTGAGCATTCTAATTAGTTTGGACAGCAAAATTTGCTTGGTAGGCTCTCTGGCTTCTGGGTGCCTTCAAGAGACATAAATCAGGCAAAGTCTGAGTACATACCGGGTCACCTGGGGGGCCTGGCAAACCTGGCTTTCCATCTTTCCCCGGAGTGCCCTGAAAACACAGGCACCATGTTCAAACGGTTGCGAGTAGGCATAGGTGCAGCTAAAAACAGGGGTGGTGGATGGGAGAAGGTAAAGAAATCCTTACGTCATTCCCTGGGGTCCCTGGAGCCCCTGGAAATCCAGGGAGGCCTCGAGGACCCTAGAAATGGAAGGTAGTAAAAAAAAAAATGGTTACTTAGGACAGTCTGTCGAGTAAATGGCCCCAATTAAGCAAACGAGATTTACTGTACTGAATAATTTAGTTAAAGGAACTCACCTGAATACCTGGCTCTCCAGGTCGTCCTTGGGAGCCCTGGGTAAAATGAGATACAATTATCAGAATTCTGCCAGCCATATCCATAAATCCCCGTGACAATGGGATTTTGCACCTTGTACATGCTGACAGCTCTATAAGTCCTTTGTTTCAGCATTTCTGGACTGCTAGACATGATTTCAGGCAGTATTTACCTAATTTCACCAAATGTTTATTGCTAGCAGCACCATGAATTTGCCTGCCTATTTGGGGATGGTCTCTTATTCTGTCCTATGCTGCTTCACACTCACGGGTGTACAAGCCATGCATCTAGATTCTCTGATCAGAAGCCGACTGCCTACAGGGGTCAGTCGCCTGGGGCTGCCTTCCCTTTCTTTTCTCTACTTTGACTCATTTTTCTCTGAAGATAAAGCCAGAATCTGTGTGCATGTGTGGGATTAGGAAGCCAGAAGAAGATGTTTTGATTTTCTACTTTTAAAAAGTTGCAAGGCTCCTGCACAATCTCAGCATCAGGCTCCAGTGTTGCATTACTGCCTCTGTCTCCACAGCTCACCTTCTCTGCCCTCTGCCCAGAGTGAATGAGACCTGAGTCACACAGCTACACTACTCACTCTCTTTCCATATGATACCCGAATCCAAGACTGCTAGCCCCTTTCTGTCAGCTACCACTGACCTCAACCTGACACAAGTTGGGATATGCCTAGAACCAGTTGGTATCATTTCCATTTCTGGCTGTTTCTCTGAGGACGATTTTTGTGGATCTCATCTTGTATTATTACTACTATAATTGTTATTACTATTTTTTTAGCTCTTTATCTCATAGGAATAGTGTCTGGGTTTTTTGTTTGTTTGGTTGGTTGGTTTTTTGTTTCTCTGTTCTTTCACTGGGCCATGAAGCAGCTTCTTATTCACCATTTTACCCAGACCTCTTTGATAACTTTTGACTTTATTTAATTTTTCCATCTCCTATGATCTTTTATATGTTTGCTGTTATAGTTTGAATGTGTGCCTCCAAATTCCTGGTATTGTGAACGTAATCTCTAAATTCATGATATTGTAATTTTTGGGGTGTTAGTTATAATGAGATGAGGTCACCAGTATGTACCCCTAGGATGGCATTAGTGGCTTTATAAAAGTGCGGGAGAGGGCCATGCTATCAAGTTGGCTCTACCTCATATTGAGATGCCCTCAGCCATGTTGCACTGTGGCAAGACTGTCCTCACCAGATCTGGCACCATGCTCTTGGACTTATCAGTCTCCAGAAGTGTGAGCTAAACAAACCTTTATTCTTTATAAGTTATCCAGCCTCAGGTATTCTGTTATAGTGACTGAATGTGAATGAAAATATTTTCCCTGAAATATCAAGCATAGACATACACAACCCATCCAATCACCATTTTTTCCTCTTTCTTTTAACTTTCATGATAACTTAATTTCAAGACTGTGTGATATTGTGATATAATGAAAATATATTTGGTGTCTGCCCTTGATTCCTTACAAAATCCTTAGCAATAGGGTTGCTAGGAACAATTTTTTGTTAATTCTGGTCACTGACACAAAACTCCTTGGAGCTTCCTGAGTGACTGTAGTTTCTTTTTTGTTCTATGGGGCAACTCTTTCCTCTTCTCTCCCTCTTTCCCTATTCCTGTCCTCCTTCTTTACCTTCCCTCCCTCTCTTGTTCTCTCTCTTAGAGAAGGTCTTACTCTATGATGCCCCTGGCCTAGAACTATGTAGCTCGGGCTGGCTTCTCACTCGCCATCCCCTTGCCTCAGATTCCCAGTGTTGGGATTCCAGGTAAGCTCCACCATGTTCAGTACAGAGGTTCTTTATACATATTTGATTCTTTCTGAATATTAACTTGTTTTTTTATTAAAAATAGGCAATTATAGTTAATAACCCAGTACAGGGACTCATAACATTTTAGACGGATGCATCATGCTTTTTAGTATCTAAATAGATGAGGAAAGTATTGGTGATTGTGTCAAATCAGAAATCAGTGTATCTATATCTCAGTATTATTATCTGACCAGAAGATAATAATAGTCACATGATTGTACTTAAATCTCAACAAATGGTCTCTGGATAGTATATTCATTTGCACTCCCTCCTCTGTCCTTTCTATTGTTTACTTCTTATTAAGAGTTGACAGTGAATTTTCCTTGAGCACATTGTAATCAATAGGGTTGGAAGAACTCCCCTGAATTTTACTTACTGTTCTGCCAGGACTTCCTGTTCCTGGTGGGCCTGTGTCACCTGGGGCACCATGGACACCTGGCAGTCCTCGTTCACCCTGCAGAATAAGGGGGTCCTGTGAGTACAAGGCTCAAGAGGCATGGGGATACTGGCCATATTAATTCTTTATAAATTAGCTAGGATATTTATAGTATACCTTTGGCCCCCGAGGACCAGGTGCTCCAGGATTTCCATCTAATCCCTGAAAGGGGAAAATGGAGAGGTGACTATGTTTATTTTCCTAAATAACTGAAAACATCCTATTGCTCATTATCTTTCACATTCCTTGAGTAAGCCTTCTGTAAAAATGAATAACGGGTAGAGAACAAATTTCAGCAGGTTCTATAACCTGCTGTGTAATTTCACATTTTGTATAATTCACTTCAAAGTGAGAGGTTTCTATCTATAAAATTAGACATTTGATGTTCAGAATTGTTGTCATTATAAGCTGATATAAAGGGTCAAAGAAAAGGGAAATAAAAGGCATATGACAAGGCCTGCTGGTTATTTGGTTTGGGTGGGAAAAAAACCTGGGTTACTTCCTACAAATGAAAAGGTATGTTAAGGTCTGCAAAGCTCTAGAAGGGCAATGTCCCATTCCTAAGGAATTAATGTATGGCGTTCAGTGGGCCTATGATCATTCTAACATAACATTGTGTGTGTGCCTGCACATGTTCTCCTGAAGACACCTTTTGGCTGACATCAAGCTTGTGAAGCTCTTTTACCTTTAGACCTAGGGAATGAGTGAATTTTCAAGGGAAACATTATTTAAAAAAAAAAAAAGCTGATACTGGGGCTGGGGAGGTGGCTCAACAGTTAAAGACACTTGCTTGCAAAGCCTGCCAATTCTGTTCCACTCTCCGAAACACACATAAAGCCAGATGCACAGAGTGGCATATACATCTGGCATTTGTTTGCAATGGCAAGAGGCCCTGACACACCCATACCTATACCCACTCTCTTTCTCTCCTGGAAAATAAATATTTCAAATAAAAGAGGCTGATACTTACTGGTTCTCCTGGCAAGCTTTTCCCTGGGGGACCAGCTTCACCTTTTGGACCTGGAAGTCCAGGAGGGCCTGTAATCCCACCTGGATCTCCCTGTGGAAAATAAGATGAAATTGTTTCTTATTTCCAAGGCCCGTACTGGGACAGAAAGAGACAATAGTGTGTATTGTTTTTCAGTTGTCATAATAGCCAGTCAAACCCTCTATTTGCTCATCTTCTGACTCACTCAGCCCCTCCACAGCATTTACCGAGTGCCTTGTTCAGTCTAGACCCTATTGTTTTGTTGTGAACACGGTTAGATTGTGTAATGAGTTATGCTGCAGTCAGTTTAGCAGTGTCTTTGAACATACACAAATGTAGGCATGTCTGTCCATGAAGTTTGTTGTTTTCCTGATTTTTCCAATAATCATTCAACCTTCACGTGTTATTCCACGTAGATATCAAGAAACAGGTCCTGGGCTGGGGAGATGGCTCAGCAGTTAAAGGCACTTGCTTGCAAAACATGATGGCCTGGGTTTGACTCCCTAGGACCCAGATGCACAAGTGACCTGTTGAGTGGCAGGAGGCCCTGCTATGCCCAGGCATCCATCGTGCTATGTCTGTCTGTCTATCATCTATCTATCTATCTATCTATCTATCTATCTATCTATCTATCTATCTATCTATCTATCTATCTATCTATCTATCTATCTATCTATCTATCTATCTATCTATCTATCATCTATCTATCTATCTGTCTATCATCTATCTAGCAGATCCTGAAGGATTAAGAGATTTCTTAGGTCACTGCTAAAGTTCATAGCAGAGTCTCAGTCCCGACGGCTGCACCTCTAGCTACCTCATATTTTGTCTGAGGGAGTTTCTAAACCAGAACCAGTGCTGCTGTTGTGTGTTATGTCCAGGGGAGCCTTTGACATTGCAGTTATGTGGCTGTCTGCCCCTGCACCAAATCACAAGCCTTGCACCCGGCTCTCACTTCTCCAATACCTTCATGGCCTTTGGTCCACACCTTTTTGATATCTACAATGAGTAAAACTGTAAACTGTACCTTTTCTCCTTTAATTCCTTGTGTCCCTGGAATTCCATGTTCTCCTGGCAATCCCTGGAAAATACAGAATCAAAGGGGAAGACCAGTTAGAAAGTCTTTCATTATAATAGCATTTCTACCTATGAGTCTTTGTAAGAGAACAAAATTTTAACATGAAATCAGAAAGGACCTGGGTTGATTGTGGCCTGTTATGACAAACAGTAGTTGCAAATATGTGGCTTATTGTTTCAAGTGAAGTCAACCATATATCATGGGAAACAAAAAAAAAAAAAATAGTATTGTAGGGATGAGGGCAGTGACTGATCGCACCATATCATGGTTCAAAAAAGAATAGGGCAACTAAACAAATATGTTTTCATTATGTTTTTATTTATTTTATTATTTTGTTGGGGGTAAAGGGGTGCATGTGTGGTCAGAGGACAAACTAGTGCTGTTCATCCTCTCCTTCTACCGTGCTTGCGATAGGGTCTTGCATTGCTTTGTGGGTTAGAAGGCAGGCTAGCTGGCCTGTGCTTCAGGACTCTCTTGACTATCTCTCTCATTGCCATGGGCATGCTGGTATCACAGACACTTGCCCTACTTTGCATCTGGCTTTGTATTGATTCTGAAGATCTGAACTCTTTGGCTTGCTTGGCAGGCTTAAGGAGTAGGTGCCTTTGACCACTGAGCATCTCTTCAGCCTGTTTTATTATGATTTTCCCTAAGTGGCTCTTTCCCTTTAGATTCTATTCTCTCTTTCTCTGTCTCTCTCTCTGTATCTGCGTGTTTATCTGCAGACACTATTATTTAATGTCAATTGAGCAATTTTTGTTTTTACACGTGTGACCAACATTTTCTCTCTTTACCTAAGATCTTTCTAGTAAGTATCCTTGAAGTGGTCCAGTGATTGGAACTAGATGCTCATGTGAACTAGATGTTCAAAGTGCCAAGCAGAATATGAGAGCTAACCAATAGACGTTGGGAGGTTCAGGCAGTGAACACAGAGGATAGGAAATAAGTCATGGGCTGCTTCCAAGCTGATGGAAAGAGGAGACATGCTAAATTTGACTAGCAAGAACTCTAGTCATGGTCAAATAGTGCCTAAAGCCGTGGCTGAGAACTTTTCTCATTTTGATCAGGTGTGAACTGATGATGAGCCCTTAGATTTCTATTGGAGGAAAGCTAGCGAGGTTGTTCAATGGAGAGAAAGGTAGAGGAATAGATAGAAAATAGTTTCTAAAGTGCATGTGTGTGTGTGTGTGTGTGTGTGTGTGTGTGTGTAAGGGAGAGAGAGAGAGACAGAGACCTACACATGCAGAGGTTATAATGTAACCTCAAAATCTTCCTCCAGCCAGGCGTGGTGGCACACACCTTTAATCCCAGCACTCAGGAGGCAGATGTAGGAGGATCACTGAGAGTTCGAGGCCACCCTGAGACTACAGAGTGAATTCCAAATCAGCTTGTGCTAGAGTGAGACCCTACCTCAAAAAACAAAAATCAAAAACCAAAAAAACTTCCTCCAATTATATTACAGAAATACTTTCAGCCAAAAGACTTGCTTTTTTGGAGGGCTCTCACTAGTTAAAAAATAAAACCTATTGAACTATCTTCCTTAGGTGGAGAGCTGAACCCAAAGCCATACATACGGAAATGTTTGTTTTCTTTCTTGGCTTTTCCTTATTTCTGTTTGATATTTCTATATATTCAGTATGCTAATGACCATTTCCCCCACCATGATAATTCAATTAACTTGAGTTTCAAAGACTAGTTTACTAAGCTACTGATACTCTAAAGGACCTTTGCATGATTAGGCAAAGGGACATGCCTTCCCAGAAGCCTCTGACAATGGGTGTGGTCAATGTGGTTGGTGGAGATGACCCATGTCTTCAGGAAATGTAGCATAATTCAATTATTGACATTCTTTAAAGATATTGACATTCTTTAAAGTCCATATTATTTTAAAATATTTTATTTACTTGCAATGAGGTACTGGGGAATTGAAGTCACGTTGTTAGGTTTTGCAGGCAAATGCCTTAACTGCTGAGCCCCAGATACTGACATTCTTTAAAGCCCATATTAGTTCCAATTTCATTTCCATATACTGAAGGTATTATACATACAACATCTCCTGGTGGTCCTCTGGGCCCCATGGAACCTGCAGGTCCTTGCTGACCCTAAAATAGAAGGTGATATATACTTTCACTTTGCTTTGAAAAAGATTGTAGCTGAAGGTGTGTGAACTGTGATGTGACATTTATCTGGAATATGATGGAATTTTCATCATCCCACCTTCTGTGTATAATTCTGAGATGTGCTCTGAGCTTACCAGAATAGTCTCTGCATGTTTCATTCTACATGGTAACTAGGTAATTGGGTAAACTGCTACAGAACTCAAATAAATACCTCCCTTTCCTCCCCCAAATGACTCTTTCTAAAAACCCTCCTGCTGAATTTCATATGAGAAACGGGAGCATCTCAAGGCCGCATACTTCCAGTTTAGAAATGGAATCCTGAATTCTGTTCCTTTTAAGAACAAACTCAGGGTCATATATTTAGCTGACATTGTTTACATTTGAGCTTTGACAGATGCTATTGTGAATATGATCAGAAAAAGAACTGAAGAATCCTATTGTGCACCAGTAACACCAGTTACTATGTGTGTAATAAATGTAGTTGGTGGGAGGGGGGAATCACCATGGAAACAAGATAAAAATCTCTGAGAATATCTGTGAAGAAAATGAATATCACAGCACACTGAAGCACTTTATGGATATAGAATGGCTACAATCCTCACATTATTTACTAATACGTGTTATTTTCTTCCTAAGTACCTTTACTCCTGGGCTTCCTGTCAAGCCAGGGGGACCACTGTCCCCAGGTTCTCCCTAAACACAAAAGTAGGAAAGAAAGCTGAATGTTAGAATTATTTCATCATCTCATTAAGACAGCAGATGCAATTGAACAATGCCAGGAGATTACCTTTATTCCCTGTGACCCTATTAAACCAGGCTCTCCCTGCAAACAAAATAATCACCAGATGGTTAATTCATGAATTCTGGAGGAAGTGGACATCTTTGACACTTTATCAGAATTTCAACTAGTTATGCAGCAAAAGAGGAAAATTATGGAAGTCATGAAATCAAGTAGAACTCACTCTAAGTGTGATTTGAAATCTTTATCACTCATAAATAAACAGTAATTTCTCATTTTATTTAATCTTTATACTAGTTTTCTATATCCCAGGGACATTTTGACATCATGTTCATTAGCTATAATTGCATTCCCTACTTAGCTGTCAATGATGTTATTTTTCATCAACTAATCTTGTCCCACAGCTTAAAAGTAAAAAATGACATAAAGGAAAAAGTAGATGGTATTTCAAGGTGATATGTTCAGGTACTTTAAAAAAAGAAAACATCAAGATTGTATAAAAGAGCACAGTATTGTTTTTCTTATTTTCTATACTGTATTTTACAAAACCAATCTGTGTTATTAACAGAAGTTTTGAATAGTTATCTCTTTTTAAGTTTTTCTTTTGTTATTTCCAACAAGAGTAAGAGAGAGAAAAGAGAGAGACAGATAGAATCAGAATGGGTGTGCAGGGTATGCCAAGGCCTCTACCTGCTGAAACCACACTCCAGATGCATATACTGCCTTGTGCATCTGGCTTTACATGAGTCCTGGGGAACTGGACAGAGGTCATTAGGTTTTTTAGGCAAGCGCCTTACCTGCTGAGCCATCTCCTCAGCCCAGATAACCTATATCTTTTATTTTAATTTTTCTTTTATTTTAGAAAGAGTGAAAGAGAGAGAGGGAGGGAGGGAGGGAGAGAAATAATTGGGGCACCAGGGCCTCAGCCACTGCAATTGAACTCCAGATGCTTATGCCACCTAGTAGGCATGTGAAGCCTTGCTCTTGCCTTACCTTTGTACATCTGGCTTACATGGGTCCTTAGGGTTTTCAGGCAAGTGCCTTAACCACTAAGTTATCTCTCCAGCCCTATTTTAATTTTTTTTTTATGTTTTATTTATTGATTGATTTGAGAGAGAGAAAGAGCCAGAGAGAGGGAGAGAATGGGTGCACCAGGGCAATCATGCACTGCAAATGAACTCCAGATGCAAGCGTCCCCTTGTGCATCTGGCTTACATGGGTCCTGGGGAATCAAACCAGGGTCCTTTGGCTTTTCAGGCAAATGCCTTAACTGCTAAGTCAACTTTCCAGCCCCCATATTTTAATTTTTTAGTTTAGTTCTTTTCTCTTGGTATCTTTTGTTTTCTTTTCTTTTTAATATGGAAAGCTTCATCCTTGCACAGGGGCCATGCTAATATTCTCTGTATCGTTCTAATTTTAGTATATGTGTTGCCGAAGCAAGCACTCACTTGGTACCTTTTCATTGTGTGCAAGTGTGTATGGCATGTCTGTGCGTGCATGTGTGTACTTATTCATGTATGTGCTTGCATGTGGAGGTCCAAGGTCAACAATGGATGTCTTGCTTAATCACTTTCCACTTTCCTTTTCAAGACAGGGTCTTTCACTGAATGTAGAGCTTGCTGATTTGGCTGGATTAGCTGGCCAGCTTCCTGGGGACCTGAATGTCTCTGCCTCCTGAGCAGTGCAATTACAGGTATGAGCTGCTATGCTCAGCATTTCTGTGGGTGCTGAGATCTGATTTCAAGCCTTCATGCTTGTTCAGCAAATATTCACTGAGCCATCTCCTCAAGTCTGTTCTTGATGTGTCTATGATAGTCATGTGCAACCACTAATAGTAAAGGGTTAAGGAAAATCTATGGAGCTGGAGAGATGGTGTGGTAGTTTCAATGTTTGTCTCCCAAACACTCAGGTATTTTATTTAAATTGAGTTTTCAGCCTCAGCCTCTAGCAAGCCGATTCCTGATACATAGGGAGCATATCACTGGAGGTGAATCCTGGAGTCCAGTCTTAAGGTGTGTTTGGGGGCTGTTCTGATTTCCAGCCTAAAGGTTTATAGAGAGGTTTGAGCTCTGCCTGGGTTCCTGTTGCTTTTGTGCTTGTTGCTTTTGGTGTTTGCTGGCTGGTGAGGTTCTCTCTGCCTGAATGTATGGAAGCAGCTTTTCTTCTGCCATTGATGGAACTCCCCCTCCTGGATCAATAAGCAGAAATAAATCTCTATCTTCTCTGAACAGTGTCTGGTTTGGATGTTTATCCCAGCAATGTGATGCTGTCTACAACAGACGGCTCAGTAAGTAAAGTATTTGCTGGACAAACATAGGGACTTAAATTTAGCTGCCCAGTACCCAAGTAGAATGCTGGGCATGGTGGCATGCACCTGTAATCCTAGCACTGGTGACATGGAGACAGGGAGCTCCCTGAGCTTCACTGACAACATGGTCTAGCTGAATTAGTGAATGCCAGGCCCAGTGAGAGACCCTGTGTCACAAAATGAGGTAGAGAGCATTGAGAAAGATGTGCAATGTCTACCTCTGGTCTCCAGTGCCATGCACACATGTACATGTACAACCATACATACATGAGCACCCACATGGATATGAATATGCATACACATATTCAGTCATAACACACACACACACACACACACACACACACACACACACACACACAAAAAAAAAACCAAAGAAGAAAAAAGCTATACAAGCAAATGTTGAAGTATTATCACATGATAGCATCTAATTAGGGCTTAACAAAAAAATTTAAAATATTTAGGAAGCTGGGCTGGAGAGATGGCTTAGCAGTTAACGCTTGCCTATGAAGCCTATGGACCCTGGTTCGAGGCTCAACTCTCCAGGACCCACATAAGCCAGATGCACGAGGGGGTGCATGCATCTGGAGTTCGTTTGTAGTGGCTGGAGGCCCTGGCACACCCATTCTCTCTCTCTCTCTCTCTCTCTGCCTATTTCTGTATCTCTCTCTCTCTCTCAAATAAATAAATAAAGTAAAATATTAAAAAAATATTTAGGAAGCTTATTATATTAAATCTCTTAGGCTCTAAATAAACATAACCAATTAGAGAGAGAAATCAATGAAGTAGAAAATACAAGTTAGTAATAAAAGATCTACGTACTCTATCTCCCTTTTCACTTTTGGTTAAAGGCTCCCCCTAGGAAAATGGGTAGGAAACAGAATCAATTATAGAGTTTTAGAAACAGACTCTGCAATACTGGGTGTGGATAAATCCAGCAGGCCAAACTCATATATTCACTACACACCGTCAGCTCCTCCATCTTCCCAAATAAGAGCTGATTTAATCATCTTAATACCACTTAGAGAAGGTCTAATAGTGTGCGAATTGAAATGCTGCCCAATGCCAAATCTTCCTCTTGGCCAACCAAGATGAATCATCACAAACACACGTGCAATCGGAGGCAGAGTGGGTGTGGCAGCAGTGAACGTTGAATGGCAAGGTCTTCACTTGAAGGTTTCCAGCTAGGTTCTTTGAGTATTGAAACATACACAATCATTACTTTCCACAAGACTCGGGATGCATCGACACTTTGACACAGAAGACAAAGGGGGACAAAAGAAATTTGAACACAAAACAGAGGACGGGCTACCTTCAAAGACAAGGGCCTTCAGTGGAATGGAGGAGGTTGAGAGGGGTCAAAAGAATGTAACCTGATGGGAAACTGTTCACAAATGTTTTTAAGGAGTACTCTACTCCTGCTAAAAACAAAAACAAAAACAAAACAAAACAAAATAAAATGCTTTTCTAAGTTTCAGTTTTACTCTAATGAAAATGACTTAGGGGTAATTACTATTAACAACAGTTGATATGGAGCAATAGTAAACAATAGTAGGTATGGAGTAGATAGTGCTGGCTGTTGGGGTTAGGTATGTGGCTATCTGGGAGAGAGAGCAGATGTGAGTGATAACCCTCACCCAGCTATTCACACACACACACACACACGTAAACACATACATACAAAAACACACATACCTTCTGATGTATGTGTGCTACTTAATCTTCACAGGAATGTTGTGCAATGGATATTATTGTCCTCTTTAAGGATAAAGCAATACACTCAGGTAGGTCCAGTAACCTTGACTTGCCATACTTCCCTTTCCTCTCTCAACCAGCGTTCAGGTGCTCTCCGTTTCCCTGTTTATCAGTGTGGGGTTATAATTCATCTCAACAAGCAAGGGATCTCTGAGGTCTCACACAGACTTTTATGTTGTTGGTACCCAAACAAAGCTTATTAACTTAAGCCATTAAAACGTAATGCATAGAAAACAATCACAGCTAGCATTCATTGATTTCTTACAACGTATCAAGCACTGTTCCAATAACTTTTTATATTATATAAACATAGTAATCTTCAGATATCATTGAGGAAGATACTTTTGGTATATTCATGTACACCTGGGGAAACTGAGGCCCAGAAAAGTTAAACAATATCTCCAAGCTTACAAAACTGAAGTAGCCTGACATTAATGCTTGTCTTGTTCAATCTTGAGGTGATTCTATAATCAGATTTGTCATTTCAATTGAGTGAAGTGTTAAACAGAACTATAAACAAAAAAATTCTTTCACATATGAGAATCAAGAAAAATGTGAGAATTGTTATTGCAGATATTACCTTTCTTAATAGTTCTCTTAGAAACTGCTTATCTGTTTTAAAGGGATTTATTTATTTGAGAGAGAGATAGGCACATAGAGGGACAGAGAGAGAATGGGCACAGCAGGACTCCAGCCACTGCAAACGAACTCTAGACGCATATGCCACCTTGTGCATCTGGCTTTATGTGGGTCCTGGGGATTGCAACCTGGGTCCTTAGGCTTTGCAAGTATGTTAAGTACTGTGCCAACTTTCTAGCCCCTGAACTGCTGTTCTCTTGAACAAATCAGTCATGGGAGATGAGTGGTGACCAAGTGGCCATCTTTGCTCTTCTCCACATGTCCTGTGTGGTAGAGATGGTAGGCCCACCTTCTCCTACATTTTCTGAAGCTCCTTTTTAGTTAATTTAAGCCATGTATCTAATTTTGCCAATGAAATGAAATCAGAAATAATATGCACTGGCTACAAATGAGAGGCAGTGATATGACCCCCCATCATTTTACTGTCCGACTTGCCCTGCCGTGGTTGGTGACTGAGGAGAATGTAGCTATATGATGACAACTGAGTTAGTGACTGTGGAGTGGAACAAAAGCTCACCCCTTCCAGCTAAACCGTGGGAGGCACTGAGCCCAAGATGGAGATAACCTTCATTCTTGGGCTAAGCCAACAAATTTCACTGTCCCTCGTTTCTCAATATAACCAAACCTACCCTGACTAAATACACCTGACATCTACCCAGCATCCTTTAGTCTTTGGTTATGGGTTAATTTTCCATGTCAGAGCAGGGCTTGATATTTTGGCCTTTCCTGCTTGTCCAGGTTAGAGATAATGCTCATGGCTTCACCAGAGCATGTTTGTAGAGAGGCCAGACTGCTCATGCTGCTGTTTGGAGTTGTTTGCTGATGTTTGCTCCAGTGTCTACCATCAAGGGCAAGTCATTTTAACTTCCCTTCCTTTCTATAAAATCATGGAGTTTACCTAGAAGATCTCGTAAGTATATTTTATAGTTCTAATATCTAGTCATATTCTAAGTACCCAATGATCGGGGGGGGGGGGAATGACCATTTTACAGCTGTCATTCAAGATTAGTGGATCTACTTTGGATGACAAAGTTTAATTGAAGATGATGTTGTATAAATCCTGGTCTGTAGAAACCACAAGTTGTTTTGCATAGCAATGTAAAAATGTCTGGTTTCCTTCAATGTGGGAGGAAGGCAAGCAGAATTGTATAGGAAAAGTGAGCAATTAAAGAATTAAGAGAGAATAGAGGGATGGAGAGATGGCTTAGTGGTTAAGGCACTTGCCTGCAAAGCCTAAGGACCCAGGTTTGATTCCTCAGTATCCACTTAAGCCAGATGCACAAGGTGACATATGTGTCTGGAGTTCCTTTGCAATGGCTAGAAACCATGGTGTGCCCATTCCCTCCCTCCCTCCCTCCCTCTCTCTCCAATAAATAAGTAAATAAATAAATAAACAAACAAGAGAAAGAGAGAGAATAGGCAAGGAGAGGGATTCTAGGGAGGAGAGGACAGAGAAGTGAAGCGTCTACCTAATAAGGCGAAAGCTGTCCTAAAGAGGTAGCTGGGCTTCCCTTGGACACTAGAAACAGCCAGAGGGAAAGCCAGAGGGAATTCCACAGGAAAGGAAAGGCTTGTCACCCCTGGAAGCATGATTTCCTCCATCTCATGCTTCTCAAAATGGTGGCCCCAGACCAGCAACAGCAGCATCGTCCTGGCAGTGTGAGCGAAGGGCAGGGTCCGGCTCCATTCCAGGACTTCTGATTAGAATCATCAGGAGTCAAGTCCACATTCACAGGAGCGATGTTCTCACTCAACGGTTCTTTTCTACTTTATAACGAACTGCTTTGCATTTTACTTACCAGGTCCTCCATGTTTCACCCAGAAATTTAAAATAAGTGTTAGTATGTGTACTTGAAGGGGAGACGGTGACAAGCTAGAGAAGCTGTTAGGAGATGGTGGAATGGAGCATTAGGAGCGTGGGCCAGGTGGAAGGCTTGCATGAGAATTCTCAGGCTCCTTGGAAATGTCCACTTGGGGAACACTGTTAGATTGGAATCATGCAGATGCTTGGACAATAATACTGAGGGTAAACATGACCTTGAATATGGAATAACTGAGGGCAAGCATGACCTTGAAGATAGAAGTGCTGAGGACAGGCCTAGTCCTGAAGGTAGAATCACGGGGGCACATAGGTGATTTTAAAGCTGCCTGAATATATTACTGTTACTGCTAAAGGTGTGTAAATCTTAATGCCAAAGCAAAGGGTTGTTTGGCTTTGGAGCTTTAAATACTTTCATTATTGCTCCTGTTTTTTTTCTTTTCTTTACTTTAACTATAATATCAGGACAGCTTTGTGGTTTTAAAGCTCGGGATCTAGAATCTGCCACCTGTGCGTGATGCATCATTAGTTGTGTGATCTTGGGAAGATTACTTAACCTCTGCCTCACTTTCCTCACCTAGAGAATGGGCGGGTGGTGAGCGCATCACAAGAGGTTTTGAAAAAATGGATTTCGTGAGTTTATAAGAGTACAGAACTTGGTGCCTGGCATTTTTCACACTGGCTTAGAAAACCAATCATGTCAGGATTACTCGGTTTGTGAAACGGGCTGATTTTTTAACAACCCTAGCAGAATGCAGGCTAGGACAAGGGGAAAAAGTACCAACATATGATGCATCCATATGAAACATATTGCTAATAATAATAATTATAATAATAAGAGGAAAGGACAATAAACATGTTTAGAAAAATCAAAACATGTTTTCCCTCTGCCCTCCAAGCTAAAGGTACTTACGGGCTCTCCTTTCTGTCCTTTAGGGCCAAGAAACCCTGAAAATCCTGGCAGTCCAGTTTCACCCTTTCAAGAGAAGGCAAAAGAGAGATTTTTTGTATGAGCTGATGGAGACATAGTGAAGCCCTGAATCTTAGGTTGTTTGTCTTCCACACTTCACAATACCTTCAGGTCTTCCATAAACCCATAACATTTTAGTATAATAATTAAAATTAAGTTGGAACAATGTTAATTATTTTTGAATGACAGGATATCTGGAGGAGAAAAATTGTAATTTTGTTTTGCTCTATCAAAACAAAAATAGTGCTCTCAGATATCGGGTTGCTTAAATGATACAACAATCTGGACTCGTTTTCTTTCAAGCACTTCTTTCCTGTTTTAGGTTGGGAGTCAGTGGTCATGAAGAAAATGGAGGCTGCCAGCTGTCCCCAGCATTCTTTAGGCTGCTCAGTTGACTGCCTGTGGACAGCAGACATTCTTGTCAATGTGCTGACAGCAGTTGCTTAGATATGTCCGAGACATTCTGGTCGAAAATCTTTAGGAGGAATTTCCATAGAACACACAAAGCGCATTTTCAGAGGCTACAGTTTGAGGCTTCAGTGTGGTCCCAGTAGCGTACCTCCTCTCAGGACCTTCCAGAGATCCCTGAACAGCCACCTAATTCTTAAGTTAAACACAGCTATTAGAAGTTATGCCATTCTCAGGCTGGAGAGATGGCTTAGTGGTTAAATGCTTGCCTGTGAAGCCTAAGGATCCCGGTTCGAGGCCGGATTCTCCAGGACCCACGTAAGACAGATGCATAAGGGGGCACATGCATCTGGAGTTCGTTTGCAGTGGCTAGAGGCCCTGGCGCGCCCATTCTCTCTCTCTCTACCTGCCTATTTCTGTATCTCTCTCTCTCTCTCAAATTAATAAATAAATAAAAATAAAATATTAAAAAAAGAAGTTATGCAATTCTGATTTTTTCACAAATCTCAAGAATTTCTAAAAAATGACATTCACCACTGTATTACTGGATCATACATTTTCTGCCTTTCATGCCTTTTTTGTTTAACTTCCAAAGATACAGAGAACATAAACAGTATGTCACAGTAACATATGCTAGGTAATCAAAATGAAAGAAAATTTTAAAATTATACTCAGAGAAGAAGCCCTCTATATTTCCTTTGTAGTCCCATCCCACAGGGAGCTACCCTCATGATCTTAGTATTTGCTTTTTGGTCGATATTTTTGTACTTTGATTGCCTATGTGGAATGCCAAACAATATATTATTCTGAGTATGTAAGACAAATTCAGTGAAGAACTTCATCTTGTGTATTACATTCTGTCATTAGTTTTCTTCTCTCATTAAAACAACTGTTTTAATTTTATTTTAGAGAGAGAGAGAGAGAGAGAGAGAGAGAGAGAGAGAGAATTGGCACACCAGGTCCTCAGCCACTGCAATGAAACTCCAGACACTTGCACCATCTAGTGGGCATGTGAAACCTTGTGCTTGCCTCACCTTTGTGCATCTGGCTTATGTGGGATCTGGAGAGTCAAACGTGGGTCCTTAGGTTTTGCAGGCAAATGCCTTAACCACTCAGCAATCTCTCCAGCCCTCATTATTGTTTTTAATACCTCTTCATCTTGACCTTGGTGTGGAGGAGGTCTCTAGATTTTCTCTGTTATAAACAGGACTGCAGTGAACATATTTTATCAGGTACCCTTGTGAGGATATAGCTGTGTCTACATTATAAAACTTTAAATAGCAGTCTACTGAATTATTACAGCCTTAAAAATCTTTGGCCTTTTTCTATATCCCTATTACAACTCATATTTTGGGATTTTTGTATGAAGTACAGACAAGATCCTATTTTTATTATTAGCTGTCCAGATAACAGACTATGATTTATAAATTTAATCTTGATTTTATTAAAAATATTAATTCTCCATGCTAATTTTTCATGGTACCATCCTGTCAGTCAGTCATGTGAACAACCTGTCTGAGGAAGTTGAGAACCATATGGATAAGTCAATTCATGGATGTGTGAGTATATGTATTCTATAGCAGCATTTTTCAAGTTTGCTCATTTGCATACTAACTGCATCATTTAAAAAATTTTTTTATTTGAAAGAGAGAGAGAGAGAGAGAGAGAGAGAGAGAGAGAGAGAGAGAGAGAGAATGGGTGTGCCAGCATCCTCTCAGCCACTGTGAATGAACTCCAGATACATGCTCCCCCTTGTGGACAAGTGAGGCATTGCACCCTTGCGTCACATTTTGCGTCTGGCTAAACAGGGGACCTGGAGATTGGAACCAGCCTTTTTAGGCTTGGCAGGTAGGCTCCTTAACCGCCAAGCCATCTCTCCAGCCCTAACTGCATCATTTTTGACATATACATATATGACCTATGTAGTCATAGCTTGCTTTTCTCTAGGCTTACTCACATTTCATGTTCACTGAAGAACAGAATTTAGAGTATGCCAGATATATTTTTAAATCAACACTAATCAAAAATGCAGAAGCATTTTAAAATCTTTAACATCAGAACATCTTGTGTAACCTCAGCCTTATACTTACTACATTATAGGAAATGTCTTTTCTTTTCCCTTGACAGCAAATGTGCAATATAAAAAAACAGAAAAAGTGGTGAATGTTTCAAGGCAACATTAATGCTGTGCCTTGAAAGAAGCAGTTAATAATTATCTTGTATAAGCATTAAACTGGCCTTCATGGTACCTAATGGTTGCTAACCTCCCCAGTACATAGGTATAAAGGGAAAATGTGTCTGACAATTAGATTCATCTAATAAAACAGAAGCTAGAAAAGGGTCTAGAATATATATATATATATCTCATCAGTCCAAAATCAAAGTCGGAGGGTAGGAGAATGGATAGCAACAGTTATATTCTTAGACCCTGCATTTCTGATGTAGGTAGAACTCCATTGAAATACAGAGGCTATGGTCACCTCTGTAAGGTCCCTGGGTGAGGCTGGTCTTGGAGCAAACTGTAAGAACCAATCCTTCATACAAAATTCTTCAAGCCAAAACATTTAAATCCCCTATTAGGCATGTCTTTTCATATTTCATATGAATGTGCAGTGATTCATCACTGTGGATATGAATTAAAATACGTGATGAGAATGCTGAGTATCAGGAAAGACCATCCTTCAGTTTGACAATTTTGATGATATTTAGAAAGACATGTGCTACTGAAACTCTGTCTTGTCTCCCTGATAAGCTGCTCCAAAAGATGCCTGCTTTGCTGTCAGAAGTCCTTGCTCCTCTGCCTTATTCTTCTGTCTCTGTAGAGCGGCAGCACTACTCGCCGTTTCTTGTGGTTGCAGTGGCCTTTCTACCATTTACTGCTAATACCAAGTTGGGTATTAACCACATCCGTGGTGTGGCTGTTAAATCAGAAGTGGTTTGTGTTCCTTTGTGGTCATTGTTTCTGTTTGCAGGGCATGGTGGCACATGCCTTTAATCCCAGCACTCAGGAGGGAGGTAGGAGGATCACTGTGAGTTCGAGGTTACACTGAGACTACAGAGTGAATTCCAGGTCAGCCTGAGCCAGAGTGAGACCCTACCTCGATAAACCAAAAAAAAAAAAAAAAAAAAGTGATTTGTATGCATATTCTAAGGCTACCTCTTGGGAGATATTGTCTTCCAAATGACCAAATGATAGTCTGATTTCTAATTGGTTGGTCAGTGCATTGTGAAGTGGCATGTCAGACAATAGTGATAAATCACCAATGTGCTTAAATTATAATTTTAGTTAAATCTTTTTTTTTTTTTTTTTGAGTTAGGGTCTTGCTCTTGTCTAGGATGACCTGGAATTCACTATGTAGTCTCAGGCTGGCCTCAAACTCATGGTGATCCTCCTACCTCGGACCGCCTTAGTGCTGGGATTAAAGGCATGCATGACCTTACCCAGCCATAAAATCATTTTATTTTCTATACTTATGAAAGATAGAGAGAAAGAAGGAGAGAGAGAGAGAGAGAGAGAGCGAGAGTGAGTTGGGTGTGCCAGGGTCTCTAGCCACTGCAAACTTACTCCAGACATGTGCCACCGTGTGCATCTGTCTTTATGTGGGTATTAGACAATAAAACCTGGGTCATTTGGCTTTGCAGGCAAGTGCCTTAGCCACTGAGCCATCCCTCTGGCCCCTAAATCTTTTCTTCTCATACCAACTGCAGTTCCTTCCTTTCAAAATGACAATGGAAGATAAAAAGAAGAGCAAGACAAGGCGCTAAGGATGGTCACAAATAACTTATAGCTAAAAGTTCAAAATGAACCTCAGAAGTGCAAAGAAAACTTAAAACAGGTGAACAGGGAAAAGCAAATGTTTAGTGAGGGCTTAATGTATGTGAAGAATTGTGCTTCCAGGTAAGTTCAAGCTCTGTGGCTGGGGCTTCCCCACCGGTGTTTTCTGAACACTCTCCAAGGTTCTAATGTGTAGTAGTGTTTGGAGGCTCTGGGGCCATCACAGGAATGAATAAAGACCTGAGAGGGCACTGTAAGGAGTCCACTTGTTTACTGCCCATGAAACCCATCATTTAAAAACGCCATAAACTGATCCAGAATAGAGAGGAGATGGATGTGCATAAGGAAAGCTGATTTCGTTTTTCTAGCAATGTTTGTGGCTTACTCGTTTATGTCATGAACTGTTTATTGATAGAATGCTTCCCAATACTAGTTATTGACTGAAAGGAGGAGTTTTTAGACATGATAGTAAATTTTATAGACATGGTCTTAAATTCTGTTTGGGGGAAGGGAGTTGGGAAGATGGAATAGTAGTTTACTGGCTTTTTATAATTCCATGGAAGATTATCTGAAGTAATTAGAAGAGACTCTGAGGTTGAGATACACCTGTTTCACAGAATTAAATTTCTCATCAGCGAGGCCTCAGGAATTCCTGAGTAACATATGTTTTCTAATGAACAGAGCCAACAGAAGCCAGCTGTTTCATTTCAAGAAATGAATCATCATTTAATGTTTTAATGTGTCATAACCTTCTTCTTGGCTCAGCTGTCCTGTGTGACAAGCTGAGTGGCTTTATTTTCTCCCCCTGCCTCTGTGTGCATCAGGATAGTAATTGCTTAAATTGTAATGTGTTTGTCAGGGCAGGGTGTGGCTCTGTAAGCTAAGGGCTTGTAGGAGATAGTGCTAATGTACCCACTCTGAAGGTCAAGACACAAGCATGACCTGTCATGCCATATCTTCATTATAATCTTTTGCAGAGTATCAGCATTTCATTTACTTATTTTGCAGAAGTTTTCATTTTCAATGGATACTCTTAGAGTCTTCTCATTTCTGTTGAGATGATCTTTTAGCAGTATTTTCTGGCTATACAGTCTTGTGAATAATTTGGCCACACTGATTTATAAGGCAAAGAAGTCATATTTCCTGGGATTCATGTCGTAGTATCCTGACCTCAATCAAGAGGCTTTTCACTGGGTGAATGAATCAAGGCAGTCCTGCCAGGCCACTTGGCCAGAGAATATTTTCAAACCTACATATCCCTGTTTGTGGACTTAATGTTCACTTTTATTGATTATTTTTTTCCTCTGACCATGTCAAATTCACACCCAAACCAAGGCCATCACAGTTTTAGAATCAAACAAGCTATGATTGGAAAGACAAATGATGCTGTTACCTTGACAGAGTTAATGTCAGAAAAGAAATCACATGCCATTATACATTTTTCACGTAAGCGATAGGGCCTCAGAGATGTGGTGGCTGGGAGATAGCAGTGTCTCTGCAGTAGCAAGTCATACTATTCTAACAGTAAGCTATTCTACCTTGTATTTCTGGTGGCTTCAACCCAGAAAACCAACAGGACCATCTATTGTCCCTCAGAGTACCATATATTTGTTTTATGCTACCACACATTTATATAGT
The DNA here is from genome assembly GCA_036365145.1 of Orientallactaga sibirica. Taxonomy (NCBI): domain Eukaryota; kingdom Metazoa; phylum Chordata; class Mammalia; order Rodentia; family Dipodidae; genus Orientallactaga; species Orientallactaga sibirica. The sequence continues at coordinate 24,159,636 of JAEOAD010000006.1, forward strand.
GGATAGGCCAGGAATTGCAGCTAATCCAAGGGCCACAGGAGCTATTCTCCACTCCTGGGCTGATTCAAACTTGAATTTCAGTAGCATTTGTTCATTGACATCTAATAGTATTGTCTACTTTCTCTCTAAGCACCGGGCAATTACCAAACTTTATAGAAATAATAATAAGACACATAATCTTTGTGCTTCTAGCACTATAGTCCCATTTTAGATGCTGTTTTAATTTGACTGGGTTAGTTTGGACCTTGGTGCCATCTTGAGGGTTCTTGAAAGCCTTCTAAATAACGGTAATAGTTACAGAGTTTTGAATGTGCTTGTTAAAAGCTCATGGGACTAAGTGGCAATGATCACAGCGCGTGGGTTGCTAATCTGCCTGCCCATGTGAAGAATTCTAGGATGTTCTCTGCAGAGCTTTGGAACCTATGGTCAGAGGTGGGGAAGAGTCAAGCTACTCTGATTCTCTTTCTCTCTCTCTTTTATTGTTTTCTTTCTTTGTTTATTTCTTGGTACTGGGGATGGAACTTAGGGCATCACCTACCCTAGGAAAGTGCTCTGTTGAGCTACAACTCCAGCTGCCAATATTCTTTTGCTTTCTTAAAATGTTCTGTTAGCATATATTAATGATATCACCATGTGTTTCACTATGACAGATTTGTACATGTATATGATGTATTTCAGTCATAGTCACACCCTCTCTGTGTGGTTCTCTTAGAGAAGATAGTTTCCCGTAAGAACAGACTGTGGAGGACATGTGTGCATTGCATCATAGGAGATGGACAGTTTTGAAGGTCCCAAAGGATAAAATGTCAGCAATTTCCTGTGGCTCAACTAATGAAAGAAACTGAAGACATGAATTCCCTCCCAGAACATGGGGTGATCTTCTCCAAGGTCAACCTTTCAGAAGCTTGTATGTAATATTCTGGACATGAGGAAAATAAGTTCTTTTCTTCTTGGCTGAATCATGCACCTTCTAACCCTCATTTATATGTGGAAGCACAAATTGCCAGTACTTCAGAATGTGAGCTTAGTTTGGCAATGGTGTAGCTGTGTAACTAGTTACCATGAAGATGCCATGGAATAGCACAGAGACACGTGTACAGAAACAATGCGATGTGGGCGTGGCTAGGGGGTCACCAGAAGCTAGCAGAGGGGCCTAAAATGCACACATTGCTAGAGCTACCAGAGATCATGGCCTGACCAACAACTTCATCTCAGAATACTGTTATCTAGAATGGAGCGATCCAAAGGTCCATTGCTGAGGCTACTCAATTCCTGATGCTCTGCATGTCAACCTTAACTTTCCTTAACCTTAAGATGTAGCCTACACGGCCAACTTCTTGTTTCCAAGAAAACATTTTCCTAGCCACAAATGGATGGGGAGGACACTGGTGAGTTTTAGGCCCCTCTGTAGTCAAACCAAGATCCAAAATTCATGTGCTTGAGACTATGTCCACAATGCTATCCAAATCCAGTGGTTCCTGGGACATGGAGGGAGACAAAAGAAATTAGGCTGTTTATTTTTATTTTTAAATCTTCCAGACCCAGAAGGGTTGCCTCCCAGCAAGCCTTTTATTTATGTACCCTTGTTGGCAAGACCTTGAATGTTTGTTTTTGGACAATGATTTTCTGTCCTTTCTAGTCTGTGGATGTTAAAATGAAGTTATAATTTGATCCATGGGAAGAAAAAATAGATAATTTGGTTATCAAATTGGTATGGTTGGAAAAACTATTTGGAGATGCAAGCACTAGAATTGGTTGCCAGGAGGCACAACATCAATCTCCAGCAGCTAACAATGAGTGTGGTGATGTGAGATAACACAACTATGCATTTTCAATGTGTACCTTTAAAAACAATGTCAAAAAATACGAAAACCACCAGTGCTTGGCCTCCACAGATAACACTTTTTTTCCTCCATGTAGGAAGCTCATGGCTTTAGAAGTTGACAGAGCCTGTCAAATTTTTTTAATGAAAATCTCCAGAGCTGGAGACAATGCAGAACAGTTTGCAGGAGAGTGAGCATGTTTTCCTGCTGGGGACCAAGTGCTCAGCATCGAGGCTGGTTTGCAAACAGTCTTGCAGGATGGGAGCAGCTGTTTTGCAAATGAGTCTTGTGATGGAGAGGGAAATCTTCCATCTTTGTTATAATTTGCACCCTCAAGTGAGCATGGAAAACTATGCACAGACACACATGTAATCTTTTAAAAAAATTTTAAAGATTTTATTTTTATTTATTTATTTGAAACAGAAAGAGGGAGAAAGAGAAAGAGAGAGAAAGGGCACACCTGGGCCTCTAGCCACTGTAAACAAACTCCAGATGCATGTGTATCTGGCTTACGTGGGACCTGGAGAATTGAACCTGAGTCCTTGGGCTTCACAGGCATGTGCCTTAACCACTAAGCCATCTCTCCAGCCCCACATATAATCTTTCTGACTTCACCCTTTAGTCTTTCACTCTCCACCATTTTTTTTTTTTTTTTTTTTTTTAAATTTTGATTTGAGCTCTGAGGGGACAGAGTCTCTTCGGTCTGTTTCCTCTGGGTGACATAGGTGTAGGGAGAGAGACCAATTCTTATGTGATGGCTAAAGGACAAGTGTGGATTGCAGGGGGAGCTTAGAGCAGGGAGGGGCACATATGAATGTTCTGCACCTCATTTCCCCATGGGTAGCCACCTCAGCAGAATCTGGGCTGCACAACTTACTGTTGGGGCTGCTGCCAGCTGAGGATCCAAGGTCCAGGGCTCTGGTGAAGGCATCACATAAATCAATGCCAATTTAAAAGGGAAGATTGTTTTAACCTTGGGGTGTCACTTTCTATGTCTCAATACATGGTCTATTATTTAATCTCTGCCTCTCTTCTCTCTGTGCTCATTTGTTATAGCCAGCCCATCAGGCATGCAACAAACTGCAAAATGAAACTACCCCAGTACCCAAACACAGATGATGGTGGTGGGGACACTGCCAAGTGGGAAAAAAAATGCATCTAGCTCATCCCAGCATGTTTGGCTCTCTGATGGTGAGAGGACCTGGTTCCAATATAGAAGCATTGGTCAGTGTGGGTACTTGGGGTGGGTATACTTGTCTATCCTGGTGGGACTTTATAGTCCTAACTATCCTTAGAGGGCAACAAAAGATACTGTTTGGGAAGTTAGCTTCCATTAATCCACACCATGATTTAAAACCTTGTGGCTCTAAATAGTTACATTGTAGTACTTGGAGGAGAAATAAGCTATGGTCCCTCCTCAGGAGATGTAACAGCCCAGTTCCAGTCATTAGTTTGCAAATAGCAGAATTCTCCATTCAGTGACGTTGGGCTAGAGAGATGACTCAGCAGTTACGGTGCTTTCCTGCAAAGCCAAAGGATTCAGGTTTGATTCCCCATTACCCACTTAAAGCCAGATGCACAAGGTGGCACATGTGTCTGGAGTTCATTTGCAGTGGCTAGAGGCCCTGATAAGCCCATTTCTCTCTCTCTCTCTCCCTCGTTCTTTTTTTTCTCTCTCACTCTCTTAAAATAAATAAAATAATATTTTTATAAAGAAAAAATGACATATTTAAATATATACATGACCTTAAACTTCAAAAATTAAAATCTTCAATTTTTCACTCTAAGTATAAAGGCTCCATGTATTTTCATTTTAAGAAAAACTGATTCATTGCTAGAATAAAGATTATATATAGAAGTAGTGCTGGGAAACCTGTGAAGCTATAAGCCTTAAAAGTTTTGCAAGTGTTAGCAAATATTTAAGTAGCTGAGGAGCAACTTGATATGTTTTATACCAAGGACAAGAGGAATACAGTGCATTATTTAAAGTTTTCTAGCTGACATGGTGACATCAGAGCCAACTTATTCTCATTTTTTGAAGCCTTTATGATAAGTTCTATTTTATAACAGTAGCATCAGTACAAACGACATTACATTGATTAAATGTAGATATGCTGCAGCTTACACTTTTTAACTTGTGCCAACCCTGAATGTTTAGAAGCTAGTATTGATTTATTTAAGATATATAACAAAGAATCAGCAAATGTAACCTACATCTTCTTCTAATAAAATGCTCCCTGTAAAATACAAATAAATGAGAAAACTTATGGTAGGATGGCCATCTCAAATTTGTGAAGTGCAATGAGCTGTCTATATGATTTTATTTTTATTTATTTATTTGACAGAGAGAAAGAGAGAGGGACAGAGAGAGAGAGAGAGAGAGAGAGAGAGAGAGAGAGAGAGAAAACAGGTGTGCCAGGGCCTCCTGCCACTGCAAACGAACTCCAGACCCGTGCGCTCCCTTATGCATCTGGCTAACATGGGTGCTGGGGAATCTAACCTGGATCCTTTGGCTTTGCAGGCAAATGCTTTAACCACTAAGCCATCCCTCCAGCCCTGTCTACATGACTTTATCAGTTTTACCTAAGTCTTTATACTGACTTTAACTTAATGAACAACACATTGGAATTTTAAGATAAATTCCCTTGAACAATAAGAAAAACATTGTTTTTGAACACCAGCTATCATCAATACTTGGGCAGGAGCATAATTAATGTCTCTGGCATTGTGACTACAGATGCAACCACAGCCACAGGGATTTATAGGAAACAAAACCAAGAAAACCTGTAAAAAGACACAAGGGCCCCTCTGTGTTATCAACCCCCAGACATTGTTGCTGAATGATGAAGCCATCCATGATTTCATCTAGGTCTTTCAGTCCTGTGTAGTTTTGAAAGAAATCTCTTGTTTTGCTAGTTAGTTTGTGGGAAACAAGTATTTTCTTTTTTGTCCTTGCATTATCAATCTTTGAACTAACCCATTTTTTTTCTAGTTTAAAAAAACAAAAACATTGGTTTATTATGACATATTAAGTAAAAATATTTTTTTTAACTTTAGACACACAGATTTTGTCTAGAAAGATCTTTTAAGTGCATGTGATCATGTCTCAATGTATGAGAAGTTAGGAATTAATAAGGCTTTCCCCCAAAGAATATAATCATATGAAATCTCCGTACACACAACTTGTAGGAAGAAGCAGCTGTACCTTGTTGAAATGTCCATCAAGCGTTTGTTGTATCCCTTGTAACCCGGGAGGACCCTGCATGAGAAATTGAGGACAAACAATAATCAAAACAATGTATATTTAAACAATATCTGAAGAGTCTAGTTAGTCACATACCCTAGTGATTAAATAATTTCAACATTAATGTATAATCAGTAAACTTTTTTCTAGGCTATGCCTTTCATGACTCCTAGGTGAAGTTCTAAGTAAGGTCATGTAACATTTGCCAGAAGGCAGGGGGCATCCAGCACAGCTGATCAGAACACCAGATTCTCAGAAGAACATGGGGGGATCAAGGTGGGCACTCAGCATTGGTGAGATTTAAAGCCACCCCAGGCACCAACTGACAAAAAAGCAGGTACACAGGCCTGCACTGGAAGTGCTAATTTCTCTTTTCACGTCAGAGAAGGTTCTGGGTTACATATTCATGGTTGGATTTACAATTCTCAATTAAGGCATTGTGGAAATCAATGTGAAGGTTCTTGAGACAGCTAAAAATACATTTACCACATGATCCAGCTATAGCACTTCCAGGTATATACCCTAATGACTCTTCTCACTACCTTAGAGATAGTTAGTTGCACAACCATGTTTATTGCTGCTCTATTCACAATAGCTAGGAAATGGAAACAGCCTAGCTGTCCCTCAATAGATAAATGGATAATAAAGATGTGGTACATTTACACAATGGAGTTCTATTCAGTGGTAAAGAAAAATGAAATTATGAAATTTGCAGGGAAATGGATGGTTCTGGAAAGGATTATAGTAAGTGAGGTAATCCAGGCCCAGAAAGCCAAACATTGCATCTCCGCTCTCATATTTGATCCTAGCTACAAGTGTTTAGGCTTCTGCTTGAGCTGGAACAAAAAATCTGTAGCAGAAAAAAAAAATCCATAAGCTAGAAAAAGGCTATGGGAAAGAGAAGAGGGAAGGACTTTAGGGAATGATATTTTATATATGTAAGTAGAAGAACACATTACAGGGACTGGAATGGCCTAAGTGGGGTCAGGGGAAGAGATTGAGTAAGAAAAGGGTGGTTGGGGGGAGGGTCAAAATCAAAATTTAAGATATTCTGTTTAAAACATATGAAAGCCTACTTTTTTGGGTAATGGCACACTCAGAAGCCATAGACTGGTACTAGAACATTTTCAGTGCCAGGGATACCTTCCAGTGAGTTGTTATCCAGGGAGTTCCCTGTTGCCTCCAAAACATTACAGGCTATTGCCAAGGCCCTTGGTTTCCCACGAGAAGCAGATTGTAAGACCCTATTGCTGAACACTTTACATGCCTGGGCAGCAAGGTCACTGAGAAAGCAAGCTGGTGCTGAACTGGAAATATTCTCACTGTAGACCAGCCAACTAAAAGCTGGAAAAAGCTGCACTGCATGCAGCCCTATGGGAGAAAGAAATCATCAATGGTGAAAACAGTGGACACTGGAAGCCTCAAGTTTGGCCAGACAGGCCAAATGAACAAAAGGGTGCAATAGTGGCATGTCTGCACTGGGGGAAACGAACTGCTCTCTAATAGGACTGAAGGTCTGCTCTATGTGAAGGAATACTTGCCTGGTACTGAAAACCCAGGCAAAAGCCTATGGCAGGGAGGTCATGAGCTTTAGGGGTATAACGCCTGCTCTTGTCTGGATAAATGCATATATTATTTTCACTAAATTGCCTTGAAAGCACTACACTTAATGTTCATATTCATATATTAATGCTACTCTCACTTTTGGTTAGAGAAACTTCTCTTTTAAGGTGGCAGTGACCACTGGGATGGCCCAAAAGGCACCATAGAAATGAGAAGACGTGGCAGAGGAGTGTCCAGCACTGAAACATCTCTATCACACCCTTCAAGGCTCAGGGTCCATTGTTGAAGAGGCAGTGGAAAGAATGTAAGAGCCAAAGGAAGGGTACAACTCCTTACAATGCAACTGTCCCGACAGAAATTGGTCTTGATATCCATGACCTTGCAGTGCCTAGCAATACCTTCGCAAGACCCTCATAATAGGAGAAAAAGATGATGACATCAAAATCAAAGAGATACTAACTGAGAGAGGGAGGGGATATGATGGATAGTGGAGTTGTGAAGGAGAAAGTAGGGGGTGGGGAGGGAATTAACATGGTTTATTGTCTGTAAGTGTAGAAGTTGTCAATAAAATTTTTTAAGGGGCTGGAGAGATGGCTTAGTGGTTAAGGTGCTTGCATGTAAATACAAAGGATCTTGGTTCAGTTCCCCAGTACTTAACATAAGCCAGATGCACATGGTGGCACATGCATCTGGAGTTCATTTGCAGTGGCTGGAAGCCCTGGTGCACCCATTCTCACTTTCTCTCTCTCTCTCTCTCTCTCACTCTGCCTCTTTCTCTCTCTCAAATAAATAAATAAAAATATTTTAAAATTTTTTTAATTAAAAAAAAGATATTTAAACATTGGTAGTAGGTTTTATTGCCCTGGATCTCTTTTCTCAGCACTATGCTAAACTTGAACTGGATAGGAAAGAAGTAAAAACACCTCATCATCTAATGCTTCTAAGAGGTGAGTGAGAGGAGAGTTTTGCAAGTTTTTCAAGGATTACATTTTGTGGCAGAGGGCCATAAGAAAACACAAAGCTTAATATTACTTTAGGGAGCAGCTCAAGCCAAGACAGACTCAGCTACTTCAGATAAGAGATAGTATATTTCATCCAGACCTCAAAGCTAGGAGAGGAGAAAATATTATAAAGGCAAAGGTCTTACCATTTTACCTCAGAAGATAAGAGGATGTTTGAGCAAATCAAACTGCACCATAATACTGAGATTATTCTTTAAAGGGAAAGGAAACTTTGAAAAGGGAAGAAAAAATTGCTAGTTACACTTTCTGATAAGGGTAGTATATTTTGGGTATAGAAATAATTATTGTTGCACAACATTTATGCAGGTGTTTCTTTTCTTTTCTTTTTTTCTAGTTGAAATGGTAGGAGGTTTATTTCAGCTTAAAGTTACTAGTTACAGTCCATTATGGCAGGAAAGGAACAGTGGTAGGGGCTTGAAGCAGTGCTGGTCACATTTAGCTCACAGTGAGGAAGCAAAGGGCAATTAACTCAACCAAGATAACCCCTCACAGGTGATTCCATGTCCTGACAAGTCAACAATCAAACAACCATCACCCTCCCTTAGTTTTTCCTTACATTATTGACATTGCCATTCAACAGAAGCCTCACTTTAGGGAGTTTGCATATGCTGTCCTTCTGCCTGTGACATCCTCATTGTCTTCTGTACAGAACAAATGCTAAACTCCAATTCCAGTCTTGCAGGAAATGACACGGTTAGGTCTGCTTTAGTCTCCTATATTGTACCCCCATAGCAACCTGACCTTCTTTGTAGCCTTCATCACATTATGAGTATCTTTTTTTTTCAATTTTTATTTTTTAAATATATTTTATTTATTTATTTGAGAGAGAGAAGGAGAGAGAGAGAGAGGGAGAGAGGGCGCACCAGGGCCTCCAGCCACTGCAAACGAACTCCAGATGCACTAACATATTAACATGAACATTAAGTGTAGTGCTTTCAGGGCAGTTTTGTGAGAATAATATATACATTTAGCCAGACAAGAGCAGGCTTTATACCCCTAAACCTCATGACCTCCCCTGTCATAGGCTTTTGATTAGGTTTTTCAGTTCCAGGCATGTATTCTTCTCCTATAGAGTGGGCCTCCATTCCAATTAGAGAGCAGTTGGTTCCCCCAGAGTAGACATGCCACTATTCAGTTATTTGGCCTGTCTGGCCAGAGTTGAGGCTTCCAGTGTCCACTGTTTTCACCACTGATGACATCTGTCTCCCATATGGCTGCATGCACTGCAGCTATTTCCAGATTTCAGTTTTTTTTTTTTTTTGAGAGAGACACACAGAGAGACAGAGAGAGAGGGAGAGGAAGACAGATAGAGAATGGGTGTGCCAGCAGCTTCTCAGCCACTGTGAATAAAATCCAAATGTGTTCACGCCCTTGTGGTCAAGTGCAGCATTGCGCCCTTGTGTCACTTTGCATCTGGCTAAATGTGGGACCTGGAGATGGGAATTGACATTCTTAGGCTTAGCAGGCAGGAGCCTTAACCATAAGCCATGTCTCTAGCTCTATGCCAGGTATTTCTTATGACCAGCTTGTGATTGATGATCTACTTTAATGTTGTACCTTGGCATTGTGCCACTACACATAAAGGACACAAGGATGTGGGGATGGATGCTTGGGAGCAGGTTGGTGTAACTCAGGAGAAAATAATGGGTCTCACAAGTAATGGAGCTGGCTATGATTGGAAAGACAAATGATGCTGTTACCTTGCTGAAATAAAACAGAGTTAATGTCAGAAAAGAATTCACATGTCATTATACATTTTTCATGTTATTTTTCCACCTGCTAGTTTGGTATAAAGTATTCCAGGATCATTAGATGAAATAATGAGGAAACCAATCATTGAGTTGTAGGTCATTATTATTGTATAGTTTCTAGACAAGAGCATGCGAGTTAATAACTCATTTTTGAAACTCAGGAGACAAAATGTTCCACACATATAGATTCTTCTGAAGATATATAATGAGACAAGGTAGAATGTTAGACACAGTAGGTAACAGCACCAACAGCTAACTAAGCAGTCAAGGAGTCTCAGACTCTCAGTGTAAGTGTGTTGATAAGACTCATCAAAGAACTGTGATGGGATAAATACATTCAGCTTCATAAATTCAATTAATTTAGTTGTATTTCCTGGTGAAAAGTGAAAGCCTTAAATATTAAGACATCTAAGTATAGAAGAGCAATTAGTAATACCTTCTCTTGACTAGCACAAAGCAATCAATCAAATAGTAATAGACAACATTTTACACAGTGTTAATTGTGTGCTAAGTACTACAACACAGTTTTATATGGATTAGTTTATTAAATAACTGCAATGAGGAATGTGCCATAATCAACTCTATTCAAAGTTAAAGAAAGTGAGAACTGGAAATTGTTAACTGACCCCAAGTCAAAACCACTGGTGAAGTGGTAGGGCTAATATTTAATATGAATATAAGACTCAAAGTCATCTTTCATCTACTCTTCTATCTCTTTTCTGCTTTCATTGTTTTATTTTTCTTAATTTATTTTTAAGATTTATTTATTTATTTAAGAGAGAGAGAGAATGGGTATGCCAGGGCCTCTATTCACTGCAAACAAACTCCAGATCTATGCTTCACCATGTGCATCTGGCTTATGTGGGTTCTGGGGAATTGAACCTGGGTCCTCAGGCTTTGAAGTCAAGCACCTGAATTGCTAAGCCATTTCTCTAGCTCTCTGTTTTCATTTTTATTCATGGTATGTAGTCTTAGTTGCAAAAAGACAATTATGTACTTTGACCATATTTACTCCCCCATAGCCTTCCCCTTCCTCCCTTTTCATCTTTCTCCTCCATTAGTCTCCTTTGTTTTCCAAGTCTACCTTGCTTTCATGTCATGAGTGTACTCAAGTTTTAAATATCTATATAAACTCTAGGGTCCAAAAGTAAGAGAAAACATGTAGTGTGTATCTTTCCAATTCTGGTGTTTATTTTGCCTAATATAATGATCTCAAGTTGCATTCATTTTCCTGAAAATGTTATCATTTCTTTTCTCAAGGTTGAATAAAGCTCTCTTGTACGTGCATAAATAGCAGAGGCTCCTCATTTATTTAAGTATTGGTGGACACTAAGACTACCTCTACCATTGTTTATTGTCAATAGTGCTGCAGTGAAGTCATATGTGTAAGTATATGGTATGTAGACTGAGTCTTTCAGGTGTATACTCAGAAGTGGTACAGCAGGGTCCTATGGCAGATTAACTTTTAGCTTTTGGAGGATACTTCGTACTGGTCTTCATCGTGCCGATACCCATTTTCATTCCCACATGGAGTATACAGGGTTTCCTGTATACAAGTGTTGCCATTTGTTTCATACTTAAAGCCATTTTGACTGGGATGAGATGAAAATTCAGTGTAGTTTAAATTTTTTTAATTAATTAATTTGAGAGAGTGAGGACAGAGAGAAGGAGAGGGAGAAAGAGAAAGAGAGGGACAGACAGAATGGGTGCACCAGGGCCTCCAGCCACTGTAAACCAACTCCAGATGCATGTGCCACCTTGTGCATCTGGCTTACATGGGTCTTGGGGAATAAAACCTAGGCCCTTTGGCTTTGTAGGCAAGGAACTTAACCACTAAGCCATTTCCTCAGCCCTTTTTTTTTTTTTTTAAAAAAAATATTTATTTATCTGAAAGAGAGAGAGAGAGAGAGAGAGAGAGAAAGAGAAAAGAAAGAGAGTAATTTTAATGTCCTTAATGGCTAAGTGTATTGAACATTTTTCATATATTTATTGGTCTTCTGCACTTCATTATTTGAAAACTGTCCATTTTATTTCATGGTTTTTGGCATTTAGGTTTTTTTAAAATTTATTTATCTTATTTATTTGACAGAAAGAGATAAAGAGATAGAGGCAGATAGATAGTGAGAGAATGAGTGTGCCAGGGGCTTCAGCCACTGCAAATGAATTCCAGATGCATGTGCCACCTTGTGCATTTGGCTTACATGGGTCCTGGGAATCTAATCTGAGTCCTTTGGCTTTGCACACAAGTACCTTAATCGCAAAGCCATCTCTCCAGCCCGACATTTAGATTTTTGAGTTCTTTATATATCCTTACTTTAATTCTCTGTCAAATGTACATACAGCTAGCAAAGATCCTACCCTGTAGCATGTCTTTTAACTCAATTGTTTCATTCTGTATGCAAAAGAACTTTAATTTTATATAAACCCATTTGTCAATTCTTGGCATCATTTCCTGAGCAACTGGAGTCCAACTCAGAAAGTCTCCACCTGTGACTAGTTCTTGAAGAGTCTTTCATATCTTTTTATTGATTAGTTTCAAAGTTCTGGGTCTTATGTCAAAGTCTATCTACTTGGAATTAATTTTTGTCCAAAGTAATAAACAGGAATCTAGTTTTGTCTTTTTACATATGGATATCCAATTTTTCCCACACAATTTGTTGGAGAGGCTAGCTTTACTCCAATATGTATTTTAGAAATTCCAAGTTTAGGTGGCTGTCAAGTTACAGCTGAGCTGCAAGCCTCCTTCCTGCTGCCTAGCTGGTCATCATGCTGGAAAGTGCTATGCCTGCTAGGGAGAAAAAGTCTTCAACAGTTTTGACCAGCAGTGGACCCTACAAACATTACTGACCAGCCAGGCAAGATGTGCTCACTAGTGTAATAGTGGCATGTTATTATTTATAGAGTTGACCAAGTACCCTCTGAGGCCTGCTTACAGGCAGGGATTCATTTCTGATACTGAAAACCTAGTCAAAAGCCTATGACTGGGAAGGTTATAAGCCCTGGGGGGGGGAATGCTACTAACCCTCCCATTGTTTTTTATTAAAAAGAATATACCATCCCCACTAAATTGTCCTTTAAATATTTATGTCTATGCTCTTATATTAATACTACTCTCACATTTGTTTAGAGAAGCTTCTTTTTTAAATGGCAGTGACTACTGGGGACAGTCGAAACTTATCAGACTCCTGATAAAAAGCAACAATTATGTCCAGCACTGCACGAAATATCTCTATCACACCCTTAAAGGCTTAGGGACCATTGCAGAAGATGTGGCTGAATGAATGTAGAGGCAAAGGGGCAGACTGTTTTGGATACTGTTCCCAGATATAAAGAGGCAGTTGCATTTATGACCTCATGGCAGCTATCACCACTTGCACAAGACCTGAATATATGAGATTTTTAAAAATGACATCAAAATAGAAGAGAAGGGCTGGAGAGATGGCTTAGCAGTTAAGGCATTTGCCTGCAAAGCTAAAGGACCCTGGTTTGATTCCCCAGGACCCACGTTAGCCAGATGCACAAGGTGGCACATGCAGCTGGAGTTTGTTTGTAGTTGCTAGAGGCCCTGGCGTGCCCATTCTCTCTCTGCCTCTCTCTGCCTCTTTCTCTCTCAAATAAATAAATATAAATAAAATAGAAGAGGAACTAATTGGAAAGAAGAAGGGTTCAGTGGAAGGGGAGGAGCAGGGGTAGAAGTAGAAAGTAGTGTGGTGGAAAAGGATTCTGATCAGGGTACATTGTATATACGTATGTCAATAAAAAGTTAAGAAATGAAAAACAAGTAAGTGCCTATAGCGGTGTGGGTTAAATTCTGAGTCCTCTATTTTATTCCATTGATCTACATGAAGTTTTTTTGTGTGCTAGTGCCATACATTTTTTTTCATATTGCGGTCCTATAGAATAACTTGAAATTAGATATGGTGATGCAACCAGTAATTTTTTTTGCTCAGGAATTTTTGTTTTTGACTATTTGGAATCTTTTGTGCTTCCATATAAATTTTAAGATTTTTTTCCCATAAAGAATGTTTTTGGAATTTTGACAAAGATTGCATTGCATCTATAGATTGCCTTTGATAATATAGGCATTTTTACATTATTAGTTTTGCCAGTCTATGAGCATGGGAGGCCTTACCATGTGCTAGTATTTAAAATTTCCTTCTTCAATGTTATAAAATTTTCATGGTAGAGGTATTTCACTTTCTTAAATTCATTCCTAGGAATTTTATTTTCTTTGAAGCTATTAGGATTGTTTTCTGATTTTTTTCTCAGTATGTTTGTTATTGGTATTTAATAAAGCTACTGATTTTGTATGCTGATTTTATATCCTACTACTTTACTTAAGTGTTTATCCCTTGTAAATGTTTTCTGCTGGAGTCTTCAGAGTCTTCATATATAGTATACTATCATCTGCAGGTAGTGATAATTTGAGTACTGATTTTCTTATTTGTGCCCATTTTATTTCTTTCTCTTGTCTTATTGTCCCATTTATCTTCCTAATTATGTTTACTTAAGCAAATGTTAAATTTTTCTAGAATTCCTTGAAAATATATTTATTGAAAATAGAACAGTACGGATGCATGTCTAACTATGAGGCAGAAGCTACTCCATGGTTTAAAAATGTCCTTGGGTAATCCATAAAAAAAAATTCAAATGTAGATAAATGAGAGTAGAAAGTATATTGGGTGTAATTTTGTGCCTTCAGGAAAAAAAAAAATGAAGCAAACTCCTGTTACTCTTTTTTCTATTATAATAACTAGATTTTGGTATTTCAATGTTACTGAGTTCTATTTTTAGAATAAAATTTGTTCCCCTGAAAATAAAACTTTAGGGCTGGAAAGATGGCTTAGTGGCTAAGCCATTTGCCTGCAAAGCCTAAGGACCAAGGTTAGATTCCCCAGTGCCCATGTAAGCCAGATGCACAAGGTGGTACACACATCTGGAGTTCATTTGCAGTGGCTAGAGGCTCTGACGCACCCATTCTCTCTCTCTCTCTATCTGCCTCTTCCTCTATTTCTCTCTCAAAATAAATAAATAAATAAATAAATAAAATTTACCAAAAGACTTTTCAGGATTATATTGAATGTAAAGGTTGTCTCACTGCTAAGTCATTTATGCAGTAATTAAAAAAAAAAACTTTTAAAATTGTTACCCTAGAAAACAAAATATGACCACTCTTCCATAGTTTACTTGCCAACAAAACTTGTACGTAGCACTTTGCTTGGTATAAGAAAAGAGGAAGCAGGCACTTTGTCTTTATATGTAGCCCTACTGTTGAGCCGAGACAAGGCCCTCTGTTTCTTACATTTCTTGTTTTCATGTGTTCTCTCAACCATGACTAAGCATTACAAACAACTGTATTCAAAATGCATCCTATTGCCTATTAGGAAAGCTGGTGTCCAAAAAGTATAACGAGTGGAGTAAGTGCTTCAGAAGGACTCTGGAAAGTAGGAGGGAAATAGAAGAAGCAGAGCAAACAGGGCTGTGCTGGTCACATCTGCAGAAAAAGTAATGGTGTGGGTGAGAATAGCAAATATAATAGGATGGTGATGTTTTGAATAATCAGATGAGAGTTTGATATGAACCTTTACAGATGATGATCTGCCCTTCAAGTAGAACTGAGTTCCCTAACACTGAATAGATTCTTCATTTGGAATCTGAATCTTGCTGTGGGCTTGCCCTTGAAGGTGAGGTGGGAGAATAAGTGGTTCAGTACAGCTGCTCTCTCTGAAACAACAATGACAGCATAGCTCAGAGCACAGTTCACTATGAAGGGCTATGAGCCAATACAAAAAAAAAAGTGTGAATAAGTTTACTCAGACACCCAAAAGATTAATATACCCACAAAGTGGCTTCTATATTCTCATATATTCTGTTCACGCCATGAAATGTCATATCTACAAAATGGTGTTCCAAACGGGTTTGGTCTGAAGTGTTAGGCTTTGCTATTTAATCAGATGATGGGCATTTATGATGACATTTTCCTTCTAACTTTTTGTAGTCACTGGAATACTTTGGGTACCATAAATTTCAGAATTGATGTAATAGAGACTTACAGCTAACGGTCTACCTGCAGCACTTTAAATAAGCCCTTGCAGAGGGCTGAGGAATCTGACAGAACCTGGAAGGAAATTCAAGCCAGACTGTATAGGAAGAGAATGTTTGCTCTGATGCAGCCAGGGTATCAATGACTCACTTAAGTTTTGAAATCTTCAGAAATAAGCAACTTCAATAAAAGCAGAGGACTGCAACCATGGATAAACTCTAAGTATGTAAATGCTAAGAACAACTGTATGACTAGAAAAACACTTAAGGTCTTGAGATTGAAAGGTGTACTATGGCCACATTACCATGAAATATGCTTTTTTTTTTTTTCTATCTTCTATTCTGATTTGAAAGACTGAAAGAGCCACTTGTTTCCAAGTTTAGCAAGAACTGCGAATCTTGTGGACTAGCAATCCATTATGAGAAATTAAAAATTTGGGGTGAATGATGGCTCTCCTGGAACCATGAGGCATTGTAGATGCTCCAGGATACTTGAAAGGTCCCTTTCTCTGAGGTTTAAAGACCCATTGAGAAACCAGTGAGATGACCTTATTCCTAGTGGAGAAGAGAGGCCAGCTAGTGAGGAAATGGCATCTTGGGAAATGTTTTTAGAAGCTTGGAAAGCTAACCTGTTTGAAAAGTAAAAATCTCTCAGTGTTTTACCCACACAGTGACCCTGCTGTCATGACTACATGATATCTATCTTCTGTAGAGCTCTGTTTCACGCTACTTAGATTGGACTGGGGGGGGAATACAGGACATGTGAGTTAATGTGGTACACACATACAGAGCAGTTTTACAATGCCCATGAACTCCAGGCACCATGCCAGCTCAGAGCTCAGCTGCACTGATGTGCACTTATCTGAGACATCTATAAACCCAGGATGAGTAGAGATGCTGAGGTTGTTCCCTAGTGTAAAGGACCGTGTCTGATGTGATGGAGTGAGTCAAAGCTACATCAAATTTGGGAGGCACACCTTCTCAGCAATGGTTTTAGTAGCACTGAAGAAGTTTTGGGCTCAAATAGAAATGCCATGATGTTTGTCACCAGAATTATTAGATGCACAGTGTAAAAAAAGAATGAAGTGTGTATTATCATTTTCTTTACAGATTTCAATTTTGATTCCACATTCCCGAAATTTGAGAGGTGGGAAGAGCCCACTGTTAGAATCCACATTTCTTTAGTGCACACTTAGCTATACTCTTACTTTTCAGTCAACTCAACTACATGCTAGGCTCAAAGACATACACTTTTGTCTTTTATTCTTTTATTCTTCCTCCCTGTTTTTGTCATGAGCTCTATGTGCAGGTCAGAGTCTGATCTTTTGATTTAGCTTTCACACACTCTAGACACTGTGAGTTACAAGTTTAAAGGCGTCTCAGTTAGTTTCTCTGACTAAATCTGGTCCTTACTCCTAAAGCATTTTTCTTTCTCACTGTTCTCTAAAAATACTCTTGTTCCTTGAAACCTGGCTGGCTGAGCCTTCCTTGAGGCATTGGGATGTCATTTTTCTCCTTGTTCTTCCCAGGATTCACAGATACATTCTTTGTTGGTTAGACACAACTGTCTCTGGCCTCGTGGATTTCAAATTAGCTTCAGTAATGAACTTGAAAGTATCCAAAAGTTCTGTGAATGAAGTTGTATTAATGAACTATTTAAAAGATGCTAAAATACCTTTGTTTTAAGAACTGATAGGAAGTTTGTTTTTGGAAAGTCACAGGGGTCCATTTTCAAGAGAATTTCTACTCTTTGAATGACTAGGAGAATAGGAAGAGACCAGTAGTAATTTTTCCATGATACTAATTTTTTTTCCAGTTAAGAGGTCTAAACTCAGATATAAGACAGGTGAGATGAAGTAACGATAATGTTGGGGAAAGCTTGTGCCAAAGTGAGTTTTTCTCTCAATTTATAACTCAATAAATTCTATTGAACTTAATAAAACATATTACAATGATTGTAGAGGCTGGTGTACAGGTCTATACTCTCTGTTGGAATGAAAACTCCTCAAGGGTAAGGCATTTCAACACTAATGCACAGACACTTCCCATTTTGCATGCCCCATTCCCAACAACAAATGTTTGTTGCATTCAACGAATCATTGCTTTTATAAGAAAAAAACCAGTGGGGTAAACCAATCTTTTGATTGATGGTTCTGGTTTGAGTTATAAATAGCCACAGACAAAGGGAAATGATTGCTGATTTCAGATTTAAAGAAGACAAGGACTCACAGATTAATTCAAGAATTTGCCAAGTTCATTGAGGCAAAGCTATAGTGAGGTGCAGTGCTATATAGAAGGATTTATTTTATTCACTGATCAATACACAGTCATGGGATGTAAAATATTTTCAGTCATAGACAAATAATTTCAAGTGTTTTTGGATCCCATTGAAAAGTGGATTTCATAATTTTTCCAGATGATGTATATGTCCATGTACAGATAAGGACAGCATTCTTAGATGCAGTTTCTTCACAAAGACTTGAGTAGAGGAAAGTAGAAAAGAGAGAAGAAAGACAACAGAAGAAAAAGTAACAAACAAATGAGAAAGAAAGAATTATAAAAATCAACCCTTTTGCTTTGGAAATGTAGGTGCTGGACTAAGTCCTAGGAAATAAAGACAAAATAATAATATGGCAAGATATGATAAAATGGGGATATTTATAATAATATTAATTGGTACTAATAATTATTCTTGCAAGTAATAATTGTGTATGATAGATTAACTTCCTCTTTGTGCTATCATGACAGAATCCCTGGGGGGTGACTAAGGGGCTATTTTTATTTTACATGTTACAAAAAAAAATAAGTGACTTATCCAAAGTCATACAATAAGTAGACAAGAACTAGGTTTCCGTCTAGGTCCTGCTTGAGCCCACAGCCCTGATCTTTTAACTTTTAAACTGTTTCAGAATGAGAAGGGTGGTAGGAGAATAAAGTATCAATCGTTTTAAAGTCAGTTCAAAATACTGACATAGGCATTGTGTGGTAAAAGATGACAGGATCCCATATAGAATCAATAGGGGTCAAGCAAGAAAGCTCTGAGATCAAGTGTAGATGGAGAAGAAAAAGTGACCAGAATCTGTAAGGATGAGAGAGAGGAAAGTAGAAAAAAAGTATAGACAAAGTCACTGAGGGCTTGGCTTAGATTAGAGAAAGATGAAGAGAAGGTAATAATCAAAGTTAGGCAAGAAACAAAAAATGAACAACTTTTTTTTTTTTTTTTTTTTTGGTTTTATAAGGTTGGGTCTCACCCTAGCCCAGGCTGACCTGGAATTCACTATGTAGGGTGGACTCGAACTCATGGTGATCCTCCTACCTCTTCCTCTCGAGTGCTGGGATTAAAGGCGTGCGCCACCACGCCCAGCTTTAACTCACTTTTGAGGTTCTAACCACGTCTGATGAAGAGCAAAGAGTTTAGTGTTTATGATATGGTGGAAGAAAAAGAGAAATAACCATAGTCAAAAGAGTGAGGAAAATGACTAGATCACCAAATGAGTAACAGTATGTGGAATTTTGATGATTCCTGTGAGGAGGACATTGCAGTAAAGAACAGCTGTGGAACTGGAGGAAAAAGAGAGGAGGATTGGGAATAGGAAGGGAGATCGCAATCAACAACAGCAACAAAAACAAAACCACTTGGATCTGAAAATAGCAGAGTGAATAATACCTAAATCTCTATGCGCCAACCAAAATAAAAATTAAAAAAAAACACAGAAAAGAACAGTCATGGTAAAGTTGTCTTATCGAGAAAAACAAGCATCCTTCTAGTAACACCGCCACGATGTCACTGTATTCTGTCATGAAGGAGATTGGTACATCCATGTTGAGGGAAAGTGAATTTTTCTTTTTAGTGATGTAACAACGCGCTGGCTTAAATATTCATCAAGGACCTTTAGGGGAAGGAGGATTTAGCCTCCAAAATATAGGAGCAGCTTGGTTAGCAGCCAGCAACCATGTGCTCATTCCTGGTGAACCTCTAGAAATTCCGAGCACTGCTGTGACCTATCATCTTCTCAGCTGTCTCATCCCACAGTGGTATAGACCTGCCCCTTACTTTGACAGGTCTGTAGCCTTAAGGGTCTGGCTCTAAAATATTTCCATGTCCTGGTTAAGAGGTCCGGAAGCAGTGTGATTAGCAGGTGAGGGATTGCCACAAAGGCAGCATCTTGATCTTGAATGAGGATTTTTCACACTGCCACTTTGGCCATTTTTCAAACTTGTTCCTCTGTGTATTCCAGGGAAGTGCTCACTTGCACTGTGTCTGACTGCTTCTGGCCTGCATACTGAGCTGTGTAATTGAGGGAACTCAAGCGTGGGCAGTTTATGGTTGTATGAATAAGCAAAATACTCAATATGTGACCCAATTGTTTTCCAAAATTACACAGTCCCTGGTTTCACTTGTCACTTTGGAACAGGGTTGGGACACTGAGACTGTGACAGTGAGCCATTTCAACGGGAATAATTAACCCCACTGCATCAAAGCAGATTTTCCAAGTTATGTTATAAATCACAAACATTTTTAACTCTTTATATGTCAAGGCACAAGCACATCAGTTTTGAAGACACATGTTCTCCCAGATAGCAATCTAATTGGTGTAAACCTCACTGTGTTACTGATGGAAACGACAGAAAGGGGCTTTTGACTGATTTCCATGGCATGATGGTTAGGGGGAAAAAATGATTCCTCTCTTAATACTGCCATTCTGCTTATCCATCCACAAAATGTTTCATACTCATCTCTTCCCAGTATGTCCTGAAAAGGGGAAAATGTTATTTGTCAGCTTTCTATGATATTAAGAGCAGTGGGAATCTTTCAAGTGCCTTGTCACCCACCGAAGCAACACCAATGACCCAGTGCAAGGTGATAAAAACCACAGGGGCATGAAAGCCAGCAAGCTTGAGGATGTGCTAAGCAAATTA